>OY744521.1:92708318-92748318 GCA_963556195.1 Sepiola atlantica | reverse complement strand
TTAATGTCCAGATTATTGTATATTAATGTCCGGATTATTGTATATTAATGTCCAGATTATTGTATATTAATGTCCGGATTATTGTATATTAATGTCCAGATTATTGTATATTAATGTCCAGATTATTCTATATTAATGTCCAGATTATTGCATATTAATGTCCAGATTATTGTATATTAATATCCAGATTATTGTATATTAATGTCCAGATTATTGTATATTAATGTCCAGATTATTGTATATTAATGTCCAGATTATTGCATATTAATGTCCAGATTATTGTATATTTATGTCCAGATTATTGTATATTAATGTCCAGATTATTGTATATTAATGTCCGGATTATTGTATATTAATGTCCAGATTATTGTATATTAATGTCCAGATTTTTCTATATTAATGTCCAGATTATTGCATATTAATGTCCAGATTATTGTATATTAATATCCAGATTATTGTATATTAATGTCCGGATTATTGTATATTAATGTCCGGATTATTGTATATTAATGTCCAGATTATTGTATATTAATGTCCGGATTATTGTATATTAATGTCCAGATTATTGTATATTAATGTCCAGATTATTGTATATTAATGTCCAGATTATTGCATATTAATGTCCAGATTATTGTATATTAATGTCCAGATTATTGTATATTAATGTCCAGATTATTGTATATTAATGTCTGGATTATTGTATATTAATGTCCGGATTATTGTATATTAATGTCCAGATTATTGTATATTAATGTCCAGATTATTGTATATTAATGTCCAGATTATTGTATATTAATGTCCAGATTATTGCATATTAATGTCCAGATTATTGTATATTAATGTCCAGATTATTGTATATTAATGTCCGGATTATTGTATATTAATGTCCAGATTATTGTATATTAATGTCCGGATTATTGTATATTAATGTCCGGATTATTCTATATTAATGTCCAGATTATTCTATATTAATGTCCAGATTATTGCATATTAATGTCCAGATTATTGTATATTAATGTCCGGATTATTGTATATTAATGTCCGGATTATTGTATATTAATGTCTGGATTATTGTATATGAATGTCTGGATTATTGTATATTAATGTCCAGATTATTGTACATTAATGCCCAGATTATTGTATATTAATGTCCAGATTATTCTATATTAATGTCCAGATTATTCTATATTAATGTCCAGATTATTCTATATTAATGTCTGGATTTGTAGGTTACTTACATGACTGGCTTTTAGGCCACTACTATTTACGTAGCTATAGTCCAAACCTTGACCTCGTGACCTTTAAAGAAAACAGACTGCTTTTATTTAACACAGTTTTTAAATTACAAGGAATTATTCGAATTTTAAATTATTTCACCGTTTATTATTTTTTTAATGAATATTGTAAATTTATTTAATTTTTTTAATTTTTGATTTCAGATTGTTTTTAGGTCACGTAATATGATTACCATGCCATTTATGAGCGTTCTGTTAAAAAATGAATAGCGTGGGTGGTATATTTTATTTTAAATAAAAAAAGATGAATCTCTAAAGGTTTGAATGTGATAAAATAAAAATAATTTTGTAAGGTTTTGGTGATAATTAAGGTTATATTCTTCAATAAAAAACTGAAACTTAAGATTAAATAATAGACTACGGTTAGAGTATGGTGTTTAATGTTCTGCCCCATATCTAATACGTCATATCCAACATATGTAGGGAGTTCAAAGACTGACTACTCGATGGCGCAGGGTCTATGAGATCTGCCCTATGGAAGCTGATTTAAGAGACTTTATATTACGATATAACTCAGGACCTATTATTCACTCCTGCGCCAGAAAGAGGTCTACGCGGACACCACAAGAAACTATTTCACTGCCGATTTCGATTGAACCGGAAGAGGCCCGCCTTCTCAATCAGGATCCCTGGACCTTGGAATAGTCTCCCAAGAGAGGTAATAAATGTTCCAACAACGCAAAAATTCAAGGTGAATTCTTACAGGTGCTGGGCTACTGTATCCTCTTCTGGGTAAATTTCTACCACCCTTTCCCTACATGGCAACTGAAACATGCTTGTTTTATTTTTTGCCAAATTAATTGAATTGAATATCATCTAGAAACGGACCATGTAAGTAAAAGTAATGTGTTTTTTAAACTAAAATATAAATACTATTCATTAAGAAAATCCACCAGAAATCAGAAAATTATCCAGTATTTCAGTATTTATTAATGAATGTTAATATAAAGTATTTATTTTATATAAGTAAAAGAACATATATATTTTGAGGTCACTTAAAGCAACAAAGTATGTATACATTTGTATTCGGTCTCTCTGGGACAAAAATTCTGTAAATGTTTTAGCAAATCATTTATAGAGCGAAAAAGAAAATTAACATCGTTTCCCCAGATTTTTAATAATTTCAAAATAGAATGCCCCAAAAACGAACAGAAAAAAATAGCCAACGAAAAACAAAAACAAACAAAAAAAAACAAGTGATAGCAACTTAAAATAAAAAAAAAAGAAAATGTGTGTAAAGAAAATTAAAAAAATAAATTGAAAATGTTGAAAGAAGGTGGGAATTCGTTAATGAAGAGGCCGGAAGTGTAAGATGTTGACAAGGGGTTTGTTGAAACATGGGAAAGGCGAAAGTTGGGTTGCGAGGACTTGGTTCACACAACGGACAACAAGGGAGTAAAAAGAACAATCACACAAATAAAATAAAATAAAAAATTAAAAAAAAAAAAATGAGGAAAAAGGTTCAATAGCACAAAGGAAAGTACAAAAACGGGAGACACCAAAGATCGTAAAAGACTCACTATTACAACAATCTGTCCTCTGGTTTGGCAACGCCGCTCTGTAAATAGAAAGTCCAGTACTGGAATAAATTTACCATTATAACGAAATTTGGCACTTACGGGCTACCGTAGATTGTGAAGAAATGGATGTCTTCAATAGGGGTGCACAACGCCATATTGCTTCATCGTTTTTTGTTTTGTTTTTTTTGTTTTGTTTTTTAGATTTCATCGGTTTGGTATGTTTTAGTTTTACACACATGCAAATCAATTCACATTCATACATAAGTAGATCCAATTGAATATATCTCGTCGTCGTCGTCGTCGTCGTTGTCGTCGTCGTCGTCGTCATCATCATCATCATCGTCACCATCATCATCATTATCATCATCATCATCATCATCATCATCATCATCATCATCATCATCATCACCATCAACATCAACATCACCATTTCCATCTCTATCATCAAGAGCTATGCTTTTTATTAATAGATCATTGTTAAAAAGTTATGGCGTTTTGGGAGTTTAACTATTCGTACGCAAATAAAAAGATGTGATGTGTTGACAAAAAAGTACACATTACTAAAGCAATAGCATTTACGATGTCTATATCCGAGTTCGAACCTCACGTAAGTCTAAAAGATTTTTTTAACTAGATACGTGTTTTATAAATTTAAAGAAATAAACATAACATGATAACATGAAAAAACATTACATAAATCTTTTTTTAATTAAGTGACCACCTTTTTTATAATCCACAAAACATTGGACATAAATGGTACACAACATTAGTTCAAAGCGAATTATTTTTTCGTTAAAACATAATTTCTAATGTTTTTTGCTAATAAAAACAATACGTAGATACATTCATCATAGTTACTTACTCTCTAATACTAAGTAGCGTATTTCTTTTTACGAAATTTCCCAAATAGTTTTCATCGCACAGGCTATAAAGTGGTAGATGCCAGGTAAAGACGGAAATATACATACCCAGGTACTGTACCAACACCGCTCAAGAAGCGGGTATAAACCAGTAGACCATTAAAAAGAATATGTATATACAAGGTTTATCTGAAAAGTAACGAGACTGTGGTCATAAACAATTTATTTTAATTGCAAACAACAAATCACGTGGCTTCCCTTTAAAGTACTCTAATGCACTTTCCCATCTTTGTCTACCACAAGTCTATGTACTGCTTGAAGATTTCTTCTTGGATGCCCACCAGCTCCGCTGTTCAATACTAGGAGGTCCACCCTCCCAGGCTTTAACTTCTCTCTTTGAGAAGCGGTAAGTTTATTGCTAATCGCCTGAGGCGCCCAAAACGGGTAATACCGACGGGGCTGCTGATACATTTTTTGTAGGCCAGAGTGCTCTTCCTCTTAGGCGCTGGCTTTTCAATCCCCCATTCATACCTTGTGCCACATATTCTCGCGATGAGAGGGAGGTAAATACAAGCCACGTCCGTATGACCTCTTGATGACCTCAACATCTGCAAATCCCCCCCGATGGTAAAATAAAAAAAGTCATACGGAGCAAGATGTGGCGATTAAAGAGTTCGTTCAAATACGACGAGGTTCTTCCAGGCCAGGAGCTGTCGGATGGTCAGTGTATTGTGAGCAGTGCATTGTCGTGGTGATGAAGATGATGTATAATAAACATCAGGTGAGAAAAATGAAATGGTTGAATACAGCTAAGATTGTAGTTATCTACTCGCAAAATATCGTTTTAGATAACAACACAATCCGTTAATCGTTCTTTTACTCATAGATCACACAGCACGCCGATCTTTTTAAAATACACATATATATATATATATATATATATATATATATATATATATATATATATATATATATATATATATATATATATAATATTAATAAATAAATTAATTAATCAGTAGTAACAATAACAATTAGGATATATTATTAAATGTTGTACAGGATGACCCCCCTCGACCCCACAAAAATAAATTAATACCATCTTTGGTATCGTTAATAAAATTTACAACTCTTTCCGCAATCCAACCATATTTTGTACAAAAAAACTTCAGTCTATGCCTGACTTGTCCACCAAATTTCAGTCATGAATTCATTTGTTCTATCATAGTTGATACGCACACGTGGATACAGCGTGCAAAATTGTCGATAACTCACACACCTCTGCCCTGATTTTGCCTGTGATCGCTCTCTTCAATTCAAGAAGAGTCTGTGTATTGTTTTGCTAGACATTATCGCTGAGATACTGTCACATATAAAAATCCGAGGGGTTAAGGTCCGGTGATTTTGAAGCCATTCAATATCACACCTTCTAACGATGAGACGATCACCAAAGTCTCCCTGCGTATCACTGAACGACAATAAAAACAAACACTGTTGGACATTCATGACTGTAACTTGGTGAAGAAGTTAGGAATAAACTCGAATTTATTTGAACAAAATATAGTTGGATTGCAGAAAGGATTGTGAATTTTTTTTAACGATTCCATGAGTGACATTTTTGCGTCACCCTGTATTAAAAAAACAATATATATTTTAAAACACTCCATTTTTTAATGTGTGTATTTATTGGTATCATCCCCTTACTGGATTTTTCAGAGATATATCGTATTTTGATTAATATTATTTTTTCAATTTGTAAAATATTTTAAGAAAATAATGATGTTGCAAAATGGACCGGTAACGTGATATCGTGTGGTGTAATTGCTGCATAATTATTACGCACACACACGAGACACGAGCCACTTCGAGAATTGTATAGCTCTAGTAGAGTAGGAGGAGGAGATGGAATCGAAATTAAACATTTTCGTGGAAATAATTCACATTTCATGAAAAGTATTCGTGAACGCCAATTAATCAGAATCATAAAATATTCATTTTCCGGAGATAAAAAAAAGTGAATGATCTCTCTCTCTCTCTCTCTCTCTCTCTCTCTCTCTCTCTCTCTCTCTCTCTCTCTCTCTGCTGAAAATAAAAATCTGTGTTTAAGTAGACAACGCCATTGGAAAAGTAAGGAGTCTAAGAGTTGGCATGTAACGTTAAATACATCTAGTAGATGCTCAGAGGTCAGACATCAGGGATGAACTCGTTTCATTGCAGGTTTCAGGTTTAAAATCATCAGACCCGCGTCACCAGCAACCCAAGCAATTCTCAGAAGCAACATTTCTCCTCCTTCTGATGAGTTGTACAACTTTGAAATATGAAATCGAGAACAACTAGTTTTAAAGCCGTTGTGATTAACATCATAAAACACTTTCCATTGTGTATCGTTCTCGGGATGAGCTACCACAGAAGAAGACTTTCTAGTGTGTTGTGACATTGTTTGTTACACCGAAAAGAAAGCCGGAGAATGCATCGGCCGAAACATCATGAAAACAAAAACAAAGAAATTATTTTCTTCTTAATGTATATACACTACAAGCATTTATTTATGAAATGAAGTTTCAGATTACCCTTATAACATCTAGTAGGTTTTTCCAGCACTCCTGTATGCTAACCTAGTCTAATAATACTTAATAAGCAGTGTTAATAACATATACGGTATTTCCTCATCTTTTTTTTATTCGTTTCTTTTCGCATTGTTTTTCTTTTTAATCCTTCTTTGCTGGCTTCTTCTCGATATTTTTCTTCCTGTTTTAATTTTAATTTGACGAATTCACGGACGCCAGTCATTTATTTAATATCATACTAGCAGGTGCTCCCGACGTTGCTCGTAAATGAATGAAGAATCCTGTGGACTCTTGCTCCTAGCTCTGAACCCTATATTACAATTTATATTCTTTTTTTTTCTATAATTTTCAATTTATAAATAAAATAAAGTTTATAGATATTCAGCTCGGTCGCATATCCCGCGATATTTTTGTTAAAACCGCAAATACAAAACTAATACTATCATTTGATTCAACGTAAAATTTTATTCGAGAAAAGTCGTGTTTGATCTTTGTATTGGTCTTCATTTTCAATTTCATTCCGGGGTGAAGAGATAGAAAGTATTAATCTACTGGATTAATCTGATTTCAATGAATAAATGCTGGTAGTGTATGACTATACACACGGTGAGTCAGAAGTAACCGGGCGGGTGAAACCTTTTTAGTTCAAATAACAAAAGTAATTGATATTTAAGTAATGCATTATTGAATATATATGTACATAAAACAAATTAAAAAGACTTTGTAGAACACAATTAGAGTAAGTGCTCGAAATGCTGACCTCGTTCTTCGATGCATTTAGAAACTCTATGAAAGACAGAGTTGCACACAAGTTTACTATACAAGACTTCATAATCACTGCAGTGAGTTGCTGAATATTTCACGGCTTTTCAGCACATACGAGCTGTGACACAACAAAACAGTCTGTATGTGGATGACTAATGCAAATTTATAACAGGCTGGTCAATTAAATTGATACGGGTAAGATGGGTAGGAGCAAGTATAGTATCTGTCCTCAGTTAGTGAAAGAGAAATCTTTCTACACTCAGGCATTTTTAATATTTGTAACAATCCGGAGTTTCCTTTTTCGGAGAGCTGGATTTTCCGACCTTGTGTCTCTGACATCATGGGAAGTCAAGTAAATAAGGACATGTGTAAGATGTGTTAACATGAACTCATTTGGCTAACAATGATCTGTTATCAAGCAATCCATCGAGTAAGAGTCTAAATAGCCACCCGTTGACCGACAATAAGAAAGGATTGACTGACCCAGGTTACTTCTGACTTACTCTCTAGATGTTAGCTTTGGTTTTGTCCATAAGTGTATTTCTGGATACTTGGTCTGCGCTGAATATCGAAATGATATTTAAACATAAACATTACACATTTTCGTTCAGCAATTTCCTAAGAGAAAAAAAAAAGGAGCGGAGGAAGAAAAATCTTTTGGTTGGCGCCCCTGAAATAGATTTACGAAAGAAAAAAAGATAGAACATTAACAGCAAAAATAAAAGGAGACAGACGAGTTGAACGATGCGCCGAATTGTTGTTTCACCCTTGATGGGTTCCTGTTGTCCTCCAACTCTCATTCTTGTGGACCGTAGCGGTGACAATTTTCTCTGAGCGGTTCCTCGGTTATGCTTATATATTCAGACATGAAGACGAGGACGATGACAACGATTAAAAACTATAACTATATCTCATGCATTTTAAATGTATGGATATTCATTATTTATTTTCACTGAGAGTTTCTTTTGGCTAGACAATCTTCATAGGGGTCATAAGCGCATCTATCTACCAAGACTTAAGAATATTAATGATATCTTGTCCAAAGTATATTCAACAAATGGAATCCCACTTCAAATCGTGTCTATGTCACATAAGTAAACGTATTGCCACATCTTGGGAGGTGCCGCTCAGAGTACTCTCTCCTGCCTTGACAGAGTACAAAATCGACTTCGAAATCTAGTGAGTGTATCCCTTTCTCTTCTTTATAGCCCCATTCTCACAGAAGAGACGTTGATAGTCTTTCTCTACTCTATCGATATTTCAATGGTAGATGCTCGACCGAGCTCCAATGTTTGATTCTCTCCTGAAACATATTCACATAAAAACTCGTCTATCTACAACCACTGCAAAACATTCCTTTCTTCCTCTGCTAAACGGAATTTCCATGAGCAGAGTGTCTTTCCAAGAACTGCCTGTCTGTGGAACACAATACCGCTGGGTCGTTTTCAATTTCAAATGTAAACAAATTCTTATTGGGCCGTCCTCTTAAATAATCAAATTCTGTCTAGATCGAACCAGAGTCTGCCATCCTCAAAGTGTTTGTCTTACCATCTACCTACACAAACCATTAACCCTTGTCATCGAGTGGACGTTGGGCCTTGATGAGCGCTGACTTATTAGTAAAAAAAAAAATAGAACCACAACTGATCGTGGGGCTAAACCCCTCAATCATATCCCCAAACCTTTTTTTTATATATGGCAAACATTTTTGGCACTTCTCTCTCTTTCTTTCTCTCTCTCTCTCTCTCTCTATCTATCTATCTCTCTCTCTCTATCTATCTATCTATCTATCTATCTATCTGTCTCTCACTCTCATTTTCTTGTTTATTTTCTCGGTTTTTCTGTTTTTCTACCTTACTCATTCTCTGTTACTGTTACACTCTCTATTACACACACTCTCTTTCTCTTTTTCTCTCTTATTCTCTCTCTCTTTCTCTCTCTCTCTCTCCCGAAAAACGAAATAGTAGATATTCGTGTTTCTTAGTCCATTCTCTTGGATTAAGATAAGATGCATTGTTATGTAGAATTAATTCAATAATTAACAAGTTCTACCGGAGTATTTGACAATTGTTATTTTTTTTTGTTTGGGGTTGAAATTCAAACTTTTGGGACGTTGTAGTTGATTTCTGTTTTTTGCTGGGTATCTACGAAAATTCTGTTCTGATGATGATCCATCATATATACGAATAATTTCTCTTTTTTTTAGATTAAATCCAAAAAATGATAACAAATAAGTGGAAAAAGGTGAATAACAGCCTTATGTGAATAGCTAATATTCCGTCTTCATTTGTCGAAATACTTTATGAGAGTAACATTTGAATTACAAAAATATATAAACAGTATACATGAGAAGGTAGAAAGGAAATCTATGGAAAAAGGGCGAGAAAAGGCAAAACGCAAAATGACAGAGAAACAACACCAACAACACCACCAACAACAACAATAATAATAATATTTTTTTTAAATGGTGCCGGCCTAGGCTGACACCAGACAAAATATTTGTAGAGATTGCCGTGTAGCTACTTGAATTTGTCCAAGTATGCTTTTAATTTTCCCAGAAAGGCGTATAAGTTTCCTTTGCTCCGAAATTGACATTAAATCACTATGATATAACTCAGATCTGTCATATATATATATATATATATATATATATATATATATATATATATATATATATATATATATATATATATTAATGCGAATTTTTTTTTACATCTATCCTAACTATATTAGATGTTAAAACAGGTTGTGCTTATTTGATTCTATGATATAGTATAGACTTTTGAAATATCGTATATATAGGAAAATGCAAATACCATCAAACACATTTAGGTCTTCTTACTTTGCATATTTATTATATAAACTCCTTCTCATAAATGAATATTCTGTAATATAGAGTTGTAATTTTGCATTTTCATATTTTATTATGTATACGCAATATTTTCGTCAATAGTAAAACGTCTAAGGTCGCTGGGATTCTGAGAATATATATATATATATATATATATATATATATATATATATATATATATATATATATATATATATGAGAACAGATACTACACTTTGATCTCAGCCATGATAATAATGTTTTTCATGGCGAAGCATTTTTAAATGAATGAAAAAAAATTAATCTATTATTGTATTATTTTAATGTGGGTGAATAGTGTAGTATTGGTTCTGTTGTCATAAGATCATCTTCCCAGAAATATATATTCTGCTGTCATGGGACCATCTTCACAGAGACTAACTTCTTCTCTTTTGAGGGTGGGGTTCGTGTAGTATCTGTTATGTTTCCATGATGCCATACTCACAGGCATTATCTTCTCCTTTTATGCTAGCGATCCTCCCAGGTATTACCTTCTTTTATTGAGACAGTATAGTATATGTCTGTCCCTCATGATACTATCTTACCATGATTATCTTCTCCGTTGTGTGTGTTAGGGGGATAATCGGGTCTGTTGTCATATGATCCTCCCAAGTATTAACTATTCCTTTTAGGCGTTCGTCATGATACTATGCTCTCAGTCATTACCTCCTCTTTTGGGTGTTAGTGTAGAAGATGTGCATTTAGCATGATATCATCCTCGAAGACTAGCAAAACTATTTGCTAATATATATATATATATATATATATATATATATATATATATATATATATATATATTAGCAAATAGTTTTGCTAGTCTCTCTCTCTCTCTCTCTCTCTCTATATATATATATATATATATATATATATATATATATATATATATATATATATATATATATATATATATATATATATATATATAGATATATAATTTTTAACTTCCGTTAACAATACTCCGCATTCTTGTTCTTTCTCATAAACTGTAATTTGTCCCTTTTTGCCGTTATTATATAAATGACTAGCTTTACATCCTCGGCGTTACCTGGGAATAAACGAAAAAATAACTGACTTGTTTACGACGAAACGAAATAAATTTTAGTGACTTTTATTTGTAATCAAATTCTTTTGTAAAATCGATTTTTTTTTAAGTTCGTTTTATTATTTTGCACAAATCAATTAATAGTAAAGAACAAATAATGATGTGAAATTAACGTGGAGGCGAGAAACACGCACACATATACAGGCTTGAAGTCACATAATTTAATTAACAGATTTATTTATTTTTGAAGAACTCAAGGGAGAGAATTCAATATAATCGCAAATGATAACTTCTCTTTAATCGGTGTTTGGTGAGTAAGGGAAAATGTTTTCACCCTAACAGATTCTTTGGTCGGAATAAGTATTTTCAGAGAAACTGAAGTGAAATAAAATACATTCGTGCCAATAACATAGTGGAAGGGAAAAATAAAAAAGGGGCTAGTCCGAATCAAGTATCGATATGTTAGAAATATTGTTCTGACTATGAAAATCTTACCAGATAACTTTATATGGTAGAATAATTTTTTTCTTCTCCCTCTTCTACTACTACTACTACTACTACTACTACTACTAATACTACTAGTAGTAGTAGTAGTAGTAGTAGTAGTAGTAGTAGTAGTACTTTCTTTCGTTTCCTTTTTCTCTTTGTCTCCCCTACCTCTTAAGAGAGGTCAGATCGGAACAACAATCCGTTGTGCGCTCGACTAGAGAACTACATTGAGAGTCGGAATCCAATCCGTTTCAAACTGGGCCAGCTATCAGTGCCACCTGACGGTTAAACAGGAAATTAGACTCGCTAGTCTAATCGGTGGTTTATACTTTTTTGACTTTTTCATCGTATCTTCTCGCAATTGCCAGGATTTCTTTTCAAGTCAAAAGCCAGCATAGTTGATGGGATATCAAATGCAGCTGCTCTTGCTTTTAAATGTCGCGTGATTAACTACCGAAAGGCTTCAGCACTGGACAACGATCGATAAACGCTCAGAGAGAAAGAAAGAGAAGGGAAAGATAGGGGATTGGAAAGAGAAATCGGCAGAAAGATAAAGAGGGTGAGTAAAAGGAAGTTGGAGAAAGACAAAGAGACAAAAAGAGTAAAAAGAGTGCGTGAGACAAAGATGATTAGTAACAGAGTGCGAGAAAGAGAGAGAGAAAGAGAGAGAGACATAATGAGTGGATGAATTAGTAAGATATGCCATAATAAGAAAAAGAAAAAACTAAGAGAACGACAGACTAAGAGGAAAAGAGAGACAGACATATGTAAAGAAATGGAAAGTGAGAGAGACAGGGAGAGACTTAGAGTAAAGTGACAGAGATATGAATAGAGAAAGATAATAGACAAAAAGAGGGAGAGAGATAGAGAAAAAGAAAGATGGACAGAGAGTGTAAGAGTGGCACAGAATAGATAATAAAGAGCGAGAAAGAAAGAATAGAAACAAAAAGACAGAAAGTATGAGAAAGAGATCGATAGATATATCTATCAATGGATAGATAGATAGATAGATAGATAGATAGATAGATAGCAGAGTAACAAACAGAAAATGAGAAAATTACTGTGAGAGAGAGAGAGAGAGAGAGAGAGAGAGAGAGAGTAGAAAAGCAATACACTAAAGATGAATAAGGGAAAGGGTGCTTCAACGTGATAGAAAATACAGAAGGCAGAGAGAGAGAGAGAGAGAGAGAGAGAGAGAGAGAGAGAGAGAGAGAGAGAGAGACATTCAAACAGACAGAGGAGCATGAGGTAACGGGCGAAAGAGAGACAGAGAGTAATTCAACTGATGTTTATCGGCACAATGAACCAGTTCTGAATAAAAAGAACACCGATTTTATTTCGGTTGTCCATTGATCAAAATCTACATTTCTGTATTGATCTGTCCTCGGCTATACCTATTGATCACATTTATAACGGCGTCCACGTTTGAAAAAATATCACAGCGTTTGAAATGTCTTTTTCAATACGGTCACCAAATTGTATGGTGTTCTGTGCAGTCAGATATATTTTAGGCCATATTCTGGTACAATACATCATCACAAACTACTAATTTATTAGAAAAATACTGCTATATATATATATATAAATATGTATTTGAAAAATACTAATATATATATATATATATATATATATATACATATGTATTTGAAAAATACTGCTATATATATATATATGTGTGTATTTGAAAAATACTAATATATATATATATATATATATATATATATGTATTTGAAAATTACTAATATATATGTATTTGAAAAATACTGCTATATATATATATGTGTATTTGAAAAATACTAATATATATATATATATATATATGTATTTGAAAATTACTAATATATATATATGTATTTGAAAAATACATATATATATATGTATATATATATATATATATATATATATATATATATATATATATATACACTTAATGTGAGTTCAGAAAAGTTGGTTTCCCTAATAATTTCTTCCTACATACTTTAATAACACAAAATGCATGCTAAAATATACCATAGTTCTGGGATTTACTTATGTTTGAAAATATATGTGTTTTAATCGTTCTAATTCGCCGTAATTTATAATTAACTGGACAAGCAACCAATCACCCTCTCTCTCTTTCTCTCTTGGCTATTTATGTATTTCTCTCGTAGCACCTCACTCTATATTGATTCAACCACCCCCTAATATGTCTTAATGTCTCTTTATTTCTATATAATAATAATAATAATAATAATAATAATAATAATAATAATAATAATAATAATAATAATAATAATAATAATAATAATAATATAGAAGTAAAGAAATTTATTATTTGAGTTATGCAAGAAGAATGTCTTAAAATATGTGTTACAGGTTAGGAATTGTTTAATGAATTCAATGTAGCTTAAATAGCGGTAGTGGTTGTGACCCAACGGGTCACGGGAACGTCTAGTATATATATTTAATATTGTAACATATAGTTATAGAAAGCAATTTACATAAAAAACGTTTGTGTTTAACTGCAAGAAGGCGCTCATCAGGCTAACTGCGAAGATTGACATCTTACGATCCCTTTTATTAGCAAATAATGTTTTCATTAACCTCCAACCAATTAAAGCTATAAAATGTATTACATATATCCACACCAATTATTGCCTCTGTATTCCCATCAGTCAGTAAATTTTGCCGATTTCCTCTAAGAGTTGGACGCACTAAAATGACATCGTTTTTGTTTTTTACTTCTAACTTATACTTATACATCAGTTTGAATTCAACTTATGAAACTGAGGGCGTTTTTAACTTTTTTACTGATGGATAACCGTTTATCAAGGCTCGGGTCTACTCGAGGATAAGGGTTAAATAGATTTCTAGTTGGACGATGAACAACACCTTGATAGGATTGGAAACGATAGGTAGAATTTGAATACCCAAGAGGGAGGCTCAAAACGTATTTGTTAAGATTGGACTTGAAGACGACCATGTTGTAGTCAGTTTGGAAGCAGCCCTGTTGTATTGTGTTCCACAGATGGGAAGTTCTAGATTGAAAGTTTTAGGAAAGAAACTTCGTTCGTGGAAGATCTAGATTGAAAGTTTTAGGAAAAAAACTTCGTTTGTGGAAGTTCCGCTTGGTTTTATGTGCACAGAAATAGAAAGCAAAGCTTTTGTTCTAGTTATAACTGGACAAGTTCTTGCTGTGAATGTTTTGCAGGAGGGAACCGGAGATTGGAGCTCAGACGAGCACGCCTTTCATGAAAATAACGATAGAATGGAGAGAGATTAGCAACGTCCCTTCTGTGAGAAAAGAGCTGTAAGGAAGAGAAGATAATCTCCCACTAGATTGCGAAGTGGATTTTGTTTGATCAAGATAAATACTTAGAATGAAACATTGGCTCTTGAAATTCGTGATTTGAGGGGGGGGGCGTCACTTACAGTGCAGTTTTATTACAGCATTTTATTTCATTTTACCATTTTCTTCTTGATGCTAACATAGTCACTCTCCATGTCGGCTACGTTGTTTTTCTTCTTTTTCATCTTCCTACATTCATAGAAGTCTTATAGGGTATCCCATCGTTTTATTTCGATACCACACGTCAGTTTTCACATCATTCTTCGGTGGAGCGTATTACGCGTTCGTCCTAAATTAACTTACAATTGTAGTTTGAAACAAATCAGTACCTGTTGATAATAACAAAAAAGGGACATGTGCATGCGGAATCACATAAGAAATAAAACACATCGTTTGATCTATTATATAAAAGAATTCGTAATTCTGTCTGTGTGTATCCGAGTAAAATTCAAAAACTACACAAGATATTTTTACAAAACTTACATCATCGGATTCAGTGTGACCCCCGACCTGGTTATGATAAAAAAAAGTACCTTAATATTCATTTTTTGGGGATCAACAGAAACCAAATTAATGCATGTGGTTGTAAAACAATATTTTTTTAATTACTGATCGTTGTTTTAAAAACAACATTGAAACTAGGTCAAACAGTCAGCCACCTTTCTTTTTCTTCCTTGTGTTCTTTCTTTTTTTCTTTTCTATTGTATCGAACCAGTTGCCAGAGAGAGAGAAAGAAAGAGAAAGAAAGGGAAAGTTCTGATATATATTACACTAGCAAGTGTACCCGGTGTTGCAAGTTACCATAGATAGATAGATAGATAGATAGATAGATAGATAGATAGATAGATAGATAGATAGATAGATAGATAGATAGATAGAAGAGTTGTAAAAGGTATGTAACATCTGGAGTTGTTTTTTTTAATTTTCTCTCTCCCTGTTTATCTCTTTCTTTCTCTCGCTCTCTACTTCTTTTTTTGACACTTCCCATTCTTTCTGTTTCTTTCTGTCTCTCCTTTCTATCTGTCTCTCTCACTCTTTCTCATAGCTAGTTCAATATAAAAGTGAAAAAGAAAGAAAGAAAAAAGAAAGTTGACTGACTGTTTGACCTAATGTAAGTGTTGTTATTTTAACAATTACCAGTAAGAGGGGGAAATTAATTTTTTTTACCTCCTTGCACGAATTTGGTCCTTAGTGGACCCCAATGAAGGAATGTTACAGTAACCAGATCGAGGTCACACTGAACCCAATCATGTCAGGTTTCTAAATGTATCTTTTGTAGTTCTGACTTATAGCCGAACTCACACGCAGAGAATTAAGACTTTCTTTGACGATTTTGAAGTTTCGTACAGATACATGGCGACCGAATGTGACGTCATCACTTTGACGCCGGTGATAACCCAAAAAGTACCTAGAATTAATTTGGCCCGGTAACCAAAATTACCATAAAAAGAATAACTGTTAAAACAATTAAATTAAAACAAATTGTTTCTAGTTATTTCATTAAGTTTATAAATGCATTGGGTTTAAATCCACTTAGATAATAAGTTTAATAGACGATTTCTTAATTGACTGTTAATTTCGTACCGTTCGATTGTGGCGGATTTCTTTATTGATTATAAAATTTCTAATATATTTCTAAAATAAACAACAGAAATGGAAAAAAAGTTTTGTTTTTTTAAGTTTATTAAAAGCTTGTTAAATTCTAAATTTTTAATATATTTCAAATCCATTTATAAAAAACACTGATTTTATTTTAACAATACAAATAAAAAAATATTAATATATTATTTTTTACCGTAAAAATCAGAAAACAAATTATTATTTGCTAAGTTATTGTTATCCTCCAACATAAAACAAAAAAAACTCGGCCAATTAATCCAGGGTACTTTTGGGGGTTCACCTCCGGTGTCGCCATATACTTGTACGAAACTTCAAAATCGCCCTTTTTTTTATATAATACATTTACTGAGAGAGGTGTTTTTACAAGTTTATTTATGAAAGAATTATTTGCATTTTGAGTTGATATACACTTTGGGTATCTGTTAAAGAAAACATTAACAGTTTAAAAAACAACAATAACAAAAAACAAATTAAAGAATAAAAAAAAACAGAAAACCAAAAATGGGAACTTACCTCACTGGCATAACCAGGATAGCTAATTGCTTGGACTGCATCCTCGATGCTCAGATAGAGTGTGCCGCCAAACTTTTCAATGAAACCAGAGGCCTCCAACACGACATAAACAGGATCTGTTAAATATAACCGTAGATACAGAATGAGCAATCAATCATTATGTAACCTCCGACCTTCTTCATGTCAGACTCTGGAATCTATACGGAATTTCGAAATTTCGTATATATTCTGTAATCCAAGACGAGACAGTATTTTTAATCTATAAGATTTTGTTCGTCTGTTCATCCGTGAGTCACAATTTGTTGTAACGTAATAAATACATCGTGGAATTTGTCTCACTTCGAAATATTAAAGACCTTAACTACTTTAGAAATGGAAAATATTGCCTTAATAGTTAATAATAAATTCCCAACAAATAAAGCGGATGCCATGAACGGAAATCGAAACCGAAACCTTTCAATCTTCAGTCTGATATTTTACAAACTGAGCTACTTCGAATTTCTTGTAAATAGATCTTAAAACATTACTATAACAACATAATTATAGCTTTGGCGTGACGTCATACATTTATGATTTACGTCATGTTCCAACACATGAATTCAGACATAAGGGATAATTTAAAAAATAAATAAATGAATGGGAAAATAGTATCAATAGCGTTGGAAATTATTTTAATAGTTCAGAACAATTTATTTTGCTTTAACTGCATATTGTATGTAGTTCTTTCACAATTAGATAATTCTTCCAGCTTAGCAAAAATATGCGACCGGAGGGAACATATATTTGCTAGTAATAAAACTAATACAAGTCATCAATTCTCATCTAAAAGATTCGGAAACATTTTGTGTTTGTTGTCTCCCTTTGTAACAATCTTCTCAATCATCAAAAGCGCAATTATTATTGCTTATTTCTTCTGCCTCGTCGAGCTTCCAGTTAATATATATATATATATATATATATATATATATATATATATATATATATATATATATATATATATATATATATATATATATATGTAAGAGGATAGTATATATGTAAAAGAGTAAGGATACCAACATTTGTAAAAAGTTTTTTTCAACATTTACTTATTATTTTGTTATTTTATCATTTTATCATTTTATAATTCATAATTTTATCATTTTATAAAATGATAAAATAACAAAATAATAAATAAATGTTGAACATCGAATTATGTTCAATATTTAATCCAATATATCCCCAAAAGTACTTCTTAATGTTTTTCACCATTATTTCTAAATTCAACAAATTCTCTCTTCAAATATTGTATTTTATAGCTGCTTTTAATCTGATCTTGCAACATGTTTAAAAACTACTCTATTAACAACAAATCCGATTGGTAAATAAATTTAGTTTTTGAAATCGCTTTGACCTTCAAGATCGAGGAGAAATATTTAAAAAAAAACATAATTAGAAATGGCATTAATTATATTGAAAGTTTCAATTAAATCACCTATCACCCTCTCTTTCTCTCTCTCACTCTCACTTTCGTAAAATAGGTAATTCTATTCTAGTCGTCCTCTAGTCGTCTCTGCATGTGGCAAGAACATACGTTTTAGGTGTGGAACCGCAAATCGATGGAGTGAAAGCGGCAACGTTGCTTTTGCGCCATTTCTTTGTGTGTTATGGGCCAAACCTTCCCGGACTTAACATGTAACTGCGGACCTTTGCTGTTTTCGGTGTCGCCGGTAAACACCTGCAATCCTGTAGATTAAAGAATAGCTTCGAGCAACAAAGAGAGTTTCACGCAGATTAGATAACCTTGAGTCACGATCCTAGTGAGCTGTATGCAGAAGTTCGACTCGCCTTACAATCTGTAGAGATAAGGCGACATATGTCTTCCTCTACTGCCGACTTGCTTCATTGTATTCAGGCGGACTCCTGCAGATATAATATGTATTCATCTAAAATACATTATGTCATACGTGTTAAAGGTTTGATAATACTACATTGAAGTGTTGTATTGAAGGGATTAAGAAATGTGACACTTTTATACGCCGTTTAAACCAATCTTTCGGCGGGGGAGGAGGTTGTAGATAAATGACCGCAAATTCCCGGAGTCAAATTTATAGACTTGTGCATATATGCTTAATTTATTAGGGGGGGGGGGTCATTTTTGATGATAAAACATCAGTAACATTTTTTTAACGGTTAGACACACGAAAATGCTATTTCAAACTTAACCGTTGTCGACCAATGAAAATGCTATTTCAAACTTGCAGACAAAATGAAAATGCTATTTGGAACTTGATCGTTAGACAAACGAAAGCATTGCAGACACATGCATTTTATATTTCACACTGCGGTGTTACAGACCAACGGAAGTGCTATTTAAAACTTTAGCGTTACAGACCAACCAATATGCTATTTGAATATTTAGCATTACAGACCAAAGAAAATTCTATTTAATACTTTAGCGTTACAGACCTACGGAAATGCTAGTTAAAACGTTAGCGTTACAGATCAACTAAAATGCTAATTAAAACTTTAGCGTTACAGACCTACGGAAATGCTATTTCAAACTTTATCATTACAGACCAAAGAAAATGCTATTTAAAACTATAACATTACAGACCTACCGATATGCTATTTAGAAAATTTAGCATTACAGACCTAACAAAAATTCTATTTAATACTTTAGCGTTACAGAACTACGGAAATGCTAGTTAAAACGTTAGCGTTACAGATCAACTAAAATGCTATTTAAAACTTTAGCGTTACAGACCTACGGAAATGCTATTTAAAACTTTAGCATTACAGACCAAAGAAAATGCTATTTAAAACTATAACATTACAGACCAACCGATATGCTATTTAGAAAATTTAGCATTACAGACCAAAGAAAATTCTATTTAATACTTTAGCGTTACAGAACTACGGAAATGCTAGTTAAAACGTTAGCGTTACAGATCAACTAAAATGCTATTTAAAACTTTAGCGTTACAGACCTACGGAAATGCTATTTAAAACTTTATCATTACAGACCAAAGAAAATGCTATTTAAAACTATAACATTACAGACCAACCGATATGCTATTTAGAAAATTTAGCATTACAGACCTAACAAAAATTCTATTTAATACTTTAGCGTTACAGAACTACGGAAATGCTAGTTAAAACGTTAGCGTTACAGATCAACTAAAATGCTATTTAAAACTTTAGCGTTACAGACCTACGGAAATGCTATTTAAAACTTTAGCATTACAGACCAAAGAAAATGCTATTTAAAACTATAACATTACAGACCAACCGATATGCTATTTAGAAAATTGAGCATTACAGACCAAAGAAAATTCTATTTAATACGTTAGCGTTACAGACCTACGGAAATGCTAGTGCAAAATGTTAGCGTTACAGATCAACTAAAATGCTATTTAAAACTTTAGCGTTACAGACCTACGGAAATGCTATTTAAAACTTTAGCATTACAGACCAAAG
Organism: Sepiola atlantica; assembly: GCA_963556195.1. Taxonomy (NCBI): domain Eukaryota; kingdom Metazoa; phylum Mollusca; class Cephalopoda; order Sepiida; family Sepiolidae; genus Sepiola; species Sepiola atlantica. Next base: position 92,727,991 of record OY744521.1, on the reverse strand, counting down.
AAAATGCTATTTAAAACTATAACATTACAGACCAACCGATATGCTATTTAGAAAATTTAGCATTACAGACCAAAGAAAATTCTATTTAATACTTTAGCGTTACAGACCTACGGAAATGCTAGTTAAAACATTAGCGTTACAGATCAACTAAAATGCTATTTAAAACTTTAGCGTTACAGACCTACGGAAATGCTATTTAAAACTTTAGCATTACAGACCAAAGAAAATGCTATTTAAAACTATAACATTACAGACCAACCGATATGCTATTTAGAAAATTTAGCATTACAGACCAAAGAAAATTCTATTTAATGCTTTAGCGTTACAGACCTACGGAAATGCTAGTTAAAACGTTAGCGTTACAGATCAACTAAAATGCTATTTAAAACTTTAGCGTTACAGACCTACGGAAATGCTATTTAAAACTTTAGCATTACAGACCAAAGAAAATGCTATTTAAAACTATAACATTACAGACCAACCGATATGCTATTTAGAAAATTTAGCATTACAGACCAAAGAAAATTCTATTTAATACTTTAGCGTTACAGACCTACGGAAATGCTAGTTAAAACGTTAGCGTTACAGATCAACTAAAATGCTATTTAAAACTTTAGCGTTACAGACCTACGGAAATGCTATTTAAAACTTTAGCATTACAGACCAAAGAAAATGCTATTTAAAACTATAACATTACAGACCAACCGATATGCTATTTAGAAAATTTAACATTACAGACCAAAGAAAATTATATTTAATACTTTAGCGTTACAGACCTACGGAAATGCTAGTTAAAACGTTAGCGTTACAGATCAACTAAAATGCTATTTAAAACTTTAGCGTTACAGACCTACGGAAATGCTATTTAAAACTTTAGCATTACAGACCAAAGAAAATACTATTTAAAACTATAACATTACAGACCAACCGATATGCTATTTAGAAAATTTAGCATTACAGACCAAAGAAAATTATATTTAATACTTTAGCGTTACAGACCTACGGAAATGCTAGTTAAAACATTAGCGTTACAGATCAACTAAAATGCTATTTAAAACTTTAGCGTTACAGACCTACGGAAATGCTATTTAAAACTTTAGCATTACAGACCAAAGAAAATGCTATTTAAAACTATAACATTACAGACCTACCGATATGCTATTTAGAAAATTGAGCATTACAGACCAAAGAAAATTCTATTTAATACTTTAGCGTTACAGACCTACGGAAATGCTAGTTAAAACGTTAGCGTTACAGATCAACTAAAATGCTATTTAAAACTTTAGCGTTACAGACCTACGGAAATGCTATTTAAAACTTTAGCATTACAGACCAAAGAAAATGCTATTTAAAACTATAACATTACAGACCAACCGATATGCTATTTAGAAAATTTAGCATTACAGACCAAAGAAAATTCTATTTAATACTTTAGCGTTACAGACCTACGGAAATGCTAGTTAAAACGTTAGCGTTACAGATCAACTAAAATGCTATTTAAAACTTTAGCGTTACAGACCTACGGAAATGCTATTTAAAACTTTAGCATTACAGACCAAAGAAAATGCTATTTAAAACTATAACATTACAGACCAACCGATATGCTATTTAGAAAATTTAGCATTACAGACCAAAAAAAATTCTATTTAATACTTTAGCGTTACAGACCTACGGAAATGCTAGTTAAAACGTTAGCGTTACAGATCAACTAAAATGCTATTTAAAACTTTAGCGTTACAGACCTACGGAAATGCTATTTAAAACTTTAGCATTACAGACCAAAGAAAATGCTATTTAAAACTATAACATTACAGACCAACCGATATGCTATTTAGAAAATTTAGCATTACAGACCAAAGAAAATTATATTTAATACTTTAGCGTTACAGACCTACGGAAATGCTAGTTAAAACGTTAGCGTTACAGATCAACTAAAATGCTATTTAAAACTTTAGCGTTACAGACCTACGGAAATGCTATTTAAAACTTTAGCATTACAGACCAAAGAAAATGCTATTTAAAACTATAACATTACAGACCAACCGATATGCTATTTAGAAAATTTAGCATTACAGACCAAAGAAAATTCTATTTAATACTTTAGCGTTACAGACCTACGGAAATGCTAGTTAAAACGTTAGCGTTACAGATCAACAAAAATGCTATTTAAAACTTTAGCGTTACAGACCTACGGAAATGCTATTTAAAACTTTAGCATTACAGACCAAAGAAAATGCTATTTAAAACTATAACATTACAGACCAACCGATATGCTATTTAGAAAATTTAGCATTACAGACCAAAGAAAATTCTATTTAATACTTTAGCGTTACAGACCTACGGAAATGCTAGTTAAAACGTTAGCGTTACAGATCAACAAAAATGCTATTTAAAACTTTAGCGTTACAGACCTACGGAAATGCTATTTAAAACTTTAGCATTACAGACCAAAGAAAATGCTATTTAAAACTATAACATTACAGACCAACCGATATGCTATTTAGAAAATTTAGCATTACAGACCAAAGAAAATTATATTTAATACTTTAGCGGGACCAAGACTAGAATAAGGACCCCAGATCATTAACACAAGACGCGGGACATGTTTTGGAAATCACTGGTTGACCCCGCAATACACGTGGTCTCTATTTACAAAACACTTGTAAATAAATCTTTTATTTATTTTAATAAATGCAGTATATTTCGGAATTTTTTTTTCTTTTAACATGTTAATATTTATTTTAAGGCAGAGAGTCCATAAATAAAACAAATAAAATATTAACATGTTTTCTTTTAAAACATGTTTTTGTGTCACTATTTACTTGCCTCCCCACGAGGGCAGAAATGGGGGGGGGTATGAAATATTTATCATCGTACTTAAGTAATATTTCGTTTTGTAGGGAAAAATCAAGCTTCCCAAAAAGGGGCATTCTGGATCTTACCTCAGTTTAGAAGGATTTTCCATACTACACTTTGCTCCTAGCCCGAGGAGGCAAAACGGAAGATTACGCAAGTTATTTTAATAAATAAACGAAATATATACGCTTTTTAAAAAATCGGCTGACTTGTAATCTTTCGTTTTACCTCCCCACGAGGGTGGAATTAGACTTCAAAAACCAGTTTCTAAACAGAAGCAATTTAAAGTTTATGAAGTTTTTGTCCTTTTTTTTTTCTCTAAGCGACAAATGAAATAAGATTTAACAAATCGAAGTTTTATTTATTTGTTTATAATTGTTGCTTACAGAAAAAAAGGAAAAAACTTCATAAACTGATTTTTGAAGTCTAACTCCGCCCTCGTGGGGAGGTCAACCGGTGATTTCCAAAACATGTCCCGCGTCGTGTGTTAATGATCTGGGGTCCTTATTCTAGTCTTGATCCCTTTAGCGTTACAGACCAATGAAAACTCTACCTCAAGAATAAGCTTTACAGACCAACGAAAATGGTATTCCAAAACTATATGCGTGCCAGACCGACATTAGGACCGACAGACAGAGCCTCTCACAGATATTCGAGGACGCGTCGAATAATGACTAACTATAATATAATCAAAAAGCACATATTAGTAAAGATATACATCTCACAAAGAGTAACTCTCTGTTAAGGTCATCTTTCTGTTCATGCGTTCTTAGCGATGATAATGTTAAGTTGAGAAGTAGTTATGGGCTGGGCTGTCATGCCATAAAAGTGGAGAGTCTTGAATGGAATATTGTAGAATACTTACAGTTTTTTTTTATTGTTAATGATTCATGAATAAAAATAGACGCCATTGAAAAGTATACTTACTAGCAATGATATGCGCCATACGCTGGGCACACGTATTTAGTAATTCCAGGGAAACTTTTTATAGAGATTTTTATATCAGTTTGCGTAATTTTAAAAACTAATAGTCCTTTTAATATTGTTACGTTCAGTCCTCGTATCTTTCTGTATTGACGAAAAGAGAGTTACGTCCCCTTTTTTACGATGGTGCCCGTATGAAAATTATTCCGATCCGATTATGTTTTTTTTTAATGAATTAAATCGACTTACATTTTAGTTTTCGGTGCTTGTAGGTAGACATAAACAGATGACATACGGCAGTTCAATATAAATTAACATGAAAACACTTTGATATACTTACGTATCAGACAAAAGTAGGTATCTACAGCAAAAAAATGCGGAAAATTATCGAGTAGAATTTTAATTAAAAATTTAAATCAGTGTTATCGTTTATTTCTGATGCTCCATTGGCACGAACACATTTAACGCCTTTAAAAGGAGGAGCAGGGGAGATAAGTCATTAAATGCGTTCTGCCAATAGAGAATCGATAAAACGTATTTATATTTTTAATTAAAATTCTACTTGATAATTTTCCGTAATTTTTGGTGTATATACCTACTTTTACCTGATACGTAAGTATGCCAATTAATTTATTTTTAATTGCCATATTTCACCTTGTACGTCTACGTACAAGCACCTAGTTTTCTTAACAACATGCTGCAACGATCCACCAAAAGAACTAACGAACCATAATCAAATATTGATTTTGTAGGAAGAAAGCTATCGATGACAAAAATCGAAAGAAAGACTGACTTTATTTTATATATTAGATGAACAAGTAAATGTCTATTTGTGTTTTTTTCTTGGATAAACGTGACTTTGAATTTTAAATTAAATTGAATTGTTAATTTTTAATTTAGTATCAATTGAATATTTATAAATGTAATAGTATATGAACCAATGAAAATTTTAAAATCCTATTTTTAAAAGATGTCCCACAATGCATTTCGTGAGATGTAAATTTCCCACCTCCTTAGTCTTCAAACTTAACGTTGATATTTTTTGTTAGCTGTTATTTAACATTTTAAATACATAATATCTAAATTATTCCTCAGTTTTTTTTATATTTACATTGGATTATTATTTTAATTTTTATTAAATAGTGTACAAGAAAAATAAATTTTTCGAATCTTATTAAAATAAAATTTACCGCAAGGCATTTCGTCGAATAAATATAATAAAATTGTCAGACGACATATCGTCTGTGGAAATTTGCGTTCAAACGTAACTTTTTAAATTAACGCCTTTAAAAGTATTTTATAACTTGAAACAATTTTATTCAATTAATGTAATAACCAAACGATATCGTAAGTAATTCACTTACAATACTTCACAATACTCCGATTTGAAAATGAAATGGTAAAAAAAATGGATAGGGAATATAACAGTTGTTTAAAAAGAAATATTATTTTCGTCGATACGGTTCATCTCACTGAGTGGGGTAATCCCGCGCCTGGATACTATACCAGGTATTTATACCTCCCCCTCTTGAAGAAAAAAAAGCACACATTAAGTAGCTACTTAAATGAAGGTGTTGTTTCCCTTTCCGGGAAAATTGAAGATAGTCTTTCTAAAGAACTTACTTATAAAAGCCGGAAAACGTTTATATCTGTCGATTCGGGCAACACGAAACCATCGTATTCTCTTTCTTCGCGTATTATTCCGCTACATGTTCGAGAGAAGTGTTCACCAAGAAACTAAATATATACCCTTATCGGGAGGATACTAGAAGAAAAACATGACCCATTGGGTCAGCTACAGAGCTCGAGTTAGATTGACTGAATCAGGAGAAAATGATTTTGCAAAGTCAGTCAAATTTAAAAAAATAAAAAGACAAAATTACAAATTAGTCGCTTTCGGCTTGCTATACCTCTGTTTATTTCTTTATCTCTTTCCCTCTCCAGCTACGAGTTAAATTGTATTACTAAAATTTTCTCGCTGTCTCTCTTCATCAATATAGAAAAAGAGAGTAAGATGGTTCAAGGAAAAGGCGAAATTGATTACTTGTCAGTTAATAAAGAGTGAGAGTGTGAGCGACTGAAGGGAGAGTGGATAGAGACCGCGATTTTTTCAAAAAGAAATTATACTAGATATGGAATAAATTAAATCAGTAACTCACCTTTGATATCAGCATAGAGAACTTTTATACCAATTTTGGAATAGTCTGTTGATAACTGCAAAAAAAAGAGTTTTTGTTTTGTTTTAATAACAAATACACACGATTATTTATTTATGTTAGTGTGATCGTTTCTCACACCTACGCCCTTCTGCGTCACAGACACGTCTTAATAAACCATTTTGACACGAAGAAGAGGAGGAGGAGAACTGGGGAACGTTTTGACATTAATCTGTTGTATATTACTTGAACTTGCAATTCGCTGTAATTATAATTACTATAATATAATAATATACGCCCCTCCGGGCACAAATATGTAACATGCTGTGAATACATATAAACTATAAGCTATGTCTTTCTTTCTTTCTTTCTTTCTAAATAGCTTTCTTATAAATACATTGTAAAAAATTATAATGCCTTGATTATGGTATGCATGAAACGTACATACGCGACACACTGTGGAACAGAATACCACGAGGCTGTTTCGCAACCTACTACAACATGGTCGTCTTCAAGTTTAATGTAAACAAATACTTTTTGAGTCATCCTCTTGGAAAATAAATTCCTCTTAAGTATTCTTCTATCAATTCCACACATTGTTTCTAATCCTTTAATGGTGGCGATCAGCAACGTTGAGCCTGGTCAGTACCAGATGGGTGACGATTCGGGAATACCAGGTGCTGTATGTAGGAGGACGTCGACACCTCCCTGCAAAACCTAACGTCGTCATCCCCCTTGACCGGTGTACGCATGCGACCAGGGACCGCTTGTGAATTTGATATCTCTAGTAACTTACTCCTTCGGAGGAAACTGGCCCAACCCGCCTAGGGTGAATGCCGCTTCATTATGATTGCGATCATCGTCTAACTGACAATCTCTTGAGTCCATATCCTCAAGTGGTCCCGGGCCTTGATAAGCGGTGACTCATTAATATCAAACAGGGCAACTGACATTGACAAACGGTGACCTATTAGTATAAAAAATAAAACAAAATAAAAGTAACATCTAAAATTTAAAAAAACAAAACTATAAGGCCTGTTCAAAACTGACACGGGTTTCCTGATTTGTTCAATTGAAAAAACTTTTTAAAACTACTTTGGTTCGCCCCAAACATGGCATATTCCCACTGAAATGTAAGGGGTTACTGTGGTAGGGGACAGATTCATAGGGGGGGGGACCTAGGTGTGGAGTTGGGCAGCAATATGGTTGTTCACATTACATTAATTTTCTGCATAGTACAGATGGAGAAACTGGGAACAGGAACGGAATTCCGAAGCCAAGCAGTCCGAGGAAACTAGCTATCAAAGTAAAAACATCTTCAGGCATCTAGGGACCTCGACAGTGAAGGGATGGTATTTTGATGCTAGCCGTGTGGGTCGGGGCATTTTCGTTGAGCTGGTACAAGTGCACTAAGTTCATCAAAACACATTCCGTGGAAGTACTTGTGAAACAAGAGCAGGGATGCAACATTGTGGCGATGTGACAAGTTAGAAATTATTTTTCCACCCTGTCTAAGAGGCTAGTGGTTGGTGCACTAGCTATGATGTGGCAACAATATACCATGCACGCTCTATAATAACCTTTGGAAAGGGATGAACTTACGCTCTCCAGCTATGGTTAAACATAACAACTTCTCTTCAACTAATCATATACGACACTGAGCCGAACGGGTGTAGGAGCAAACGAAAATTATTTAAAAAATTAGATTAACTCTTAAAAAGGGTAAGAACATAAAAGTCGCAACATACATGATAGAAATAACGAACCGATTTGAATTCAAGTGAAAAATAGAAGAAACACAACAATTGTCTTGTTTTCTCCCCAACACTAGGCAGATCGGATATCGAAATACAAGTTATCTTGTTTCCGCCTTATTTTGGGCACATAGCGACGAAGATAGACTTTAAGGGGTCAATAAACAAGATATCAGTTTATTTTCGTAATACTGAGTTTCATCTGACAAAACGATGTACCTACCGGCTTGAGGTCGTTGATGTTTTGCTTATAAATACTCCCTTAAAAATACCTACTTGCTCGAATACTTTCACTCCGACTGTGTCGATGAAATTCATTGCACTGCAATCAATAATTATGCAATTGATCGAAAGGTCAAGTTTCATTTCATTTTGGTCTGCAGTTGGAACTGAAGTCTGGCCGTCAGCTTCTACAACTTTGCTGAATTCAGCTTTCTAGAAATTAACATTGAAAATAACATTGAAAATAACATTGAAAATAACATTGAAAATGTTATGGTGATTTATCCTATTCTGTTACTGTATGTATTCTTTCTGACTATGAATAGAGTCGTCATGACCAGTCAGAAGAAGCGAGAACAGAAGTGAAGTGAGAAAGCAGCTTCAGTCAACCCACTACTTCATTACGTTCTGCCAAAACAATTTCTTGTTAATTACCTTCCATTCGTGCTATTTCTTTCGGCACGCCCTTTAAGGCCACCCTCTTTAATCTCACCCCCGTCGTTGTGGTCTTCCAGTGTTGTGGCCTTAAAAGGCCGCAAAAACAATAACACGAACAGAAGGCAATTACGAAATTGTATTAAGAGAAAGTACAGAAGTAATGGGTTGACAGAGGCTGCTTCATCACTTCGTTTCTCTTCTCACTTCTACTGATTGGTTATGACGACTCTATTCATACAGTCAGGAAGAGTCTATGTAGTGACAGAATAGGGTAGATCACCAGAACAGTAAATAGTATTAAAAAAACATTGAAAACAAAAAAAAACAAGAACTTAGTGCTGTTTATTATTAAAACAACTAGTGTACCCCTTCCGTCAAAAACAACGTAGACAAATATTACATTACTAGAGTATAAGCTCTGTCGAAAATGCCAGGACAAAAATTATGGTTTGCCATTGTTCGCATTCGCTGTTTATCTAGGCGTATTACTAAAATATACATATACAACCATAGAATTACGTAAGTAATTTAATTTTCTACATATAAATTATTATTATAATTTCTAATGACCTAAAGGGAAAAAAAACACCAAACCGTGACGTTTGATTATAGAGTGAAGGATTTATTTCTGAATTCCTTTCAGGTGGCGGAGTAAGTCTTAGGTGATTGTCTGACTTGCTATATGCTTCTCGCTTCCCATCACGAGTTGAAATGGTTTCATCCGGGGTCTAGACAAAGGCACGTGTTTTACTCTCTAATTTCTGCGTGACGTGATGGAGTACATATATGTGTACATAAATAAATAAATGCACATTGGTCTTTATTATAGAGTTACGGATTTAACAAATCAATGAAGTATTTAAGAAAATAGACAACGTTTATGTTTTACGATGAAATTTTATTTACATTCACGCGATGAACTGTTTATATGATATTTATCCAAACTGTTATCAGTATGTTCGTTTATTGCTATTTTGCGTTTATTACTTTTTATTAGTCATCTGCTGTACCTATCGATTTTGCCCTTTTTTTTTTACTTTCATTTATTTTTTAATAAAAGAGTTACAATTATGTGTAACATCTTTTCTTTTAACTTCTCGCTCCAATTATCCCCTTCTCCTCTCTATCTCTCTTTCTTTTTCTTTCTAAATATATCTATCTATCTATATCTATCTATCTCTCTTCGCTCCTCTCTCTCTCTCTCTCTCTCTCTCTCTCTCTCTCTCTCTACACACACAGACATATATATATATATATATATATATATATATTATTATTATTATTATTAGAAGCTCCTTTAAGTAAAATTAAAGTAAGAGCACTGTCAGAGAGATTAAAATAAACATTCAGCTGAAGCCCCAGTACAATACTTCAACTCTGTCGTCGAGTTCTATCGAATGTCTTAATGTTTACACTTGCCGCTTCGGTGTTAAATATAACTTAATTTCTCCGTTATCGCGTGACAATCTGCCGTGGCCTAAGAGACAGATTCAAGGTGTCCTTTTTAACCGGGTTCGTGCCCTGTCACCGTCTGAGATTGTTATTTCCTTGCGCTGATAAGAGATGTAAGTTCGAAACGACGTCGTACGTAGGTAAAATATTAAAAATATAAAAACAGATTTACTTAATGGGAAAGTTTTCGAAATTTATCTCACTTCCTCCTCTTCTTTGCTCTGAAGAGGTTGACTCTCTGTGAATAGTACCACCGAAACATATATGCACATATGTAACCAATAATATTTGTATAAATAAAAAAAATATATACTGGAGAGTTTGAATTTCCTACTCGAGAGTTTGAATTACCTACTAGACACCTTCCTCGAGTGTCTTTGGTCTCTCTGTACAAGGGTTTGTCAGGACAACCTGACATGAGGATACTTCACTCTACAAGTAAACCCTGACCAAATATTCAAAATCATAGTATTCAAAGCTCAAATAAGATCCCCTCGACACGGCTATACACTGGCTCATATGATGAATAGTGCCACTACTCCAAGTAATGTTACCTCAAGTAACAGCACTTAGCTGGATACTCCACCAGACTAGATGAATTCTTGTCCTGGAATCCGGTAAGATCAAGAAACCACAAGAAAAATATATTATAACAGAGTTTACTTGTAAATTGGGGAGAGGAAAAATAATGTCCTTTATCTGTTTACACACTCAATGTTTGCCAGGTAAAGAGAACGTTAATGGAATATTCGAATATCTATGTATGTCATATATAGAGGGTCCCCTTGATTTCTGAGAATTTCGACTGAAGTAAAATGAAACAATATATATATATATATATATATATATATATATATATATATATATATATATATCGCAACTGGTTTAGTATGATATAAATAAAAAAGGAAAAGGAAAGAAAAAGAAAACTGACTGTTTGACCTACTTTCTGTGTCGTGTTTTGTAACAACTATAAGTAAGTTTGAAAAATGTATTTTAAACCCCCTTACCACCAGCATGCACTAAGTTGGTCCTTGGTGACCTACAAGGGAATGAATATTACGGTATTTGTTTGGACCGACCATAACCAGGTAGGAGTCACACTTGATCCTATGATGTAAGGTTTATATGTGCATCTTCAGTAGTTTATAACTTTTAGCCGGACATCGAGAGAGGTGTAGAGGAGAGAGAGAAGAGACTTTGTGTGCTGCACTTGTGTTTTGTGTAGTTTCTGACTTTTACACCCCCCCCCCGCAATCCCCATAGAATTATGGCTTTGCTTTATATAATAGATACTTTTAGATTTACTTTTCTAGCCTTTTATCTCTTTAATAACTTTCTCGGCGCCGCCTAGCTCGTTAAACTTTAATCCTTTTTTGTTTATTTCTTTTTTATTTCTATCGGGTTTTGATGCTTATAATATTGGTTTATACTTTCTCTATTAGGATTAGACAAAGGTAAAACAGTATTATAATCACGAAAACGAAAAAAAGAAACAATAATTAAAATTTTAGAAACGCTTAAAAATATTTTTGCACATTGTTTCAAAGTTTTAATTCACTGAAATAAATTTACAAAGATATTGTAATCTGTTAGTGCGAGTTCCGAAGAATATGGTGGGTGATGCACATGTTCCACGCTGTAGTTTTCTAGGAATCTTAGGAATTTTATTAGAGTAGCATAAAAAACGCATTGAAAGATAGAAATAGGTCATAGGGACGACGAATGGGGACTACATTAAGTTTTCGTTACAATCTGATGTTAATCTTTAAAAATTAGTGCTCAACAATCTTGCTGAAGTTACGACCTTTCACAAAAGACCAAAGATCTCCTAGAAAACTATACCTTGGAGATGGTGCATCACCCATCATACTCTTCAAACCTCGCACCAACAGATTACAATCTCCTTGTAAGTTTTCAAAATCATTTCAGTGAATTAAGACTTACTTAATGGTTAGAGTGTGCGCTAATGGACCGGGAGACCGGGGTTCAATCTTCGGTCGAGTCATACGAAAGACTACAAAAATGGTATTTGATCTCCCCTTGCGAAACAATCAGCATTATAAGATGAAAATCAAAGGTAAAGGAAAGGAGGGGTGCCTTCTACACCTCGGTGTAGCAGCGAATGAAAATGGAGCCTTCGGTTCGCCCTCGACTACGGTCGATTCATTTATTCTTAAAAAATATTTTTTAAACCTTACTTCAAGAGAATAAATGGAAAATGAGTTCGTTTCGTTTTTATGTTCAGAACTGAAGATATTTTATGAATGTTGCATTCAAAAGCAAATTGTCAGATTTAAAAAGGTCAGAGAGATGAATTGTGACTAAATTAACGATAAAATATATCTGATACTGTGTTTTAAGTTACAATTTGGGAATCGCGGGAAGATCTGACACAAGGTCCGAAGATGGGATTGCACTTTGGCACACAAAAAGTTCCTGAGAAGCCTAGTCGGCATCCCCCGGTAGAAGCGCCTCAGGCGATTAACAATGAACCAATCCATTATCAAAGAGAGAAGATATAAACCTGAGAGGGTGGATCCCCTAGAACTGCACAACACGATACCTCAGACCAACAGAAGCAAGGGCACCAACTTAAAAAAATAGACCAGACTTTGTCGGACTGATTATCGAGGACATTTTTTTTACAAGTATAAACAACACAACTCAGGTCGATCCGGTTTGAGTTACAATCTGATGTTAATTGTTAAAAAGAAATATTGTTCCTAAACATTAAAAATGTACAGGTGTATTATGTTATAATACAGAAACGTGAGGCAAGTACATTTTTGGAGAAATTTATTTATAGTCTCTACCCTAACCCCTCCCCTTTGCCCACCCCCACCCCACCCCGCTCTCTTTGTTTGTCCCAACAAGCGGTGACAGGCACATAATTAGGATCGGGTCATGTACCAAAATGCGAAAATAAGATCGATTGAAGAATTCGATGTGACTTGAGTGCAGCATAATAGAATGTATGGATATAGGATGACCTCCACTCGACTTTACAAACAAGTAAATAATTATAAATTTGTAAAAGAAAAATGCAATTAATTGTTAACAGTGAAAACCAAGACAAGCAGCGTCTTGTCTAATGCTATCCTGTTTTCACGTCTGTAATATGTAATAAAACCGCACTCAAAATCATTATATCAAATGCACATTATCTCTATGTTTCCCTTCCCCTTTCTTCCTTTCTCTCTCACACACACACATATATTTAGATATATATAGAGACAGATATTTTCTAACAAAAGCTAGATTCAATAAAAAGTAAAATTGGCATTTATCTAAAACAAATACAGCTGTTTCTCTACAGGCAATACAAACGATACATTTATAAAAAAAAAAGTCGAAATGTTATCAACTAATGAATCTTCAGATTTATAGAAAAAAAACGAACTTGCTTCGAAAGAAATCCAACAGAGAGCTCATCAGAGCATAATATGTCAGGTTCATTTTATATTCCAATAATCATGTTTTATTTTTATTTTATTTTTTATTTTTTATTTTTTCACATTTCCAAAAACATAAGATTTCTGTGAGGTGTATTTTTTACGGTCCGTTTCTTTTGTCGTGAGCCAAACAACATTTTCATGTGAATATCGTTTCTGCAACACTACAAAATCATCAGAAAATTCCACAAAGAATAAAAGGTTCTTGGATTGAAATGTTTTGGAAAAAACTACAATATACAGTGGGTCGTTTTGGGGGCAGAAACAAATAAAAAAAAACTAAGAAAATAACAAACTCACATGTGGGGAAAACCTTATTAGTACGCTATTTTGAATTTTTCAGTTAAGAGCTAAAACATCCTAAAAGTTGTGCGGACATTTATAAATTTTAATTCAGTAATATTATTTAAAATAGTTAATGAATTCTATCATTTATTTATAGAAATTCGAATTCAATCGAGGGTAATTTTTACTTGCCTTAAGTTACATCAATTTGCTAGCAAATGCCTATCTAGGTAATTGCAATACGAAACTAGGTGCAGAGCTTATCTCTTTTAACTTCAACAGTTGGGAGCTAGCTATATATATATATATTCAGCCATCTATTCAAGCATGACTAAGATTGTTATACCCCGATGTTTTGGTGGAAGATGTTTAGCATTTATATATGTAACTTAAGAGAGGAACATGTGTAATATATGTGTAGCTGGTAAATTAGCGGGTGAAATGTGAGTACAAATGAACTGGAGGCTCAAGAACATGATATGTCATAGACAGCGATCAAGGGTGTAATTATGCTTGAGATCTGCTAAATGTGAGAACGGAAGTGGGTGTAGGAAAGGAGAATTGACGTAATAAGAACGAAAACCTTAAATTTTAGACATTTTATAGAATCAAAATCATGTAATGGATTTTTATCAAAATTAGAATATACATTCTAAACATGGGGTTTACTATCATTACATCTTCATTTTTTAATTTTCGTAAAGGTGATGGGCGAAGTGTGCGAATCGACGAAGCAACCGAGAATGACAGCCGAACTAAAATTAGTTAGCAAACATATAACTTTAAAAAATTCACACTTTATCAACCATCTCTCTCTCTCTCACTCTCTCTCTCTCTCTCTCTCTCTCTCTCTCTCTCTCTCTCTGTGTGTTGCTAGGCGATCACTACAATAATATCATTAACCAGCCATGATGTAATGAAACAGCGTGGGTCTGAATAAATCACTGGTTGTCCACTTGAATTATTCTGTTTGTCTTTTAAAAGAATCTCCAGAATGGGTTTAATTTCAGCTCTTCTCCGGCCTACAACAAATGTTGACAGAAACGAGTCGCCGGCCAGCAACTGATTGAGCAACGGAGGAGAAATGAACGCGATATGAGATTTATCGAGTTATATAATATTAGGCCACACAACCGATTACGTACGAAATATAATTACGGATTAAATGAATATATAACAGATGGAGAAACGTTTCCAGTCGCGATATCTAAAGTGAGTGTCGCGTGGACCAATATGATCACCGCCACTACACGTGCTCAATGAACTGTCTGACCGTCGATTGTGCTCTTTCTATGCTTCGTCTGTGCTATAACAAGATCACCCGGCGTGATCGAAGAAGCAGGACGGTGAATAAGAATTATAATCTAGATTCTAACAGGATGTAGGTCATGGGTGTGGGTAGAGGTCGCGCTTAGAATGCGACTGTGTTTTTTTAGGAAGAAAATGGAAATACAAATATTTATTGTTTGAGTTATGTTGAATTGAGGAATGTAAGAAGAAAAACAATTTTCTAAAATTACTGGCACAGATCGAGAGAAAATTGTGGGAAACAACAGAGCCATATTTGTTATCGAGGTACGCATGCAGGCGTTCCGTTTTTTGCTCCCTCCAGCGGGGGCTCGAGAGCTGACTATATATATATATATATATATATATATATATATATATATATATATATATATATATATATATATATAAACTGAGTGTACCAAGAAAATGTCGGCATTCTTAATTTTTTGGTGCAACAGCTTTCGCATGTTTGTACCAGTAAAGAACGGGACATGTGATCTCTAAAATCGCATTGCGCCATTCTTTCTGGTAACACGTCTTTTCCTATTTACGAAACATCATATTCCTATCATGAAATAACAAAAAACATCAAATCGTACCGTGATTAAGCCTGATCTGCTTTTCAAAATACAAAATATTCTCTTCCTGCTGACTGTTTTCCTCCTACCTATAGCCTTTGTCTTTCTAAGACTAAGGCCAATAGGCATCTCCTGTCTATGCGATAATCGTATTTCGTTCTTGTTAGCTCATTACATCAAGTGGCTTCATGCCTTGTCTGGAGGGATTTTCATTTTCTTTTTAAACAATACATAACAAACCAATATTAAGTATCATTATAGACTTACTGATCGCTCTTTTTCCATCACTTTCATCCTTTTCAGAACTTTCTCGGGTCTTACGCCGGACGTCTCGTGTACTTGCCGAACAAAGATCTCTGCGTTTGCAAAATAGACAGGCGAGTTGTAGTAAACAATTTTCATATCAGCTTGCTGGACAGACTGCAATACAAACAAAAAACACATGGATATTTTAAAGACGCGTCTATTCAAATTGCGGGTTTAGTGATTACTGACAGAGCCCCTTATAGACATATTTAAGTGCAAAACCATAAACAATAAAACGAGTGCTCAATACAATATACTGGTGCGACCAGATCAGGCTGTCTAAAGATACTGCTTTCCTGACTTAAAATGCACCAAACATTGATGTTATTGTTTTTTTTCCTTTCCCTTTGCAAAACTCAATCATGTTCTGTAAAGCTTAGAACAAAAATATTTTTCCTCTACAAAACAACCAAACACAACACCATGAATAAATATTTGGAGATATAAAGAACTTGAATCATAAAACTTTTACCAAAATGATCTGATTCGGCATTAAATAACCCGAAAAGGGTTGATATACCGTAAAACAAAACAACGACAAAAGAATGATACAAAATAGAGCTTAATAATATTAATACATATAATATTAATACATGTACATATATTTGAGATATATATATATATATATATATATATATATATATATATATACATATATATATATACATAATACATATAATATTATAATACATATAATATTAATAATATTAATACATATATACTGTAAATATGTATAGATGCGGTGTTTCTTATATTTTTAAGGTACTTATTATGTTTAAGAGTACAGATTCTGAATTCTGGATTTTAGTTGTCATCGCTGGCAAGTGTCTGATCGGCGCAGGTCACAACAAATGGCCCAGGAATGTATGTTATTATAGCTGCATTTGCAAATTGATATTTGTCCTCGATGTGCAAAGTAACTGAATGTTCATATGTACATTTGTATATATTATACTGGCTGTCCCTATCCGGTGTTGCCCGGGATTAAACAGTTAATATTAAGTAATGGATTTAAAAAAAATGTTTAAAGCCGAGATCGATAATAGACCGCTAACATAAGCCTTAATAAATGCAATATGTGATTGCTTTTATTGGTTTGTCGGTCATTATTGAAGTATATTACCACAGTAAAATAATCCCGAGTTGTATACAATTCTATACGATAGAATGTGAATAGAAATACATTTTTTTTTTCGTTGTAAAGAACATAAGCCAAGTTTCAACAAAGGAAACTGAAGAATCAGAATAAAATATAGAGTTTGTAGGCTCTTCTATATTATAGAGATACACTAATATTCCATTATTCAACAGCTGTTTCATGCTACTGTTAATTATAAAATAATTCTCCTTAAATGCTCTCAGGTACATTTATAATTGTTAGCCTGCTACATACCATCTAGAAATAATAATGAAACATTCTATATTTAAAAGGGAAGTAACTATTTGTCCGTTGTTATCTTTGATCAGAAGAGTATTTTTGAAAGCAGATTTATCTTCAGTCGATTGACCAGCCGACATTGGAGAGACAATATTCAATGGACGCTCGCTCAGCAGCAAACAATTAAATACGTCCCATTACAAAGTAATTCTTTTCCAATTGTAATTATATAATACATAATTATACTGGTTTATCTATGTATAAGCGTTTTCATCCAATTTATTTCTTCATATTTGTGTCTTACCACTCACAAAAGATCACTTTATTTCAGTTATATTACATACAGTGACAAAATATGAATACTTTCTGCTTAACATCTGAGACGAAGAAACAAAATAATAAACTGCTTCCAAAACAAGAATCTAGTCTGTGTGTTTACCCTGATGTAGTCCTTCTCATTTCGGTAAATATTGCTGTCTTCAATTTTTCCATACAATTTCATGTTAGTCCTGTTGTGAAAAAAGAAACAAAGAAAATCAAGAGAAAAATTATTTATAAAAAGAAAATCACAAAATATTTTTAATATCAATATAAACTAGAAGAACACTTAATGCTTTATTTGCCGTATTTATTTATTTACATGAAAGATCAACAGCCGAATAATACAATGTATGTCTGAAAAGTAGCGGGACTGTTGTCCAATAATCTATTTAAATTCTAAACAACAGCCCACATAATGTCTTCTTCAAAGTAACCCCTCTCGAATCTAATACACTTTCCTAAGTCGAAGGATTCGTCTGGGATACCCCTCGGACCTGTCGGTACGTCCCTCTTAAATCACCTCTGAACGGATTAACCTTGAATACTACCTCAAGCTTGTGGAAAAGAAAGAAAAAACTCACACGGAGCAAAATCAGGTAAATATAGAGGTTGTTTCAGTACGGCGGTGTTCTCAACAACTGACTGCCGGGTGCTCAGAACGCGGTGAGCAAGTGCATTGTTGTGAAAGAAGATTATTTGTGAATAAAATCGATTGAAAAATAATGAAATAGTTGTATAAAGCGAACACTGTTGTCATATACTATCAATATATTTAAGATGATAAGCCCACCGCTCATTCCTCACATAACACACAGCACGCCCGTTTTGTATTGTTATTAACAAATGATTTAAATTCAAAATTCAACTGAGAAGTGTAGCTTTCATAAATACTCGGTACACTTCGGTTTATTCTTTCATGTCCAAACCAGTAGACAAGAAGTCGGCAACTAAAAAACACGATTGCTTTGATCACCGTATTTTCAGGCACTTACTCGTTTCTATTATTGAAGTTACAAAATGTAGTCTATATTTGGCTTAAGAAATAATTTCATCGGCTATAAATTAACTGCGCCTACGAAATTAAATAACACTTATTCTGACAATGACAAGTAAAATATATCCATTACTTTTGTAGATTCAGTATCTGTCTGCTTGAAACCGACATTATACTAATACTTCTATATCTGAAGCCGACACTAAACTATTACAATCTTTTAATGCTCCATTCAGTTTACTATACAATTTCATACTAATTAATGTATTATCTTTAAATTCTTAATTCAGTGAGGTAGTGTAGTATCTGTTCTGCTGTCATAATACCATCCTTCCAGACATTACAACCTCTATTTTCTGGGAAAGGTGGGTAGTCTTGTATCTGTTCTGTTATCATGAAACAACCCTCCCAGACATTACCTCCTACTTTGTGTGTGTGGAGGGGGGAAGTATAATATCTGTTCTGCTTTCTGATAACACCCTTCAATGCATTACCTCCTCATTTTTTGTGCGTGAGGATAGTGTAGAATAAGTTCGTTCGTCATTCATACTAGCAACAATGTGCGACTGAATGGTGCATGTTATTGTATGTACATTTAATGGCGGTCATTAAAAAATTGAGCATTAAATTACTTATTAAACTTTATGAAAACTTGTATGAGTGTGTTTGCAATGTTTAAACACACATTATTTAAAAATTGTGTTTTTTTCATACTTTACGCGTTGAATAGGCGCTGGATTCATATAAGCCGTTGATCTTTGGATGAGTACACAAGCCGAGCATGCGCGGGTACCCTACTCGAGCGTACACCATCATAAACGGAAATTTAAAGCTACTTTCCAGGGGTTTTTAATTCTAGCACCACGTTGTGATCTTCATGGGACCCAGCAAATAGTGTACAATAGGCGGTTTCGTCTCAATAGACGAAATACAACATTCTCTCTCCGTGTTTCTTCTTCGTGAAATAGCCGATCAGATGAGGTTGTCATGATGCCTACCATATCCAGGTTTTAATTTGACTTCGACAAACATTCAACCGGTATATAGATGCGCACATCTTCTAACCGTCTTTTTACATGGCTTGGTGCACTTTGTCATTTTTTGCCAATATCTTTTATGTGATTTGATTCGATACTGTACATATTGCGTATATTTCTTCGATTACTACTTTCACATGGTTACCTGAATGGTCTGCTTGTATCGAAGTGGTCAATACCGCGATTTTTATCTGTAATGTGCATTCATTTCTGAAAAGAAAATGATG
>OY744521.1:92563318-92705818 GCA_963556195.1 Sepiola atlantica | reverse complement strand
TTGAGCACTTTTTATAAACACTGGATATTGGCAGCAGTTTTTCTTCGAGACATATTTTGTTAAATCGTACAGGCGAATTGCGTCTTCATATTTTTTGTTGATTATTTCTAGACTATAAATATTAGAATTCCTACATATAAATACAAAAATAAATCATCAATATATAAAATTAATTCTGATACCAGTGAAAACATCCGAAAATGCCTTTAATACTCTATTAATACTACAACTAATCGTAACGGTTCCCGCTGAAATGATCGCCAATTAAGAGTTTATCTTTCTTTACTCGATACCCATCCCCTGAATATGGCGCCGGAAGGAACCGAAAGGACTAGAGTACCCAACCAGTGCGACCATTTCATCTGCCAGTTCCAGCCTGAAACTCGAATATTAATTAGGCATCTAGAAAAGATCAACGAAAATATATGCAAGTCGTTTGTACGATTTAACGAAGTATATATCTATATCTATCTATCTATCTATCTATCTATCTATCTATCTATCTCTCTCTCTCTATATATATATATATATATATATATATATATATTAAAAGATTTGCATTAAATTTTAATCATATTCCAAAATAGTCTATATATTTCTTCTTTATTTATGAACGTTTATTTCAAATATGAAATGAACCATCATTTATAATTATAGATCCGTCAAACAGAATTGGTACGTTTCTCATCAGAACTGTAATCGAAGAAAATTAATTCAAATATCCAGTACAAAAATAAAATATTACTAATACAAGTATAAGGCATAGTTAAATTCCAATTATTATGATTGAAACATAATTTTTAAGTCTAGTGTATTTTCTTAATTTTTTTCTTAAAAATTATATTTCAATCATAATAATTGGAATTTAACTATGCCTTATACTTGTATTAGTAATACAACCTCTATTTTAACATATAAAATATTGAGCTTCAAATTGTTCTTTGTTAATAGATAATAACATCTATTTAGATAGACCCACAAAGGAGAGTTCATCATTTAGTCGTGGTAGTGTCACGGATCTTTCTGACCTCCTTCGTCTATCCTCAATCATATCATCGTCAATTTTCTTTTTCAATCTTTGTTGTAAAAGTGCAGGTGTTACTTCGATATACAATAACTGATGTAACAATGGCTTAAAAAAAGGTCAGGTTTCATCTAGGTTGGAAGATTTTACACCCAGATGGATTTAATCTTGTCCAGTCCAGACCAGGCGCTGCTGGTTCGCACATTTGGTTCACTCTCTGTGCAATTTCTCTTAGCTACATTACTGTTAAAATTTAGGGAAAATATATTTCGATGAGTGTTCAGAAGAATGAACTCTGTTACGAATGGAGTTTATTATATATATATATATATATATATATATATATATATATATATATATATATATATATATATATATATATATATATATATATATATATGAAATGATTAAAAAATGAATAATTTACAGGTTTATTAAATCATTCAAGCAAGGTATATAATAAACTGACCTTTAATTCATGGATTTTCAAAGAATTACTCGTCTCCTCAGAAGAAACAAAAAATAACATCTCTTTATCTTTATCACGATGGGATCTAATATAAAATAGTTACCTTTATATATATATATATATATATATATATATATATATATATATATATATTTCGGCAACAAGTCATATATTATACACGCGTTGTTAAAGACCACGGAGTTTTCTCTCTTCGCTATCTTTCTTGTTAATTTCTCGACGCGGCGAGCAATTCGTCGGTTTTCTAGTGTTAATTGGTGGAGTATGGCACCTAACGTTGTATCGTGGGCCATTCCTCTAGCGCTTTCGGTCTCTCGACCGTCTTAGAAGGCTGTTTATTCAACACCTACCCACAATAGGAGTATGTGACACAAGGTCGGAATGTGGGATTTGAAAAGCCAGCGCCCGAGAAAGTGAGCAATCTAGCCATTAAAAATTGCCTTGCCAGCCCCGTCGGCATTCCTCGGTAGGGGCGCCTCAGGCAGTAAGCGATAAACTAACTACACCCCAAAGAGGGGAGGCAAAGCCTGGGAGGGTGGACCTCCTAGAACTGCACAGGACAGATCAGACCCATAGACTGGCGTAAATCAAGCCCCGAAGGCCAAGACAACACCGGTCTATAGGGTGTAGTATCCATCGGAACAGATACTACACTTTGATCTTGACCAAAAGGCCAAGAAGCCGTTTTCAGAAGGCTGTGTCTTATTGTTACTAAGAGCCGTATTTATATTTATTCATTTATTTATTATTTATTTCTATTATTATGATTATGATTATGATTATGATTATTATGATTATGATTATGATTATGATTATTATTATTATTATTATTAGCGCTAGAGGAATGACCCACGATACAACGTTAGGTGCCATACTCCATCAATTAACACCAGAAAACCGACGAATCGCTCGCCGCGTCGAGAAATTAACAAGATAGCAAAGAGAGAAAACTCCGTGGTCTTTAACAAGGCGTGTATAATATATATATATATATATATATATATATATATATATATATAGTAATAAAAAATAAATTAAGCTAACAGCTTAATTATAATTAAAATATTTATTCTTTGCTTCTAGAATTTTAAAAATGAAGATGCTTCTATAGGAAGGGATCGAGATATGCTCGAATGTTTCCGATGGTGATTTACGAAACTATCCGGAAATAGTCGAGCCATCGTCAAACAATCAATTAGTATCGAGGTTAGATAAAAAAACAAACAAATTGCAACAGATGCAATCAGGAATGCACTATTTTCATGAAGTTTGAATTAGGATTTTGATTAAGTCAGGGTAAAGGTTAAAATTATTTTTAGATCCTAAAAAATAAATAAAGTTGAAAAAGCTTCCTAATAAATACAAGAAAATAAATAAAGTTGATTCACCTGATAATTTTTTAAAAATTATTTAACTCATTTTTAATACGGAGGGTGTGATGGATAGATGGTTTTTATTGACCCTAACCTTAAGTCAGGTAAAAAATGAAAAAAGTTGTTTCATTTAATGTCGGTACTAATTGACTGTTCAGCGACGACTCGGCTCTTTTCACGTCTGTCTTGTAAATGGTTATCAGAAACATTTATGGCGATATTGATCCTATTTTATAGAAGTTCCAAAAAAAGATTTTAATATGTACAAAGTTACTGGAATATACCATAGTGTTTCTTTTCAGAAATCAATGCACATTACAGATAAAAATCGGGGTATTGACCTTTTCGATACAAGCAGACCATTCAGGTAACCGTGTGAAAGCAGTAATCGAAGAAATATACACAATATACACAGCTGACGGATGTAGAAATAAATTATGTTATAAATATAAAAAGATTATCAGAACTATGTATCGAATCAAATCACATAAAAGATATTGGCAAAAAATGACAAAGTGCACCAAGCCATGTAAAAAGACGGTTAGAAGATGTGCACATCTATATACCGGCTGAATGTTTGTCGAAGTCAACTTAAAATCGGGATATGGTAGGCATCGTCATAACTTCCTCTGATCGGCTGTTCTACGAAGCAGAAACACAGACAGAGAATGTTGTCTTTCGTTTATTGAGACGAAAGTACCTATTGTACACTATTTGCTGGGCCCAATGAAGACCACAACGTTGTATTAGGATTTTTAAAACTCCTGGAAAGTAGATTTAAATTTCCGATGATGATGGTGTACGCCCGAATAGGGTACCATCGTATAAAAAAAACACAATTTTTAAATATTGTGTGTTTAAACATTGCAAACACACTCATACAAGTTATCATAAAGTTTAATAAGTAACTTAATGCTCAATTTTTAAATGACCTCAATTAAATGTACTAACAATAATATACACCATTTGGTCGCATATTTTTGCTAGTATATACGATGGACGAACTATCCTCACACACAAAAGGGAGGAGGTAATGCTTTGAGAGTATTATCAGAAAGCAGAACAGGTACTATACTAACCTCCCCCAGAAAAAGAAAGAATTAATGTCTGGAAGGGTTGTTTCATGATAACAGAACAGATAGTAGATAACCCACTTCCAAAAAAATTAATAAAAGGTATTAATGTCTAGGAGAATGGTATCATGACAGCAGAGCAGATACTACCCTTCTCTGAATTTAGAATTTAAAGATAGTACATTAGTCTGAAATTAGTATAGTAAATTGAATGGAGCATTAAAAGATTGTAATAGTTTAGTGTCGGCTTCAGTGTAGTATCTGTTCCGATGGATACTGCACCCCATACTGGTGTTGTCTTGGCCTTCGGGTCTTGATTTACGCCAGTAAATGGGTGGGTCCTGTGCAGTTCTGGGAGGTCCACCTTCCCAGGCTTTGCCTCCCCTCTTTGGGGAGGAGTAAGTTTATTGCTTACTGCATGAGGCGCCCCTACCGGGGAATGCCGACGGGGCTGCCCAGGCAATTTTTAAATGGCCAGAGTGCGCACCTCTCGAGCACTGGCTTATCTAATCCCACTTTCCCGACCTTGTGTCACATCTTACCTTGTGGGAGGTAGATAAATCAAACAATACAAACGGGTGTGCTGTGCGTTATGTGAGCCCTAGGCAAAAAAAAAGAAATGAGCGAATTGCTTTATCTTACATATATTGGTAGTATATAACTGCAATGTTCGCTTTCTACAACTATCATATATATATATATATATATATATATATATATATATATATATTTAGCTACTTTACTAGAGAGAAAATAAAGGGCTACTTAATTCAGTTAAAATACACAATGCGATCTTTAAATATGGAATACACTCATTTAATATCTCTAACTGGGCGGTTAATGTATGTAAAGAATTAAAAAACTAAATCTATCGCACAATTAGATCTTGTTCTAGAACAACTTCTCTGATCAGTTTCAAAATATAGTGTAACTCATTTTAAGAAAAAAACGAAAAGAATTCAGTAATAATGTTAACAAAATGAATTTATACGATAATTTTTAAGGGTATTCCATGAAATAATTAAAAGGATTGCATCTGTATATTAATATAATAGATTCGGTGAGAAGCTGAACTGATACTCTTTATTAACATAGGAAAATGCATCTTATATATATATATATATATATATATATAATCACGGTGACACTCCGGTTCCCGTTAGATCACCGAAAGTTAAACGACGTTAAACCTGGTCAGTACTAAAATGGCTGACCATTTGGGAATACTCGGTTCTGTATGTGCTCCCCGCTTATCTTGGCGTTCGTCATTGCCATTTGGAACCGGGCAGAGCCGATCCCGGAGACAAACTGACCTTACTATTACACGTGCAAGCACCATTACAGGAGTTATCCATTGTCTTTAGAGACACACACAAACACACACGCACATATATATATATATATATATATATATATATATATATATATATATATATATATATATATATATATATATATATATATATATATATATATATATATATATGATGGACTCTCCCGTCGATTTCGACGTATGAGTGCCCCACCAGGGGCTGCCCGCGCGTGTATTTGTAGTTGCAAGGGTTGCGCATTCCCACCAACCGCTCTCCTGAGTCGGCATTGCTTGGTTCCAATGGCAAGTAGTAATACAAGACGACTGGAAACAATGCCGAGATAAGCAGAAGTTAAGCGGCGTCGAGCCTGGCCAGTACTAAATGGGTGACCATTTGGGAATACCAGGTGATGTATGTGCTCTCTGTTTATATATATATATATATATATATATATATATATATATATATATATATATATATATATATATATATATATATATTGCGAGATCCAACACGATTTGTTGTTATTGATCACTCTTCACCGCTTGCTGTAAATACCAGTCGACTTGGTATTTACAAAGTTAAATTGCTCCTAAATTCCAAGCTAATTTCTGGTGGCCAACTGGTAAGTCTTCTGACTGCGAATCAGTGGCGATTTGTGATCGGAGTTCACGCCCGTCGACCATCGGTAATTAGCTTTCTGCACTGAAGATTGCGTAAGCATGAAACATCGATGTCTGTAGGTAATAAATAATTAATATTTATTTATAAATATTATATATATATATAAATATATATATAGGAATGCCTCAGAATGAAAGAACACACTTGTAAATGCTTTGCTTCCATTTTGTTTAAATATATTTAGGATATATTAATATATTCGAAAAGTACTTTCATGAGGTTTTTAAAACAGCACGAATGAACCATTAAATGCTTTTTGTTTCTAATATAACACATTTCAACAAAATGCCTGTTTAATATAATATTCAACGAAAATGTGTCTAACTACAACTTGTTTCACATCTGCAACGAGTTTGTTGGCAAGTGTGAGTAGGTATTAGTATGATGTTGCATCAACACACCCGCGAAATAGGTAATCAGTATTTAAGGGTTGAAACAAAAGATCAAGATTTACAGAATGTTGCTACGCATACTCAAATTGTTTAACTTTGACACTCAGTATGAAATTATACGCCGCGAAAACAAAACAACGGCGTTATTCAGCTCCTCAGCTTTATAGTTTTTCTCAATGCAACTTTCAAGTTCATCAAGGCTTCTCGGTTACTGGTATTGAAAGCACTCTGGCCTCCAACGTGTCCAAAAAGCAGTGTGAGGTGGACTTGTATTGCATCCTCTTGGGATCACAATCTCTTCTGCCAATGATGCTCCCAAAAGATGAATAAAACTACTTTATTTTAATTTTCTATATTTCAACTCTTTGTCATAGAAATCAATTTAGCATTTTCTTAAAGATTAGAATAAACTTTTCTCTCGTTTTAGGACAAAAACCGCTGCAGTTCTTTCACAGAAGCCTTCATTAGATGATGCTTCAAGAATGAAGTATGGTTTCACGACCGAAGCATAATTACTAATAAGTCTAGGTGTGTCATTTGTATCTAATGATTATATCAGGATTTTAACCATTGTTTTCCAATTCTTTACTCTGTATCGACCCGAGTTAATTATTTATTTATTTAATGATTATTATTACGTCTAGAAACCCGAGATTCCCACCGGGATCTAGCTGTCATAAACCTTAAAGCATTTAGTTAAGAAGAAAACATATTAATCAAATGTTATGAATGAATATACATTCTTTAAATCGTCTTCATCTTTTGGGCGGATCTAAGTAAGTGAAATCAAATGTATTGGTATTTTTACCTTTGTGACCGTATCACAACTGTGAATGCAGAGAAGACGATTCCAATACCAAGACCGTAGTCAACATGAAGAATTACCACCGACAAATATGTAACCAACCAGATTGACTAAAACAAAAACAAAATTGAAAACATTAGAAAACCTTAAGTAGAGCTGTAATTGTATAATTTAGTGTTTTGTTTGCTAAATTTAGAAGACTTGATTTGTTTAAATAGAGCAATAATAATAATAATAATAATAATAATAATAATAATAATAATAATAATAATAATAATAATAATAATAAGTTCAAGGAGAATTGAAATGCCGAGGATGAAGGGCACCAGCCAGACATCAACTGGAAAGGTGCAAAGAGTATTAGTACATTGCCGTTAAAATTCCAGAGAAGACCAATGACCGTTGCCAGCAAGCAATCAATGGTAGTCGGCTGTTGCGATAACACAAATTAATTTGCAACGATTATTAAAAAAGACAGAGAATGCTAGATATCTGGGGAGACTTGTTGTCACATAGACTTCAGAGAACACCAATGGTTATTGTAATCACTGATAATTATTTGTGTAAAAACTTTTTGTGAGTAAATAATAATAATAATAATAATAATAATAATAATAATAATAATAATAATAATAATAATAATAATAATAATAATAATAATAATAATAATAATAATTTTGATGTAAACATTCCATTATATATGTTACACGAATAACACTCGAGCTACATTGTTCGCGCGGCCTTGGGTCAAACTTGACAAAGTGATGTTGCAAGCTTTTTTCTAGATATCAAATATCGCTAAGATTGTCCTGGAAAATCATTATGATCGTACGAGTTTAGCTGTCAGTTAATCTGTATTGGAATACCGCTAAGAGTCAGAAAGCGTAAATAAGTCAAATAAGGGCTGATCGGTCAAGTTCAACGACGTGGCCGGTTGTCTCCAAGTCGCGTCTGCAGGAAGCTGACGGGGGGGGGGGGAGGTTGCCTTTGACTGACAGGCGTTTTTGTTTTCTTTTTTTCATCCTATTAAGTGAAAGAGAAAATCAGTCCTACAAGAGACAGCAAGTGAAGCACCTATACGATTAGTGGAACTTAAAAGAATAAAATATATTTTTTAAAGAAAAGGTAAAATGTCTTCTTTTTTTCCAGCCATTCCCTTCCATTGCAGACTCAACGATTCCTCTCGCAGAGAGGTGGTTGACAGACAATTACTGCAAGACGTTCGTAGTAGTGACGTCAAAATAAGAGTTTTGTGGATTTGATTCACAGCGTCGACATAGAACTATTGACAAAGAACTGGTGAGAATGAATGTGATTTTCGTGGCCCCACACTAGCTTCGCGGCCGTGGCCGGATCTTGCCATAATGGTGGCTTAAACAAAGATTACACACATTAGGGGCGTACCACCCCCCCCCCGGGCAATGATATTTTCACATATACGGCTAATTTTACACAAGTTGCTATATTACCTATACTCAGGTGGAAATTGAGGATGCATACTTTTCCCAACAGTATTAGTACATTTAATATTTAATAAATCGAAACAAATGGTTTGATTCGAGTTTACGGCATATCATCCCTTTTGTTTATTTACTGTCAGAATGCAATATTCATGGTAAAAGTTCATTGAATACACATTGATATTTTTCCATTGCTTAGAGGGGATTTGAGGGTTCATAAGTTAAGCAACGTTGAGTCTGGCCATAATAAAATGTGAATAACAGGTGCTATAAGCAAGCATTCCATCCGGGTGTATAAATGAGTAACAATTTTACGAGGGGTACAATTGGAAACAGACTAGCGTCCTGTCACCAAGATGATTCAGTCCATGCGTTCAACGCAATGTCATAAGACCGGGATACGCACCGAACCGAAAAGTCTTTCAAACTGAGAACTGCTTTGGTGGACGTAATAGATCCGACTGGATTTGAACTTGATTTTACCACGCTATATGTAGTTGGGAAAGGCATAACCCCCTGTATTCCTCTTACAATGGATAACATAGCAGCATGTGTTCAACTATAAGGCCATCTTACCCCTAGCTCTAACCGTATCCCGAAAAATAAAAAATAATTTACTTACAAAATCATATTTTGATATTTTCCATAATCTTTTCAACTCAAGAATTTGCAATAACATAGTCCGAAGAGCAACCATGATGATAGCTGACAAAACACACTGAAAAGAAAAAAATATAAATAACATTTTACATATATAGAGACACAACGCCACTATACATTAATATTGTAGCAGTTACATTTTGATGGACTATTTTCTTTTTATGTAAACTAATGTTTCTACGCGGAACAATTGGCTTGTCATCCAATGAAAACACTTTGCGTGGGATGTATTTCCGTTGGACTACGTATACCTTTTTCCGCTTCTAAGTTAGTTGGATTGAAGATGTGAACCAAAACTGGCGTGTAAGCGTGTCCCTTCCAACACACAGCAACATGGGGGCCTTTTTTAAACATTTGATGTCACATCTTTTCTCAACCTTTTTTGTTAATGATGTTTTTTTTTTGCATTCAGTTTTGTTCCAGTGCTGCCGAAATAACTGTTTTTGTTATGCGACTATAATTTATTCCTTCTGATAATTATGTCTTTCCAAACACTATTTTAACAGTTTACGGAATGCAAAACTTTATTTCTGGAATTTAATCTTCGGTTGGTTCTATTGGAATTATTATCAAGTGCAGTGAATTCTAAGTGCCCTGTGATTGGATGAAAATCAGCCAATCACAGACAACTGTTTCAATCTCCGCAGAAAACATAGGAGAGCGCCTTTTTTTTAAATAACGGTCTCTTTTCTCCAGCCTCGCAGCCGATCAACATCGTTCTTTTCTGCCGTGTCAGGTGAGAGCGGGCTCATGCTCTTTTAGCGTATATAATACGCGCGAAGCCCTCTTGATGTTCTCAACTACTCTTCACAGCATCTTGTTACAAGACAAGTGGCATTTACAGTGAGTCCGCAAAGGCACTTCTTTTGCAAGCAACATTCTATTTCTTTCTTCCCTTTTTTCATCTATATGAATACACCTTTCTTCATCTGTTACCTCTGTTCTTGTCTAGTCACGTTTTTATGCCACCAACTTTCTTCCAGCGGACTACAGTCTTCGTCCTTCATTTTAACGGGAAAATTCCCAACAGTTTCTCTATGAGACTGCCTTTACCAACCGACAGATTGCGACTACACCAATAACCACTATAACAGTATCTTATACACTTAGTACCTTTAACTGATTAAGAAGGTAAATGGATATTTTAAAGAATATCCAGAGAATAAAGTTAGTGACCGCTTTCAGTTTAACTGACTTTCGCTAATAATGGGTCAACGTTGGTACATTGTACATTCGTGTATATATTTAGTATTTTTCTTCTCTTCTTTGTGTACGTCATTTATTTATTTACATCGTTTTCGTACTCTTAGGCTGATGCTACTACTTCCTCTACTCCTCGCTTCCCACTAATTCCCTCCTCCTGTACTCTCCTCTTCCCACTATTCTCGTCTCATTCGCCGTTTTCCCCACCATCTAAAACGTTTAATGTCTTAGATGTTTTTACAACCTTTAAAACTATATGCAAAAAAATTAAAAACTTTTAGTCCCAAGTCCTTCGTTGGAAAATTCCTTTGCTTGTAAGTCAATTAATGTCTTGTAATCACTGTATTAGTTATCTTCCCAGAATGTACGCTGATCTTAATAATTTTATATGTGTTGTTCGTCATTGCTCAAGAAAAATGTGTTTGTTATTTTTTTTAAAAACTACTGTATTTTATAGAGTTCGGACGAATCTATTATATTATTATCACCCCCCCCCCATTGGTTATTTTTATTTTATGTGTTTATATTATAATTTATTTTATCTTATTTCTATATTTATTTTAGTTTCATTTAAAAATATTTAAAATGTAAGAATATTTATATATATATATATATATATATATATATATATATATATATATATATATATATATGTGTGTGTGTGGGGGGTGTGCGAATGAAAGATAAAGATACACTAGGAAAGATACAGATGAAAAAAACAGACATTTTGAGCATTTGAAAGACTCACTTTGAGAAACACTTCAGTACGCGCTTTCCGCGTGACGAAGACGCTGTACTTGAATTTGGACCGGCCCCGCAGGACGATAATGCGCTTATTCCACCGGTAACCGAGCAAAAAGTGAGAAACGCAATAAAATGGGTGTGCAACAGAAAGTCCCTAGGGATTGCTGGAATGAATAAAAGCTTGTGGAGATATGATGATTAAAATATTGACAACTTTGTTCAATAAAATAATCACAACTGAGACAACACCAAATGACTGGTCTAAGATGATTATGCCCCCAATACACAAAAAAGGTGACAAACTAAAATGTGAAAACTACAGAGCTATTTCACTGTTGTGAGTACCTGGAAAAAGTATTTTGTAAAATGTTGATGAGCAGATGCTAACACATAATCAAAGGGCCAATGGGTCAGACGCAATTTGGCTTCAGACCAGGCAACGGAACAACTGACGTCATATTTATAACAAGACAGATTATAGATAAAGCTAGTGAACACTTAGTTCTATTGCATTTTAACTTCAACACTATATGGTGGGAGGCGCTCTAGAAAATGTTGTACAAAATTGGAATTGCCTCAAAATACGTTGCTATTATACAAAACCTATACGAGGACACAAAATTGGTGTCGATTGGTGTTAGATATGCAGATGATACCACACTCATATCTTCTATTTTTGAAAAACTTAAAATTTCAACCTCAGAGTTTGAAAAAGCCTGCCAAAAATAGTGCTTGAAGATTAATCTCCTTAAATGTGCAATTGTCATCAGAAGCTGATGAAGAAATCAAAATAGACGATCAATTAATTCCAAAAGTTGCAGAGTTCAAGTTTCTTGGCAGTTTATCTCCCAACTGTGCTTCAGATGTCTTGTACATGATATCAATGGCGTCACAGGCGTTGTGCTGTTTAAGGAACACAATATGGATCTCTAGAAACATGGCCAGCACCCTTATGGTTAGATTGTATAAGGCATTTATTCCGTCAATAACCATATATGGTTCAGAGACACGGACTACTAGAGAATAAAAAGTCAGACTCCTGTTGGTGTTTGAGATAAAATGTCTGAAGAAAAATCTTCAAGGTTACTAGGAATGACAGGCCTAGTAATGCTTGCATACGTGAAGCGCTGTGCATGACGGAAACCATCGAAGATGTGGTGTCGGCTAAGAGGCTTCGATGGTTTTGTCATGTTGCTAGAAGTAGTGGGATGATAAATGCCAGCTACAGAAAAAACTTTTCGAACGCAAGACCAAGAGGACGCCCACCAAAAAGATGGTCCGACAGCATTAAGGAACAGTGCGGCGTTCCTCTTCAAACAGCTGAGAAATATGCAATTTGGAGACAGAATTGTGTGTTCAATACAACGAGGGGACGTTACGTCCTGTGCGATTAAAGAAAAGATATATAAATAAGCATTTTTGCTTATATATTCCACTATATGTACAATTTACATACGCTATACATTTTATACTGAATTTTTATATATCTTTGGATTTGCTCTATCAATCTAGTTTTATTAATTTGATATAATTTAAAAGCGTCAGGATAACGAGTTATTGCCTTATTTTATTGTCTAAATAGTGTAATTCGATTACTACATTGTTTAATCATTCTTATTACTAAAGCAGCAACTGGGGCTATAAAACCTATTAATCTTAAAGTAACATGAGCTATTCTGAGAAATTCTGCTCCCGTAAAAAATATACATAGGAGAGGTACTATTTTATGCAGCATACGAACGATATGAAAAGGGAAGGTATTTCTTTCATCAAATATTTTATACATAAATATTCCATCCTCAATTTTTGCATCCAAATCAAGAAATGTAGATGATGTTCCTGTGTGTTCACAATGTAATTCTAACTCCTTTGGATATATCAAATGTTTTGTATTTCTAAACTCGTTATTATTAATACATACTAGGTCGTCAATAAATCGCCTGCAACCATGATCATTTTGATTAATGAGGACATATATATATATATACATATATGTCTATGTAGGTAGAGATTAGCCGAAAAGGATGCAGGATCCAACCCCATTGGAATGCCTATAGTTTTTAATAGTATTTTCTTTTCTATCTGAAAATAACAATTTTTAATAAGGTGGCCTATAAGTATTGTCAGATCAGTTTTGGAAATACTTGTCTTACCATTCGTAATTTTACCCAAAAAAGCCATAGATTTTCAAAAGTTTATGTATTTACCTTTCCCTCCTGAAAAAGCTTAATCTATAGTGTTATCCAATGTTCTAATAAGTCCCTTATATGGTATTTTTGTACATAACGTACTGAATTCATATGTTGAAATTGATTTAGCCTCATTACGAGAATTTATACGATCTATTTTTTCTTTTAATGGATCTGAATTATTTACCACCTAAAATAGGTTTATATTACAATAGAATTTCCCTTTTTTATGAAAATTATATATACAATGTTATTTATTTATTTATATTTTTACCTACAATATTCATAATTGAAATGTATTCAGTAATTTTTACGAAAGAACATTGCCTCTATTCTAAGTGAAAATCATCATTTCCTTGATTTCCTCTATATGATGCCTTATAAAGTACTAACCTTCAACTGGTGCGTGTCAAAAGTTGAGCCCAAATAGTTTACAAATTTCAGTTATTTAAGTGAAATTACTTTTGGAAGTTTTAAAAACAATGAGAAAAAATCTGAATTTCATGTGTTGATAAATCATTACTTTCTGATGGGAATAAATACTGTTCAAGCATAGCACTGGCTTGATAAGTGTTATTTTGTCTTTGCTCCGTCGGAAACGGTTAAGGGGTGGTATGTTGACTTTAAACGCGGTGATATCAGAAAGAGGGGTGTCGAAATCAGTGTATCACCAGAGAATGGAAACTATGTTAATATCTAAAGTCGAATTTTATCTATGGTTGTATTTGTTAGGCCTGGGACTTATTAGATGATGTGTTCAGTATATATCATTTTGATCAAACGAATACATTAATATCATGGGTTCAGCGCGAATAGCGGGCAACTATTTTATTTATTACTTTAAAATGAAAACAGACAACCATTAACAAGATTTATTGTGAAACTACTTTACTTGAGGTATATTCCATTTTGATCAAAGAGAGTAAAACAATACCGCGGCGTCTGCGTTCGCGCCGAGATCAATAAAAATTAAATTCGTTCGTCGGCGGTCAGGAAATAATTGTTTGGTTAAGAAGCGATGCAAAAAATAAAAGATATGAAACACGGAGGCCAACATAGGAGTATTTGCTGCCTACCAAAAGAAACTGAAGTACTTCGTTGATACTAATTGAATAAAAAAAGAAGAAACCATGACACAATGTAAATTGTTTCCAATGATATTGATCATTTATTACTAATGTTTTTTGTTTGTTCTTTGTTTGTTTTTTAATTTAGTAGATGTTTATTAATTTATGTGCGAAACATGTGCTGTTGTAATGATTTAAAAAAAAATGTTTCATTGATGATAATTATATTAATTTTAAAATGAAACTAAAATTTAAAATGAAACTAAAATTTAGCCTTTAATAATGGGTTCAACCTGTGTTTTTACGAGAAAAAGAGCGTAATTCTCATGTAGCTAATTATATAGGTTAACTTTCATAACAATTTTTGAATGTAAGTCACACGTCAATAAATAAAGGGAACACACAGTGGAATAGATAACCGAATTGCAACCTCTTTTTCTCTCTCGCGTTTGCATTCTCTCAGCGCCATTTATCAAAATAGTCAATTATGAAACGGACATGCATATAAAACTCGCCCCTTTTTTGTCTTACAAAATCAATGTTTGATTCTGGTTCGTCAGGTCTTTTTGTGTAATGTTGGTACATGTTCTTAGCAAGAAGAAATGTAATTCGATTTAATTCACTTGGGAAATTATCTTATCCGACTGGAATAATATTCAAAATGATGCCATTTAAAAAAAAGGGAAGTAATTCTGTATTGGCGAATACAGAATTAATTCCATTTGTTTGGTCTACTTTTCACGTGTAAACATTTTAGTCACGTAAATTATTAATGAAAGTAAAAAATAATCTCCGGGTAAGGATAGCTAGTATATATATAAATTACAACACATGCCGTGACATGTTGGATCATAACCACTACCACTATACATTCTACTTTGATTTTATCAAAAAATTAATGAACTGAGACATATCTTTTAATTATTATTATTACCTTATAATCCCCCAAATTACAGTCCGTTATATCGTTTTATAGAACTTTACCAATTATAGTATTAACCCTTTTCCCTACAAGTATTTATGTATGAGGTTTCAGGCTTTTATTATTATTATTATTATTATTATTATTATTATTATTATTATTATTATTATTATTATTATTATTATTATTAATAATAATAATAATAATAATAATAATAATAATAATAATAATAATAATAATAATAATAATATATATATATATATATAGATGTATTTTAATTCTTTATTATTCTTATATAAGTACTGACGAGATTCAACGTTGCTTAATTTCGAAGATCCGACAAGAATTGGTGTTTCAATGAGATCACAGAGTAATTGAATACGATATATTTGAACTCGGCTCAGCCGATTCCATAATCCGTGTCGGCATCCATTATACGATTGTCCCCTACCAATAAAGACCAGAAAAATCGACAATTGATACTTTTACAACGTCTAACCGATTTTATGACCAACATATTCCTGTAAATCAATTATTTAGAAAATACATTGTTAGGGCTGGAATTATTTTCAAATGGTCACCATCTTAAAAGATTTGACGTAAATCTGCATTCATCTATACTTCAATTTTATTGGAACCAAAAATATTTTTAAAGAAGAAAAGCAAAACAAATTTTAAGTAAATACACTACCGGACAACGCCGGGTAGGGACAGTTAGTGCAATATATACTTACATTTGGCAAATCCTCAAAGAGAGGTCCAATGACCAAGATTACGATCAACACAAGTACGCAAGAGAAAACGTTGGTCAACTGAAATAAAAATTTAAAACATATATAAAAGTAATAATTGCTTGCCATAGTTTGGACTCCCCGGCTGTTAGTCGACAGACCTCACATAAACAGACATTTCACAGACGGACCATTACTGTAATGGACATAAAGCGCGTTGCCCAAGCGACAACCAAGAATCTGAGCATTTCTATAAATATCCCCACTAAATATTTATTACTAGCTGAATGGGAGGCGGCTGTGGTGAAGTGGATACGGGCGTGAACTGATGACTCCACGTGCCGTATTAAAATTCTATTGGATCTATAGTACCACTTTCACTATGGATGTTGGCAGCTTCCACGTGATCCCTCTTGTGAGTACCTGATTCTAAAAAATTGAATTGGTGAAACCAAATCCAACACTAGAACTGAGGAGGTTAAAAAAACTTAACATGTTGCTTCATGCGAAAAGAAGAAAACTAGCTGAATCTCTCGTCAACGTCAGGTAATAAAATAACTATAATCGGTAAAATAGAAAGTATCTACTTCATCATGGCTGCCATATCTGAAATCAGAAATTGCGAACTGTGTTGATCCAAAAATAATCCCAATGCAATTTTGGAAAATAATGATTTGTTTTCCACAATTTGCTTATAAGAAATAATAAAATCAAACTGTTTTTTTATAATTGATTTTTTTAAAATAAATTATCAAATCAAACTTTGTTTCATAAATGGAAGGTTTGTTTTATTTAGAAAATATTTTTTAAATGGTTTAATTATTAATTATTAACCAAAACAGTTATATTACAAAGTAACAAACAATTACTAACAAATAATAAATTCAAACTGTTTATTATAAATGATGTAATAAAAATTCAGTAAAAAGTGATGCGGCCTAAAATAATGGGAGATTTTTATTTTGGGTTAACACCGGTTCGCAGTTTCCGATTTCAGATCTGGCGGCCATGATGAAGTGGATATTTTTAATTTTACCTTATAATCCCCCAAATTACATTCCGTTATATCGTTTTATAGAACTTTACCAATTATAGTATTAACCCTTTTCCCTACAAGTATTTATGTATGAGGTTTCAGGCTTTATTTAGTTACGGAAGACCA
Organism: Sepiola atlantica; assembly: GCA_963556195.1. Classification (NCBI taxonomy): domain Eukaryota; kingdom Metazoa; phylum Mollusca; class Cephalopoda; order Sepiida; family Sepiolidae; genus Sepiola; species Sepiola atlantica. The sequence goes on along the minus strand of OY744521.1, from coordinate 92,688,529 downwards.
TAACAATCTATAATTATGTACATTTATTTAGTTACGGAAGACCATAACAATCTATAATCATGTACATTTATTTAGTTACGGAAGACCATAACAATCTATAATTATGTACATTTATTTAGTTACGGAAGACCATAACAATCTATAATTATGTACATTTATTTAGTTACGGAAGACCATAACAATCTATAATCATGTACATTTATTTAGTTACGAAAGACCATAACAATCTATAATCATGTACATTTATTTAGTTACGGAAGACCATAACAATATATAATCATGTACATTTATTTAGTTACGGAAGACCATAACAATCTATAATCATGTACATTTATTTAGTTACGGAAGACCATAACAATCTATAATCATGTACATTTATTTAGTTACGGAAGACCATAACAATCTATAATCATGTACATTTATTTAGTTACGGAAGACCATAACAATCTATAATCATGTACATTTATTTAGTTACGGAAGACCATAACTATCTATAATCATGTACATTTATTTAGTTACGGAAGACCATAACTATCTATAATCATGTACATTTATTTAGTTACGGAAGACCATAACAATCTATAATCATGTACATTTATTTAATTACGGAAGACCATAACAATCTATAATCATGTTGATTTTTCAGATCTCTTGAACAATACAAATACTAAACCAGCAGTAGAAAATGACATATCCTAATCTTTATATCTTTGTTCCTTCTTCTGATGGAGTATTCTCGAGACATTGTTTATTGCTTTTTTTTTAAAATGTTTTTTCCATATAACAGATTTATGGATGTTTATCTTAGTCTTAGTGTCACTTGTTTAAATCTACATACTAGGGGGTGACGGGTGTTAAGTGGTTAACAACATAGACTGACGACCCGGCTATGCCAAGTTCGAATCCGGTACGTTCCACAGAAACAATTTCACTTAGGATGTTGGCAACCTTCACGTAAGTACCCGATTTCTTTCAAAAAAAGATATTATATTTTACGCATGTAACCCTGTTAGACGAGGCTACTTTCCAGGAGAAAAATGTAGATTATTTGATGGTCAGCTTGTTATGAAAAGCTGGACTACCTTTTGAATGACGGGTTCATAATCAGAAGACATTCTTGTCTCTTTAGTAAGAGCAAGAACATCTGACCCCTAAATACCCCCGAACCATTAACAATATAACATCATGTTGAAAACTGTATGAAAAATATAGACTACACCGGATATGTAAAACTTACGATCCCCTGAGCGCCATATCGATGAATTTGCGTTGTTATAAGGGCCGCGCGCAACGAACTGAAATCGTTTTTTTTAAGTATTGCAGAATATGTTTGTTACTTAAAAACACACAATATGTTTACAAATAATATATTTCGATCATTCATTTGGATAGTACATTGAAGTTTAATTTAAATGTATGGAGTTTTCTGACATTTTAATTCATCGGAATTATAAAAACGTGAAATTTTGATCACACTTACCCCACAGGTGCCTGTGTGCGTCTTTTCTGCCGTTGACATCGATTAAATCTAATATATCGCTTTTTAAAAGTAAATAAACGGTCTTAATAAAAAGAAAAACAGACTCTTTTTTTCAGTCAATTTGAGCCGTTATGACGAAATTACAATATCTTTTTATGCGGGCCGCAAGTGTGCTTGCAAAGGGCCGCATGGTTGACATGTCTTGACTACACGAGGTTTTTATTATTTGGAGTTTTTTTTTATATATATAGAAATCGCTCCAGACAAGGCATGAAGAAACTTGATTTGTGGAGCTAACAAGAACGAAAGATGACGCGTTTTGTCTTAGTCATGAAAAGACAAAGGCTATAGGTAGGAGGATATCACTCATCAGGAAGTAAGTTCCATAAGCTTTCAATTCTTGGAAACGAGGTAATGGAATCGGAAGCTGGATTACATTGAGGTATCAAAAAGCGAATTAATGGAGACCACTATACAAACGAGTCAAATCCCTTATAATTTTTTTTAATGGTTGAAAGTTGATCGGATTTGGGAAATCCATTAAATTTTCTGTCATTTACCTTTTTACATATATTAATAGGAATAGGACATTTTCATGTTTGTTTTTTTTAACTATGTCGGGTCTTAAAATAAAAGCAAACACAAATAGACCACTCACCTGGGTTCGACCTCCGGCAGAATCTTGAACTGATGTTCTCGAAACAGAGGCTGCAAATGGGTAACAAGAGAAGAAAGATCCAAAAACATTACCAATTCCATAAGCTTTGAGTTCCTGCAAAAAATAAAAAGGCAACCATTAATTTAGTTAAATTTCTTTTCGTTTTGAAACATTTGTTTCCATCATCAAATTTTATAAAACAGAATTGCATTTCCTAAATGCTTTATTCATGTAGTAAACTTGAATTACCTGCTTCCCACAACAGCAAAATGAGGCACAAGCCCGGAAGGTGGGAGAAAAAACAGCTCCTGCAAAAATAGCCGAGAATGGACCCGTCGGCATTCCTCAGTAATAGCACCTTGGGCGATCGGCAATAAACCAACCGAAGAAGGTAATGCCTGAGAGAATGCACTTCCAAGAACCAAACCTCAACCCAACAAAGAATGGTCTGCTCACTAGCGAAGCCGCCCATCTTTTCTAGAAGGATACCAACGATGTATGAAGACAGCCGACAAACCAGATATCCTGAATGCTGGAAAACCGGCTAGATAAGATGAAACTGATGGCACTGTCCGGGGAGTAATACTAATCTTCTGTAACCATGCTCCTATTACGATTTTTATTCTGTTTTTAATTTCTAACGTAAGTTAAAACGTTGTCTTTGCTGGTTATGGGTGATCAACGAGCATGCAGACCCCATCAAAATTATTGTAAAAAGAACTATACTAGAAAATGAATACAACCATTGAATTCCTCGTTAAATTTTACTCGACAAAAGTTATGTTTAATCTTGGTATAGGTTTTTCATTTCAATTGCATCCCGTTAAACGACAATTGGAATACATATATATATATTTATTGCATATATATATATATACATAAACATATGCATATATATATATATAAATATATATATATACATGAATATATACACATATATACATAGATATATGCATATATATACATATATATACATACATATATATATACATATATATACATACATATATACATATATATATACATACATATATGCATATATATACATATATACATACATATATATGCATATATATATACATATATGTGCATATATATACATGAATATATACACATATATACATACATATATGCATATATATACATATATATACATACATATATATACATATATATATATATACATATATACATATATATACATACATATATGCATATATATACATGTATACATACATATATATGCATATATATACATATATGTGCATATATATACGTACATATATATGCATATATATGCATATATATACGTACATATATATATACATATATATACATATATAGCATATATATACGTACATATATATGCATATATATACATATATATATGCATATATATACATACTTATACATATCTTCATATATATATATATATATATATATATATATATATATGTGTGTGTGTGTGTGTGTGTGTGTGTGTGTGTGTGTGTGTGTGAATATATACATAGCTGAAATACTCGTCAAAGACGGGTTTCTCAAACCTTTCTCTTCTGCATGCCAATTCGAACTTTAATATTTTTTTTTTTAATTAATCGCAATAAAATAATTATTATTGAACGATGTCGTCTAGGATATAACTGTGATGCTATAGCAAAAGAAAAAACAATTTCTAGTGTGAGATGCAAACTTTAGAAAAATGGCATGAAACTTTATTGAAGGCGAATTATTCAGGTTAATGATGATCATCGATATTGGCTTGGAAACAACTTAGACGTTATAACCCAAACAAAAACAAAAATTGTCTACTGTGATATTCTAACTCTGAAATATGGCATAAAACATTGGAACTGAAGGCGAACGCTGTATCCACTCGCCAACCGAACAAACGGAAATAGTTTGTCTTTTAAACAATTGGTGTGTATGAGTTCAGCATTGAAGTCTTTCCGTATACATCTCAATTAGTTCGATTGTCTAAAATAAAGAATCATGAAGAAACATAAATAATAAAAAGTTCTTATTAAAGTAAAAATGTTTCATGAAGATTTATCAAATACTTTTTATCCATTTTTAATTAAATACGGATAATTTTTTTCTCTTCAAAGTAAAGAATACGTAGTTATTCGGTAAAAGTAAACGCTAAAAACGTCGGAACATTTGTTTCTAATGTTATTTTTACGTACTTTTAATTTTGAATAATGAGTTATAAAAAGATTCAAGAACTTCTGACATTTATAAAGACATGGATTCGGAGGTGCTGATTCCAAATCTGCGGTTAGTTTGGCTCTTAGATCAACCGTTTAACTGTGATTCAATTATATATATATATATATATATATATACATATATATATATATATATATATATATATATATATATACATATATATATATACATATATATATATATATATATATATATATATATATATATATATATATATATACATATATATATACATATATATATACATATATATATATATACATATATATATACATATATATATACATATATATATACATATATATATATATATATATATATATATATATATATATATATATATATATATATATATATATATATATTACGTTAACAATAAGAGGCGCGTTAGCTCATACGGTATAGCGTTGAGCTGTCACGATCGGTAGTCACCGATTTCCGGGGTTCGACTGTTGGGATCGATAATCTTGTTTGTTTGCAGATTGAATCTTTCAGATGGTAGAAATAAGATCGAATCGGACAAGAAGTGGTGGGAAGAGGGGAATAGAAAGTAGTGGGATGAAGAGTGGTAGCGAATAACGTAAATAAATGAATGATGTCAATAAAGAAGAAAAGAAAAACTTGTACATAACAGAATAGTATACAAATGATAATATAGAGTTCAGGGATTGGAGCAGGAGTACACAGGGGCATTCGTGCATTGCCGGGCAATGCCGTACAGGTCTTTAAGTAAGTTTTAATGTCTTTTGGTGATATACGTGTTATTCTAAATTACATTCAGTCCCAGATGGCCTTCAACTCAGAAAGTACCTCCCTAATTGTACAAAAGGGGAGACGGTTCAAGTTCATTTCCCCCCGACTTGCACTCCTGCTTACCTTATTTGCGTCAATGTCATAGTTATGTTTCTTCGCCATTAAAGTTGCCAACGATACAGACTGTGCAAAAGCGATGATTCCAATCACGATTGCATCGGCAATGAAAGGTTTCCCTTGGTCAAAGGCGGGAACGTCCGGTGCTGGAAGGCTGCAAGAGAGAAAAATGATTTTTAGACATGTCGTTGCATCTCGATGCGAGGTTTTCTTACTGCTCGGTTTGTCGCGCGCTTTATTTTATTTTCATTAAATATCAATATTTAAAAAAAACTCCAAAATCGGTTTTATGAAAATTGATGTGTCGATTGTGACAATAACCTTGAAAATGTGTGTACAATTTAAGTTGGACTGACTCAAACGTTTTGAAGTTACAGCCATGTCGTCATCGGCCGTCGGAAACCTAGTTGATTGCGATTGTGTCAGATTCAACGTCGACCTGTGCACAGGTTCGTGAGTGGTTAGTCGGCTCGGCAGATCTCTAGACAATGCTCTCAAGTATGTCATCCGACGGGTCCAAACATTGCTAGCTTCCCATCGACCCTTGAAGCGGTTGGCTTCGAAAGAGGCGATGGCCAACGGACCGAGGGCCTGTCTCTTGTCAAGCGGCAAGTCGCTAATATGTGTTGTGGCTTGTGTTGACACTTTTGTGCTCTCGACAATAATGGAATTGGCGACAAACCCTGGACATGTTTCGACGCGAGCAGAGGACTGTAAGTGATCAAAATACTGCGGTCTTCTTGACAAATTTCGTATTTCAACTGATCGCTGTGGGCTTCCTCAATCAGCTGGGTCTATCAATGACGCGCCACACCGGGAACAATTGTGAGTTGACTTCGCTTTACGAACGCTTATATTCGCCAATATTCGAGGGAACGCTTCGAACCTGCTCTCAGTATACCAAGCAACAGGACATCTAGATTACTTCTGCATATACCTGATATATTAAAAAAAAGCTTCTTTTTTATAATTTGAGGCATGAAAAAGAATATTTAGAATAAGACGGCAACAAAGCAAATGTTTACATTATTTTTTTAATGTGTATGAAATTGAAATTTTAAATTTAAATCTAATATTCATATTCTGTCAAATGTATTTATTGAAAAAGAAATTTTGAAGATTAAACAAATCAAGATGATACCTCCAATATTTGTCAAATTTTAACCATTGATATTAGACATCAATTAATAAATATTCACCAAATTTCCGTTTCTTTGGAGTATTTAAAGAGTTTTAGGTGGCATAATATGGGCACAATCTCCCATTTTAAAATTTAAATATTTCAGATTTGCATTAAATTTGATCCATAGTCATTAGGCACCAATGAAGCAGAATTCCCTGAATTTCAAATTTCATCTTAAGATCTCTTAAGGCATTTTCTAGAATCAAAATCATGTAATCGATTTTCATAAAAATTGGAATAAGGATTCTAGACATAAGGTCCAGTACCATTAAATCTTGATTTTAATCTATGTAAAGGGGACATAAAAGTAATGCAAAACTGTTCTGTTCGGGAAATTAATTAATAAGGGTATTTTTTTAGTTAAAAATAAATATCAATATTTTCACACTTTAAGCATAGTTTTTATTGTTTATTTCGTATATTAGCGTTTTTTGTTTTGTTTGTTTGTTTGTGCGTGTGTGTGTGTGTGTGTGTTCGGTTTGGTTATGTCCGCTTTACAGAGTATCAAACACGTTTTTAGTCATTGAATATCAATATTTTCACACTTTAAGCATAGTTTTTATTGTTTATTTCGTATATTAGCGTTTTTTGTTTTGTTTGTTTGTTTGTGCGTGTGTGTGTGTGTGTGTGTTCGGTTTGGTTATGTCCGCTTTACAGAGTATCAAACACGTTTTTAGTCATTGAATACCGAAAGTCAACTCCAATTGTAAACGATTCATTATACTCGCCTGTGATCTGCGACGGCATCCACTCTAGGGAAGGCGTTGAGCCGGCTCAAAGTGATTTTGCAGCGTCGCGAGTAGAGACGTCCATCGCTGATCCCTCAGCATACCGCAACCAACTACAAGAATGTCTACTATCTTGAACATGTACACTCAGTATAACGTCCAAATGTTACGTCACACAATTTCGATCGGTGTAAGGGGAAAAACAAAAGGCCATATCATTTTGGCCGGTAACAAATAATGAAAATGGAATTGAAATATATTTAAAATTTAGGGGTAGTTTGGGGGTTATGGCTTTAAGCTTAGTATTAGGGTTAGTCTGGCTAGATACGTGGACTTAGAGCTCTTCTAACGAACGGCAATACACTATATCTATTATTTGGCTTAACATGAGATGCGAACCTTGAAACAAGGACCCAAGCTGTGGGCATCATCCAAAAGTAAAAATAAAACATTCGCCCAAATCAAATCGGGCGAAAAAAAAAGGGGCATTATTCTTTGTCTAACACCGGTCCAAATATATGACGTAACATTTGGACGCCATAACATGTTCAAGACAACCAGAATGTCAGCTACGTTGCATGTGTGAATGTGCGAACTATGCGCTCTCTAAGTTACTTTTATACGATCTATTGAAAGCATGTTGCCATCGTGCCTATAGCTGGAGGTGTGTGTGTGTGTGTGTGTGTGTGTGTATCTATTCCTTTCTCGATTATGTTACTATGTAACTGAACACAAATAATCTGATAGGATCTGAACTAGGTGTAGCCGATTTCATATTCCACGCCGATATCTATTGTACCAATAACGTCCTCAACCCGTCCCTGTGTTCAGTAACTTCTTCAAAAGAAGGTTTGTTTGCAATAATTCTTTAAACATAATCTTTTCAGCCAAAAGAAACGAAATGATATTTTCTGAGTGTCAAATAGTAAAACATCACCACTTATCAAGACCAAGAGCCACTCGGGGAGACAAAATGATGCCAGCTGAAAAATGAAGAACACTATGCGAGTACTAATATTGATTAATAGTATGAACTGCGTTTGATCGGGCGGTTTATTACCAACAATTTTTTTAAATTAAAGTTCACCACAAACAAGGCATGCTGCCACTGTAGACGTAAGGGGCTACTGAGAGTTAGGGGAACCCTGGATTTGAAGACGACCAAGTTATAATCAACAGAGAAGCAGTCCCTCGGTAATGTGTTCCATCGACAGGAAACCCTTGCAAAGAAGCTATGTCCATGGAAGTGCCGCTGTTTTGATCCATTACAATCAATGTAACAAGCCTAGATTAAAATTAAAGCGAATAAAAACAGAGCGAGAAACTAAACCTTCGAATTGCTACGAACGAAATCTTAAAGTTTGTCATTTCTTTGAAACTAGGAATTCGAACATTTTAACCGTTGATTTCGTTTACTTACCCAGCCGGTATTTTCCCAACAATTCTGATCTTGTAACGGTCGTGGAGATTTTCGTAATGGGATGTTAGAGTAGCAGCAATAACCTATGTTATAAAAAGATAACATGAAACGGTTAAATATATATTATGGTTTAATAAAATGTTATACTCAGCTAGAGACGTTGTGGAAATACGAATTACATATTTTTAGAAAAGCCATATCAATGGATATACTGAAAAAAAACTTGGTAATATGATGTTATTATATTTTTTAAACAAGATTTCGGAGTAATACTCCTTTATCAAGTTACTGAAGAAAAAGTGTCACCGTTTTTGTTGTTCCTTTCTTTGTATCTATTGTTACTAGGTTTTATTTTCAGGGTATGCATTGGTTTCTTTCTGAAAAATAGATCATTCATATTTCAACAATCCTTCTAACAGACCACAAGATTTTCTGACCTATACGCTGAGATAGACAGAAACAATAGATATAAAAAAGAACAAAAACTGTGACAAAAAAGATCGTCTTCTGACTAACTTGATTATGGAGTATTACTCCGAAATATTGTTTTAAATAGTCATTGCACATAACATATAGACTAGATATTGCTACAATACTAGCAATACCTCGTGGGAATTCCACGGTTGCTTGCTAATCGCATTCCCTTTCTTCATACGGTAAAATTACTTACCAGTTACATATTTTTAAATAAATAAAACGGACGTTATAACGTCGTAATTTTTACATTTATTATAACAATTTAAATCCTTTAGAAATAAAATTATTACCGTAAAACTAATTGTTGGCTAAATGTTCTTTACATAAATAAAACGAATATCGCTTTAAAATCGACGACGACAGCATTTTATTTGTAAACAAATTTTTGTATTTAGAAACAATTCATTTTAAATGGGTAAAAATCTTAATTTTTAGCATACAACGACGCCAGATAATCGCCAATTACTTTTTAATTTCATCTTTGGGATCGAATGATCTCATATCTTTAAATGTTAATGAGAGGTGATAACGTATGTATAAAAGTATACAGATTAATATACAAAATAATATACAGATTAATGTACAGATCAAATTCTGTTAAGTATTTCAGTCGATAATTCTTCAAAATGCCGTTTTAATGCATTTGTTTAGTATTATTTCTGAATTCACCCAATTTTTTTCTAAACATTATTTACGCTATTGCTGTCTTCAATCTGATCTGACAAATTGTTCCAAAAGTTACTGTACTAGCTCGCTTCGCCCGCTCACTATTGCATTGCAATGTAACTCTTATTTACTATTTGAAATCATTGAAATGAATCGATAAAAAAGTGAGATAAAACTAATCGATAAGAAGACAAAACTAATCGATAAGTAAAATGCAGTAAAAAAAACTAATCGATAAGAAAAAGTATACGTGTGTCCGTCCGTTTTTCAATTTGTCTTTTCCTATCGATTAGTTTTGTCCTAATTTTCTTAAATATTAATTAATTTACTAAATAAAATACTCTATCTCTTGCTCTATCCCCCGAACATGCATAAGTTTAGGTTGAGATTGTGTTCCATTTTTTATTTACAGCATTTCTTCTTCTCCCATCTCCCTACTCTCTTCCTTCTCTGTAACTCTTTTGTCTTTTCATCTTCTTATTCGTTCCCTCTCTTCCTACTTTTTTTTCTTAAGACCGCGAAGCGCGCCGGACACACGTACGTTCGTTTTTATTATATAGATTATTTTTAGATGCGTCCAGCCAATCAGTGTGTTTAGCGATGCAAATTCTATTCTAAACTTAATCGTGGTAGACCAACAAACATCCTATATAAACTTCTTATAGAAATGATAGGACGTATCTTATTTTAGATGCGTCGATTCAATCTGCGCATCTGTAGCGCTTAAGTTTTCGATAACATTTTAGGTTGGTCTGTCACACTTGAGTTTTAAATAGCCCTTTTCACGGATAGGTGTGATAGAACGATGAAAAATGCTATTCAAACTTAAGTACGACAAACCGACCGACGGACAGAGATTCTTATATGCTTGGACGTATCTAAAGTAAGATACGACCAAACAATTTGCACCTTTAGCAAAAACGATGATGGAAGACGAGAAGCAGAAGTCATGCGACACGTGGCTAAGAAAAGGGATGGTGAGAATCCGCTTCGCAGTGAAGCGACACGTACGTATGACAAAAAATAGACAGGGTGACCTATTCTCAACTCTCCCTCTCCCTTCTCCCCCCACACTCCCTCTCTCTCTCTCTCTCTTTCTCTCTCTCTCTCTCTCTCTCTCTCTCTCTGTCAGGGCATGCATGTAATAACAAACAAAATGTATTGTCTAACACCGTCTCCGATCGTAGGTTACGATGACCCGGCAACAGGCAGACGACACCATGAAGTATCGCCACTAGACATGCGCAACGTCAAACTAAATATCCGACCAGAGCAAGTCTTCATTCTTCTATTTCACCCAGAAGTTTCAAAACGATCACTATCACCGCCATATCAACACTTCCAGAAGAGATATCCAACATTCAAACTTGTACTTAATATGTGGGTGTCCCCATGAAAACAAAAGTTTGAACATACTATCCCTCTATTTGATTAGAAATTGTATTAGAAATCGATGTGCAAACTTTCAATCCTTGTGCCGCAAATCTTTCTTTCTTTCATTTATTTATTTATTTATTTATTTACTATGTCTCTTTGGGCATCTCTAATTGTAATCAATAATCCAATCCCAATTTTAAAAATAATTATAAAAAGAAATTATATAATATGAATACCCACATCAACTCGGTTCTCAGTCGATGAAGGAGAGGTCCTTTTCAACCGAGCAATTTTTATAGTTTGTTCAAATCCAGAGTTCCCCCTTTGGAGGAGCTAGATTTTCCCCACATTAAAAACCGATCTTGTGTCTAACTCCCTCAAAATGTTATTGTAAAATCAATTTTTACCATTAGTTTTTAAGTCATCCGAATGAATCTTAAAATAATTGACATCAGAGTTATTTGTAACATGATTACGCAATTTGTTCAAAAAATATATTACTCTATTAGAAAAAAATCTGATATTTAGTATGGTGACAGATTTAGTTTTTGAAATCTTTCATGTCAATAAATATCCTTCATTCTTTTCTCTAGTAAAGTAGTTAAACCTAAGGAGTCTAACAATATTTTTATAATTTAGATCCTTTGTGTCTTTTACTAGTTTAGTCACTATTTTTCATGCACCTTCCGAGAGGTGACGATGGTTAAATGGTCAACGACACGGACTGGCGACCTGTGTGTGCCAAGTTCGAATCCTTGCTCTTAGGCAACCTTTACGTGGTCCCTCTCGTATGTCTTTCTAGAAAGAATTCTAACTAGAAAGATATCGGGGAAACCAATGCCAACAATGGAATCATCTGATTCATACGAAATGAAGGAATGAATGAATAGAATGCACCTTCCAATAGTGCATCATGATTCCAACGTGTGGCAATTGGTGACCTAAATGAAGTACAATATTCTTCTATTAGGTCTTGTTTTTACTAATGAGTCTCCGCTTATCAAGACCCGGGTCAACTCGAGGATAACGGCTAAAGAGATTGTCAGTTGGACGATGATCGCCACCACGAGAGGATTAGAAACAATGAGTGGAATGGACATAAGATTTCTTAAGAGGAATTGATTATCCAAGAGGACGGTTGAACAAGTATGTGTTTACATTACACTTGAAAACGACCGTGTTATAGTCAGTTGGGAAGCAGACTCGTGGTATTTTGTTCCACAGATGGGATGTTCTAGGAAACAAACTTTGTTCATGGAAGTTCTGTTTGGTTTATAGTACAGAGAGGGGGGAAGAAAGAAATCATTTCTGTGGTTGTAGCTAGTTCTTACTGTGAATGTTTTACAGGAGGGGGGCACGATTGGAGCTCAGCCGAGCACCTACCATGAACATAATGATAAAGTAGAGATAGGCTAGCAACATTCTTTTCTGTATGAAAGAGGCTGTAGGGAATAGAATAGATCATCCCCCACTTGATTGCGAAGTCGGTTTTAAACTTTGTCAAGGCAAGAAAGAATACCTCGAGCAGCACCTCACCAGATGTAACGGCATAAGGTCTTAACTATTCTAAACAATAACATTTGCTTCGTTTGAAATAAAATTTCTAATCATCCGACCAATCATTTAATTTGTTCGTTAGATGAAAGGGAATTATCAAATGAAAGATTGGCAGAGTATATCGATACACAATTAATTTTTATTGAGAACTTAATAAAGACAATGCTAAGCAAAGTGTTCGTAAGGAATCAAAGTTCAAAGAGTCCGAAAACGTTCTGGAAAAAAAGAGAAATTAAGTACACATGTTTGTTTTCGCTTTCGCCTTATGCGTTAAAAAGGAATTGGGCAGACATGTTCATTTCGGCTGGCGCAATGTGCGTGTAAATAGCATGCCTCTGTCTTGTTAGTGATAGAGTGTATATGTGTCTATGAACTAGGTTATATGTGCGTTCGTTGAACGGCGCGTGTATTTGCTTCGTCGAGCAATGGGGTCAGAAGTCCATGAAAGTCTCGTACTCGTCTGTCAAAGACCTTCAACCCCCCCTCTAAAGGAGGTAGTCATGACTATATCGCGCGCAAGATAAGTGACAAAAATCTGATTATGACATTTAAATTCGCCCCACGCCCATACCTATCGTTTCAGAAGAAGTTGTGATTTTATTGATTTTATTTTTGTAACTTAAAAAAGGGGACAAAAATAAATCAGATGAAACATGATGTCTAACGAAGCGCCAGAACCGCCAGTCGCCTTGCACAGTTAATTCTATACACATCTGATCAAAAGACACGTGATACGCAATAACACATTCATAAAATTAAAATCGCACACCACAAGTATATGCGTTTCTATGAGCGTATACATTCATATATAAATGAAAAATATAATTATATATACGCACACATACACAACTATATTTATGTACATACAACAAACTATATAAAGCCATATATACACACAAATATGCATTTTTTAAATATATATATATATATATATGTGTGTGTGTGTGTGTGTGTGTGTGTGTGTGTGTGTGTGTGTGTGCTAGCAAATATATGCTCCCTCCGGTCGCATACTTTTAATAGGCTGGGAGGATTATATCATTATGAACGAACTACATACACTGACCCCCGAAGGAGGAGGTATTAACGAACATATACTACACTAATCCTCAAAAGAGGAGGTAATGTCTGGTAGGATGGTATCACGACAACAGAACAGATACTACAACACCCTTCCAAAATAGAGGAGGTAATACCTAGGAGGATTTCCGCATTAAAGCAGAAGGTAATGCCTGTAAGTATAGTATCTTAACAACAGAAAAGATACTACATTAACACCTCCCCTTGCCAAAAAAGGAAGATAATCCCTGGGAAGATTGTCTCATGACAAAAGAACAGATGCTACATTAATCCTGTAGCACAGGAGAATGTCAGACCTGGGAGGATTACCTCCATCTTCTTAAAAAAAGGAGGAGGTAATTCCTGGGAGGACGGACTTATAACAAAAGAACTGATACTAAACTAACCTATATTCATTAGAAGATGATATACAATAATAAATTAAATCATTTTATTGAAGGGGGTCATTCATTTATAAATGTCTAGTTATAAAAAATGTTTTTTTATAATTTATAATTGAACTAATTGGAAATAGACCTTTTTGACTTACCGTTCGTGCGAGAAATGGGTGCAACTTCCGCATTCATTCATTTAGATATATATATATATATATATATATATATATATATTATTTTTTATTCCCAGCCTCATTAACTAAATTAACCGTTTATTTAATGGTATTACCTACGCAAACACGAGTGTCAACAAGAAACGCAACGTGCTACATAATATAATGTCTTTAAAAAATGCAGTCTTAACTATATAACAAGTTGACCGAATTCGCTGCGCAGTTCCGATGTGATCATTGTTACATTGTTAGTAAAAACGTAGACAAAGATTTATTACGTAGATTGCATGATGGAGTCATTTGTACAAATTCAGCTCTGTCTGTCTGTCTGTCTGTCTGTCTGTCTGTCTGTCTGTGTGTGTGTGTGTGTGTGTGTGTGTGTGTGTGTGTGTGTGTGTGTGTACCTCAAATACTCGGGATAATAGTAACAGAATAAATTTAAAACCTATAAAAACTCCCAAAATATTTATAATTAAAAATATATATATTTTCAAATTCACTTCATCACATATAAAAGGTTTACTTAAGCCAATAAAAAGCTGTCTTGTTTTGGACGGGAAATTGAAAAAAGTGGAAGGGAAGCGGTTAATGGACGATACTTACCACAAAAAGTTCAATTGGTATCGGGACTTTCAGTTTGTCTTTGAATCGCTGGTTTATCTGAACCTTGACCAGGTATATGATAATAATACAGATGAAGGTGATGGTCATATCGGCCAGATTCGTTTTATGAATATTTTTGAAAATTTCCACATAGGTCTGAAAATTGAGAAGAATTTGAAAACCACATGAATCGTGTGGAATGATTTTAGATATTTAAATTTTCACACAGCAAAAAGTCGAGTAAACAAGAGATTACAAATTTAGAAAAGTTATAAATAGATTATTTAACATATATTTTGAAAAAAGAAACAGAAAGAAAATCACGTAGAGCAACGTCACTTAAGTGACTGACAACCGGTGTATTTGACGAGAATATCACTTAGTTATGTTCTGAAACTTCAGTTATTAATAACTAACAAAACCTACTCACTCTCTCGGCAGCAAATAACCGGAAGTGTAGCGTATAGTTAAAAAATATGTTTTACTCGGAGAATCCCATAATTTTAACAACAAGCTTTGCTAAATTTGTAGATTAACACCCTCAACTAAATCACCCCTCCCCTAAAAAAATGAGATTCCATATAGATGGTAACTTTTAATGCCGCAAAGACAAAGCTATTTTCCTTCAATAACGACAAGAAACCTCTTCAACCAATGATTGTCATGGCAAATAGCACCCTGCCTGCGAGTTCATCATTCAAACTCCTCTGCCTAACTTTCACAGATAACATGGATTGGAATAAATACATTGAAAACATTGCCAGGGCTGCTGCAAAGAAGGTTGGCTTCCTCTACCGTGCCAGTAAACTTCTTACACCTGACTTTATCCTATATCTCTATAAAGCCACCATCTGCTTATGCATGGAGTATTGTTGCCACATCTGGGCTGTTGCATCATCCGCTAATCTCTCCCTCTTAGACAAGGTCCAAAAAAGAGTCGCCAACTTGATAGGTCCTTCACTATCCACCAAGCTCCAGCCCCTATCCTATCGCCGCAATGTTGCTTCCTTGTGCCTATTTTACAAGTACTTCAATGGATTGTGCTCTGATGAGCTTGCTGCTCTGGTACCCCTATGACGTAAATTCACTAGACCAACCCGACAATCTGCCAAATCTCATCCATACACAGTGGAGGTCCCCAGATACCGAAGAGCTTTCTACTCCAAAGCTTCTTTCCTCGTGCGGCTGGACTCTGGAACTCCCTCGCTGCTCCCTGCTCCCTGCTTTCCTGACGTTACTGGCATGCAGAAATTTAAAACTAATGTAAACAGACATCTTGCTGCTCCCAATTTAGGTTGACCCCCCAACCTTCACCTTTTTTTTTCTCAGTAGCCTCTTACGTCTACAGTGACGACCTGCCTTGTTTGGGGTGAACTATGTTTTTTTAAAAAAAACACTCTAAAAAACTTCGCGGAAAAAGAAAAAAAACAAAAACAATGATTTTTAAATTTGGAGTGAGGGATAAGTTTTGTATATAACTTTAATGTAAAATAATCCTCCGGGTCATTCTAACTTATTATGACAGTTAACTAGTATTTTTACCACTAAGCCTAAGTCCGACTGGCAAGGTCGTAAAACCACATGTAATCGCTGAAAACAGTGGACCCGCTCCCCCAAAAAATAACGCACGCAATTTGTCCCCAATAAAAAAAAATTGTAACTGTCATTAACTGCTTGAATGACTCGGAAATAGAGGATCATTTTACATTAAATTTATATGCGAAACAATCCCCAACTTTGAATTCTAAAATACAATCTCATTTTTGAGGTTGGGGTAGCTGAGGGTGTTTAATTTACAATAATCACCAAACTGTTAATATTTTGATTCAAGCCTTTAAAATAAGGTATTTAATTAGCTAATTGTAAAGAAGTTATTTATTTAATTTTCACGGAAAATGTAAACAAAACAAATCAATTAAAAAAGGACGTAGAGTTTTAAAAAATATATAAGATTACAAAAAAGAAGATACGGCTAAATTTGCAGATTCACAGCCTCTGCTAAATACCCCCCTAAAATGAGATTATGCTTTTTTAGGCGATTACGTGTGAAGAATGAACACCGTGGAAAACGGAAAGTAGGAAAAATATATTTGAATTAAGAGTGGGGGATCAGTTTCATATATATTTAACGTAAAGTGATCCCCAATTTCCGGACCATTTGAACCTTTTGGGGCAATTAATCAAATTCTTTACCACTGACTCTAAGTCCGAGTGGCAAAATATTAAAACCACACGTAATCTCCAAAAAAATGAGAGCCCCCCCCCCTATCCCAAAAAAAACAACGCAGCGGATTTAGCTCCCATAAGAAAACAAAAAGAATTTAATTGACTGACCTAAAATGCTAGAATAATCCGAAAATGAGGGGATCATTTTATATTAAATTAATATGGAAAACTGATCCCTCACTCTAAATTCTAAAAAAGCGAGTGCTTTCTTTTGTTTTTTCCGTAAAAAGGTCGAATCTATTTTGTGTGTGTGGGAGCTGGAGTGATTTAACAGAAGATGTTAATGTACAATTATACTAGAATATGAATCTATTTTTTTCATAACTAGCAGAGAATATTGAAAAGGTGGTTTGCAAGCATTAAACAATAAATTTGTTGTTAAACTTTACAAATAAGGCATTTACTTATAAGCTAATTAAAAAAAGTTATTTATTTTTCAAGGAAAATGTAAAAGCTACGAAAAATAAATCCTGAAATAATTTTTGAAAAACATTTTTTAAGCGTTTAGTTATAAAAGTATTGGTTTCACTTAAAAACTACGCTTTAAAAATGAGGTATATAAAAAAATAATTAGTTAAGTTTTAAAAACACTTTTTTTGCTTGTCGATTGTTGTGGAGGCGGCGGCAGAGGAGAATTACACAAAAATAATTTGTCAAAAGAAATTATTCTCCTTGGAGGGGGTAACATATTTTTGTAATTCAGTCTTTGTTTTTTAATTATTTGAATAAATTACGATTAAATTAGAGATAAGGTATAAATAATAAAATCGAATGAGTTAAAAGACATAGATAAGCAAATTAAGTGATAAAAAAGTAATTGTTGTGCGCGTTCTTTGAAAAGTAATGAACATGATTTCGATTTTTTGTATTTTTTTGTTATTATCACTTTAATTAATTACTGTTAATATCGACAAAACTATTCCGTATATATATATATATATATATATATATATATATATAGTAGAGAATGGTAGTTTGCTTGAAGCATTGCTGGGTATAGTAGTAGTAAGTTTTTGAAAGGCTGTGGGCAATGCAATTCCGGGTAAGATGCAAGTTGAAAGGAAAGGAACAAAAACAATAAAAATAAATCGAGTACGATATAAGACTTACTATTTATTTTTCCTTTTTTTTCCTTTTTTTTTTTTTTCTTACATAACAGCAAGAGTGTTTTAGCTGTTCGTGTGATGTCCGGGTGATTAAAAATCACTATTTGATATTTCGGGAAAAGACATCCCTTTTTCAAAAATAATTAGACCAGAAGAATAATAATATTTTATTCTTCTCCGACTGTGTAGAGAATAATACAAAACAAAATGGCTGCCAGATATAGACCGCAGCAAAAAAAAAAAAAAACAGTTTCACAGGGAATATAAATTAAGTTAAGTTTTATTTTAATATTATGTTAAATATATGATTGGTGTTTAGAATATTAGTGTAATGTTGGTTAGGTGTATGGTGTTCGATAAACTGTTAGTTTTGATAATATATATATATCATTTTTTTATTTTTTTTTTTTTTTTATATTTGAATATTTACTTTGTTTTATCTTCGTATTTTTATTTTGTTTATCTTTCTATCGTAATTTAAGAATTTTAATATAAATTAAAGTAATTAGTCTCATATTTTAAATATTCTAGATCTATCTACTTATCGATTTCGATTATCATCTATTAAAGAAGTGTTATTAATTACTAATTGTGAGTTTCGTCAAATTAGATTAACGAATTAACTTATTAACTTATTAACTTGATATATTTATTATAAGATAAAGGGATAGATGTTGGCGTAAGGAGGTGCCAGTATGTGTTAGTTGTATGAAGATAAAACAAAGTAAATATTCAAATATAAAAAAAAAATAAAAATAAAAAAATGATATATATATATTATCAAAACTAACAGTTTATCGAACACCATACACCTAACCAACATTACACTAATATTCTAAACACCAATCATATATTTAACATAATATTAAAATAAAACTTAACTTAATTTATATTCCCTGTGAAACTGTTTTTTTTTTTTTGCTGCGGTCTATATCTGGCAGCCATTTTGTTTTGTATTATTCTCTACACAGTCGGAGAAGAATAAAATATTATTATTCTTCTGGTCTAATTATTTTTGAAAAAGGGATGTCTTTTCCCGAAATATCAAATAGTGATTTTTAATCACCCGGACATCACACGAACAGCTAAAACACTCTTGCTGTTATGTAAGAAAAAAAAAAGGAAAAAAAAGGAAAAATAAATAGTAAGTCTTATATCGTACTCGATTTATTTTTATTGTTTTTGTTCCTTTCCTTTCAACTTGCATCTTACCCGGAATTGCATTGCCCACAGCCTTTCAAAAACTTACTACTAATATATATATATATATATATATATATATATATATATATATATATATATATATATATATATATATATATACATATATATATATATATAAGTGAAATATTTTGAAAATCAACAATCGTACAATTTAAATTAAAAATTCATTTATTTAATTTTTTTGCAAGCTTTCGTTGTAGAACAACTTTGTCAGGCGAGACTGTCTTATAGTTTTTTTTCTTATTTTCTTCCTCCTCATGTTGATGGTATTAACCCCGAGGGGTTGAATCACGATATGAGCAGAAACAGACGTCAAGTTCTAAAAGACGTTAGGATAAGTGTAGTCCTGTCGATATATATATATATATATATATATATATATATATATATATATATATATATATATATATATATATATATATATATATATATATATGCAAATATTCCAATCAAATTACAATCTAATAACAGCCAACAATTATCTATTATGAACTGTTTAAAATGTAAGCATTTCAAAGCAATACAGTGTATTATTGATTGAAATTAGAATAACCCGGTTTGATGGTGATATAGGTGTGATAAATGGAAAAATATTTCGCATTTATTCATTTAGATAAGCATTTCAGTTTCAGCCTAAATTATCAATTTATCTTTTATGAAATTTTAAATGAGAGACAAGTATTTATTCTGTCATCTCTCTCCTCATTATAATTTTGAATAAATGTTCAATTAACTTTTGTCAGTGTTTGATTATAAAAAGAGTTAAAATGACAAATGTGTGTTCTCTGCAGCCGCTCATACCTGAAGGACAGCCTCGCATCGAGTGTTTTTATTATTATTTTAGAACTTCGAAAGAAATGTGAGAACAGATGAATAGCAAAGAATATTATCAAAGCAAATAGATTATTTAACGTATTTGCTGAAAAGAGAAAATTAAAAAAATCGCGTATAACGACTCCATCGATGTGACTGACAACCGGTGTATTTCACAAACACGTTACTTCGTTACTTTCGTAAACTGCATTTATTAATAAATAAAATCGCTTCGCCCGCTTGCTATAGCTTTGCAATTTAATTGCTATTCACTACTTAAAATTAATGAAACGAAACTAATCGATAAAAAAGAAGAAAAAAAACTACTGTTATTGCTACCTCAAACTTAAGCTATCTCTCTCATTATTTCTGTATATCATTCATTCACTCACACTGCAGCCGACAGTTGAAAAACAGTGTTGATCGATATCAAGCTTTGAAAGAAGCAGCAACAGCTGCCGCTACTCTGCCTACTACCTTTATTCACCTCCTTATTATCACCTCTTTCCTTGCTGCCTCTTCTTCATACTGCGAATAGGGTCGGACACACGTACGTTTACTTTTATTTTCTAGATAAAACTTTCTGTTTCGGTTTAAATTACCTCTTTATTTTTTATAAAATTTTAAATAAAAGACACTTATTTATTTTCTTCTCTTGCCCCCCCCCTCTCTCTCTCTCTCTCTCTCTCTCTCTCTCTCTCTCTCTCTCTCTCTCTCTGATCCTATAATAGCGAATGTTTGTTCAGAGATAGATTAATAAAACTGTGTATTTGACTTATGATTAATTTTATTTCGCTCAGAGCCGTAGAATAAAATTGTAACGCACACAAGAAACAAAGTAAATAATAAATTAAATAAAAAAGAGGTTAATTACCAAACGTTTGGTCGCTTATAATCTATCGTGAAATGAGGTTCGGCAAACATATTTAGGATGACATTTTTATTTACAATTTTGAACAAGCTTTAATAAACGGTGAATCTTACGCGTTGAATTCGATTGCAATTTAATTTTTGATTTAAATAACACAGATTGAAGCCTTTCGTATTGCAGTGGCTAGTTAGAATCCAGTATCGATTTGTCAGATGTATTGCTATTGTTTATGAAAGTCGCTCCAGACAAGGAATGCAGCTACTTGATGAAAGGAGATCATCATAATAAAGAGGGAGAGGAAGGTAGACTCATTTCAAGACAAAACCATGCATGAGAGAAACCCCACTACCAGCGTCCAATCCCCTGGACTACAAGCAGACTAGCACAAAAGTAAGCCGTTAAAGAGCCCAACAGAAAAGAAAACGGTTACATGGCTGGCTGACAAAAACAGTCTACTCCTAAACAAGCTCAAATTTTGAAAAAAACGACTTACTTAATTTTATTAATAGTCAACTTCTTTAGAGAAATTCAAAATGAGAAATGGGAACTTTCTTATTTAGTATATTTTCTTGGGTGGGATGTGTTTATAATTCAACGGTCAATCCTAGTATCAAATTACATTATTTACTCGTTCACACTTTCTATTCGTTCCTATTTTTATTCGGCCTAACCAGCGTTTATGACTCCTTTACTTTTTATATTTCTTTTTTTTTCTTTTTTCTTTTATTAACTCCTTGAAGTCTTCCTTGACATCAACCTTAGATGTCTTAGTGGCCAGAGGAATCATTCATTTTAAATATAATAATTCAGTCTTTTCTAAAATCATTTATTTTTATTTTTTGCAATGGAAAAATTGACGATAGTCTTACAATTATGTCAAATCGAGTAAAATGCAGTCATTAAACAGGTTCACTCGCTGTTCCTCAGAGACCGAAATTAAAAGTGTCACAGAGTCCGTGGAGAAAAATAAAGAAACAACAGAAAGCCGATTACTCTTTCGAGCGATCCCTCCGTCAATGGGGTGAAATAATTCTAATCAGATCGCCATTTTGAAATTATAACACAGAGCTACGTTTTCAAAAAAATAATATATATATATATATATATATATATATATATATATATATATATATATATATATGTATATATATATATATATATATGTATATATATATATATGTATATATATCTTTTAATTATTTTCTGTATATTATATATACTTTTTTAGCAATATTGTTAACTAGTGTTCCTTTACATGTTAAATGGTGTTAAACATTTATTCATTAATAAGTTAAATATTAATATTAATATGTTAAATGGTGTTAAACATTTATTCATTAATAAGGCAGGGATGGGTGCTCTAAGCGGCACCTCCACAGATGCGGCGACTGTACTCCGTCTTAGAACGTACTTAACTATGTACTTTCCTATGAACTTTCGATCTGAAAAGGTAGATTTACTAACTAATATAGTAATAAGATATATATTCTCATTAATATGTATCATAAAAATAACCCACTACGTTTACAGCTACTGTATACGCAAATATAACGTTGCACATACAGTGGTTGCTATTTTCTAAACATTCTTAGAAAACGTATTTCATGTATCCCTCGACAATAACCTTAATCTAACCCTAACCCCTAACTCATGCACCTTACATTGTATTAGTACTTTATTCATGAATGGTGAATGCCGAGTTATCTTCTCTTGCTGAGTAATCATCGAAATGGCTCACTTCATTCTTACCATTCGAAAATTTGAAAATCTTAAATAAGAACAAACTACGTGTTTGTTTTCAAAGTTAGAATAATAACATTTTTATGATTGAGTCTGCATAATATAAAAGTTATTAGTAACCGCTGTATATGAAGGATTATCCTTGCGTATACACTTACTGTATACGCAATTACTTCGTTAAAAAGACAAAATTAATAGATCTGATTATACAATCTTAAAGTATTAATTAGTTTATAAATAATGTATAACGAATAGTAAGACAAGATTATAAAAAGGAAAGACTTACCAAAGCAAGTTGGAAAACTCCACTGAACCTTTTTATTTTGAGTCCAAATACGTATTTTACTTGACTTGTGAACACGTGAACGGCAGCACCGGTGGTGAAGCCACTCACAAGACTATCAGACATGTAAGTGGTGACAACACCCAACTTGCAGAAGCCAAGGATAATCTGAAAAAAATAATAATACATATATATATATATATATATATATATATATATATATATATATATATATATATATATACAGGGTGGGCAAAAATAAGGGTCCTATTTTAAAAAATTCATAACTTTTTTATTTATTGATTTTTTTTTTTTTTTTTAGAATAAGTAAAGGACCCCTTCCGAAGCAAGCATGAGCCGTATTAGCCCTAAGTAACGTACCCTCATTTAGGAAACATTATTTTTGCTTAAAAAAACTCAAAACAGTGTAAAAAAACAATTCTTTAGTTTTTGTAAGTTTTAAGAAGTGTTTTTCGGCTAAAATTTGTTTTGTTTATTTCAAAAAATCTCGGAAGAGTCAGTCTACACACACATAAAGTTTGGTGAGTTTAACTTTTATTTTGTGGAAGTTATTCAAATTCAAGTTATTCAAATTTAAAGATAGGACCCTTATTTTGGCCCACCCTGTATATATATATATATATATATATATATATATATATATATATATATATGTGTGTGTATATGTGTGTTATCGGTGTGGAGATACATATTGCTGGTCGGAAGGATTCTTAGAAAAAAAAATCTCAATGTTTACAAATTTTTAGCCTAGAAAGAAAAGTTTTAAATAACATTCGCAATATGAGTCCAAGTAATAAAAAAAAACTGTTAACGCGGTGATGTTTTGATGGAAAAAAATTTTTATAAATAACAAGTAGTTTTTTAAAAATTTTATTTAAGATTTTCAATGTATTTATCCGTTCAAGAGACGATGTTATTTTGGCAACTTTTTGAAGTTATATTCCAAATCGATCTCTCGGCGAAAGTTTGGAAATCTTTTTTTTTTTTAACCCTACTTGTTGACGCTGCGTTTCATACATTTAGCTGTGAAACGATAAACAGCTTTCACGAATCGAAATTAATTCGTTTTTATTTAATTATTTTAAATATTGTTTGAAAATAATAATTTAAATATCTAATTATTTTAAATCTTATTTCAAAATAATTATTTAAATTTTTAACCCTTTTTTGAATACATTCTTTACGGAGATATTCTTTGTTTCTTTTTATTTTTGTTTTATGAAACGAAGAAAATGTATTTTAAAAAATATTTTCGTTTCTTTACGTTCTAATATATTTCAGTCATCGTATGGACCTCAGTGAGAATTTCCCCTAGTGACCCTAGATGGAATCGAAGGAAAGTTTTAATGGTGTCTAATGTGATAATTTAACCCTAATCGAAATTTATTTGAATTTTGTAACATATCGCTTTATATAACACACAAACAAACAAACAAACATTGACTTATATATATATAATATAAAAGTCATAATTTACTCGTTCTATACATCGAGCTATAATTATTCTAATTTATACTTTTTTACTCACAAATTCAAGAAACTGATAATGATAAGTCCATTGTTCTCTCCATAAATACTTATGTCCATTAATACTGTTACCGTACCTTCCTTTAAAACAAATACACACAGTACAAATCACTTTAGACTAAATACACCTCTTATAAACCAAGAAAAATCAATATTAAATTTACTCACAATCGTCTCTCGACTCACACTGCGTGATAGTAGCAGTTACATGGATTCGATGTCGCCATTATAACGCAGTTTTTATGTGTGAGATAGTAGCATTTCAACAGGTTCAATATTTCCATAGTAACTTGGTAAAGCTTGCATACGCAAACAATATTTTAGCTAGATTGATTTTATCAACCTTCCGCTTTTTCTTATGTATCAATTTATTCGTTATAGAAGGGTCAATATAAGTACCCCTACCTCAAAAAATTGCAACATTTTGTTTTTTTGGTGGTTTTATGTTAGGCTGTGTCTAGTCTAAAACATACAAAAGATTGGACAAGATCCGAGTATGGAAAAGTGTGAAATTTCGAATATGACTTGTTTTGGTTCACAAGTCATTTTCCATTTACATGTGAAGCACTAACTCGGTCAGTTTTCATGATAAATCAATAAATCTGGGAGTTTTACTTGTTTTCAGGGTCAATCTTTCACATGAAAAGGATTACCAGTGATGCCAAATAAACCCTTATACAATATCTAGGGGTACCCGACCCCTAAACTTCTCATTACATCCACATTTGTACCTGTACCCCTAAACCCCTTATTGCACTCACCCAGGTTCACAAATAGGTATATGGGTGGTTATTTTTATATGGGTATCAGTGGTAAATTATTACTTTCTTCAATTAATCGGGCCCCTTACCTCTGTATATAAATGAAATTGTTTTATAGGGTATAGGATTCCCGAGAAAACAACTTAAAAACCCAAAGAGACCATGTTTTACCGCATCAAAAACTGCCTTCACAAATAATTCACTAGATCCATATACTAATACACATATATTTTCATATATTTTCAGGGTCAAATATGAGTTAAGCCGCCAGTAGAGAAACTTGTCCTTTATGCGAACGGGATTTGGACTGTGATGAGACCGTGGTGCTTCGAGAAAAGGGTGCTGTAGGTGTCAACCGTGCAAGTATCAAAAGACGTGTCAAAGTCATTGTTGTAAAAAAAGGACATTGCATTAGCCTAAAAAAGGATGATTCTGCTCGGCCAATAAAAGGGGCGCTCGTGTTTCTCTGGGGCGATATGACAGTAAACCGTATTGCTTTTTCTGTTGAACTAATAATACGAAAAAAGATTATAAACGAATAAGTCAGGGAAAGATTTGCTATGTGAAGTCTGATGCATTTGCTCAAACAATACTAGTTAATTTCAAAACAAAAGAGGATGAGTAGGCCACTGCTGTTCAAGGTCGGATCGAATATTTTGGTGGTGATTTTCATGCTGGAGACTGTGTGTACAACAGTCATGTAACGTCAACTTCCATACAATCCGAAGCATTCCAAGACAGTTCACGTCAGTTGAATTAACCAAACGACGAAAAAGTGAAAGACCAAAAGACAGCGATCAGGATGAAGCATTTAAAAGAGTGTGTGTATTCTTGAAGGAAAACGATGAGGAACAGATAACACTATAGGACCTCGCCGCTTAAATGGGAGAATACGTACGAGGTAGTAAATCAACGGCATATCGAAAACAGTACCCCAAGGAAAAGCTGATATGTCGATATGGAAACTCTTTATTTGTGACCAAAGGCCGTTGTGGTGTCGCAAACATTGTGACATTTAAGGAAGAAACCTGTGACATTCTTGGTAAATAGTACAATTCACCTCCGACAGATGATAAGGAAGCACAAAAACGAGCAATTCTCCAAACCGCAGCGAAACTCATCACAGCTTTCTTTTACTTTAACCAAACTACTCCCAGCTGGCAAGGCATGATGCACCTGATGCATAACGAGTACGAATATATAGGACGTTGCTGGATGGCAGTAGACTCAAAGAGATTATGGAGACAGTATATGCTGACAATGCCGTCGTACACATGATGAGAGGAAAGGCAGGGCAACAAGCATTTCGTGGCCACTTGCTGGTGGATCAGTGTCTCACACGGCAGATTGTTGGTAAAATTTTGGAAGGTCAACCTGGTTTTCAGGACCAAGTAAGGGAACTTGAGCGGCTGTACATGCTGATGGAGACTGGTGAATGTGACTTGAAGTCATTGTTGAATCAGATTCCATCGGTAGGATTTACCACAGTCTACTTCTGATAAGAGATGAACTGGTAAAGGCCTCCAAAACCAGCAATCTATAGATAAACTATAAGCACATGCTAGGAATTGCTAGAGCACTTGTTGCAGCTGATCGAATAGACTCTTGGGAACTGTGTCTTAGTGCCATCTTCGCTTGCCTGCCAATATTCGCAGCCACTGGTCATCCAAATTATCTGAAGTCGTCTCGTTTATATCTCCAGAAGATGTATGCTTTGAAAGATGACAACCCTGCAGTACATCAAAAGTTCCTGTTTGGGTTTCACGTAATCAGACGCTGGTCTTGGCTCCGAGTAAACACTAATGCGCTCACTCAAACGCCATGGTGGGCTCACACGGAGTAGTGAGATGTCCGAGCACCAGAGAACAGTTTTGGCCATGTCATCCACTATGACATCCGCTTACAACGTTGCTTTGCAATAACTTACCGCACGAAGTTACACAACAAGCGAACACATAAGGAGTTGTTTGTCTCTCGGGTGAGAAGAGATGAGACAAACCTCGGGAAAGTTGCAGAGCAACTAGACAGCTTAAAGCCGTTTTCAGGCGATGAATCGTTATGCAATATCATCACAAGGATTACTGCTAACGATGAGGTCAATATTCATTACTTTTTCGAAATCAGAAAATACATTGTAAGAAGATGGATCGACAATCAGTTTTTTTCTACTCTCACAAACGGAGTTTGAAAGCAAAGACTTTAGAATCGAGCAAGAATGTCAAAGTTTCTGCAGATCGTAGCATTGATCCAGTATTTTTATTCCAGAGTTTTCTCGTGGTCTCACAGATCGGTGATCTAAGGTTGGATGATCTTATGTCCTATGAACTCTGTCTCTACCCGATGTCTTTGTTTGAAGAAAAGCGCATCTTACGCCAAGCGGACAAACCGCAGCTGGC
Organism: Sepiola atlantica; assembly: GCA_963556195.1. NCBI lineage: Eukaryota > Metazoa > Mollusca > Cephalopoda > Sepiida > Sepiolidae > Sepiola > Sepiola atlantica. The sequence continues at coordinate 92,660,692 of OY744521.1, read as the reverse complement.
AGCAGCTCTCAGAACTTATGTTGAAACAAAACTGGGCAGTGCTGTGACACAAACCGTTCCAGTCACAGAGCACAATATACTAGACGGAGGATCTTTTCTTCACCGTTTGAAATGGAAGGAGGGGAGTACCTACAGCTCGATTTCAAATTATCATGCGTCATTTACTGTTAAACACTGTGGGAGAGCAACTGTCGTGTTTGATAGTTATGCCTATTGACCAAGTATAAAGGACTGTACTAATCAGCGGCGAAGTCGAAACCTGAATGCAAGAAAGGTGAACATTACCGAGGTAACAAAATTTGCTGGGAAAAAGGAGGACTTCTTGTCAAATGTGGCAAAAACGCAGGCGCTCATCCAGACGATCATGGAACAAATGTGGCAGAAAGGCTGTGACTTTATTCAAGCGGAAGGAGATGCCGATGTTGAGATTGCAAAGGCAGCCATTAATATGTCTGCTTTCAAATCAAGCACCCTCATTGGAGAAGACACGAACTTTCTCTTGCTGTTCCGTGCATGTTTCAAAATGTACTGCATTTTATTTTTGCTCTGACAAAGCGAAATCCTACATCTACAATAGCTAGGTTCTCAAGCAAGTGCTTGGCGAAGCAGTTTGTAATGATCTGTTGTTCCTGCATGCCTTTACAAAATGCGATTCGGTGTCCAGGGTATTCGGAATAGGAAAGACGTTGGGGTACCAACGAATAGCTAAGAGAGAAAAGACAATGACAGATAGTTCAAAAGCATTTTCTCTGCCAAAACAAAGCTAGGATGTTGTGCAAACCGATGGTTGTAAGGCAATGGTAGCTTTATTCAATGCGGATAGAGAAAAACTTCCTGGCATCTATTAGATACAATATGCTCTGCAAGAAAGTTGCGAGAGTTAATATGTTCGTCACGTCAGAACGACTCCCACCAACGCCCTCTGTCTGTAAATTTCATTCTTTGCGGACTTACTACCAGATTATGGAGTAGATGGGATGTAGTGATGAAATGGTGCAATCTGAGTGGAGGTGGAAGGTGGAAGGGGGCAAACTTCTTCCAGTGATAAGAAATCGTATCTCATTTATTTACTTTTTCTGAGGTAGTTATTGTATTGTCTGGAATATGTATCACATAATTCATAATGATCAGTTCATTAGTTTAGAAGTTTACCTGCACATACATTGGCGTTCAAGCGCGCACACTAGTCTGGTTAACATTTTACGACATAATATAACTGAAAATTCACTTTAAAACAATTCTTTTCTCTCTTATTTTTTGTATCTCGCTTATTTTTTTAAGTTTTCGAGGGGGTTTCGATTCTTTCTAGATCGGTGACGTAATTCTAAAAAATTGTTATTTACACATTCTTCAAATCGGCATACCTCAAAATAAAAACAACAAAATGTTTACAATTTCAAGTTTTGTCTCAACCTTGATATTATCAAAACAATCAAAGTCGCATTCCAAACGGGACGTCTATTCACACACCTGCCCTACATCTCGTTAACATCTAGCTAATAATTCCTATTTACTATCCTGCTTTATCGATCACCCTTGAGTAATCTAGTTACACTTAGTCTTTTATAACTCATTTACAAAACACAATTGTTCACTAATGTTCCATATTTTGTTCCCCCATATCATCACATATCTATTTATAAAGCAAGAATCTATCAATTTTAGTAGTAGATATAACTTTGAATAAATAAATTATGTAAAAGGATTGCAGAAGTTGAAAATACCAATTTTATTTCTTAATTGATAATGTTTATATTATTATGCGAATGACTGTGTCATTCAATTACGAAGTGCAAAGGTGAAGGAATTTAAAGCAGTATCACACATGCTACATCAGAGATATGTTTGCCATGAGACAATTGCGGTTTGTTCTTGTGTTGTTCTTTCGTTACTATGGTGAGGATATTGCTTTGATGAAGATTGTAGAATTAAATGTCACACCTTTACATTTCATTACGTAATCATAAACATGCCCCCTATGTTACAGTGGTTACAAAAAAGAGCCAGAGTTAAGCCACACAGATATATTGTTATACAAATAAACTCCGCAACCACTGCTTCCTCACCTGCACTATTCCAGCCATGAAGGTTATCGCACCTGCCAGTCTTATCTTTCGTTTATTCAACTCGTCGTGAAGCGCACTATCTGTGTCGGCCAATGACGAACCATTGACACCAACCAGAGTTGCGTTTAACGATGTTGTTGGTTCTATTTCGAGAGTCGATACCACAGATCCAATCATCAAACTCACAACAGCCACGGTACCTGAAAGAAATGGAAACAAATATGTAAAACTGAATAATACTTACATTTCATAATTAAAAAAAAAGAAATAACATTTTGAATTTCTTCTTTGAAATCTAAAATGAAGTATTCATTGTCAAGGAATATTTTTATAATAGATTATATGAATATATTGAGAAATAAAAAAGAATGTTTCTACATACATTCTATGAGTAGATCTACTGGCGTAGTTTAATTGTATTTGTAGACAATTTATTTTAGAGGAATTAGAGTTTTAGACATATTGTTGTATATTAATTGGAATTACAGACAAATTGTTGTAAATAATTTATGATTTTAGAGAAATTATTGTAGACGAACAGGAATTACAGACAAATTGTTGTAGATGAATTGAATTGTAAATTGTGCAAGAACTAGAATTGCTGATATATTGCTGTAGATAAATGCGAATTGTAAGCAAATTGTTATAGATTAATTAGAATTGCAGACAAGTTTTTATAGATGAATTAGAATTTTAGATAAATTGTTGTAGATGAACAAGAATTGTAGACAAATTGTTGTAGAATTGAATCGTAAACACATTGTTGTACAGAAATGATAATTCTAGAAATATTGTTGTAGATTAATCAGAATTGAAGACTGATTGTTGTAGACAAATTTGAATTCTAAATAAATTGTTGAAGGGGAACGAGAACGAGAATTGTAGACGTATTCTTGTAGAGGTATTGTAGATAAATTGTTAAATAATAACGAGAACTGGTGTAGATCAATTGGAATTGTAAACAAATGTTTGTAGATTAAGTAGAATTGCAGACAAATTGTTGTAGATGAATTGAAATTGCAGACAAATTGTTGTAGATCAATTAGATTTGTAAACAAATAGTTGCAGATGAATTTAGCTAGAATCAAATGCTTGAAAATGCTTTATAGCAATAAAACATTACCACTAACATGCACCCCATCGTGACACTATTTGTTTTGCTATCTAAACACTAGATCCTGATTTTAGGAACAATCTAGTGTAACGGGTGAAATTATTTCTTTAAAACTCTACACGAGAAAAGAGTTTATTTCCTGTTTTATATTTAACAAATACTTGATTTTTCTCATTAAAATTTGTGAATTTATTTTAGGTTCAGTTTGATAGTGAAAAAGAGTTAAGCAAATGAGAATAAAGCTTAACAATTCCTCGCCGCCATTGCTGCCAATATACACTGGGTTTTTATAGAATAATTAGAATATCATTTTTTAAATTTTATTTTATAACTTACATTATTCATTACATTTTTAGTTATCATTAAATGTTATTTATTTATTTATTACCTATAGCTCGCCGTTTTTTTTTTTCAGCTAAAAGTTAAAAGCCAGTCGAGGATGAATTGGGGTACGAAATAGCTTGTTTCGTTTAATCCTGTTAAGACTCAGCTCATGTCTTTCAATCGTACGTGTGTTTCTTTTCTTCCTGAGATTTTTATGGATGGCTCTGCTCTTGAGCAGAAACTGACTCTGGCATTTCTTGGTTTTTCTTTCTCATCAAATCTTTCTCTCTATTGCTACAGAAACTTGCTCATATCTGAAGCTATTCTCTATTTCTACAAATCTACTATCAGACCTTTATGGAGTTCTGTAGTCATATTTGGGCTGGTGAATCTTTCTCCTCTTTGAGGGTTCTTGATAAGGTTCAGAACGGTATCCTAATTTGGTTGACCCCACCCTTACTTTTTTTCTGCACCCTCTCTCTCACAGATGTGATGTTGCTAGTCTCAGTCTTTTCTAGAAATACTATTATGTGTTCTTCAGAATTGTCTGATCTATTCCCTGCTTCTTTTTTCAGCTAGTTTGACTCGGTGGTCTACTTGACCTTCACCAATTCGTTGTTTTTATACATCGTTATAATACATCTTCCTATTACGGTAGCTTCTTTCCAAGAACTGCTGGCTTGTGGAACTTCCTTCCTGTTGACTGTTTTCCTTCTACCTATATGCTTAGTCTTTTTAATCATCTTTCGTTCTTGTTTGCTCCTTACATTAAGTGGCTTCATGCCTTGTCTGGAGCGATTTCCATAGAAAATGTTAATGAGATTGAATGATTGTCCTTTGAAAGATGAAGAATATAACGAGATTATTAAAAATAATTGATGGAATGAACAGAGTGTGATTACTTATGGGGACGGTTTATGATAAGTATTTGTCGACATTGGATTTGAAAGTGGCAATGTTGTAATCTGTAGGGAAGCAGTCCCGTGGTAGCGTGTCCCACAGACGAGAAACTATTCAAAAAAGCTCTGTCCATGGAAATTCAGCCTTAAACTTAGCACAGATGAAGAAGGGAAAAAATTATTTCTCGTTGAAGTAGTAAATACTAGTTCTTGGTGTGAATGTTTTATCCGGAGCTCAATCGAGCACTTTCTATAGAACTAACAATAGAACAGAGAGAGACTAGCACCGTCCCTTCTGTGTTAGATGCACCGTAAGAAACGGAAAACGTCATCCCTCACTAAATTTCGCAATCGATTTTTGTCAATGCAGTAAAGCGTGCTCCTCTGATGTTGTAGCAATACGCCATCATTTAGCGATGAGTAGTTATTTATAATTTGTTGTATTCTAATAAAAAAAATTCTACTGATTTAAAAATGTAATCTTTAATTAGAAGTGAGTGGAGATTTGCTTTTGAGAAGGAGGTGATACCTCGAAAATTAAAACGAAATATAATAAAATATGACACCATACCATACTACCTTGATTAGATACAGTACGTTGATAAATAACTATTTAATTAAAAATTATTTAATGCTTAAATATTGCCATTTCATCTATTCACCTTTGCCTCGTGTTATTCCCTATCAACCGGTGTCTTCAACGAAATTTGCATTTGGCATCGCCTTAAAAAATTCAACTTCTTACACACTACGCACAATGCTTCAAGCAAACTAAAACATCCGTGTAATTTCTAATTGTTTTTATTACAATTTTAAAATGAAAACCATTTTCCAGTTCAGTTGACGCGCAAAAGAAGAATAATTAGAAAACCGGCGTATATAGGTACTTCAACTAGTATTTTATAAAATTTGCAATTAAAATTTTTATTTATCTATTACATAAATAAATGCAGAAGATATTTTTATTCATCACATCTATATTAATATCAAAACGGCTAACTTTAAATTTAAATCAATAATACAAAATAGGCTTTGGAAATACTGTATATAAAGTAGAAAACTAAGACCCAAACACAGCTATTTGTATGCCTAATTTGCATAACTTAAAAATAGTTTATAAGAAATTGATGTTTAGTGTTATTCATTTGTAATTTTATTGTTATTTTTCCTATCTATATATGCAATAGTTTTTCGATATTAACTGCATTTAATTAAAGTGATTTAATAAAAAAGATAAATTACCAAATTCTTTTTTTTAAATATTATGTTCATTAATTCAAAGGGAGGTAATTTAAATAAAGACTATTAGTTTCCAAAATTACAATAGATTTATATAAAAGGTGTATGATGTAAGTTATACATTAAAAATAATACTTAAAGCTTGATTAATAGCCGCCGGATGGCTGGTAGTCTTTTGCTTTATTTTAAATAAAGGAGAAAGTGTATGTAACGACAGTTATTTTATTTATTATATGGTAGATCTGCCAACTCTGCAAAGTAGGTTATGTTAAACGGTCGTTATGTTTTTTTTATGTTATATTGTCAGTGTTTTGTGGGCCAGAGGTGAGCACGTTCTCTTGATTCTTTTCCCAGTATGCTTGTATATGCATGAAGAAGGAGACGACGATTGTAACGTTAATTATATTAATTTAGCTATACTTAAATAGGGATTGCTTCTGATTGGATCGGCCATATAACGAACCTTAACAGTCCATCTCTAGGACCTTACATGACGTTCTCACATAACTAACATTCTTGCAACAACTCGCTTTAATTTCAAATATTATCTATATCATATGACTAAGATAACCAATCAACAATCTACTACTTAGATAAAAAAAAAACCTAGCTGAGCCCAAGAGTAGTAGCAGCAGCGTAAGAGAAGCAGAGTAATAGGATGACGTAAATAAATAAATGACGTAAATAAAAAAGAAAAAAAGAATATAAAAAGAGTAAGAAAAAGAGGGAGCAGTAAAAAGACGAAGATTAGAAGAAAAATGTACAATGTATAATGTTGACCCAAGTTGTTATAGGTCGGCTGGTAAGTTTTTTTTTTTTACAGATTTGAATGACTAACAAATCGGATTGGAGATATTCTGGTATAGGTGTTCTAAGATTAACACATAGTAAGTCAAGCGATAAAATATTTTTATGTGGTGCTTCCACTTGAAATTTTCTTTGGGTGAATCTGATTCAAGTGTTTTATTAAGGCAAACGAGATCTTGCATAATGCCAGTCACTTTATCAATTCTTTTCAAGTAGTGTCTCAGAAGAGTCGATTTTGCAGAGAAGAAGGGGGTGTAGATGCAGAACTCTTCTCTACAACAAATATACGAGTTGTGTTAGAAAACATTGGAGTTTGATGGCGATCTTTTGAAGGTAAACAAAAAATGACTGAACAAAAAAGTAATGTTAATTTTTAAAATATAATATCTAGTGCACAGTCTCCATCAAAAATGACGGAGAAAAGCTATGCTTCGCCAGCGTTCGCACTAATATTCATATAAAATCATAGAATTACGTCAGTAAGTAAATTTTTCGTATATAAATTATTACTATCATTTCTGATGACACAAAGAAAAATAACACTCACCGCTGACCATTTATTTGAAATGGGGGATTTCTTTACGCATTCATTTCAGAGGGTGGGGGTCGTCTGACTTGCAATTTGCTTTCCAATGTAAATCTTTCTAATGCTTTTTTATTTCAATAGGATAGGACTGAACTATCTCGAGTTGAAAAAAAAACGCGAGTCGTATCTGATTGCCTAAAGAAAAAACAACAACCGTGACTTTGATTTTTATTTTCTTCCTTTAATTAATAGGGGTGGAGGGAGCTATAGGTCAGGTGCTAAAAATATGTTAAAACATCAAATATTTTAGCGGTTAAAAATGAAATTGAAAGAAAGAAAGAAAGAAAGAAAGAAAAAAAGAAAACGCCCCAAACTGGAAAGTTTAAAAGAGAAAAGAAGGAAAGAAAAAACGTATAAAACGAAAGCGGAAAGGAAAAAAGGAAAGTAAACGTCTGATTATGGAAATTAAATTGCAGCAAACCTTCGTAAGGCGGACGTTTGTGTGACGAGACGGATATATATTTACAAATAAATACACATTGAGGACGCAATTATCTAGTACAAAATTGTCCGGGATGTAAATGTCCAGTACGCAACTGTCCGTCCATTTCAAAATAGTAAATTTCTCTCATCAAATTTAGGTTTGAGATGACATTTTTTTTTATATTTCCTTAAATTATGGTAAAATGTTGCAATTTACGATTTGATAGATATTTTTTATTTAATTAAATCTCAACTATATTGAATTGTGCAACGATGATTTGAAGCAGAATGTGTGGAATCGATCAAATTACCCGAATTCTCCATTTACAAAGGTTTGATTCCTGAGTAAAATAACATATCTAGTTGTATTATTTGGATTTTTCGAACTTCTGCTCTCATCTTGGATGTTATTTTCACAACGTTTTGGCCGATGCAACACCCGGCCTTCTTCAGTGGCGTCTTGCTGAACCTGGGAATTTTTATGCCGAACTCGGAAATCTGTACGGAATTTCACACGGAACCCTTTAATTAATCAACGGGTGTAGCAACGACCTGTTGCCTAACAGATATAAGTGCTAATAATCCGTTCTAAGTGACAATCTTGTGGAGGTTAAAGGTTCAATCTTCAGTACGAACGACATTAAGAATACAATTACACATTACTTATAATGTCTACCCGGCCATGACTGACGGAACGAGAGTAAGCGCTACCCCCGTAGAATAAATAAAAGGTTCCGTTCGACAAGAAGCACCCGAAAAAGGTCGCAGGTTACATCGGCCGAAACGTTGTGAGAATAACATCACAGATGAGAACAGTAGATCGAATAATTGAAATAATACAAATCATCAATCCTAATCTAAACAAATTCCGAAGCATAAAAAAAGTGTGGAATCAATCAACCTACCGGAATGCCCCATTTACAAAGGTTTGATTCGTGACACATCTACTTAATACTTACCCATTGCGGCGTGTCGTGACGTCCCAAAGAAAAAGTAGACTAAAATCGGAAAGAATGAGACGTAAAGACCGACGATTGGTGGAAGATCAGCCAGAAGAGCATAAGCCATACCTGGAAGACAAAAATGATAGATTATCGATTTTACTCGATGAACATTCTTCACGATTGTGACTATATCTCTTTTGCAAAGATTGCTTGACATAACTTTTATTTTAATAAGTTAAACTCTCCTGTTTTTCATGTGACATTTTCTACTATTTTTCTTCTTTAATACTCAAAAAAAAAGAAAAAAGAAAGTGCAAACCTAGCTACAGTTTCACGGTTTCAACGATCGCCAGAAGTTTGTTGTTGGCATGACTCAACAAGATGTGTCCGGAGGTTATAAGAGTTATCACGCCATATTTATTTATTGTTTATTCATATATTAAAAACAAATATTTACTACTATTTTTAATTATTTGGTCACTAATAAACAATTAATATTTTTCTACAATTGTGTTTATTCATTGCTGTTATCTATATATTAGTTGTAAATTATGTGTACATATGGCATAATCACGTTGACACACCTGTTCTCGTTAGATCACCAAAGTTAAGCAACGTTGAGCCTGGTCAGTACTAAAATGGGTGACTATTTGGGAATACCAGGTTCTGTATGTCCTCTACGCTTATCTCAGCATTGTTTCCAGTCGTCCTGGATTTCTCATTGCCACTGGGGTCAAGCAGTGCAACCTTTGCCTCACAATTACACGCACAGACATTCTTATAGGGGTTATTCATTGTCTCTTTAGATTGAACAGAGGCCATGAAAATTATTTGTTCATTCATGGCCAATTGCCTTTTGTTTACAAATGAATGTTTCAAAGTAATTGTTGATGAAAACACACAAAGTTACAGAGAAACACTCAAATAACTTAATGCCAGTATTTCAACAGTGGCGGATCCTCTAAAGCAAATTAATATGATGAAAAGGTTTGGTTAATGGTCTCATCTGACAGCAGAAGATAAATGTTTTATTTTCTGCAAACAGCCAGTATTCGCTGGGGAGAAGATTTTAAGAATACGGTGGGCGCGGAAGCAATTCCAAGTGCAATTGATGTAGTTTTGCCATAATTGCAATCGGCACGTGACACAGTTCATTGCGTTTGTAATGGAGCACTTTTTTTCTTTTTCATTGGTGACCGTTTTCAGCGATTTCTCCCTTCAAACGTACAAATAATACTATATGATATTCGTTATTGATGGTTCTTCCTTTCTCAAGATATATCGATGAACAAAATACCTTGCACATCCTAAAATACGGAGGTCCAAACCTTTCCTGGCGATGTTTGTGTTTTTCACCTCTTCGATCGCTTTGGGCGACTTTCATCGATTTGAATCCTGGGTGAAGTGGTGGATCCACGTTTCATCGATTGACGCAAAAATTCATTTTTCTTGCGTTGAAACAGTTGCAAACAACGCTCTGAATCGTCGACGCGTTGTTATTTTTAATCGACTGTGAGCAAACGCGGCACCCTCTTTGAACGCAGATTTCTCATTGACAAATGTGCATGCAAAACTCTGCTATCTCACGCAACTTCAATTTATTATTGGCCAAAATGTGTTTGTTGACATTTTTCATGTTTTCTGGAACAACAGCCGAATATAGGCACCTTGGCATTCAGCATCATTTGTGTCTGTAACCGCGTTTAAAGTAAACATACCATCTCTTAAGCATTGTTTCTGATGGAGCAGTGTCTGAATAACACTTATGACGTCATTATTTGATTGAACAATATTTTTTCTCATCAGAAAGCAATGCTTTATCAACACAAAAAATCGGATTTTTCCATTGTTTAGAAAATTTTTTAAAGTAGCTTTACTTAAATAACTGCAATTTGTAAACTAATATTCCGATTGAGCTCAAATTTTAACACGAGCTATTGGAAGGTTAGTATTTAATAAAAACAATATACATATTTTATAAGTGGCGCCATCTATATGTCAAACCCTTGATTTACTGAGTAATATGTTATTTGAGTCCATCAAATGCTTTCTAATGCAGAAGACACCATAGTAAGAAATGCATGAAATATAAGAATGATCTCGGCTCAAATAACTCGCTTGCAAGATAAACTCCGTTTCCTGCTTTCAGAATATTGAAATGTCAAATATTTAAATTCCAGATTTTGATGAAGTATCACGACAACCTTTGCCAGTGGAGAAAATGTCATTATTAAATATATGTCATATATACTCATGTAATGAACGGCGTTTAAGGGCGAACTTTTAACATAAAATAAGGGGCGTTCATTATGGTCATTTGAAACGAAACAAAAATTAAGCCTCAGCGTTTCAAAAACATATCTCGTGTAACGAACGAGCAGTGATTTTTTTTAATGATAATTAGTCTGAAATAGTCGTACATTAAACGAGTATAAAATGTTAACTAATTGTCATAATGTGTTGCACGTCTCATCTTCTAAATTTCACTTCCGCACTGCACAAAATATAGGCCAAGTAAAATATGGCTGCATTTTTTTAAATGAAAGATGATAATTTAATAAATTACGACCATTAACTATCATATATACTCCAAGTTTGAATTCCTTGCAAGAATTGCACAAATAACAACAGCAATATTAGCCAAACTAATGCCCATAAAGAATGAGAAAAACATCACACTCAGCTCAGAAAGCAGATTGATGCGTTCCCTGGTTATCTCTATATTTCTGGACGCGTGCGATGCGGACCTTGCGAGAAGGATACAAGCCACAGATATTAGATGCTTTTGAAAGATCCTCAACATCTCATCGGTTAATTAGTTTGGGAGTGAATCATGTACATGCAAATATATAAACATATAAACTTACCTAACTTTATAAAGACACAGATATTTCATATAGCAAGGTTTCTCTATTTATAACGTTAGTCCGTTTATCGCACTGACAATGATATTAAAACGCCAAATTTATATACAAAATAAGACAACTTCATACTGAACGTGATCATGCGATTGACATGCGATTAACTAATTTGCATATTAATTTGCAAAAGAACATCTCATTAATTCACAATTCGTTAGTATTGTTTTCTTATTTAACGACTTTTTTATATTATTATTACACAGAGTTCTATTTACGCATACTTTTGTATGGTGGATAGAAAATCAGCATTTTGAGTGAATTTGCATCTGGGGGTTTGCGATCTGGTTCGATATTGTAAATTATATATAAAACCTGCCAATCCAACAAAAACATACACAGAAACCATGACCAAGCAAAGAAGTCAGTAAGTATCCCGTACCCCTCCCCACGCATTAATTTCATAGCGAAATTAAATTCAACCATAATGCATTTCGGTTCATTCGTACGCAAGTCATCGATATCATTTATTATTAATATGTAGATTAAATACATCTCAACACACCGTGATCACGTAATAATTTTTTTTTAATATTTCTTATATTTTATAAAGGCTTAGCATTTGGGTTGAAAAAGTATTTCCGGTAATTTCTGGTCAATTTATTTCTGTGATTTGCGATTCTTGGTTTCCTGAAGTTTTCCGGACAACGCCAGAGAACGTGTTCCGCTAATAAGATATATAAATGAATATCTTTGAAAGACAAAAGTGTGGGTTTTAAAAGACAGAATGGAAAACAAATTTTAGGAGCTTACCGCGTTTCGTACTATTCAGTACTATTCAGTACTATTCAGTACTATTCAGTACTATTCGGTACATCATCGGAGGTTAAAATGATAAGAAGTTTCATTGGGCTAATAAAAAATAGGTTCTTTTTTAAAAGGTGTGTGAAGTTAGCGATCAAGTGTAAATAAGGTCAATAAATCTCAGATAAATAATCTGTCTACAAAACAATGCTAAAATGTATGCATAGAAAAACAACATACATCGGAGCGACCGAAACCGAATTCAAAATTAGATAAAACTACCGCCTGGCCTTTAAATACGATATATTAAAATATCATCACCATAGCTAAATTCATATTATTGTTTTAAAACATAACATCTAAAACAAAGTGTTAGATAACGAGGAAAAATAATTGAAGCACGGAACAAAAAAATGTAACTTTTGCATCGCAGAAATGGTGTGCATCAGTGAATACACAGATGAGGAAAATCTTAAGAGAAATGCACTCATATAAAAATGCAGATATGATAACCAATTTTACACTAAAGAATACAAAGAAAGAGATAAAACAACTACAACGGATATAGGATTGACATGTATCACAATCCTATACATTAATTGACAAACTGCGTGTGTGAAACACACAAGCATCGCCCCAAAACAAACTTCACGAAAGCAATTACATTTTGGTGGTCAAAAGAGGACCCACCGAGATAGCGAAAGAATATATTCGTCGTGATGAAAATACTTTTTGGTGCCCCCGAATTAATTCACGCTTTGATCTAGTTGCCAAGGATAAAATATAAGATTTTTCAACAAGAAAAACAGTAGAGCGAGACACAAGACAATCCATCACACTCCATTAGGTTCTACTTCCCGTTACGCATCACAAGGGGAGAAGAAATTATTATTCTATACTTACTCACCGATTACGAAAGACAGTACGTACTCTATCACACGCATACACGCACTCTCGAATGCATACGCACACTGATAGAAAACAAACATAGACATACGCATTTCTAAGACGAGAATATTTAACTTTTCTAACCAACAATTTACGCACACAAAATATCTTTTCAATCATCTGTAAAAATATATATACATTTGTATCCATTTTCAACATTCATTACACTTTTATTTCCACTTGGGGCTTGGTTTATATTCTTAAGACGCCACCACTGATATAAAACGAATTCTTTAAAAACTAAAATTTTCTCTTTTACACGAGAAACGTGGTGAATATCATTATAAGAAGTAAGGGGATTCAGGATTCAGTCCTGCTGTAACACGATGGGTCCAGCTTTTATTGTTTGGCTGGGTAATTCTAAGGGAAATAATTCAATGCACTTACTCGTTTATCATTGGAGTAAAGTCGCTTCCCTTGGTATAATAAAAAAGCTGAACAGTTTCCATCCTTTCGTTATAAAGAATGTTTTTTATTTCTTAGTGAAATTCACACCGACCTTCTCCTGTTCTCTATTTGTCGGTCTCGCTGTCAGTCGCTTTGTCCTCTTTGGCATCAATAGTGCATATGTTAAATAACTTTTGTTTACGTCATTCAACGTAAAATATGAGGTCAAGACCTGTGGTCCGATTCCTCCCAATCGCTTCCTCGGACAATTCCATTCTTTTAACGTCATGGACAAGGAATGTTTTCGCTTTGTTCATTCCTTTCCAAAATAATTCTTTGTTCTTTTCTTCTTTGTATTTTTACTTCAAACCTGTTTGCAGACAACCCGGGGTTTAAACCTACGTCTTGCCTGATAAATTTATATTTGTGATAGGATAAAAGATAGTATCTTATTTGTCGGTGCCGGGATGGTGTATTCCTATGCATTCTCTCCTTCCTTGAGAGGAGGCGATTCATTGCTGATCACCTAAGGTGACTTCACCAGGACGTTCATCGATAATTCTGTACCCGTTCAGAGTGCCCCCTTTGGAGAAAGGTGAGGCTGGATTCCTCACTATTAAAATGGCCTTGCGTATAACTTATTCACGAAGGGAGGAGGGTAAACAAAATTAGCATAAATAGTTAGCATCGGTTAGCATTTGAAGTTTTATAATTAAAAGAAATATTTATTCAATAAATACACAATTCAATATTTGACAACATATGATTATTAGATTTAAATTTAAAAGTTCATGCAAACTTTTACTTTGTTGCCGTACTATTCAAAATAATATTTGTATATCCTTTGTGAATATAGTCGGAACATCAGGAAGTTTAATCGGAAGTCCCGCTAACTTGACAGGCCAAGAGCAGGCTCGAAGCATTCCCTCGAATAATGGCGATGGAGAGGCGCTATTGGATCTAATACACCCTTTGTCTGTTTTGGGCATTTTCATTCGCTTTAGTTAAATACCTTGAATGTGATTCTCAGCGTAATCGAAATACACAGATTGTAAATAATTGTGATTCTTCTGTTACATACTTTATCATAGATATTAAAAGAAGACGTGTAAGAAGAATTTTTAAATTGAATAAAAGGATCAATAAGCAAAAGTGTTCGATTTTATTTAATATGCATTCCGTTCTGAAACGACAATTCAATGAACAGCATGGTTTATATCGAGGACGCGTCGGTAACAGCTGCACGGGAAGACTTTTCTTATCTAGAGCTGATCTTGAAAGTTATTTAAGATCACATGATCGAAACTTTCCTTAAAGACCAGCAAGACGCGTAAACCAGTTCTGTAATAAGCTGCAGTTCAGCGCTCATTTAGAAATAACATATATGACAGTGCACAAAGACCAGGTAACTGTAAAGACTATTGTGGAGCCATTTGTATGAATATTAAAGAGTTCCTAGTAGAGAAAATTTTATACTCGTATGGTTAGTAGAAAGACTAAAAAGTAGATTTTTGCACATATTTTTGAGAAATTAGATTACTACTTTGGCTTGATATCTACAAGGAAAAATATTTACACCCTACGAGTACTACTTTGGCTTGATATCTACAAGGAAAAATATTTACACCGTACGAGTACTACTTTGGCTTGACATCTACAAGGAAAAATATTTACACCCTACAAGTACTACTTTGGCTTGAGATCTACAAGGAAAAATATTTACACCGTACGAGTACTACTTTGGCTTGACATCTACAAGGGAAAATATTTACACCGTACGAGTACTACTTTGATTTGATATCTACAAGGAAAAATATTTACACCCTACGAGTACTATTTTGGCTTGATATCTACAAGGAAAAATATTTACACCCTACGAGTACTACTTTGGCTTGATATCTACAAGGAAAATATTTACACCCTACGAGTACTACTTTGACTTGATATCTACAAGGAAAAATATTTACACACTACGAGTACTACTTTGACTTGATATCTACAAGGAAAGATATTTACACCGTACAAGTACTACTTTGACTTGATATCTACAAGGAAAGATATTTACACCGTACAAGTACTACTTTGACTTGATATCTACAAGGAAAAATATGTACACCGTACGAGTACTATTTTGGCTTTATATCTACAAGGAAAAATATCTACACCGCGAATCTCTCCTTTTTTTCAACATACAAATCTACGCGTCAAGCTATGATTTTTCAATTGGTTATGTATGTGCTCTAGCGTTGGGATCGACGACATTTTGCTGATCATTTACGGAAAAATTACAAAAATTGAGTTAGCTTAAATTAGTGTAAGCTCTCCATTCGTCGGAATAGATTACTGAGGTTCAGCGACTTCTCGTCGAATAATTGGTTGAAGTGTCGCACGGTCTCTTTAAATGATAGGGTTATAGTTAGGAGCTAGGGTTGAGGTTAAGGTTAGCCTTAGGGTTAGAGTTGAGGTTAAGGTTAGCGTTAGGGTTCGGATTATGGTTCCAGACTGGGTAACCACACACTTTCGAAATCAATTAGAAGAGTTTCCTTTGCTCTTGTACCGTGTTTATTGCAATATGAGGTGTAAATCGCATTACACAGTGTAGATATCATAACAAAGTAGATTCATGATACGGAAATAACAAGGCAAAGCGGTGCCGAAATTAGTTTTAAAGAATGTCTAATAAATAAGACTGAAAAATGCTCATTTGTTTTCAACATTCTTTGTCTAGATCTAAATACCTTCTGAGCTACGATAACGTAAGCTTTAAAAATTGGCATTCGTCTTTGAGATTTGCTTAAAATTTGGGTAACAGTTTGTCTTATTAGGAGTTTAACAACAACATTTTAAGGGTTAAAAACCTCAATATAATCATAAATATATATATTAATTATTAGAAGTGTAATATATACCTATATATTTTTTAAAGTCCATGAGACAAGAAATCCAAGAATTGTGGTTAGTACTTCTCTTAGAGTTTGTAAATGCATTTTTTTTAAGCCTAAAAAATGGGTCTGCATAGGACACAAAATCCATGTTTTCCTCGTGGATTCAATGTAAATTGTTTATTTGTGATATTTTTCTGTTTGCTGCCTTAAAATATATTTTTTCTGGAAGCGAACTTTAGATTTCTGAAGAGCAGCATAAATAAAAGATCATGAATTAACCTAAAGTGTTGGTGTGTTTATCAATGTGCGAAAAATGAATAAAAACTTTGTCACTGGAATTTAACGTAATATATGTTCATCTATCTATCTATCTATCTATCTATCTATCTATCTATCTCTCTCTCTCTCTCTATATATATATATATATATATATATATATATATATATATATATGTATATATATATTAAGAATACTTGCTCTAGGATAGGCAAAATTAATTCTCCAACAGAACAGTTTTGCACCACTTTCATGATTCATTACGATAAGAAAAATGGAGATATAATGATATTAAACCTTATGTATTCCAATTTAAATCAAAATCCATTACATAATTTTGATTCTAGAAAATGTTTTAAATTTAAGGCATGTGGAAAACGAATTGAAATTCAGGAAATCAAGCTTAATCGGTGTAAAATTACTATCGCAATACAAATCTAAAATATTTTAATTTTCAAATGGGGTGTGCTAATATTATTGCACCTAAAATCCCATTTTAAATACTCTAA
Source organism: Sepiola atlantica (assembly GCA_963556195.1). Lineage (NCBI taxonomy): Eukaryota > Metazoa > Mollusca > Cephalopoda > Sepiida > Sepiolidae > Sepiola > Sepiola atlantica. The sequence continues at coordinate 92,643,622 of OY744521.1, read as the reverse complement.
AAAACTGAAATTTGGTTATTATTTATTAATTGATGTATAATACCTATTTTTAAAATTTCACGAAAGTCTGGGGGTTTACATTTTCACGTAGGGCTTCCACCACCCTTTTTACTCCCATTGAAAACTAAATTAAACAAAATATAATCCACATTATGACCAATTTACGCCTAGCAGCTGTGTTCCAAAATTCATAATTATTGGTCTGTAAGTGTCCAGATAAAAGTCAGAGACTACACAAGACACACCCATAAAGTTGATATATTCTTTCACAGAATTGCCTCAGACAGAATACGGTCACATTTTCTTTTTAATATTCATTCTTTTGGAGGTGAACACAAACAAAGTTATTCCGCTTGGCGAACATTTAGAGCGATAATTTCTATCGATCTTTGGCCTAAAACTTGACTAAAATACATTTTCTTGGCCTTCGGACTGGGATCAATGTGTAGTATCTGTTCTGTCTGAAGTCGGAGGAGGACGTACCATGCTTGACTTGGTAGGAGGAAAAAAGCTGGGGAGGAAAGGAGAAAGGGAAGGGGGGATAGGACGAAGTTTTAAACGAAAGACGTTGCACACACATGTTTACTTGTCTATTGTGTTGTCCATATCCCGGGCAACGCTGGGTAGCCATGTTAGTTTTTTAAAAAAAGACGAAATACTTGAACTTACTCTGTGGTAGTTGCATAATACCGACCGTGAGTCCAGCTATGATGTCGTTTGGTAAGTCGGTCTTCACCTTGTACTTTTGCATGATTTTCAGAAACGGGAATGCGTCGAGGAGAATGTTTTTGCATCTAGATTTTGAGCACGAGCACCAGTTCGCCAAGTTGGTCCCCATGATTTCCCGGCAGTTTCGTTCAGGTGGGGGCGGCTTCTTGAACTTCTCACGAAACTCTTTGGTGTGGTAGACGGGTCTTCGAACATCGATAACCGAATCCATATCGATGTGGTTATTCACTGCTGCCTTTGAAGTGGGGGGTTGAACCTTTGGGTCTTTCATTCTTATCGAGTCAGTTCTTAAGCACAAAGGCTCCCTAGTAAAAGAAAAAAAAGATACAATTACGATTTGCGTTAAAGAATTAAAATAATGAATAGTATATCTTTTTAAATGTGTCTCAAAAGATCATTCTGTTAGGGGCTCATCATTTATTGTCGTTATTTTGCCCCTGAAGACGCATACCATGTTTTAAATTAAAGATGACTGTTTAAGAAGGGGGAAATTAAAAGCAATTTTATATTGTACTAGTATAATTCCCGCCCCAGGGCAGGCAGAAGAAATGTGTACAGCATTAGTATTTAATTTTTACTTCTTTTTAGGGCGAGGGCGGTTTCGGCGGCACACACCCTAAATGGTAAAGTTTACGAAAAATTATGTATCTACGTTAGTCACCGTGTTACCGAGAATACGTATCCCATAATTCATAATGGTAAGTTTTTTTTATTGTAGTTAAACCCGCATTTACATATTATGGACGCTCACATGCTCGTGGCCCGGTGTAGTTAAAAATTCATTACAGAATATAATATTCTTAAACCTTTTGGGGTGCGAGTTTAGGGGCACTCCCTAAATTGTAAATTCTACATAAAAATAATGTGCCCACGTTATGCACCATATTGCATAGAATATATATTCCATAATTCATAGAACATACATATATATATATATATATATATATATATATATATATATATATATATATAATGTATATTATTATTTTTATTTATACAGACATGTACAAAAATCTGCTATACCGGCATGTCGATGTTATTGGTCAATAGTTATTAGAAACTAAAATTTCATCAGGCGTATAATAGAGTTCCTAACTTAACTAGTTTCTAATAAGTATTGATCAATAACATCGACATGTCAGTATAGCGGCTTTTTGTACATGTCTTTAAAAATAATTATATGAATAGCTCTATTTACTATTGAGCACTTTTTTATAAGCCCAGTTGAAATTCTGTAGATTTTTATCATTTGGATGTCTACTTTACCTGGATTATCATATATACACACACACGCATATATATATATATATATATATATATATATATATATATATATATATATATATATATGTATATATGTGTGTGTGTGTGTGTGTGTGTGTGTGTGTGTGTGTGTGTGTGTGTGTGTGTGTGTATCTTGGCAGCATCTTTTCTTTTATACAAGTATCATTAAAAATAACGGACATCTTGTGTCTGGATATTTTTTCTATGATCCTTTCCGTTTTTCTGATTAGGTTCTTAGTTTATATATATATATATATATATATATATATATATATATATATATATATATATATATATATATACACCTAATAATAGTTGGTTTTGAATTTTTGGAACAATGTTCAAATTTTGTTGATCTCAACAATCTTTATATATATATATATATATATATATATATATATAGTATGAAAATATATCTATTCTAGATAAGCTACAATGTTGCGTCTATATTTTATCCCCGCAGGGAATCATCAGGCTAAGTGCATTTTTATATATGTAAAACACTAGAAAAATAACCGTTACAAGTATAATTGATTCCCAGAACAGAACAGTTTTACACTACTTTTATGTTGCCTTACTAAGATTGAAATCAAGATATAATGCTACTAAATCTTATGTCTAGAATCCTTATTCATATTTTGATCAAACTCGATTATATGGGTTTCATTCTAGAAAATGTCTGAAATTTAAGGCTTAAACTTAAGGGGTCTAAAGAATAAATTGAAATTCAATGAATCTTGATTAATTGGTGCCTAATGAATATAGGAGAGTAGAAAGTTGACTTTGGGTTTACTTTCGGCAGCCTTGTACCACTAGCTTCCCTTATTTTGTATTCCATTATCTTGTCCTTTAGTCCTCACATTTCATGATCAATGTTTCTGACAAAGGGGGAAGAATTGCTGTATTCGGGTCAAAATCTATCCATCTAACACTTATCGTTAGTTGGTTTTTGACCTTGAAGTAGTAATTTTTTTGCTCCTTACATCAAGTGGCTTCGTGCCTTGTCTGGGACGACTTCCATAAAAACATTTTAAAAATTAAAATATGGATGAAATTTAATGCAAATCTGAAATATTTAAAATTTTAAATGGGAGGTTGTTCCACTTTTATTCCCCTCCAAAACCCTTTAAAATACTCCAAAGAAACTGAAATTTGGGGACTATTTATTAATTGATGTCTAATACCTATTGTTAAATTTTCACAAAAATCAGAGATATCTGAATTTTCACGAAAGCCTTCTACACTCTTTTACCACCTTTGTATGAAACTAAATTAAACTAAATATAACCCACATTACCCAGTCATACACTTAGCAGTTGTGTACCCAATTCATAATGATCGGTTAATTAGTTTAGGAGAAATCTGTCGACAATCTTCTTCATGTAAGCAGAAATCATTTGTTTATTCTTTTATCCTTTTACTAAAATTATAAAAGATATTATCGAATTATAATGAGAAATTTGGATTCGAACTCAGCTTCTCGATTCCATAGTACACATCGCTATCTATTACGTCACACATGATCACCGTTACCACAGAAGATGTGAAATGAAATAATTGTAAATATAACATTATGGCCGTGATTAAATATGCCTCTAATGTGAAACGGTTAACGGATGACTGGCGAAAAATAACGCATGTCTGGATGTTCCGATTGAACTCTAATGATAGCCACCCATTGAGGGCGCCATTTATAGGAGCAAAACTCATCAGGGTTAAGTGGAATGTTTTCACCTAGCGAAGATTTATTGCTTTAGTTCAGATCTACTACGATCTTCCTCTTCTATATATGTAAAGCAACGCTGTCTGTATCTGTGTATGTGTGTCGCGGCATCACGGTTAACCGGTTAATCTAAGAGGCAAACTAAACGCAGATTTGGAATCAGCACCTTTGGTCCGATGTCCTTATCGACGTCAGAAGTGTTTGAACCGTTTTTATAACTTATTATTTTAAATTAACAGTACTCCAAAATAACATTAGAAACGAATATTCCGTCATTTTAACGTTTTCCTTTCGCCGACCAAACAACTACCTTTCGCGTCAAACGTGTTGCACGTATTGTCTACTTTGAAGAAGAAACATTACTCTTTTTTGAAGAAGAAACATTACTCTTTTTTTATCATTAAAAATGGATGAAATATATTTGATAAATGCTCACTAATATTTTTTCACTTCAAGACTATTTTTTAATTTAATATTTATGTTTATTTATTTTAGACACTCAAACTATTTTAGGTCTATTCAAGGAGCTAAAAACAATCCGATTAATTTAAGTAGGTTAAAAAGAAAAAAATATTTTCGTTAGATGACCTTCTGGATGACCATTTCGCCTGCAGTTCCAATATGTTATGTCATAGTGAGTACGAATCTTACGCTATACATTTTTTTTATAGCGTTCCAGTTATTTCCTAGCCGATATCAATCATCATAAACTTGAATTTATAAAAGATGGATGACAACTATTTAACACACGTTCTTAACTTCTAATCTTGGCTATAAAATCCAAGAAAAGTTGAGAAACCCGTCATAGAAAGTACTTCACTTAGTCTATATAGAATGTTTATCTTATAAAAAGCTTTTGTAATATTTCCCAATGTACAGCTTTCTTGTATTTATGTAACAGTGTCTCTGTTCAACCTGTACTGTTTTAATGTACAAGATGGCCGAATCGTCATTTGAAGCAATTATCAATTACTAGCAGGGCCCGTAGAAATTCCCAAATTGTATACTTAATCTAGTCTATACTACTGCCGTGTTTCAAAGAAGGGCAAATAACACTTGTATATAAAAAATGTAAGTGTCTATTTTTATTATTCGGTTGGTTGCAGCGAACGAATAGAGCTATTAAGCGGGAGTTGAAAGAAATTGATCTCTCGAATTTGCTAGCCAGCTGCTTACTAGCCGATCACAATTTGAGCCGGTTAATAATGCATTTTGGGACATCCACGCATCCACAACTGTAACGCTCATTCCAGGATTTCGCATGGCTAACCAGCGTTGTTTCAAAACTTCTCTCTTTGCCCCTCTCTATCCCCTTCTCTATTTCTCCCCTCCCTCCTGCCTTCCATCCCCCTATCCTATTATAATCCTCTGTAGATGGTATTCAGTACTTTTGGATTAACCATATACAACTTAGAAAACATAATACCTTATTATTACACCTACGCTTTTGATTGTATTTAGCACTTTTTGGATTTAGTTCAAAGTGAACTACGGCTTTCGGATTGGGTAACACCAACCAAAAGAAAATACAGAGACTTTATAATTAATAGCAAGCGATTGCCGCCAACTCGAACTGATCGCCCTTCAAACACCCACCCAACTTCAGTTACATGTGGATTGTGTGGGTGTTGTAAGGGCGATCAGTTCGCTTGCTATTAATTATAAAGTCGCTGTATTTCCTTGTTTGTTATACAATTTTCGTCGGTTTGTCACGTCGAAGTTTTAAATATCGTTTTCGTCGGTCTGTCACGTTCGCGTTTTTTTAAAAAGGCTTACATTTGAAATAGTATTTTCGTCGATCTGTCACGTTCGCGTTTTTTTTTTAAAAAGGCTTACATTTGAAATAGCATTATCGTCGATCTGTCACGTTCGCGTTTTTTTTTAAAGGCTTACATTTGAAATAGCATTTTCGTCGATCTGTCACGTTCGCGTTTTTTTTTTTTTAAAGGTTTACATTTGAAATAGCATTTTCGTTGATCTGTCACGTTCGCGTTTTTTTTTTTAAAGGCTTACATTTGAAATAGCATTTTCGCCGATCTGACACGTTCGCGTTTTTTTTTTTTAAAGGCTTACATTTGAAATAGCATTTTCGTCGATTTGTCACGTTCGCGTTTTTTTTTTAAAGGCTTACATTTGAAATAGCATTTTCGTCGATCTGTCACGTTCGCGTTTATTTTGAAAAGGTTTATATTTTAAATAGCATTTTCTGTCGATCTGTCACGTTCGCGTTTTTTTTTAAAGGCTTACATTTTAAATAACATTTTCGTCGATCTGTCACGTTCGCGTTTTTTTTTTAAAGGCTTACATTTGAAATAGCATTTTCGTCGATATGTCACGTTCGCGTTTTTTTTTTAAAGGCTTACATTTGAAATAGCATTTTCGTCGATCTGTCACGTTCGCGTTTTTTTTTTAAAGGCTTACATTTGAAATAGCATTTTCGTTGATTTGTCACGTTCGCGTTTTTTTTTAAAGGCTTACATTTGAAATAGCATTTTCGTTGATCTGTCACGTTCGCGTTTTTTTTTAGGCTTACATTTGAAATAGCATTTTCGTTGATCTGTCACGCTCGCGTTTATTTTTAAAAGGCTTACATTTGAAATAGCATTTTCGTCGATCTGTCACGTTCGCGTTTTTTTTAAAAGGCTTACATTTGAAATAGCATGTTCGTCGATCTGTCACGTTCGCGTTTATTTTGAAAAGGTTTACATTTGAAATAGCATTTTCTGTCGATCTGTCACGTTCGCGTTTTTTTTTTAAAGGCTTACATTTGAAATAGCATTTTCGTCGATCTGTCACGTTCGCGCTTTTTTTTTAAGGCTTACATTTTAAATAACATTTTCGTCGATCTGTCACGTTCGCGCTTTTTTTTAAAGGCTTACATTTTAAATAATATTTTCGTTCGTTTGTCACGCGTAAGTTTGTCCGCTCGTCGTGCTGGTCTTAAACTAGTTCTCGATTTTGGCACCAGTCGCAGTGTTACAACAGAAGGATCATCTCTCCAAACAAAATTACAACTCCAGTTTAAAATCAGGAAACAAAGTTGTATTTTGAGAGATGTCACAATGATACACGTTTTCTTCTACTGAATAACAGATTTGCAAATTAATACAAACATATCTTACAACCGAACACAATCCATTAGCTTAAGGGCCCATCTTGCCTCGAATAGCACACAAACACAAACTGGTCATGAGACGTCCAAAAACCTAACTGCCTCCTGTCTCTCTGCTGGACTCTATATAGATATTCGGGTCCTTTATGATAGACCACGTAGTCGGATGAAAATGCTATACCGTTGCCAATCTATGGACATAAAACTTATTGACTAGGAGGTCTCGTATCTTTTTCGAGTATTTTACTCTCAGCATGAAGTCCCTTTTTAAAGAGACACTAACTTTTCCAAATGGAGAAATCAAATTCTGGGTGGTCAAAACTTCAAGCCAGATGTATTTCCCTACTTCTTATGTGGTTTCTTTCTCTTTGGTTAACTATTTCTCCCACAGCAAGTATGTTATTCGAATGCATTGCAACTATGCAACTCAGTAACTATGCCGCCTTGCGCGTGTTTACAAGACTGTCCAGTCTTTTTCGAAACGAATCACTTTAGTAGAACTAATGCGATAAAATGAATTTCTTCCTCGTATCGTTTTACCGGATATTTAGAGTGGAATGTTTATTTGTTTGTTTGTTTTTTTTTTAATCAAGTGACGTGTCTTGAAGTTGGCAGGTTAAAGTAATGAGTTGTACCAATTTCAGCAGGATATACGAATTCACTTTCCAAACCCAGGAGATATTTGAAAGACATTTTAAGTCACAGAAAAGGGCGAGAAGGGCCGGATTGAGGTATGTGCTTTTGGGGATGACGAATTTACAACTGACCCCCTCTCTTTTAGCTTGGATGCTTCCAGTAATTAAACTAACACAACATACATCTTATAAAAATCAGACTTCTATTAATTACACAAGAACTTAATAAACTATAATATTGCACGTTTCTCCATTTCTTCTAGAGAGTAACCCAGTCTAATAATACCTAAACGAGCAATTCCAATAGTATATACTTATATTATCAATGTGTTAGCCTAGCCCAACATATTTACGGATGCTTGTAAGCGTAACTTATTTCAACTTATATTTTATAGTATACACCTATACCATCGGTATAATTGTTTTTTTTTATTATTATTATGCTAGGCTAGTTTAGGGGGATAAATGGAAAACAATTATAAGTCATTAGGGTCAACTTTAACTGTAAAAGTCCCATGTTAATTAATAAATGCTTAAATCGGGCGAGAAATCATTTCCAACTTTTAAGTTAAGATCAAAGTGTAGTATCTGTCAGGGTTAGGGTTAGAGTTAGGGTTAGGGTTAGGGTTAGGTTAGGTTAGGTTAGGTTAGGGTTAGGGTTAGGGTTAGGTTAGGGTTAGGTTAGTGTTAGTGTTAGGGTTAGGTTAGGTTAGGGTTAGGTTAGGTTAGGTTAGGTTAGGGTTAGGGTTAGGGTTAGGGTTAAGGTTAGGGTTAGGTTAGGGTTAGGGTTAAGGTTAGGGTTAGGTTAGGGTTAGGGTTAGGTTAGATTAGGTTAGGTTAGGTTAGGTTAGGGTTAGGGTTAGGGTTAGGTTAGGTTAGGGTTAGGGTTAGGGTTAGGGTTAGGGTTAGGTTAGGGTAGTATCTGTCAGGGAGTCAGGTATGAGTACGTGTTTACTGTCTGAGCATGGTGTACGCGGTATTGGAACCGTTTGGAACACAGTCCAGTTAAAGTAGCTACTTAGCTAGTTGAATGAGTGAGTCCTGTCGTTTATTTTAATTTTTAGGGTGATAGAGATCCTCCTACTCTCCTGTTTTATTTTGTTCTTGGCTTCACCAAATGTTTTTGTTTATCTGAGAACGATACAATCTACTTCCTATTTTTGCTCCCACTTAAGTCCCATTCCTTATTAGAGATGTACTTACTTGTATTTAGTTCTATAGAAACCGGAAACATAGACAATCTACTCTTAAAACAGTTGGGCGGGTCTTATAACACTGATTCTAATGTATTTTATGTAGGTATTTTTTTTTTCTTTGGGGTTATCTTTATTGTCTGACTTACCATTATTTGTTATGAAATTATAAATATATTTTGTAAATAAAATTAATTGTAAACTATTGTGGATATATTGAATAGTCGATATACACTAGAATACACACACAGTATATATATATATATATATATATATATATATATATATATATATATATATATATATATATAATTTATGTGTATTCTAAACATAACATAACATAAATAAATTGCGTTGTCCAGGTTTTCAAAATATTTTTTTAATATTCTCCTTATTATTGCCATTTCAGCAACGCTTCAATGTGTGACTTTTCAAATTACCTTATTCAAGTAACCGCGTGCTACACAAAGCGGCATATCAACATTAAGCGTCCATACTATCAAGACGAATTTCAACTTGACTGCGATAAATATGTCTCAATCAAGGAGGATTAAACGAAAAAAGAAAAGAAAAAGTATGCTTATACTTCTGACAAGGGTGTATATCACCGAAAGTACTCAAGTTGTTAAAGTAAATAAATAATTTATTTTAAAACACATAAATAAATTGCGTTGTCAAAATATTTTTTTTAATATTCTCTTTATTATTGCCATTTCAGCAACGCTTCAATGTGTGACTTTTCAAACTATATATATATATATATATATATATATATATATATATATATATATATATATATATATATATATATATATATATATATATATATTGTTTTTGTTCCTTACAACTTGCATCTTACCCGGAACTTGCATTGCCCACAGCCTTTCAAAATCTTACTACTACTATACCCGCTATGCTTCAAGCAAACTACCATTCTCTACTAACACTTCGTCTAGGCCAGACACAGTTTGCATACGCCAGAAAATTATTCCGACTCTCGGAGAAGCGTGCTAAAACCAGCTGCCAGATCCACTTACTCAAAAGATGCATCAAGCACAACATAGCACCCAACACTATACGAAACATCCACATACCTGCCTGCCTCCACCTACCCATACTTTACCCAGCCAGAAAATTCATACATAACTATTGTATCAAGAAAATTATCCAATACCTCTATTGTAAACTTCATCAACTCATCAACACCATCACAGAGATCAACTCCTCACTATCCACACCCACAGAACAATCGACACACAATATATCTACAGCTGTCAATGATGCCTATCACCATTGCTTCAACCTCGAGAAAAACCGACTTAAACGGAAATTCACTTGCCTTTCTCAGAAATATTCTCAACCCCACATCACCAAGAACACTAGTACCACCAGAACCTACAACTCCAACAACCATCTCACTAGCCCCCCCCCCCCCTGGTCACTGACCTCACCGGCTCCCTTACTACTACCGAGACTGAGCTTCTCAGCCTTGGCCCCTAAATTCATCACCACCCAAAAGCTAAACGACCACACAAAACTTAAGATCGAGACTCAATTCTGTAGAACAGCTTATCACCTCAAATGGCTCACAGCATTTAATCAACCTACCCAAGACATCCCTAATAATACAACCAACGCTACTAATTCCTTCCCTGTCTACCAGCTTGACCACCCACTACACCCACCACCTAGTAATCACCTAATTGATCAAAAACTTTCTAGATTAAAACAGAGGATCCTTGATATACTCCAACAAGAACAACCCCACATCACCCCTAACATCACCAGATCCCAACGCCTTACCCTAGAAAACCTGAAAAATAAAAACCTAGTTTACTTACCCTCTGATAAAGGTAAGGAATTCTGTATCATCTCTCAAGACTCATACAACACACTCGCTCTCGAACACCTTAACAACAACCTATACACCCCCGCCCCCAACATTTCAGCCACATTGGTCCAAAACTCCATTAACAACACCTGGTCCCAAATCTGTCTCACACGTAACCTCCCCAAAAAATACAAAATCAACTTCACCACCAAAAACAGCAGACTTCCCACCTTCTACCACCTCATTAAAACACACAAGACCAACACACACACACAACTTAGACCTATAGTCTCTAGTATTGAAGGACCACTCTATAAAATCGCTTGGCTTCTCTCTCAACTACTCAAACCACTACTCTCCACCTTCCCCACACATGTCAGCAGCTCCGACCAAGTAATTAGCAGACTACACTCACTCCAACGCCAACAACTACAAACAAACAACTATATATTTAGCCTAGACGTAATCTCCCTCTACACCTCAATACCCACACACCCAGCCATAGACCTCATCACCGACCACATATCTTCCTCTGACAACCTAGAGCTCTTCGGACTAACACCTACTGACATTCACAATCTCTTATGCATCATCATCGACAACACATACTTTACCTTTCAGCAGCACACTTTCAAACAAATCTCCGGCCTCCCCATGGGTTCTAGCCTTTCCGGTCTCTTAGCCATCACCTACATGAACCGGTTAGAGCAACGAGCACTTAACTCCTGCCTATCCTATATATTCTTCTCCAGATATATAGATGACATTCTAATCCTTACATCCTCTCAAGACGAAGCCACACAAATATTCAACATCTTCAACAACACCGACCCCCACATACAATTCACCATAGAACACCCCAACGAGTCCGGCTCACTCTCTCTCCTTGATTTCAACCTTAACATCACAGAAGACGGCTCTATACATACTAATTTCTATAGGAAACTTGCCTGCAAAAACCTTTTCATACACTTTAAGTCTGCCCTGCCCACAAAAGCAAAATTAAGTTATGGCCATAATGAAATCACCCGAATACAAAATAAATGCTCTTCTGCTGCTGACAAAATATTACACACTAAAAACTAATGGCTACCCCGCCCCCACCATAGCCCACCTAAATAAGCCCAAAACACGTAGACACCGCACCCTCACTAACACATGCTTCTTAAAACTCCCTTTCTTCAGCGATAAGATCACCACCTCCATCCGCAAGGCAATACATAAGGAAAACCTTAACATACAACTAACACATACTGGCACCTCCTTACGCCAACATCTATCCAATAAACACACTAACCACACACCCGAACCCTGCTCCCTGGCCAATTGCCCTATCCCCAACACAGGTCTGTGCCATCGCACTAACTGTGTTTAAAAACTACAGTGCAATAAATGCAAAAATATTTACATCGGCAACACTACAAGACCGCTACACTTGCGCATAAAGGAGCACTTGAATACCCGTATATCCTCTTTCCACAAACACACAGAGATTTGTTCAAACACTCAGCGTGATATTAATGTTTCCATCTTAGCGTCTGTCAGAAACATTGGTGACCTTAGAATCACAGAATCAATCCTCATCTCCAGATTAAACCCCTCACTCAATCAGCGTCACGAGCTCCACTCACCATTCATTCTATAATATCTACCCCTCATCCACCGACCAACCCTCATATCTAACACTCAACAGACTCCGTTTCCACCACTTCACTCATTACTTACCTCCTATAATAAATCACCACACACCCAGACAATCAAATAGGCCCCTCCCCATATGAACTTCCATCCTAACACACTTTCAACCACAAACCAAAAACCATATTCAACATACTCTTCTAACCCACCAAAATAAGTCACCCCATAACCTAGCATTATTAATTAATTAATCCAAACACATATAAAATGTATACAAATAACATGCAAATATTAAATAAATAAATAATAAAATAAATTTTAAAAAATAAATAATAATAATAAAAAAATAAGTAAACAAGATGTAAATGAAGAACATATAAATAAACAATTAAACAAACAATAATACATAAATATGTATATATATATGTATATATGCATGCATGTGTATATATGTTATATATATATATACTAATATTGTTATACAGATTTCCACCTAAAAAAAATCTAGAGTTATTCCCCTTTATCTCATAGTAAATATATCAAGTTAATTCGATAAACTAATTTGACGAAACCTACAATTAGTAACACTTCTTAAATAGATGATAATCGATAAGTTTGATAGATCCAGAATATTTAAATGAGAGATTAATTACTTTACTTTATATTAAAATTCTTAAAATACGAAAGAAAGATAAAAAATAAAAATATGAAGATAAAACACACTGAAATAAAAGTAAATAATCAAATATAAACTTAATTAAAAAAAAAAATTTTTAATTATAAATAAAAAAATAAAAAAAATAAAAAATATATATATATATATTATTAAAACTAACAGTTTATCGAGCACCATACACTTAACCAACATTACACAAATATTTTTGAACATCAAATAATATATGTAACATAACCTTTAACTAAAATTTAATTTACATTCCCTGCGAGACTGTTTTCGGTTTTTGCTGCGGTCTACATCTGGCAGCCATTTTGTTTTGTAGTATTCTCTACACAGTCGGAGAAAAAAAAAAAATGTTCTTCTGGTTTAATTATTTCTGACAAAGGGATGTCTTTTCCTGAAATATCAAATAGTGATTTTTAATCACCCGGACATCACACGAACAGCTAAAAACACTCTTGCTGTTATGTAAGATTTTAGAAAAAAAGGAAAAATAGTAAGTTATATTTCGTACTCGATTTATTGTTATTGTTTTTGTTCCTTACAACTTGCATCTTACCCGGAACTTGCATTGCCCACAGCCTTTCAAAAACTTACTACTACTATACCCAGCAATGCTTCAAGCAAACTACCGTTCTCTACTATATATATATATATATATATATATATATATATATATATATATATATATATATATATATATATATATATATATATATATATATATTAAACGAATACTTGTTCCAAAACAGTTTTGCACGACACTTTTATCGCCCCTTAGGAACATTAAAGTCAAGATATAATAATACTAAATCTTATGTCTAGAATTCTTATTCCAATTTTGATTATAATCCATTACATGATTTTGATTTTAGAAAATGTATCAAATTTAAGACTTTAGCTTAAGGGATCATAAGAAGATATTGGAATTCGGGGAATCTTGCTTAATTGGTGTCTAATTATGAAAGAGAAAATTTATGCTAATCTGAAATACTTGAATGTTAGAAAAAGGAGATTGTGCGCTTATTATGACCCTTAAAACCCCCTTAAAATACTCCCATAGAAATTGAAATTTGGTGAATATTTATTAATTAATGTCTACTACATATTGTTAATATTTCACATAATCAAAGGTATGTGAACTTTCACACAGGGCTTACACTACCTCTTTGCCCTCTTTGGTCACAACTAAATTAAACTAAATATAGACCACATTATCCACCTTTACGCCAAGCAGCCATGTTTCAAATACATAATGATCAGTTAGTTTGTTCAGTAGTGAATCATATATATATATATATATATATATATATATATATATATATATATAAACATAAACACACACCTAACGTGATATATATATATATATATATATATATATATATATATATATATATATATATATATATATATATAAGCAAACATTGTTAAAAATAATAGAATTATTCTGCTAAATTATACCTATTTTTCATTTTTTATGATCTTATATTATAAACATTTTTAAAATTAATGTATGTTGCATATGTATCACGAAGTTTTCGATTCTTCGTCGAATCATCTTCAGGTGACAAAAACAAATAACCAAAAACCTGAAGAAACAAAGAGGATTTCAAAAGGCATCTAGAACGCACACGTGAGTCAGTTATACTCGAAAAAACGGACTCGCTGTTTCCAGGAAATATGTTAAATATTTAAATTTCGGGACACCAGAATTAGCATCACATAATAAAAGTGTATTATGTTAGCATTTTAAAATGTTGTTACTGATTTCATACGTAATGTTATTAGTTGTGGGTTGCTGGGTTTTAATAAAGATGGCTTCGAGTATTTAAATTGTAATTAACTGAACAAGTCGAAGATTCCACATTTAGCTATCGATGTGTTTCTCTTGTTCTCTCTCGCTCTATGTTGATTATGTGGTTGTGAGGCAACGGATCACACGTATGTCTAGTTGTTGTATAAAATATAATTATGGTAAACAAGCTACACAAAAAACGTTGTGTGTTATTTCTAAAAGAGGTTTGTCAAGCTAACTGGAGATAAAAACACGTTTGGAAGTGTGTATCTAAGCAATTATTATTATTATTATTATTATAATTTATATATATATAAAAATGTGTAATTATATATATATATATATAGAGAGAGAGAGAGAGAGAGAGAGAATGAGACAGACAGAGAGAGAGAGAGAGTAGAAGGTAGTGCAGCATCAGTGCAGTTCCAACGAGAGAAAAATGTATATTTAAAGAAGTGAGGCTACCAACATTTGTAAAAAACTCTTTTCAACAATTGTTTATTATTTTATTATTTTATCATTTCATAATTTTATAACGCGTTTCGAGCCTTCGTGCTCTCTTCATATATCAGAAGGCCTGAACTTATAAAATGATAAAATGATAAAATAATAAAATAATAAACAATTCTTGAAAAAAAGATTTTTACAAATGTTGGTAGGCTCACTTCTTTTAATATATATATATATATATATATATATATATATATATATATATATATGTGTGTGTGTGTGTGTGTGTGTGTGGGTGTGGGTGTGGGTGTGTGTGTGTGTGTGTAAACAACTGTTGATCGCCTTTTCTATTTCACGGTTTAGAGTTAGCTCACCGCTTATGTTTCACAACTTATATAGATGCGTCCCCTTTTGTGTTTCGTAAATTTTCCAGTGGTGAAAGTCGGCTTATAAAAGTTCTAAGTAGCAGTATGAAGATTTAATAGGTATCCTAAAGATTAAAACCTCTTGTAAGCCATATATTAGTGTTACGATAGTACTACTATCACTAGTAATACGGTATAGGGAAATGCTTTGTGGGTGGAGGGGCTCAAGTGACCATGTCTTTATTCATTATTAAAGCGATCCAATTCTGTACGGTTCGTTTCGTCATCACTCAGATAACAAAGTTATATATGTGTGTTTGTGTGTGTGTTTGTGTGTGTATTTGTGTCTGTGTATTTGTGTGTGTGTGTGTGTGTGTATAAAGCTAAACATATAGGTATTTTCTGCAGTTAGCCTGACGAACTACTTCTATGAGTTAAACACAAACACTTCCGTGTAGCTTGCTTGCTATAAGTATATTTTACGCAACTACTGATCTATTTTCATGTGTTGAGCACTGAAAGTAATATATATATATATATATATATATATATATATATATATATATATATATTTCATAATATAAGTATATAATATAAAGCAGTTTAGTATATATATATATATATATATATATATATATATATATATATATATATATATATCTTCCACCTTTAATCAAAGGTTAAGATTGTTTTTAGAATATGTTGTATGTAAGAATAAGAAGAGTGCTATTCACCTCAAGTTTTCTTCGTCCATTTTGAGTAACGACGTTTGCAATTCACTTTTTCCAACGCTTGCGATACGTACAGACTCCAAGAACACTGGCCAGCGAACAGCCCAGTAAATGCAACCCGAATATCTAGTATCAAAGATTATATACACGACAGCAACGTTTGTTTAAGACTTCGGGCACAGAGGGTGAGAACAACAAAGGTGAGAGTATTATTAATTAAGGTATGAATACGTCCACTCATAACTTAGATTACACCGACAAAAAAAAACATAACAGATATGAGGACAGTTTATTGCAGATAAATATCAGATTTTCTTTCTGTTTACGTCTTTGGCTGGACCTCTGATCCATATTACGAAATTGGGACAGGAACGATACTTTCACAGATTGTAAAGTTCGCTTCCATCGCACATTAGATACAATGACTAGGTGTGTCGTGGCAGGCTACAAAAACAAACGAGACCTTTATTAATTATATTTCGCGCTAGTGATCCCGTGTCGTCAAAATTACGGCATACCTTTTTTTCATTGCCTCAATATCTAATAACGTTAATAATTGAAGTCACTTTGGAAAAAAAGAAACACTTGACCTCCTGTTAACAAACAATACTGATACTTCAAGTTAACTGTTGATTGTGTTTGTTTTTGTCTGCTAATGAGTCACCACTTATCAAGGCCAAAAACCACTCGATGATAAAGGGTTAATGCGACGGTGTGATTGTCAGTTTAGAATTGAAGAGGATTGAGAATGATTAATGAAATCAGTTTGATTCCTTAGAGGGACGGTTTATGACAGGAATCTGTTGACCTTGGGTTTTAAGGCGACCATGTTATAATCTGCAGGGAAGCAGAACCGTCGTAATGTGTTCCAAAGACGGCAAAATCTTGCTAAGAAGACCCTAGACATACGGAAGAAGAAGGGAAATGTGTTTTCGTCGTGGCAGAAAACGAGTTCTTGCTGTGAATGTGAACATACTGAGATTGGAGCTCTATGGAAATAGAGATAAATGACGGCATATTAATTTTTATTTATATATATATATATATATATATATATATAAAATATTTGTTATTGTTTATTATCTATGTACGTGTACGTTTCGTACCTTTTCAATCGAGACTCATCAGCATAGAGATATGACTATTCACTACCGGTCGTACGATTCGAAACTCTGGATTACAAGTATTTCAACTTAAATCCAACGTCGCTAACCGCGCGGCCAATATTTGAATAGCCGATAAACAATGATAATTTAACACATTTAAAAGCGGCTTGATGTCCAGGCATTCTACTTCTATTAAAGAAGGAATAATGCATCATAAAGCAAGTGACGTCATGCTGTGTTTGTACTACCATTATATATATATATATATATATATATATATATATATATATATATATATATATATATATATAATGCAGAGTTGTATGTATGTGTAGGTGCGTCGCGGCATACACAGTTAAACGATTGATCTAAGAGCCAAACTACCCGGAGATTTGGAATTAGCACCTTTCATCCGATGTTCTTATGTATGTCAGAAGTTCTTGAACCTTTTTTTTTTAATTGATTATTCAAAATTAAAAGACATGAAAATAACATTAGAAACAAATGT
The DNA here is from genome assembly GCA_963556195.1 of Sepiola atlantica. NCBI lineage: Eukaryota > Metazoa > Mollusca > Cephalopoda > Sepiida > Sepiolidae > Sepiola > Sepiola atlantica. Next base: position 92,625,846 of record OY744521.1, on the reverse strand, counting down.
TCCGTCATTTTAGCGTTGCCTTTCTAAGCCGACCGATCAACATACTTCTGAAGCTTTTCACTACCAGTAACAAAAATAAATAAATAGATGAATGAATAGATAAATAAATAGGCATATAAAAATAAATCTTGATTATTTTAGTCAAATCAGCGTACGTATCTGACACTCTTTATTTTTATTAAAAATTGAGCTTTTATTTATATTCTTTTATTTATTTTAAACAATCGAACTATTTTAGATCTACGCGGAGTTTGTATCCCTACGCTGAACTCATAAACAGTCTAACTAGGTTACAACAACAAATGTTTTTTTTTTGATCGGTGGCCGTGTGGATAGGCGTTCGTGTTCAGTTCCAATATTTTAGGTCATCTGTCAATGTTCGAACCTCATCTTGTGTTTTTTTGTTTTTTGTTTTTTGTTTTTTCGTGTTATATACATCGACTTTTTTGTCATTCTATACTGATTGGCTAATGAAATCGATGAAATTATTTTATTGCGAGTTAAAGTATTTTTTTAATCGAACCGACGTCTAGCGGCGTTGACGGGAACTTCAGCTACTATCTAATGACTTTAATAATTAAAGTAACTTCGAAAAAACAGTTGTCAACTTGTTGACATTACAAACAATTTTAATATTTCAGTCAGTTGCTTCTAATACTTGCATTCGTTTTAATATACACTTAATTATCTCCTTCTGATTGAAATATTAAGACCGTAATGTAAACAAGTCACTAACTGTTTTTTCGAGATTACTTTAACTATAAAAGTTGTAGATAAGTTGGATAATTTGTTTGAATACTTGCATATGCTTGAATTAGCCGCACTGAAGAAATGTGATGCAGCAAATCTGTCTGTATGTGGATGACTATATAAACTCCCTTTCTTGGGTCGGGCTTTTTCGTAAGTATATCGTCAACAGCCACTAATTTTAAGGAATAGCTGATTGGGTAAAACTAAGAAGAGCCGACTGTCAGCTCTGCGGTCGAGTTTCGATCCTGGCTTGAGGTACTAGCTGGTCTAGCCGTACTGAAGAGCTGTGATACAGCGAAACAGTTTGAATGTGGATAACTACATAAGCTCCCTTTCTTGTGTTAAGCTTTTTCGTAAGGAAATCGTCAACTGCCACCAGCTTTAAGGAATAGCTCATTGGGTAAAACTACTTCGAACTCCTGGCACTTGACAATGTTTACATTGAGATTTCCCTTACATTAAGCCAGTGTCGCGTGATAGCTCAGTTCGACGGTTGAGTTTCGATCCTGGCTTGAGGCACTAGCTTGTCTAGCCACACTGACGAGCTGTGATACAGTGAAACGGTTTGTATGTGGATGACATATATATATATATATATATATATATATATATATATATATATATATATATATATATATATATATATATATATATATGTATATGAGGTAATTGGGTATATATTCAAGCTAATGTAAATATTAGCAGCAACAGACATTTACTCAATATTACAGCCAGCCAGGAGAGAGACATTTATTTAACAAAGAGAGAGGGCGAGAAAAAGAGAGAAGGGGTTACAGAGCTACTAGAATCACTTCATGACTCGTCCCTAACCCGACCGGACCAGGGTTTTGGAGCGAAAGTCCACTTTACGCGTCCGATGGCTGTCAAATCTTGCTAGAGAAGAACAATTTACACTCCGGTGGAACTGGCGTCATTTCTCGACTTCCGCCAACCACCAAGATCTGACCTCACACTCGTATAAATTTAGAGAGTTCGTCGCTCACTCTAGGACCCTCCCAACCAATCTGTTATTCATGCCAGGATGATAAACTTATGCAACACCAAAAGTCCCCATGAGTTGTTTACCTTTTCTTTGAGATTATTTTATTTTTAAAAATTTAATCATCTATTAATAAAAGTTATAAAAAATAAAAAATAATAAAGGGGCTTAATTTTATACTTATTTATTTTTTTCTATCGCTTTATTGGCAATATATGTTGGTTTATTTACTTGATTAAACAACTATTTACTTAATTTAAAGTTCGCTGTATCATCTCCGCTGACATATCAAGCATAAATGATTTAATGATAGAAATAAACACAAGGTGTCTACAAAACAAGATATTTGAGTTATATGTAAAATTCGATTTCCCATCAACCATGGGTCTATTGGAGGAGTGATTAAATCGACGCCAACAAAAAAGTAGTCTTTCTCTGTGGGTAAAGATTCGAATCCTGCAGAGATATCATTTTTCTCTTGGTGAATTTTCTATGTTCAAAGCCCCATACTTAAATGAAGTGTTTCATTTAAAAACAGTATAATGTACGCAAACACGAGTGCCAGCCCCAAAAGCTACATTATGCATGACACATTGTCTAAAATATAACCTATATATATATATATATATATATATATATATATATTATTAAAAATAACCGACAATCTTGTTTAAAAACCTGCTATTAACAAGATTAATTTTAACACTAGTACTAATATACTTAAATGCTTATAATAACTAATAAATATAGTTTCACATTTAAATTTTCCCGCCATAATTAATTATAAATCTCACTTCAGGTCTTTTATCTGTTTGTCATTATTCCACTGACGATGGACCCAGACGGGTCAGAAAGTACTCTGGACCAACATGTACATTACGGCAGTTTCATCAGCCAATTTTCTTCCGAAATTAAAGTTTTAATCCGGAAAATTGAAGGGATCAATACTAAAATAATCAGACAAAAATTGTCGGTTATTTTTAATAATACGTGTCTTAAGGAAAAAATGCTGCCTCGATATACATATATATAGCAAGACACATTACTAGATATACATCGATGTTTATCATTATAAATTTCATTATAAGGTGATTGGCTAATGAAATCAATACGTTGGTTACAGATAGGAAAATTGCATCAAAATTTTATCATTTGGTAAGTACCTTTTTTAAATATTTTATTTTAATTACATTAAGATTAGTTCCAAGATGATTTCTTTATTCAAATAAAAAAAAACATTCCTTGCAATGTAATTTTTAAAAGCATGCATGCACTCGCGGTGCGCACAGTACTAATTCGTTTTTTTTCTGTTTCTTATATTTCCCCCTTAAATAATTAAAAGATATCAGCAGCTGGATGTACCTTTCTTACATAATGTGAATAAAAACAAATACCCATTTCTTCGTAATCTTGAGATTACATTAACAATTATTTTCGATTAAAATAACATTAGCTTAACTTAATCAGTCCTGCTTGTTACAGTTAAGCTCAATTCGTAGTTTAATGAACAAGCGCGCTTGACAAGTACATTTTTCTCGTATCTAATTTATTTACACAAGAAAGTCGTTTTACGAGAAATTCTTTATTCAAAGGAAAAACATTCCTAAAAGTGATTGTTTAAAAGTATACATGTACTCACAGTAATGACAGTAATAATTTGATAAGATAAGAAATAAAATTTTATAAAGACTGCGGCTATATAATTCATATATATATATATATATATATATATATATATATATAGAGAGAGAGAGAGAGAGAGAGAGAGAGAGAGAGAGAGAGAGTAAGAATGGTAGTTTGCTTGAAGCATAGCTGAGAATAGTAGTAGTATGTTTTAAAAAGGTAATGCAATGTGTCGGGTAGGTTGTAAGCTGGAAGGAACAGAAATAATAAATCGAAATGGGATTACTATTTACTATTTATGAATAGTAAGTCCAATTTCGATTTATTATTTTTGTTGCTTCCAGCTTACAACCTACCCGGCACTTTGCATTGCCATCATTCTTTTTAAAATATACTCCTAATATATATATATATATATATATATATATATATATATATATATATATATATATATATATATATATATATACTTTTATAAGCCCCCTTCACTAAAAATAGGATTTTGTCCTCTTTAAGAATATTAAATAAATCGTTATGTTAGCGTAATGCTATGTTCCTTCGTCGTGAGTTGAACACTATATGACGTGCTTTCTGTGTTCGTCCGCCTCCTTGACAATATGGATCTTAATTCTCTTTCATTTCTCGTGATGATTGTTGGTGGCCGTGGGGAGAAGTGCTGGGCTGCGGAGTCAGTAGTCACCAAGATCGAAACCTTTTAGACTAATAGAAATAAGGACGCAAACACATCATTAAAGCTGAACCAAAATTGTTCGGTCGATTTGTTCCACCATATTTACTTTTAATCTGTTGCCATGCTTATTGTTAGGACAACTAACGAAAACGAATTACGTCCCTTGAACCAATTCGGGAGTTAAGAGTTATCGCCCTTGGAAATGGAGTCCTGCACAGAGAGAAGTAAACAAAGATCACGACCTCAGACTGTTAATATCAAAATCGCGTCCAACGGCAAAATAATTCATTATTTCATTCTGTGTTCAGTTTTAATAAATCTGTTAAACGTTTCCCTTGATAGTTCATCCATTTTCTTTACGAGTTATAAAACTTACCTACTATTCCATAAACTTATTTTCCATTTCGTCTAAAATTTTCATTTATATTTACTCTCTCTCTCTCTCTCTCTCTCTCTCTCTCTCTCTCTCTCTATATATATATATATATATATATATATATATATATATATATATATATATATGTGTGTGTGTGTGTGTGTGTGTGTGTGTTGGGGAGAGAAAAGATTCGATTGGTTTCAAGAGTCAACCTTTCTGTAGATTACTTCAATGCTGAAACACAATACATATCTTTAAAAATTCACTTTAACAATTAATTGAAGTCAAAATGTTATTTTTCTCATTCATGTCTAAAAGGAGTTGGATGTCCTGCCTTCCCCCAATAGTATTAGTGAGTAAGCGCACCTTCTGGCCTCGGCGAAATACTCAATTACTACGCTTGGCCCACACAGACGATTTCGATGCAGCGCACCTGATATCTGATCACATTTGTTTAATTATATTAACCCTGGGCAAGATAGTCGCATCATCCAAGCTGGTGTAAAGTTGCCCTTCGCTTAAGATAACCGATATTTTCAAGTGGTTTAAATTTCCATCTTAATTTTGCAAAATAAAAAGACGAACAAACAGTCGGTTCTATCAACTACGATGAAAGAAAATATGGAAGACAGAAATCTGCAAAATGGAAGATTCCAAAATAACGAACCGAAGAAAACAGGTATGAAAGTAATTCTTCTTTGAAATACAGATTATATATACAAGATGGTCCGATAGTCTTGTTACTTCTACCAAAAAGTGGTCCGAAAGTCTTGTTACTCGTATCTAAATGTGATGAGAATAGAGGAAATAGCAATGCAGTGATACAAAACACATTTTCTGGATTCAGTTTATCAACTTTACAAACAGTAAAACAAAACCAGAACGCTTGAACATTAATAGAACAAGTAATACAGTAATAGAAAAACATGTAATTGGTTCAGTTTATTCACTTTCATTGACGATGTAACATAACGAGAAGGTGTGTATGAACACCATCATGTTCTAGGCACAAAATGATGAGGCGCCATAACCTGTGTGATATTTTATGAAGCATGGATTTTATGTTTGTCTTTTTATTGTTGTTACTTTTTGGTAGGAGTAAAACCTTCGGACCACCATTTTTGGGATAGTGACAACCTTCTTTCTAGACCACCTTTTTGGCAGGGGTAACATTTTTGGGATAACAAGATTTTCGTTTTGGGTAGGAGTAACAATACTTTCAGATCGCCATTTTATGTAGCGATGACAAGAGTTTCGGACCACCTTTTAGTAAGGGTAACAATACTTCCAGGGCACTATATTCGTAGATGTAAAAAGAAACTTTCAATCCATCATTTTTTGTAAAGGTAACAAGACTATCAAGTTACTATTTTTGTAGGGGCAACAAAACATTCGGACCATAAGATTTTCAAACACCTTCTTGATGGGAGTAACAAGACCTTCGGGCCTTCATTTTTTGTGGGGTAAAAAAAGACTTTCGGACCGCCATTTTGATATGTGTGACACGAATTTCGGACTACCTTTTAGTAAGCGTAACAAGACATTCGGATCAACATTTTTAGAGGTAGCAAGACTTTAGGACCAGCTTTTAAGCAGGGGTAACAAGACTTTTAGATCACTATTTTTAGAGGTAACAAAACTTTCGGACCACCTTCTTGGTAGAGATAACAAGATTTTCAGACCATTTTTTTTATAGGAATAACAATATTTTCGGGATACCATCGTTTGAAAGGGCAACAAAACTTTCGGACCACCTTTTGGTAGAAGTAACAAGACTTTATAACCATTTTCCTGACAGGGATAACAATGTTTTCTGACCGCTCTATAATTTCTGGTTCATTTCTAAAAGCGAATCAGGACAGGAGGATACATTTCTGTTTTCCATTTATGTATGTATTTTTTTTTAATTGTCTTCGAATTTGGGAGCTGTTTTAATTTTGGCTAACCTGTTGTAAGATAGGTATCTCCCAATAAACATTTACGATAAGAGTCAAATTGATGTTCGATAGATATATATTAAATATATATTAAATAAAATAAAAAAGAATAATTAAAGACGGAACAAAGATATACAAACATTTTCAACAAAGTATTCAAATCAATGGACTGAGGTAATCTGTGATTTAAACATGATTGCATATTCTATTATGTACTGATCACTATTGAAATGAATACTCGAGAATATCTCTAAAATAAGGCGACGTCAGTATAGGTTCGAATCCTGTATGAGTCAATTTTTGCTTTTTGAAGAATTTTCTTTTCCCAGCCCAGTGGGATAAAATAGCTGTTTATAAAATAATGCTATTACCTAATCAAACACGAGTATAAACGAAAAAAAGCATCGTACACACACAAATATATATATATATATATATATATATATATATATATATATATATATATATATATATAAATTATTTATTATAAAAATATTAATTGCTTCCTTCAAAGTTAAAGCACTCTAGAGATATTATGAATAGATTCTGATTTAAGCAATATTGCAAAGTTACCTCCCCTTTATCAAATAGGAGGAACACTCTAAGGAATCTTGAAATATTTTTTTCATCAATTTCGGAAGATTATAACAGTGGCCGAGTGGGGAAAGTCGTTGGATTTAAGTCAAAGGTGACTTTAGTCCAGTGTTCGAACCCAGCAACCGGTGGTATAGCATTATCTTACTACACTGTTGAGTTTTATTAAAACAAAACATATATGTATGTAGATAAATAAAAATATTATATATAGTAATAGTTCTTGTTTATTTATTCACGAACTCCTCATAGCGTTTTGGAGATAAACTTCTATAGCGATAAATATCTTGAAACTAGATTAGCCATAATTTTTCGATAAGTATATTTCATTTTGATCAAACTGACCACCCTGGCACAGTAGAACTTCTTAATTTTGAATATTTGTATTGTTCAAATTGGAAGATACTGTTCAAATTTCTTGAAAGAAAGAAGCCCTGTGGTGAATATTAACTTTTCTTATAGTTGAAGATAACGAAATACAAATATGATTGTTGTATGTAAAGGGGTTTAGATGTTCCTCTAGTAGAGGCCTGGTGACTCTTTGGGTCACGGTTCATCTAGATAAAGAACCACTTCTGCTCCCTCTCGGAGATTTGAAGGACAACGCCATCACTTTCTGACGTCGCGCACTGAGCCTGGTTAGGCCTCAAAATGATGACATCAAAAACGATGACGTCATCCACTGTGTTCAGTTCCCTCAAAATAATGACGTCAGAAAACAGTTTTCTTCTAGACAGATATATAGAAGCTGTTGCATTTGGCATATTTCATGTCGTACATCGTGCATGTGCGATTGCACGTACACGTGGTTGTTTTAAGGCAATTTGCTAAAGTGCAAGACCAGATGTGGTAAGTAGTTTGGGCTTTAGATAGCAGTTATCGGCGTGTTGTCATGGGGTTACTAGCTGTATGTCTAAGCCTTTCCTGTGTGTGGTCTTGCGGATGGTTGAGGTGATTCGGTCGCTCAAGTGCGGTAGCTTCAGGCAACAGATAACAGAGAGAGAACGAGTGTGATCCGCGTCTGTTTTCAAAACTACTAACAGTGAGCCTTAAACTTGAGCAAATTGCCTTAAAGGAACCACGGTTATGTGCAATCGCACATACGCGGTTTACCACACACAATGCGCTAAATACAACAGCTTGTACATCGATAGTATAGTGAGGCCCCTACATATACGAGTCAAGGAAACGTAACATACACGAGCATCCTAAGTCTATAAACACTTCACCACATGCCTCAATTCAAACATGAACATAGAAATAAAATCCGTGAGCATTGAAGAGATTGATTACGGTAATCAGTATTTTCATTGCTCACGGACTTTATTGGATTTATATACTGCATTGCTCTACTTCTTTCTAATATTTTCTGATTTCTCCTTCGAATGTTTGTATAGACACTGTTTTTCTACCCAATTTTGAAACTTCCCTTGAAATATTTTTCTTTAAACAGATGGTAACAAATTCTTTTGCTTGCAATATTAGAATTTTCAAATATATGCTAACCATTAATTTGTATTTTTACTGGTTGTTCTCCTCTGAGAAGATGAGCTTATCTTTGAAAAACCATGGATTAAGAATATTTATTTTCTAACATGAACACTTGAAGAATTGATAAATATTGTAAATTATCCAATTTTATTTTAATCATTTATTTTTTTCTAATATCAATGCTCTATCTAATATATCGAGCATTCACAATAGAATCTAAGATAAAGATAAAATATGTATCTTTGTACTTTTATATTTATTTTATATATATATATATATATATATATATATATATATTTAAATAAATTCTTCGTGGTATAAAATTTAATTACGGCATGGAATACAGACGTTTGGGACATTTGGGCTTTTAGGACTTAATGTGATAAACTTGTGACCCTCCCCATTTTTTTCTCCTAAACTTGTCACTAGTTTTCATTATACTTGTTTAAGTTTTTAGTCGTATGAATTACTTCCACGTAAATAATCAGATGAGTGTAGACGAAAGCCGGCTCAGTACATTCATGAATTTTTTTAATTATTTCCTCTCGTTTTTATACTTTTTCAATTTCATTCTACCAAAAAAAATGTCCCAAACGTCTGTATTCCATGCCGTAAATATATATATATATATATATATATATATATATATATATATATATATATATATATATATATATATACATCTACAAAAAGCCGCAACACTGCCATGTCGATATTATCGATATTTAGTAATCATAAACTAAGATCTCTTCAGGTGTAAAAGTAGATGTTTATATTGACAAAGAAATAAGAAGGAAAGAAAAGAAATAAACAATCCAAATTCAAAACCGGAAAGTCAATAAATAAAATAATTTAAAAAATAAAAAAGTTTTGTAAATTTTAGTTGAAGGATAACAAAAAGATGATCTATTTATAACATCTAAGTTAAAGATCAAACTTTTCCTCCTTAAGAGATCTTAGTTTCTACCAAGTAAAGATCGATAATATCGACATGCCGATGTAGCAGCATTTTGTACATGTACATAGATAAAAAAAATTTAAAAACATTCATATAAATAGCTCTATTTAATATTGAGCACTATTATATAAGCTCTGTTGAAATTATTTGGATTTTTATCCTGTAGTTGTTTACTTTACTTGGATTACTCTCTCTCTCTCTCTCTCTCTCTCTATATATATATATATATATATATATATATATATATATATATATATATATATATATATATATATATATATATATATATATATATTTATATTAAAATTTTAAGTTACTGAACTAAAACAATTCAAGAGTTATCATGGCTGAAATTAATTCATATGCGTTTTTTTTAGATAAATTTACATATATTATCAATTCTCCGGGATATAGTTCAAAGCTGCAGTTTGAAAGTAAGCTCAATGTTCAATAGTGTATATCAATCAGAGCTTTCATATTTCATAGTTTAAATCAACTATTTTAAAGTTTAAAACATTAATTTTGCTTTCAATATCTGAAACTTACTCCGGGAATAAATACTCAACCATGTCAGTTTGAAAAACGCACGTTTCTAAAACTGTTTATTAGTAAAATTACATTTAAGTAAAGATACAGAATGTAAGTGATTTCCTTGTGTCACTTTGTCTTGAATGTACTTTGGTATATCTACACTTTGTTATGCGAATTACACATAATATTACAATCAACACGGTACAAGATAAAGAAAAACATTGCTCCGAATTGGTTTTAAAAAATGTGTGGCTTCTGCATCTGGAGCAGTATGTTAGGTAAACGACATTGGAACTATCACGGGTTAAAACGGCGAGTTTAAGTAGAATGTTGGTGCCTTGTGGTGTGAATGTTTCGTTGATGTGTTGGTATATTTTACATCTAGGTTTGTTGCCTTGAGGTGCGATAGTGTGGTGTATTTTGGTGGATGTTAGTAAAGAATGAAAGTTCGGAGTGGATGTCGTTTTGCATGAATGGGTTATTGTATATCGTGTGAATGGTGGGGTCATTTTTTAGCTGTTGGAATATATATATATATATATATATATATATATATATATATATATATATATATATATATATATATATATTTGGGGGGGGGGATTTTTTCATCATTGTGCCGCCCGACGTGAAAGTGTATTATCGCACATTGTTCCGTTTTTTTTTGTTTTTTTTAGGGGGGGTTGAATGCAATTGGGACCGATTATTTGCTTGTTGGCTTGGTGGCAGAAATAATACACGAGCTAATTTTCTAAGATATTTTCTAGGACTCTCTTTTTTATCGTTGTTCTTTCTTGTTTTTTAATTTTAACTTTTATTTTTATTTTTTTCCTCTTCTCTTCTTGGGTGAGCTACACTCTTTCAACGTCACATTGTGTATTGTCGGCAGTTGAAACCCTTATTCCAGACATTTAATTTCCCTGATGATCTGCCAAGTAAGTACCTGCTTGGTAGTGAAACACGTGTAGGAAAAAACATTTAATTTGAATAAATAATATTTGTAAGAAAAAATATCTTTAATGGTGATCATTGGTGTCCTAAAAGGAATACTTTGGTAAGCCTTCATAAAATCGCATATAAATGCTCTGTACTCTGTAATCGAGTATCATCGAGCTTGCTTTTATTGGAACAACCCCGGTCTTCACTGAATGATCTATTCTATACCTGAAAAATCTAAATATATATATATATATATATATATATATATATATATATATATATATATATATATATATATAAAGATAGATGAAAGAAGAGGGATAAACATGTACGAATGACAAATTTATTTCAACTTCGATTGTTCAATGCAAGGTGTACTCGGTAAAAATTATTTCCTTAAGCCAAGGCTTTTCAAAGATCAAAATCGTATCATCAGAGGAATTACAAGTTTGATAAAGAACAAGTGAATCCTTACTAAATTATTCAATTCTTTTCGTGTGTTTTTGTATCTCAGGGTTAAAGTGTTTAACGAACGAACCGTAATTTTATCTCACCGACTTTGTAAAAGATGTTGGTCCTTTCGTCAAAAAATTACGGTCTTAAGCTGGCATTGTTTATGATAATTCTGTTTTTATCAAGTTTTTATCTAAGGATATATTTCTTAAAGTCATCGGAATTCGTAAGTGAGTGTCTTATCGAATCTTCAGTGTTGATAACATGAGGATAGAATATTAACTGTAGATAGTAATGGAGACCTTTTTCCTTTCTTTTCGTCTTCGTAATAATCTAGTATTTTATAATGAAAATTATATATATATATATATATATATATATATATATATATATATATATATATATATATATATATATATATATATATATATTAATTTAAAGTAAATAATATTAAATTATTTTTCCTACATACGCTAGCGTTTCAAGCTTTCGCTCTAATCAGTGTAAGGATGATAATTAAAGTTTTATTTATGCGAAGAAAGACTGATTAAAAGTTCTACGAACGTTGTCGGAATATGCCTTATAGCTACGTGTGAGTCTATTTTTAACTTCCCCGAACAGGGCTAAACTTTGATCTTATTAAAAGGGGTTATAAAAATATTAATTTTAAGTAAATAATATTAAATTATTTTTACTTACATATATATATATATATATATATATATATATATATATATATATATATATATGTATGTATATGTATAATCTATTTTGCTCTTTTGTTAAAGACATTTTTTAAATGAAATCTAATTTATCTCCCTTCATAAAAAATAAGTTAGAGCTATGTCCTCTTACAAAATGGCGATAACTGGCTATTTTTTTAATTTAACAACCGTCCGAACACCTTGTCTTTTCCCTAGATTAATATGCAATTTTGAGTGAAATAATTTCACATGTTACCGAGGTATTTTATAATGGATCCATTCTTGTGATTTTTGTTTTGTTTTGATGGAAAATGAACCTTTTTTAAATTATTTTGAAATAATATTCTAATTTAGAACTATATTTCAAATAAAAGCCCACAAAAAGGCATTCAAATTGTGTTAAGTCAATATTTATTTTTAATCATACATGAAACATTAAAAATATAATTTAATATTATATATATATATGTATATATATATATATATATATATATATATATATATATATATATATATACCGGTAAAAAAACACCGACGGTATCGCCAAAAATAAAAACAATAACAAAATCAGCGTAACATTATAGGCGATAAGAAATCGAGCACAAACAGGGCAGGTTATTCTAGTATAGTGGTTAGAGCGCTAGTCTACGAATATTAACATCGAAGGTTCGATCTCTACCTGGTAAGTCATGCTGATGACGGCTTATAGCAACGTCCATGTATAACTTTTGTGCACACAAAAAATAATTAATTATAAAAATCTGAATACAATAAATTCGTTTATGAATTAATTAATTAAATATCATATCATGCTTGCAAGGTGTTAATTGATCGTTTTAGTCAAATCAAGAAGACTTTTGTAATTGATTTAAATTTGAGTGTGTGTCTGTATAGATATATGATATTCTTTAATAAACACTTACACATGTTTGTGTAAGTGTGGGAAAGTGTGTATTAGTGTGTGTTAGTGAAAGTGTGACTTGCTTGAAGCATTGTGTGTAGTACAGTCATTATTATATGCTTGAAAGCCTTTGAATTGCACATGTTAGAAATTAAATAACTAATATATTAATAGGCATTAATATATTTTGAACATTTCTAAAAACATCTCTTCGTCATTGAGAATAAAAATTTGTCGGCAGAAACTGTTTGTTTTCTTTTCTTATCGTGTCTGCTGTTAGAGTAAAATATAGCAAATGTGGTGCCAGTAAGCATTTTACATCGCCTCGTCTGCCCATTTTTTTAATACGTATTAGTTTAGTCTTAATGCCATTACCGCGAAAAATATTTCAGAGTAAAATTGGAGGGAATTGCCTTTTTTGATTTCTATTCCGTATGTATTGTACACACTGTCTGCTTTAATTCACTGACGGCTAAAATAATATCCCATGCCAACTGCAAATTAACATGTCATTGACGTATCTTTAGACATCTCTTGTACAGTAGGAAATTTATTTTATCCAAGCTAGGTGCAGATTTATTTCTGTTTTGTTTTTTTGACAATCCGTCTAACTTCTTCGTATGTTAGGGGTATCTTCATGTTGAACTTTGTTTGAGGATTTTCTCAAATCAGAGATTATACCGACCTAGTGGGATGTGTCGTTTGAGGTCACAATGTGATTGTCTTAAGTGCCTCTCTAAAACGTCTGCCTCAGTTGTTATGACTCCTAATTTTGGCTGGTCGAAAATATTTATTGCATATTTGTATGGTAAATATATATAATGGTTCCCCCCCCCCTCCAAAAAAATGTCACCAATGGAATCAATTATAAAATTTTAAATCCTTTCTGCAATCGAAAAATATTTGCTACTAATAAATTTCAGTCTATGCCTGAATTGTCCACCAAGTTTCAGTCGTGTATCTGAAAGAGTTTTTTTGTTGTTTTATCGTCGTTCTAAAACTGAATCAAAAAGGGCAACTAATCCGGCGTTTCTCTATAGTCTGTTGATGAAAGAGATGCGAATAATTGCGTCCACGTGACCTATAAGTATATTACATTGTTGGATTTTTTTGTTCTCTTGTTCTTAAATTAAAAACACAGCATACAAATAAGTGTTAATTTGACAAGAATATAATATCGGTGTGTGACTTCAAACTTCAAATAATTAGGAACTCATATGAAAAATAGTTTATATGTTAGTTTAATTATGTGACATAGAAGAGATTCAAAGTTAAATTCGGAAACTAATAAAAGTTTAGCTAACTACATGTAATATACGGTCTTTAGACACAGATGTACTCTTTCAAACGTCACATTCTCCAGTGCGACTCTCGATTGATTATTGATGTTTTATTAAACATAGGGGGATGGTCATCCCAGCCTTCCGCAAGTGAATGTTAATACCTGATTTCTCTATACCACCCCTAATTATAGCTATTTTATATCATTCAATTATTATTTTCAAAGGGCGACTTATTCCTTGTCATAACTGCGCCAGATAGAGTAACAGTTTCGGTAAGATTTTTTATTTTGTTAATTTTGATTCCGAAAAGCCATATTTTTAACGTTGAAATGCTTCTTAATTTTTACCTTAATTATAGCAGAACCTAACTCTAATCTCTGAAGAATTGTTGCATAAATAAGGGGTTGTGAGAGATATCAGAAGCTCTGATCTGTTGAGATCGCGTGTGCTTGCTTGAAATAGTTCAAATTAGGAGGCAGTTTAATGTTAGACAGTAGTGTTGTGCGGATACTCTTCGGGGCCTCTGTCATCATGACCAAACCCAATGTGTGAGAATATAAAATACAGTGACAGTTAGAATCGTCCTTTTTCAAGAATACGTTTCAGATACGAGAAATGAATTCCAAGATGGCTGCGCCGTTACGTGTTGGTCCAGATGATTATCACTAGAATATGGATGTTGGGGTATATTGGACAGGTTCAGGGTGGGGTGATGAGAGAAAAGGGGAGTGTTAAAGCAAGGTTATGGGTAATACTCGAAAGGTTTCTTTTATTTTATGGTCTGAATTCTGAGTTAAATATTCAAACGCTTGTCTGTATCGTGCTAATGTGATCTAGACCACACGCCGACTTCTGCTTTGTAATGTATATCTGATAAACAATAATACAATGCATTGTGTATCTATGTGTATTACTCCTAATACCAACAGGTTTGTTTTTGTATGTGTAAGGTAGGGACGCTAGTGGCGAGACGTGAGAGCTAAGAGGATGCCGTTTGGGTGACGTGATAGCCAGAGACAGCAGTTAAAACTAGTTTACCCTATCACTTCTGTCTGATAACTTTTAATTTAGAACTCATCAGTCTGACTAGTTGAGCGCTACAAGACCAGGAGAAGCACTCTTGTGGCGTTCAATAATGGTCACACCCCTACATTAAGCTCGATCTTGCGTCACATCCAGCCCTCGTGAAGAGGCAAGTAAATCGGAATTAGAACAAGCTTTGGTGACTATTGGTGAATTGACTAGTTAAAACGATGCCGTAACAATCAATGGAGACATAAAGAATTATTAGTGAACAAATATTGGAATAGAAATAAAATCATTTTTATTGCCATTCCTTTCTTCGCTGTGTATCGGCAAGTTGTAAACTTTTAAGACATTTTTATTAACAAAGCTTTAAGACATTTGAGAAACGAGAAATAAAAAAGAACGACTGTTTTTAAGATGCGTCCATTTTATCTGCGCGTTAAACTTAAGCGTGACAGACCAACTGCAAGCTATTGCGAATTAAAGCATAACAGACAAGCGAACATTCTACTTCAAGTTTAAGCGTGACAGACCGACCAAAATTATATTCTAAACTTAAGCGTGACAGACAAACGAAAATACTATTTTAAATATCAGTGTGACAGACTACGAAAAAACGATTAAAACTTAAGTGTAACGGGCCAACGAAAGTTTTTCTTCAAATTTAAGCATGGGAGATCAATGAAAATTATATTTCAATCTTAATCGTGACAGACCAACGAACATGATATTTTAAACTTAAACATCAACGACTTAAGAGAATCTTATTTAGAATTTAAGTTTGACCGATCAGTCGACGTCCAGAGCCTTTTCTAGAAATTCTGGGACGCATCTTAAACAAGATGCGTCCATTCAATCTACACGTTTAGCAATAAAAATGCTATTTCATATTTAAGGGTGACAGACGGACAAACATGGTGTTTACAACTTTCCCATTACATACCGAGGAATGTAATACTTAAAATCTTAAGCGTGACAGACCAACGAAAATACTATTCAAAACCTAAGCGTGACAGATCGAGCGACGGATAGGGGAAGTATTTACCTCCTCCCCACCGTGGGGAGATGTTATAAAAGTTCGGAAGGTAGGGACTGAAAAGTCAGTACACAAGAGGTGTATGAACCTTATGCCAACAAAATATGTCTGAGAAGCTCCAGTAGAGGTTCCTCATAAACCACCCCTTCTCAAAGAGA
Organism: Sepiola atlantica; assembly: GCA_963556195.1. Lineage (NCBI taxonomy): Eukaryota > Metazoa > Mollusca > Cephalopoda > Sepiida > Sepiolidae > Sepiola > Sepiola atlantica. Next base: position 92,609,395 of record OY744521.1, on the reverse strand, counting down.
CATGGTAAAGCCTGGGAGGATGGAACGCCTAGAACTGCACAGAACCATACCTCATCCCGACAGAAGTAAGGCCACTGTCAAGACTGATTGTCGAGAACGTATCCTACACTGGTATGAACAACAACAGATCGAATGACGGACAAAGTTTCTTATCTGCTTGGATGTGTCTAAAACGAGATGTATCAATTCAATCTGCACGTGTTGCGATAAAAATGCTATTATTTAGACTGAAGTGTGACAGACCGACAGACAAAGCCTTTAATAGAGATACGAGGACGCTTCTAGAAAAGGGGGCTTTGTATCTCACTCAAGTTAATCTTATTAATTGCAAGTCTCATTTTAAAAAAAAAAAGAAAGGCCGTTCAATTTATTTTCGGCCATTAATGTATTTTTGGTGACAAGAAACAACGCAGATCACGTGAGTTAAGATTCAGCAATGAATTATTTAATTAAGGCAATTGGGTAAATAGTACAACTGCTCTTCTTCTTACAATTTGTTTACAAACAAGTAAAACATTTGGTTCAAAAAATGGTTCCTAGCATCAAATGGCCGCAAAGGTTAATAAGCAGTTAAACAAGATATCTCAACCTTTTATTATACACAAGCAGGATTACCCGGCGTTGCCCAGGAAAGGAAATAGAAGAGTTTGTTTTTTTAAGACCTATGCGTAACAACTTTTTAGCTCTCTACTTTTCCATTGGATTGCTTCCCCCTTCTCTCTCTCTCTCTCTCTCTCTCTCTCTCTCTCTCTCTCTCTCTCTTTCTCTCTCAATTGGTTCAATATTAACAATAATAAAGTAATAAATATAAAAACAAAATAATAAATAAATAAAATAAAATATAAAAAATAAAATAATATAACTAAACAAAATTAATAAATACACAAATAAAAAATAAATAATAGACCCAACAACACCCTATATTTTCTTACAGTTTGCCTCTCCTCTTACCAAAAACATTTGTTGGAGGCTGCACTAATCACAGCCTCCAACACAATCAGACAACGAAATGGCTTCTACAATCTATCCTCCTTAATAAGCAAGATTATTCTGACCGAACAAAAACTAAACCTAGATCATGGCTAACCTGTCTTCTCTTCGTTCTCAATTGTACTTATATACAAGTCCCCGCACACACACTCACGCACAAACTCCTCCTCACATACATTGTCATTCACTACGAACCTAAACCACAAATAACAGCCTTACCAATGAACACAATCTAGACATCCTCACAAATATTTAGATATTTAACCCCTTTTCCCCTCAATTTAATTTCAAACCAATCGCACAAAACTACATTTCACCTATTTCTCGCCAAAATTAATATCACTTTTCTCCTTTGCTTTCTTTTTCCTTCCCCTCATTGTCATGTTCACAGCACATGTTAACACTTTCCTTCTAACTCACTTATATTCACACATTCCTGACATTGCCAGCTGGTCAATACTCCTACCCTCCAAAAATTTCACACCTAACCACAACAAAATCCCCACTCTCCCCCCTCACACAACTCACCTTTTCGACTACTTCTTCACACTCTTACCTACCCACCCCGCCTACTTTCAAATATCTTCATTTCTTCAAATCTATTTCTAAAACTATGATACTACTTACATACCAAAGACACAGAGTTCTCCCCTTCCCTCCTCTTTCCCCAGCCCCTCAAAATCCATGCTACACCTCGGCATGACAAAATCTCAGCACCCTCTCCCCTCTCTCCCACCCTAAGACAAATTCACTAACACTCCTACCCCTCCCTTTTTTCACTCACAGCCATCCAAATTCATTTCAGTCTCTGCCACTGACTTCTCAGTAGTCACGGCTACTACTTTTCCTCATCAACCCATCATGTCAACCCGATATTTCGATGTACTTGCATGACATTTTTCTTAAAATTATCATCATGAAGAAGTCTTACAAATAAAGACGAAACGTTGATGAATATATATAAAAAAATATCTCTTGGTTTTTCCTTTTTCATATATATATATATATAAATGTTAGATGGGTGTTGTTGCTAAAATACAAATACTACTTTAAAAAATAACATTTGTAATATGAGGTCAAGGAATAAAGAACTGTAAGCGCGGTAATGTTACTATAAAAACTACATTTCGTCAGACAGATGTAAAACAGCAAACGAATTCAACAGATCGATACGAATTGAATTATTTAAATAAATAAAAAACGAATAATTCAAAAATACCTTTAAAATGCGAATAAAAATAATTATTTAAATGTTTAAATCTTTTTAATACGTTTTTACTAAGATATTCTTTTTTAAATTTTATTTTTGTTTTATAGAAACGAGGAAAATCTATCTTTAAAAGATGAATTTATTTGCTTAACGTTTAATATGTTCCAGTTATTTTATAAACTTAACCGATAATTGCCCTAGTGACCCCAGATGTAACCGAAGGAAAATGTGAATTGTGTTTTTAGATTCCCTGAAAAATGTAATACTTATTGAAACTTATTTGATGTTTCTAACTATTAACATATAGATTTTTATAACACACAAACGAACAAAAATTGACTTTTATACATAGATATAGATAGATAGATTAAAAACAATCCCGTATGATATGCATAGTTTATACTTGGAAATATGTACTTACCGGTATTTCTATGAAGTGTTGTTACCCGCTTATTTTCCACGAACGTTTTCGGGACGAGTTCCGGAGCAGGTCAGGAATTGGAAAGAAACCATGCAATTTCACTGAAAGAAGAAAATACAAAGTAATTTTGTTAATGAATTATACAATATACGTAATAGATAGTGAACATATTGTACATTCGTTCAATTACATTCAGATATTGGCTGTCGTCGCGGCCAGAAAGTGTCGATAGCTCGATTGTCACTACTAGTTTTGCATTATTGAACTATGCTAATATTTGGGCTGAGATCAAAGCATAGTATCTTTTCTGTCCTCGGTCCCTATTGACCTGCCTCTCTACGAGGGTAGAGTTAGACCCAAAGCCGGTTTTTAATGCTGAAAAATTCCATCTACTCCAAAAAGCACTCTGGATTGGAACAAATATTAAAATTGCTTCAATCTAGAATGACCCTTCCTTCACTGACTGAGGTCAGAAAAGATGAAGTTGAGCACAACAGATACTACGCTCTTATCCCAGTCAAAATAGCCAACAGTTAGTGAAGGAGAAATCCTTCTACACTGAGGTAATTTTTTTCCGAACCCAGAGTGCCCCTTTTTCTGAAGCTGGATTTCGCCACGTTAAAAACTAACCTTGTGTCTAACTCTGCCCTCGTGAGGAGGCATGTAAATAGAGTGTATGCTAGTATTCAGAAGGTTGGGAGAAACGTAAAGATTTTTGGTTACAACCAGTATTCATACACGCCAAGGTTCGCTTTGACACCAATCTGGTAAACTAGGAACTCTCCCGCACCATCAGCTCTTTGATCGGTCGCCTAGAGTGCGTTGACCGAGGAATTCCAACGGGTCCGTTCTCGGGTATTTTTGTTTCCTTTCCGAGTACCCCCTCAGGGGAGCTACCCTCCCCCTCCCAGTTAAACTGACTTCATGTCTAATATTGCAGCAGTTTTAAGCGGATAAATAGTGATTACTAACGTACATACCAAAAAGTCTGATTTTAATAAACGAAAATACAGAAAGCAATGCTGTAGTAAAGGGGAGTTTTCGTGTAGACTGGTAGCCATACCAAAGATTGGCAGGCTAGTTTGCTCAATTATTTGACTCATAGCTAGTTTGAGGGAGGATGGGTGCATACCCTGTTCAGTAGTATTAATGAAAGGTACTTGGATTGTTGCAATAATTGAATGGACAATACGATGCCAAGTATTGTCTTGTCTCGGAATATCCTAGTCTGCTATTCTGAGTGTTTAGGAATTTCCGAGTTCAGTCGTATAGTTGTTGTAATTATAGACATGCATCACCATATTGAGCGTCCATTCGTCAACAAATTTCAATGGCTTTCATTTCTTACTATTCAAAAATCGATGATCAATGCCCGTTTTTGTGTATAGCTTACGAGTAGGGTGGATATACTAACATTTCCCTTGTGTTTCTAGAACGTGATGCCATTCGTCAAATACTTATGAAATAATAATTTACAAGACTAAAAACAGATTACAAAATAATTAAAATATATTACGAATGTTTATTACATTTTTATGGTTTTCATTTGAAACCACATTTGGGAATGGAAAATTAAATGTGGCTTAAATATGTTCGCTTTATTTTTATAAAGCGAACATATTTAAGCCATATTTAATTAATAGTCATATTAAAACCTGCATGTCATTTTGCATCTATAAAAATAAAATGTAGACGGCGTAATGACATTGCTATACCGGTTCTCGTTATATCAGCGAAGTTAAACAACGTTGAGTCAAGTCAGTGTCAGATGGGTGACCAGTTGGGAATACTAAGCGTTGTATATTATCTCCCATGATTTGGATATACATGCGGCTGGGCAGCATGTGAATTTGATATGCCCTAGAAACTGTTTCTTTCGGTGGAAGCAGGATGAACGCCCAGGGCGAATAACACACACACACACACATATATATATCAGAATTTTTTTAGATAAGGGTTGATAATTCTTAGTAAGTAAAAACAAACGAAATTAAAAGAAAGCATGTTCTAGACACTGTTTTCTATTTACGTTTTACTTCGAAACGGGTCTTGTTTGATTAATTACATGAAAAATCATCTATACTAACAGTCATTGTCTAAAGCAAAAAACAAGCAATTTTGGCGGTAAATAATAATAATGATAATAATAATAATAATGATAATAATAATAATAATAAGAAGAAGAAGAAGAAGAAGAAGAAGAAGAAGAAGAAGAAGAAGAAGAAGAAGAAGAAGAAGAAGAAGAAGAAACAAAGGAAATACACGGAACTTGTCAGAGAACTGAAAAGAATATGAAACATGAAGAAAGTCAATATAATACCAATAATTAAACTAGAAAAAGACATGGGGAAATTTGAATCAAATGGAAGACAGAGACTATACAACGGACGGCAATGATGAAATCAGCTGAAATTTTAAGGAACATCCTCGAATGCGAAAACGAACCCACAAACTACAAACACTAGCCAACCACAACATGAAAGATGCAACAGAAATAGAACAAAAACATGGAATGAAACCCCGCGTGAAACCGAGGGAACTGAAACTGCAAGAAATCTTATAAACACCCCCCACACACACAAAAGACACCACCCACACACACAAAAGACATCAGCCTCCGCTGAAATCAAACAAAATAGTCGTGAAGGTTCAAGGAGGGTGGAAAAACCGAGAAAGGAGAGCACTAACCAGGTATCTACTGGAAGAGTGCGGTGAGTACTGGGATCTTGAGGAGGCTTGTTGCCAACTAAATCCCACAGAAGACATATGATCGTTACCAGCGAGAAATCAATAGTAAGCGGTTTTTGCAATAACGCAGTCATTTTCAATGGTTATCGAAAGAAGTGGAGAATACTGAAATTTAAAGAGATGATGATGATGATTATTATTATTATGATTATGATTATGATTATGATTATGATTATTATTATTATTATTATGATTATTATTATGATTATGATTATTATTATTATGATTATGATTATGATTATTATTATTATTATTATTATTATTATTATGATTATTATTATTATGATTATTATGATTATGATTATTATTATGATTATGATTATTATTATTATTATTATTATTATTATTATTATTATTATTATTATTATTATGATTATGATTATTATTATTATCATCATCATCATCATCTTTTTGGGCAGCCTTTCTGTTTCTCGGACAGCAAATTGTTTTGGTCCAAATGACCATAAATACATTCAGACAATAAGCTTGTGAAATCTGTCCACATAACTGAGAGGCAAGTGATTGGTCTAAAGTTTGTCACTTCACCCTTTTTGTCTTAAATTTTATGATCAAGACCGTAGTGCCCTTTGTCAGCCACTCAGGGAAGCTACCCGTCGTCAAACAGCCATTTATCATTGCTGCAAGAAGTGGGTGAAGAGCCGTAAGGCTTTTAAATCAGTATCCCTGGACTGCGTCAGGTCCGGGTGCTTTCCAATTTGAAAGCTTTTTATCCCTCTCCTTCAGTATCTAAACAGTGACTGTTATATTCGTTTGTCGTTCTACTCTAGAGGACACCTCCCTTTCAATATCTTGAGATCCATTCTGCATCATCTTGATGTTTTACTTCCCTTCCCCAAATGCCTTTCCATAATGCACGAGATTGGTCAGAATTTCTTCACTAATTCTGCAAAAAGCTGTCCTGTTATGAACGGCAAAAGAGTTAAGATACAGCTTGAATATCTAAAGTCAAAAGAAATCCAACTAGAAACATTAGACTACTATGAAATAAACATAATAATAAATATTCTATAAATTATATGTTTGGTAGATAATTTACATCATACGTTCTTCTATTCTTCAGTCAAGAATAAACCCGGCATACTTTTACGTAGATTTTGGACATGTTTATTATTCTGGTGCGACCTTCTGTACTCTCGTCATCTGTAAGTGATTATAATGTCCGATGTCTGTTCCGACTCGTCCTGGAATGTTCTTACAATGTAGTGAAATTTTACAGGTTTTGATATGGTAACTGATTTTATGAAGCATAAATATGAAAGCTCTACTTTACATTCCACTTACAAACTTACAAACCTGGAATTCCCTAATGATCACCCATCTAAGAAATCACCAGGCGAAATGTTGCTTAACTGCAAAGATCCGACGAGAACCGATGTTTAAACGTGATAAAAGCTGGAAGTGGAAGAATCTGTAAAGTGACTTTCTTAAAAAAAACCATTGAGCAAGGTATGACTAGATCTCTCCATCCATAGCTGTGAATGAAATAGCAGGGTAGACTGAAATGTAAAGCTTTGGTAGAGCAACTAATTTAGAAAAATAACCTTCGAAATAATCGATCAATTGTTACAGCATTGCTTCCGATCGTCTTGAATGTCTACTGTCACGAGACAATATATGAATATCTATCTATCTATTTCATATATATATACACCACTACACAGATTAATACCAATATGCAAAATAATGCCAACACACAATCTCCCACTTTTCCCCTCAACAATCCCCATCAACAACCCCCTCCACTAAATAATACTCTCCACACTGACCAACAACTACCACCAACTAATAATGGATCCGATCTCATTCCCCAAGACACCCTACCGTCCCCAACTAATAACCCTAACTTAAACGTTGACTTGAATCCGAGCATACAAACCGTAAGCACCCCTAATAATATAAACAACTCAAATAATACAACAATAACCCCCCATAAAATTCATACCTATATTGGTGCCAGTGCTTTCCCCATAAAGACTCGAATCTCTAACCATATCTACTCTTTTAAACACAATAGTAATGGTACCACTAGCACTTCTCTTTCCAACCTAATAAAAAACTTCCACATCAAAAATACCCCCTACTCCCTAAGTTGGTCTATATTAAAAAAGTCAAACTCATATACTCCTGGTTCTCTAAATACTCGCGAGCCACTTTCTATCGGCCCTTTCTCTCTTTGTTCAACTTATCTTATCTTTGACCAATTTCACCCCCCCCCCCAAATCATATGTTCATACTACTTGGAAACCCCTTGCAAGTTTCCCTTATATATCTAATTAAATTTAAACTGTAACTGTTATTGTTACCCTGTTACGACTCACTCACCATTTAAACCACAGATTATAAAATTGACACTGCACTCAAATTTTTGATTGAACCAACCCAACTCCACCCCTATTACTAGAAATCGAAACAAATTGTTTCTAACAATCTTTCCTTATCCCTTACATTGTTCCCCTCTCCTAAATTTCAATATACCTGAGTAGAACAGACTTGACCTTTAAATTTCACTAACCCTTTTCCCATTAAATTATCTCCCCCCTCCCCATTATTTCCCCCCCCCCCATTATTTCCCCCCCCCCTTATCTCTTTGGCCATTTAATGTCCCTCCAAATTATTCATCTAACCCTTAATTTGGTTTTAAATTAAAAATAAATAAATAAATTCTTTATTAACTATTCCCTAGCTTTTAAATTTAAATTTAATCTTATATTATTCAATGCTCTCACTACTTTATTCCTTAAACACACTGAAACCATATCTGATAACTACAATTTAACCTGCCCTTAGCCGCCTGATATATTTGGAAGCTCACATTTTACTTCTATTTTTAGAATCAACTTTTTCTATACCTATTCACCACTTAAGATTAACCCCACCCCCAAAACCTACACCCTACCGCTAGCCCGCACCCTTAACCCACCTGTCACTTTATCTACATCCCCATGCCAACCCGTCCTACTTTTATTTTTCCCCCAAATTCACAAAGCGACTTTTTAAACTACCCCGCACCTCCTAACCCCCCCCCCCCCCATCCTGACCCCAAATCTGAAACTTTCATCAACTTTGGTTTTTCTCATTCTGAGTTAATCCTTGTATGAGATCCTACCGTTTTTTCTAGGCCCGGAAGAAAATCAAAAAATGGCCTGTTTTCCTCTTCAAAGCCTCTTTTAAGTACATCTGGACTTATCTACTTTTGAGCACCTTTTCCAACCTGCTCCCATGCAAAGTGTTTTTATTCACTTTCTACAATTTCACCGAACCTTTTCAACGGAAACTTACCACCCGGACAATTGTATTTCTTTTTCACGAAATTTTTTTCACGAAATTTTCTTTTCATTCAGTACATTTTTTGACAAAAATTATTTTAATAATTTTTAAAAATAATTCTCATATTTTTCAAATATTTGAACTTTGGTTTTTTCGAAAGCCAACTTATCCATCTGTATTTCTCCTCTGATGATAAGATTTCGATCTTTGAAAAGCCTTGGCTTAAGGAAAGGAAAATAAACACTAGTTTATTACTGACAACCTTGCATTGAACAATTGAAATTTGAAATAAATTTGGACAATCGTCGCATATTTATCAATCTTTTTTCTTCTATCTCTATATATATATATATATATATATATATATATATATATATATATATATCAGAATGTAGGTGTTTGTCTTTCCACATAGCAGTTATCAATGGCTGTATCTCAGAGAAAAACCAATGACATAGATAGAATCAACGAATGTTTTAACCGGCTTTTAAATTATTAACAATGTGTTTCTGTAAAAATAATAATATATAATAACGGTTATTTTGTTTAACGGTACATCAAATTTTATATCCAAACCAAACGTTTTACTTTTGTAAACGAATTCTTCGAAAAACAGTAGTTGCAACTGGATGACATAGTGCATTTCATACCTTTGCCAATTATTATTGGTTACGTTCAACGTGTTTGGTGGCCATAGAATGCTGGGTAGGTCTGCTAGTACTTTGATATGTTCAGCAGATTGTTTGTTTATGCTTGTATTTCGATTCGTTTAAACAACGTTAAACAATGAAAATAGAATGACGCAAAATGACGAAGACACGCGGAGAGTAATAGTAATTGCTTATCAAAAGAGTGTTTGTTGGAGACGTTTAAGGATAGTAGCTGTTACTTTCTTTGGTTTATTGCCGGATTAACGTTGAAGCGACAACAATCTAATAATGTATGTATGTATGTGTATGTGTATATATATATATCTGTATATATATATATGTATATATGTATATGCATATATATATATATATATGTGTGTGTGTGTGTGTGTGTGTTGCATATGGAATAGATTTAAACACCTTTAAACGAAGGCATTAGTGTTGTTCTTTAGTAGGTCGCATATAGAGTAAATTTAAACACTTTTTAACTTAGACCTTAGTGTTGTTTTATTGTAGGTTGCATATGGAGTAAATGTAAACACTTTTAAAAGGGGGCATTAGTGTTGTTCTGTTTTAGGTTACATATGGAGTAAATTTAACACTTTTTAACAAGAATATTACTGTTTTTAGTTGTAGGTTGCATATGGAGTAAATGTAAACACTTTTAAAAGGGGGGATTAGTGTTGTTCTGTTGTAGGTTACATATGGAGTAAATTTAACACTTTTTAACAAGAACATTACTGTTTTTAGTTGTAGGTTGCATATGGAGTAAATTTAAACACTTTTTAACGAGGGCATTAGTGTTTTCCTGTTGTAGCTTGCATATGGCGTAAATTTAAACACTTTTTAACGGGGACATTAGTGTTGCTTTATTGTAGATTTCATATGGAATAAATTTAACACTTTTTAACTAGAACATTAGTGTTGTTTTGTTGTAGGTTGCATATGTACTAAATTTAAACACTTTTTAACGGGGGCATTAGTGGTTTTCTGTTGTAGCTTGCATATGGACTAAATTAAAACACTTTCTAACGGAAACATTAGTTTTGTTCTGTTGTACGAAGTAAATTTAAACACTTTTAACGGTGATATTAGTATTGTTTCTTTGTAGGTAGCATATGGATTAAATTTAAACACGTTTCAACGGGGATATTAGTGGTGTTCTGTTGTAGGTTGCATATAAGGTAAATTTAAACACATTTGAACGGGGGTATTATGTTGTTCTGTTGTACGTTGAATATAACGTAAATTAAAATATTTTTAAACGAGGACATTAGTGTTGTTTTGTTTTACGTTGCATATAAAGTCAATTTAAACACTTTCTACGGTGACATTAGTGCTGTTCTGTTGTATGTTGCATATGGACTAAATTTAAACACTTTTTAACGGGAACATTAGTGTTGTTCTGTTTTAGGTGTAAGAAGGAGTAGATTTTAACACTATTTAACGGGGACATTGGTGTCGTTGTTTTAGGTTGCATATAGAGTAAATTTAAACATGTTTAACAGTGAGATTAGTGTTTTTGTTGTAGGTTGCATACAGAGACTATATTTTCCAAAATTCATAATGATCGATTCATAGAATAGATTTGGAATTTTGTCTTTTTTGCTTAGATTTAACTGGGTTTTAAAATTTACCTTTTCTTGATACGAACAAGCTTATAGTGTTGAATGTATACCGAATAAGTCTTTCCGTTAATTTTTTTAAAAAAATATTTTGTATATCCTCAAACTATATATTTTCGGAATGACCAGAAACAATTGTTTCCTAATAAAGTGTTTTTGAATGAAATATAGAATACTTTCTGAATAATAATTGTTACTTAATAAATTTGTATTATCTTTAATTTTTTCTGAGGTTTTATATATAATCCAACACTTAGAAGTGTGTTTTTAAAATCCCGAACGCCTTTACACATATAACACAAATTCAAACTCATGAGTGATCCATCAAACTGCATTAAAATGTTAAGATAAGCTATATTTATTATATATTATAATTTAGTATATTTTACAAGGTCCGCTGTCTGGATTCGGCGCGTTTCAAATTATGAGAAGTTTATCTTCACGTTATATATTCATATATATATATATATATATATATATATATATATATATATATATATATATATATATATATATATATATATATATTGTATCATAAAATATACTTATGACAAGTAAACTAAAGAGAAGCGTTTGTATTTCATTTCCGAGTGAAATCATAAAGATTGTTGCATGGATTTAAGTTTTAGCATTTTATTTATAGTTAAATTATATACACACATAAACAGACTTATATACACACATATATAACATATTTACATACACATGTACATATATAAGCACACTCATACATATGCTGGCTGCACACTCGTGTTCGAGCATTGCCATTGCTTGTCCAGATCAAACAGTAAGTTCGTGAAGTTTTCAAGCAATGCGAGGAAATGTTTTGCACAGAACGAATCCCACTATCTAAGCAACTGTCATCTTGACACAAAAAGAAGGTCAAGTCCACATCATTAGACGCAACAGTCGCCACAAGTGTCATATCAGAATGTGTTCCTTATTCTAAATACCTACCTTTAACGAAGGCTGCGGGGGACATTTCCTGTGGTTACAACTTGAGCATTTCTATGTCTCTTCCACACACACAAACAAACACACACCTGTTTGATTTAATAGTTATGGATACGCTTTCGAAGAGGATTAAAGTTGTCATGTTTCTACTTTCTCACTTCTTCTCAATTTGCTGTTTAATTTTTGCTTCTTTGTTGGACTTCGAACTTTGGTGTCTAATCCCTCTGTTGATGAAAAGACTAGTTATCAATAAACTTTCATTTCGGTTCTGAAACGATCGTACACAAAACAGTTATTGATGTCATAAAGTTGTTTATTTCAGAACTAGAATATACACAACATAGATCTTGTGTAAACTCTATTACATGATCATTTCTTTACGCTCCATAACAACTGTGGGTACGATCGTTTCTGAGACGATATATTGTTTATTAATATCGGTTCTCTTCATCAGCATAGAGGTTTAGACACCAATTTAAAAGCTAACAGACAGTTTCAAGGCTATAGAGTTTAACACCCCTAATTATACATCAAATTAAAAATAATGAGGGGAATAGGAGTTTGGATACATCAAATCAGTAAAGACCGAGTAAACAACAATATTTAGGGATATACAGTGAGAATCAAAGTAGAAAAAACTGACGTAACATTGCATGCAAGGAAAAACACATTACAAGGAAGAAGAAACAAATTTATCTTTTTTATATAACATAAAAGACATTAGATGGGAGATGCACTCTCCTTCGATTATATATATATATAGTCATACAATGTGAAAAATGTTATTAATGGTTCAAATTGCTTATTATCAGTGGTAAAGTAATTGGTTATGATAGCTTTAGTAAGAAGCCTTATCAAAAGCTAGTCCTAATAGATTAGAAGTTATAGAAAAAAAGTAGTTTTCGGAAAAGAAAATTGAAAAATTTATTAAAGGTTAAAGTAGTTGAGAAAATTACTGCTTACAGAATTTATTAAGATTGCGACTCAGAAATTAAAAATATTAATTAAGATTTAAAGTTAAAATTTTAAAGAACTATGGGAATTTAAAGCTCAGGCATCTAAAATAGTTTGTATATCTGTTGATATCCTAGGTAGAAGCAGAACCAGTGATAACCTGTCCACTGACAACATTTTACAATGATAATAATGATAACATAAGCAGTAATAATATTAGAATAATAACGAAAATCGTGGATTACTTTTTAATGATTATAATAAAGTTAACTCTAACCGAAAGTAATATCCTAAGGAATAATTATATATATATATATATATATATATATATATATATATATATATATATATATATATATATATAAAGAGAGAGAGAGATTTAATTAATTAATTTATAAACTAATTTATTGTATACAGATTTTTATAATTAATTTACAAATTAATTTTGCGTGCAAATATATATATATATATATATATATATATATATATATATATATATATATATATATATATATATATATATATATATATATAGCTTAAAATTTATTGATAGTAGAATGTCGACATCTCCTGGTTACACGATTGCCTTACGGATGCATGCAACACCCCAACCCCAACGTGGGAAGCAAAAGACGGGACATCCGCTCACTTCGATCGTCAAGTCAATTCTGATGTTTTTCTCTATCCTCTCTCGATCGGTGACGTAATTCTGGAATTGTTTTAATACATTTCTCAAATCGGCATACTTCAAAATAAAAAGAATCAAATGGTTGCAATTTTTCTTGTTATTCTCCAACTTGAAATAATCAAAACAATCAGAGTCGCATTAGCCACACCCTTGACCTACATCTCGTTAGGTTATAATACTCATTCACTATTTTGCATTTTTCGATCAACCCGGGGTAACATTGTTACATTTTCACACATGATGATACGGTGACCGTTTTATTTTAAAGCAGTACTCATCTGTCTGAACTGTATTTGGATATTTATATTTTTATTAGTTGGGAGTTGAGTCTGACTCGACCATTCTTATACGAAGTCTAAACGCCTCTATCTACCAATAACATGCATTATTACGTTTATCTTCACTGAAGCCTAAAACAAATCTCACTATTCAACTTGAAATCCTTTCTATGTTAAATCATTGAATTAACCAATATGGGAGACACAGATGACCTCAAAAGCCATCACCCGAAAATCGTATTCGGCAACCGGAAATCTGAAATCACATTACTGCTACGTAATGTGTAATACTGCTATTTTAAAATATTTGGGTCTTGTGACAGACGAGGCTAATTCTGGTGTCGGGCGTTTTAAGAAGTAAAATTCTGATTCTAAGAAGAAATAACGTTTCAAGTAACAACAATTCAAGAATGAGTAAGAACGTTAGGAGACAACATCCCAAATCACGTTAGGTGTAAGCGGGTTTAGTTTTATAAAAATAATAAAAGAAGAAATGCAGACCAGAAACGAGAGAACGAATTCAATATTGTCTACAATGCAGTCTGTCGTCCAGCCTATGACATAACCTTCCACCTCGCTCTTTTACTCGGCCTTAAATTGAAGATGTCTAGTCACGAAATCGTAAAAAGATATCTATATATATATAAAGTTACATTTGTATATATGTTTATATATTTGTATGTACAGTATTCACTCATAAGCAAATAACCCGACCGTTATAAATTTTGGAACACGGCTGCTAGGCGTAAGGCTTGGTTATATTAGCTACAGTTTGTTTGATTAAGTTTTATGCAAAGGCGGCAACAATAAGAGTAAAAGTCCTTTGTGAAAATTCAGATACCTCCAATCTTTGTTAAATACTGACATCAATAAAAAAAAATATATTCTCAAAATGTCAGTTTCTTCATAGTATTTTAAAGGATTTTAGGGTGGGGATAATATGGACACAACCTCCAATTTGAAAATTAAAATATTTCAGGTTTGCATTAACTTTCATCTAATGCTATTAGACACCAATGAAGCAAGATTCCCTAAATTTCAATTTCTTTTGAAGACCCTATATGTATAAGACTTAAATTTTAGACATCTAGAATTAACATCATGTAATGGATTTTGATCAAAATTAGAATTAGGATTCTAGATATAAAGTTTTATATCATCATATCTTGATTTCAAAGTGGTGCAAAACTGTTCTGTTTGGGGAATTTATTTTTCCAGTCCTGAAGCGGGCATACTCCTAGTTTTGTACAAAGCACTGTTGTGTTTATTTTCTTAATTACAGACATCTTGAGTAAATACTATTATTTATTAGTGTTACATTATCGCGGATAACTCTGGCAATCTCGAGAGGAAAGAAGAATACCAAGACATTTGATTGATAAACGTATTTTTTATTCAGACGTTCCGAATTTTGACCGAATAACATCCTGCCTATCCAAGAAGTATGGCTAACCGTTTTAATTTTAAAGGTTAAATTATTTCCTTCTAAAAAATGACTTAATTTGTCCCATGAACTTAAGACTAAATTTTCCGATCGGAGATAGTGACGCACATTTAGTGACCCTGCACTTAATGACCTCGTGTTTGACCTGTTGTATTTCTGCTGTGTTGAAAAGAATGGCGGCACACACTGATGTATAAAAGATATAATGATATATCTTGATTGCCGGTGGCAGTGAACGAGTGAGGGTAAGTGACGAAGGAAGGAGCACATGAATTAACGGAGTGGCTTTCTCAATTTCGAGTCCATGTATATCATAATTTGTGACACGCACGCATCTATTTGCAAACACTGATCTTGGGATTTCGCTTTCACTGTCAATGGAGCCACGCTCCCATGGCGTTTATTTAAGATAATTTTTGCAGGTGGTTTTGAATAAATCAACAATTATTTTATTTTCGACAATCGATCGTATTTTATTTCTTCCGGTTTGATACGTGCCTGTGTCAAGTACGTTTTATTCCTGACTAGTGACATTTCCGATACACATGGCCTGATATTCAACATAATTACATTAAAATATACATTTACGTCGATATATTTATACTAGAATATGTAACATAGAACAATAATCGAAACCATATTTGTAGAACATGTAAAATATAGAGTGAACATAAAAATGGCAGACATAATTAGATCCGAAATGACGCTGGGTTTATGGGAATAACGTGAAGTCTCCGTACGTTCCAAGCAATATAAGTCAACAAAGACACACGTATGTAAATTAGATGGCCACGCTGAAGAAAAAGGAGTCACTCTTTCTGTAAATGCGCACATACATTAAATAATATTAGAGTAAGGTTAAATAAACATAGAATGAGAGGTTCTGAAAGAAATACATAAATAGCCATAAAAGATATTGTGACTTGTTCAGTTAATTATAAATTACGACTTATTAAGACAACTAAAACAGTTTCTTTTTAAAACATAACTCCATCTCAGAATTATGTTACATATTAGAATTTATGTTGTGCTATTAAATTATATAGAAGAAACCCCTTAGGGAAACAAATATTTATGAACTCATATTTAGTATATATACATATATACGGCATAATCACGTTGACACGCTGAATCCGTTAGATTACCGAAGTTAAGCAACGTTGAGCCTGGCCAGTACTAAAAAAGGTTAGGACAGATAGAGTATCTTCCTGACCCCTAAGAACGTCCCCGGGCGTTATGGGAAAACAAGAATAACATATATATATATATATATATATATATATATATATATATATATATATATATATATATATATATATATATTGAGATAGAAGAAAAAAAGAGTGATAAACATGCGACGATTGTCCAAATTTATTTCAAATTTCAATAGTTTGCAAGGTGTATTCAGTAATAAACTAGTGTTTATTATTCTTTCCTTAAGCCAAGGCTTTTCAAAGATCGAGATCTTATCATCAGAGGAGAAATGCAGATAGATAAGTTGGCTTTCGAAAAAGCCAAAGTTCAAATATTTGAAAAATATTATTTCAAAAAAACGTAGTGAAAGAAAAGTTTCTTAAAAAAGATATGTGGTTTGTCCGGGTGGTAATTTTCCGTTGAAAAGATGTCCAATGAATAGGGGAAATTGTAGAAAGCGAAAAAAAAGCTTTTGTGTAGGGGCCGTATGAATGTTCAAATATAAGTAAATCCAAACGCACTTAAATGGAATTGAAAAGAGAAAAGCTGGCTATTATTGACAACTTCCTGGACCAATATTGATATATATATATATATATATATATATATATATATATATATATATATATATATATAATTATTTTTAAATTTTAATTTTTTTACTCTTTCTTTGGAGTATAATATGGTCTCGGTACCCCCTCTAAATTGTAAAGTTTGGAAAAATGAGAAAAATGTGTCCACGTTACATACCCTATTTCATAGAATGCATATTCCATGATTCCCGAATATAAGTTCACTAGTTTAGGATTTTACCAAGCATATACATATTATTGGCGCTCATGCGCACGCACCGATTCTTTTTTTAAATGTATTGCTTAATATAACTCAAAATTTGGTGTAGAGCATTTTTTTTCTCTATTAAATTTTATGTATCATATTTTAAAAGTTTTTTGTGGCGGATGCGAATTTGATTTTTTTTTAATATGTCCATGTTACTCGCAGGGTTGCCGAGAATATATATTAGAAAATTCATTATCACCTGTTCATAAAAACGGAAATAGATTTTTTTTTTAATTTAAGAAATTTATATATATATGCACACCTAAATATTTAAATATAAAAAGAATAATGTGCCCATGTTACTCACTGTATTTTATAGAATATATATTCCGAAATTCATAATGATCCGTTCATTAGTTTAAGAAAATTAAAAGTTTTGGGTAGCGGGTTTGGGTGGGTGCACCCCTAAATTGTAAAGTTTACAAAAAAATAATGTGCCCATTGTTACTCACCATGTTTCACAGAATATATATTCCAAAATTGATCGCTTCATTAAAAAAACATAAATTTATTAAGAAAAACTTGATATATATGCACTCCCTAAATGTTAACATTTACAAAAACATAGTGTGGCCATGTTACTCAGCGTATCTTTTAGAATATATATTCCAAAATCCATAATAACCCGTTCATTAGTTTAAGAGATTACCCTGTATATGTATATATATAACTTTATAAATATAAAGAAATGGAATCTTCGAATAATGCGGGAACTGTAAGACAGAAAACTTAATAAGAAGGCGTTTTTTATTAAATCTTACTTGCTTCTAAATTTATATATATGTAAAAATCAAAAATATGAACTTTCCTATTTTAATATATATATATATATATATATATATATATATATATATATATATATATATATATATATATATATATATATATGAGAAAGGAAGGATGAGAGTAATCCGACGTAATGAGAAATGAAAAAGGAAAAAACAAGAGATATTTTTTATATATTCATCAACGTTTCGTCTTTATTGTAAGACTTCATCAGGATGATAATTTTAAGAAAAATGTCATGCAAATACATCGAAATGGTTCAGCGCTCTTAGTAGCCACGGCTACTGCTTTTCCTCATCAATCCATCATGTCAACCCAATATTTCGATGCATTTGCATGACATTTTTTCTTAAAATTATCATCCTTACAATAAAGACGAAACGTTGATGAATATATAAAAAATATCTCTTGGATTTTCCTTTTTCATTTCCCATACATATATATATATATATATATATATATATATATATATATATATATATATATATATATATATATATATATATATAGGATCAAAATAAGCCAAAGTGAAAACTTTTAGTAGATGGAACCTATTGTGAAAAGGATTAGCTCAATATACGAGATAGAGCAATAGTAGAGATAGAAGAAAAAGATAGAAGATAGAGATAGATTTATCACTCTTTTTTCTTCTATCTCCCTCTCTCTCTCTCTCTCTCTCTCTCTCTCTCTATATATATATATATATATATATATATATATATATATATATATATATATATATATATATGCCATCCTTCTAATGGGGTAAATGGTAATTTTCAATTATTTCAATGAATGACGTTATTAAAGGTTTAACTGACAATGTCATAGTAAATCAACATTATAAAGAGAAAAAACGCCGCGCTTTGAAACAAATATGGCCGCTATTAAGGCCACTATGTTTTACGCTAATCACATCTCGGTTTTGAACAATGGTGACCTTACTAAACATTATGATTGCTGTCTTCTGTTCGGGTCTAAACGCTTTCTTACGTATTTTAAGAAACAATTCCATAATATAGGTCAGTCTGTGTGACCATTCTTTAGAATAACACACAACCCCATTTTTCAAAGTTTGAGGATTTTAAAAGAAAACATAGAAAAATCTAAAGTATGACATATTGGGTCAAAAATTAAAAAGAAAAATAGACAGGCATTAAACAACATGGAAATTAAGAAGTAAACGAAGAATGAACCTTTTGGACCTCGTAGACGACTAAATGCTTTTTTTTTTATTATTTGACGGACTACTAATATATAATATATACGGCATAATTATCTTGAAACATAAAGTTCTCGTCAGATCACCGGAGTTTAGCGATGTTGAGCCTAGCTAGTACCAGATGAGTGGCCACTTTTGAATAACAGAAACTGAATGTGAGTCTTGAAAGCAGTCACAACCTATGAGACATAATATTAATGCCTAGACACCTACATTATAACTCGAAACACGATCAACGAGTTTCGGAGTTGCGATGCGGGATGCAACAAACTGAACACGTCATGCTGATGTTTTGTCTCGTTAAAGTAATATGAATTTAGAAAAAACTATAAGTATACCCGTCCTAGAACGGGTATAAGCAATATTTATAGGATTTTGGAGCTACACATTTTCATACGTTATCAGATACGTCCTCGGCAATCAGTCTATTTGATCTAGGTAATCTTCTTTCGGTCGAGCTGTGTTATGGTTCTGTGCAGTTTTAGGAGAGCCACCTTCTCAGGCTTTGCTTTCACTCTTTTGGAAGGTGTTAGAAAAAATACGTCATTGTATGTGTCACTGTGTCTGTTTTTATTTAAACTAAGTTTGTTAATTTTTCAAGATATTATTTCGTTTGTTTTGTAATGTTAATTTGAATATTACATTTAATTATTATACCATAGTTTGTTTATGGAATTATTAATTAATAACTAATGAGTAATTTACTCGGTCCACTTTATTATATAGATAATAGCGATTGTTGTTTTGTAGAAATACCCGAAGCTGTCTCCCCTTACATTTAATTAATCTGTTATAAAAATGTCAACGTAAACTTGTTTGTAAAAATAATTAGGTGCTTCTATAATAAAAAGCCGAAAAAAAGTTTTTCTTGTCTTTTAGCGTTGGAGAGGTAAATAAGGGGCAGGTAACTCTTCACAATAGCTCTAGCTTTCGAACAATATTTTTCTAACCCTAACCCTAACCCTAAACCCTAACTCCAACCCTAACCCTAAACCCTAACCCTAACCCTAAACCCTAACCCTTTTATGTCTAATCGATGTTCTCCTTGCATAGTAGCCACATGTGCAACGCCAATTAAAGACATCAGTTTTGATTACTGATGGTACAAGTCGCATCTCATGGCCACAGTTGCAGGTTTCTGCACCAGAAATTAGTCTGTGTGCTTGCAAAAAATCAATTTGTTTTGCACTATCTGATGTGAAATACAGTATATCTTCGAACTTGAAAGAGTTAAGATCCATGATCCTAATTTCAGAGAAAAGCGTGTTTAAAATTCGTTGTAAGAGTTACCTGCCCCTTATTTACCTCTCCAACACTAAAAGACAAGAAAAACTTTTTTTCGGCTTTTTATTATAGAAGCACCAAAAATTAATTTAAATGTATAGTTAATTGTAATTATTGTAGTCTGGTTTGTTGACGAAACAAGGCACCTTATTATCGATTAGCTGGCTTCGCCCGTTCGCTATTGCTTCGAAATTCAATTTCTATTCACTATTTAAAATCATTAGATAAAAAGACAAACTAATCGATAAGACAAAATTAAATTAATAAAATTAAAAATACAAATCACTAAATTAATTAAATGAAAAAAATTGAAACATTTTTCCTTCCAAGAAGGTCAGTCAATTCAATCGAGATTTTATTATTTTATTCTCTTTCTAACAACGTAAATTTTTTTTTTTAATTTCTCATGAAAATTACATTTGCATACTTAATTATTCTTTTCTCTTCATTTTATTATTATTAGTCATTAAGATTCAGCTTCTCCTTATTTGCTCATGTAATTAAATTTTTTCATAAAAATACATTTTCATAGGTGATTATTTTTTCCTTTCTTTTTTATTATTATCAGTTAATTTCAAGATCAAGCCTTCCCGTCTTTTCTCATAAAAATTACATTTTCATACGTGATTATTGAAGCGAAACGGAGACACGTACGTTTACTTTTATTATATAGATGTGTTTATAAATATTGCAGTTTGTACAGGGTGGGCAAAAATAAGGGTCCTATTTTTAAAAATTTATAACTTTTTTATTTATTGATTTTTTTTTTTTTTTTTTTAGAATAAGTAAAGGACCCCTTCCGAAGCAAGCATGAGCCGTATTAGCCCTAAGGAACGCACCCTCATTTAGAAAACATTATTTTTGCTTAAAAAACTCAAAACAGTGTAAAAAACAATACTTTAGTTTTTGTAAGTTTTAAGAAGTGTTTTTCGGCTAAAATTTGTTTTGTTTATTTCAAAAAATCTCGGAAGGGTCAGTCTACACACACATAAAGTTTGGTGAGTTTAACTTTTATTTTGTGGAAGTTATTCAAATTCAAGTTATTCAAATTTAAAGATAGGACCCTTATTTTGGCCCACCCTGTATTTGGTAATACTCCCTGAACTTGTCTCCCTGTATTTACCAAAGTATTAATTGAAACGTTTTGTTGTAAAAAGTTTCAAATAGTTTTTATTTGTTATAAATATAATTTTGAAAGTTACATTTTTGGGGGATGATTAAATTATGAAGAAACCAATCAATAGATTAGAAAACTTTCCAAAATATTATTTTTAATATAATTTTGAAAGTCAAATTTAAATATTACAATGTCATTTAACTATAAAAAAAAATGATGTAACCAAATTTTTATTAAACTCTGATTATTTCTGGTTAGTTATTTTATTTGTAGCTAAATTATGAATCGAAATACCTTATTTCATTGTTAAGAACAATTGGCAACTTTCCGCAAACCTCGAGATATCAGGTCTATTGGCTAGGATCAAAGTGTAGTACCTGTTCTATCTAAGTTATAATAACAGAAGTCATTTGCGACTGAGGCAATTTATTTATTAGTCAAAATCCAGAGAGCCCATTTATACTTTTTATATTATTTAACTAATAAGCCAATATTAAAGTAACTTTTTTATGAAGAAATAAGTTTTAGTACTTTGCCCTATTGCATTTTAGTTTCAAGTAAACAATGTATTAATATTAAGAGATTTTAATTTTAAAAAAAACATGAAAAAAGTAAAAAGACGTATGCCGAGAATCAAGATCGAAAACGTAACTTCAAGGTCATCAGTCTGAGCTTCTACCATCTGATCTATATACGACTGACTATATTTCCCGAGAGTATGCATTAATAATTTTATTGGTTGCTGCTTCGGCAAAAGCGGTCACTTCAGCTTGTGCTATTGTTTGATTCTATTGGTATGGCGGTAAGTAACGAAAAATGCGACCATGTTAATAATAGTCCGAGATGGATGCAATATTATATTTTTAATCGAATTGAACTATGTTTATGTGTTGTTAAGAACAGAGTAAAATTTTCCATTAGGAAAACTTACGATTCACAAACCAATAGGAAGAGAAGTATCGACTTAATGTTATATATTAGATATATAACAAGCTATCTATGTATATTAGTACCACTGTCACTAGGAATATGGAGAAGGGAATGTTTTTGTATTGTTAGCAGTTTGGTCTGTTTCTGTGGATGGCGTTTCTTGTGGATGATCTATATAAATTGAGATTTTTTAGTTTTCATTGAATTGAATATATGAATTATTCCTGTATAAATGAACGCTAAAAGCTTTTTAAATTGTTTTAGAAACGATCGCACATCAAATATTCGTTGTGCTTTAATTTTTGGAACTGATATAAGTAATGTCTTAATTTTTATCTATTTTAAGTTACTCTCTCTCTCATATATATATATATATATATATATATATATATATATATATATATATATATATATATATATATATATATATACGTGCAGATTAGTCGTCCGAGGCTGTAGCAATGCGAGTTAAAAGAAATAAACGAAGAGAGAAAGTGAAACTCAAAACGATTTATTAATAATTTTACGAAAAACTGATTAAATACCAGAATAGTAAATACTGTCTGGTAAATAAAAGCTCGGCAAAGGGTAATCTTAAATTTTCGAAAGAAAAACTTTCATTTTCAAAAGACAACAATAAAAGACCGAGAGGGTCGAAAAAACGGGAAACACCGGTGTCAAACCATTGAAATATAATATGGAATGGAATGATATGCACTTTATTTACATATATTTAGACCTTGTGTATGTGTATGCATATATACATGTATGTGAATATGGCTGTATTCTTATGTGTGTGTATGTGTATGCTCAATAAAATAAAATAATAATAATAAAAAAATTAAATAAATAAAAAAAAGAAATTATAATAATCAAAGAATAAATTAAATATATGAATAGATCATAATAACAAAGGAAAATTAAAGAGGGAGAAAAAAAATTAAATCTATAAATCAATAAATAGAATAAATTTATATGCATTTAGTTCTAGGAGTATTATATCCTTGGAATACTCTTAAATTAAAATAAAAAAATATGTATTTAGATATTTACACTTTATGTATGTATATGTGTATGTATTTATTTAATCCCTAATTCCCCCCTTCTCCAACGTTTCTTCTTATTCTCCCCCCCTTCCCCGTTCCAACGGTTCCTTCCTACCTCCTTGGCATTGATCCATTCCACAATTTAAATTCATTCTCAAATTCTCAAATCTCATTTCTAAATATATTTTCCTTAAGTTATCCCCCTTTGATGGCACATATAATAACAACGGCCCACACTTAAATTTAAATTTAGAATTGAATAAAGAAAAATGGGAGAAAAAAAATTAATAAATCATATAAAATAAAATATAATAAAATTATAATAATTAGTATATAAATAAACAAATGTTTATAATATTTTAACTTTAGTTGAATAATTGTTTAATTAAATTTTGACATTTTCTGCGTTCTTACGGTATTTCAATGGTTTGACACCGGTTTTTCCCGTTTTTTCGACCCTCTCGGTCTTTTATTGTTGTCTTTTTAAAATGAAAGTTTTTCTTTCGAAAATTTAAGATTACCCTTTGCCGAGCTTTTATTTACCAGACAGTATTTACTATTCTGGTATCAGTTTTTCGTGAAATTATTAATAAATCGTTTTGAGTTTCACTTTCTCTCTTCGTTTATTTCTTTTCACTTTTTCCATCTTATGGCAACTACATCGCATTGCTACAGCCTCGGACGACTAATCTGCACTTATATTTACCAGCAATGCTTCAAGCAAACTACAATCTCCTTTTATATATATATATATATATATATATATATATATATATATATATATATATATATATATATATGGGTAGCATTTTTTTATTGATACAAGTTAGATTGAACTTTTAATTGTTAACATCATCACGTCTCTGAAGGCGACTCATGCGAGTCGAAAGCGCTTGCAATTATGGCTAGTTTCTGTTTAAACTGGAACATAACATCAAATCGTTAGTCAGAAAACTTGAAAAGTTGGATCAAAAAGGGAATAGACAGAAGCTTTCACTTCTGTGTAATCAAACTTGTATCAATATATATATATATATATATGTGTGTGTGTGTGTGTGTGTGCGTGCGTGTGTGTATATGTGTGTGTATCAAGAGAATAAGCTCTCAACATCGGAAAAACTGAATTAAGACAAAAGATCTCGAACAAATAAAGGGCTTGATATCCTATAGGATTGAACTATAACACTAATAAATGGCAATAAAATGTGTCTAGCTTTAACACTTTTCTGTAGTTTCATAGTATTTCCTATACAAGAACTATCTATAACTGCAAAAACAAACCATGAAGTATATACACTATTTATACAAGTGACTGCGGGCTATGTGCGTTTTTATTCATATATACCAGTGCAAATATTTGCTAGTGCCTGTTTTTCTTTATTTTTTGGCTGACCCCGACGTATACTTTTTCTTCATTGTTAACATTAATATTATTTACTGATATTTAGTATATGAAATAAGCTTTTAAACATTTATTCATTAATGGGCAATTATTTTTATTTTACAATTACTTTTTCCAACAGCTATGCAACAAGTTAAAAGGCGCCCGATCTAATTTGTTGCATAGTTTCTGAAAAAATGTAATTCTAGAATAAAAATAATTGACTTTTAATGAACAAACGTTAAACATCTAATTTTATATACTAAGCGACAATAAATAAGAAGAGAAAAAATATTCAATCTAAAAATTTTCTATATGAATAGATACCACACTGTCACGTGTATAAATACTGTCAATTCTTCCGGTTCTGCTTTTCGATTGATGCTTTTTCTTAATTCTTTTTTTATCGAAATGAATAAATGCGAAAACAAAATGTATTTATCGCACCTATATTACCATCAAAACAGCTCACGGTTACTTAAATCAATAATACAACATTTTATTTACCTCCCCAGGAGGTTAGGCACAAGGCCAGTTTTATCTTACTCCCACAAGGTAAGATGTGACCCAAGGTCGGGTCGGGAAAGTGAGACTTGAAAAGCCAGCGCCCGAGAAGGTTAGCACTCGGGCCATTAAAAATTGCCTGGGCAGCCCCGTCGGCATTTCCCGGTAGGGGAGCCTCAGGCAGTAAGCAATAAACTTACTCCTCCCCAAAGAGGGGAGGCAAAGCGTGGGAGGGTGAACCTCCTAGAACTGCACAGGACAGACCCATAGACCGGCGTAAATCAAGCCCCGAAGGCCAAGACGATACCAGTTTATGGGGTGTAGTATCCATCGGAACAAAGGCCTATCAATACTACAGCATTTTATTTATCTCAAGAAATGTACAAGTACAAAATAAGATGTGGCACAAGCCCAAAAGGGGGTATGGGGGAGGGGGAAGTGGGGGTCGGGGGTCGTCCACTTGGTCTAAAATACCCTAGAAACTAGTTTCAGTCACCACAATACCACATTCACTCTATGGACTTATACTACTTAAAATATCCCCAGGTGTTTGAAATGAATTTTATTTACAAAAAATATATACATGTGTGATGATGGGAGTGGGATAACAAAAAACTAAGGCTTAAAAAATCCCCCAAAAATAAATAAAAATAAAAGAGATGATAAAAATAAAGAACAAAATAAAATGCTAATTATGGTAAGTTAGTAGGGTCCCCCCATCCTATCTAAGGTATGAACTGCTCGCTGTCTTCCGGTAAGTACCGAAAGCAAGAAAGTCAGCTCCTAATTGGGAGTGGGTGTTTCTATGGGGGCAAAAGAAATGGAGGGATGGGTTTGTCGGGATGTGCGGTGTCCTCCAGGATAAGAACTATTAGGGCGGGTCAGGGATACAAAATAAATTTGGGAGCGGGCATCCTGAAGGAGTTCTGACACCTAATTTTTTCCTTTTTCAAAAAAGAGACCTAAGGTCGCTGTGTGCCATGCCTAGGCAGGGAACACGAACTCGAACTTATTCCGCGTGAACACGCATAAACTAGCGGTGTGTATCCACCTACTTTTAAAAAGTGAGGTAGGCAACCTCCTTCTATCAGATTTGATTTTGATTTTAAGCTGATGTTTAAAATACGAAATCAAATAATAAGAAGAAGGCGGCACCCACCCCCCACCCCCCACGCCCTATCTCTAAGCGTGAAGTGTACACAACGAGTCTAGCTACGGCTAAAATCGCGTACAAAACCATACGTTTCTCCCTGGGCCACAAGGGGTCCATGTTGAAGACAACGGATGCTAAATCCAAGCACGTCACCCGGTCGGGAGTGATGCGAGCCGTCACCTCGTTGACATACGTCCAATATTCACGAAGTTTGGAGCAGGTGAGAAAGGCGTGCTCAGCCGTTTCAATCTCATCTTCCTCACAACGTGGGCAAAAGGGGTCCATAACCAGACCAATATTGAATCGTATGCCATTGAGGGGTACCACATTTCGAACCAATCGCCAGGTCAGAGAGAACTCAGTATTGTTGAGATGGCTCCGGCCTGGCGCCCAATTCCACTGAGAGCGAGCATCCTCCTCCGACAATCCAAGTCGCTCCCCAAGAGGATCCGAAGCGGTCCCCACCACTAATTCCCGATATAGTGTTTTCCTAGACCGGGCGAGGTCACTGGACCCCGGCAGCACTCTGAGCGCAGCTCGGCATTCGTTGAGGAACTGCGATTGCCGCCTTGGCCTACGTCGGCATTCGGCCAAGTGGTCAGGGATGAGGTTGGGAAAAACGTTCTCAACCGCAGGGCCCCACGCAGACTCCTCTGTCAAGGATCGGCTCAGGAATGCTAATCGCTCGGCATACAAGTGGCTCGCCAAGTCGGGCATTCCCAAGCCTCCCACATCAGGACGTTGAGTACAGACCTGTCTACGGACTAGCGGCTTCCCCCTTGCCCACAAAAGCGAGAAAAGGAGACGCGTCAAAACCGCTCGGCGGTTCGCAGGCAGAGGTAGTACAGCCAATCGGTAAAGGATGAGCGGAAAGACGTAAGTGGCGCACGCCTCAGCTCGACCTTTAAGGGAAAGCCCCCTTCGAAGCCAAATCCTTACAGACGCTTCGACCTTAGACTGTACTTCCGACCAGTTCTTATCAAGTTGGAGACCAGGTCCGAACCATACGCCGAGGATCCGAACCGGGCCATCTGTCCAGTTGAAAAGGCCCGGGAGCGCAGCCGCGCCTCTCCAGGCAGCCAACCTTAGACCGTTGGATTTGCTAAGGTTGACTACGGCCCCTGTGACTTTTTCGTACCTTTTGAGTGCCCTAGTCACCGCGATAATGTCTCGAAAGCACGACACGAACACGGTGACATCATCAGCATACGCGGAAACCCTGGTTCGCGCACCGCCAGGAAGAGCAATTCCGCGTAGGGCCAGTCCAGGCTCCCCGATTCTAAGCCTGCGGAGAGAAGGCTCCAAGGCAAGGACGTAAAGCAGGGGAGACAGCGGACACCCCTGACGTACCGACCGAGAGACGGCAAAAGACTCCGATCGCATTCCATTCACCTGCACCACTGCCGTCGGCCCACGATACAAAATGGAGATCCATCTGCAGAAGTCCGGTGTACAACCGGCGGCCTCTAAAACAGATCCCAGGAACCGATGGTCGACCCTGTCAAAAGCTTTGGACTGATCTAAATTGATCAGCGCGGCTTCGGTGTCGTCTTCTAATCCCTCTATGATCGTGCGCATCAGATGCAAGTTGTTCTGAATCGATCTCCCCTTCACAGCATAATTCTGATCAGGTTCGACCAACTCACCGATAACCAGCTGCAACCGATTTGCAAGAACTTTGGCCAAAATCTTTAAATCTGTGTTTAGCAGAGTTATGGGCCTATAATCATCTAAATCCTCACCATCTTGGCCCTTTTTCTGAAGCAATGTGATCGCTCCCTTGGTGACTTGACCAGGGATAGAACCCTGTTCAAACCAGTGATTGAACACATTGTACCAGAATAGGTACGAAGATGTGCGACAGCCTCAAGAACAATTCATAGGGCAAACCATCTAGTCCCGGAGATTTGTCGTAGTCGACCTGCTTCAGTGCAGCCAAGACCTCACACTCTGTAACGCGCCCATCACAACTAGCCGCTCGGGCCGCCTACAGGCGGGGCGAGCCAGCTAAATAGCTGCCAAACTCCTCGACGCGGAGTCCGGGCAGTTGGGTGAACCGCTCCATGAAATGCTCACGAAATCCCCGGCAAATCTCCCGAGTCGACACAAGGGTGTGTCCTTCCGGGTGTTTGACTTGACGGATGAGACCGACCGAGTTGCGACGAAGTGGAGTTCTACGCTCTGCCGCGTCAACATTCACGGCTTCGTTGGACACTCTATTTAGCCTAGCTCTAACTACTTGACCCTCATACCGCACGTTAGCCGCACGTTTCAGGTCCCCCTTAGCTAGTTCTATGCCTAGGGAATCCCCCCCAGCCACCACCCGGGCCAGCTTAGTTTCTAAACGCATTTCTGCTTTGGCCTTATTTAAGGCGAGGCGTTGGCTATATTGAACAGAAAAGCGCCTAATGCCAACTTTGGCGTTAACCCACCATTTACTCCCGGTTACCGCCCCCACTAATTCCTTTTGAAAGTTAAGAGATAGCTGTTCCCGGAAGTCACGTATCTCCAGTAAGGGGGTATTTAACTTCCAGTACCCAGCTACCTTATGTGTCTTAGGGCCTAAATCCAGACTAGCCACAAGTAACTTGTGGTCAGAATGGCCTAACCAGTGGAACGTGGGACAAGAGATATAATCTACGTTGCCTCTTCTAACTAACAATCGATCCAAGTAAGTACTTGAATGGATAGTGCCGCTAGCAAGCCACGTCCACATCTCCCGCCTCGGGTGATCGACACGAAATCTGTCGACCAGATCGCATTGTGCCATCAGATCAGACAGACTTGTCTCACACCCATCCGACCCACTAGGTCCCCCCACCTTATCTATCCTGGGATCAAGGATCACCCACTAAGATTAGCCGCTCCGAACCACCGAGGAACCCCTCCAACCCCCGGAAAAAGGAAACCCTCTCACGAATGGTATTGGGCGCATAAGCCGCGACGATTCGAAACATGGCACTATTCACGGCAACATCAGCCACGACCAGTCTGCCATCAGCATCCGCGTGAACAACGTTTACCCTCGCTAACAGAGTGCGTCTTACTAACAGAGAAACTCCCCGAGCAAAACGGTCACCAAATGCTGAGAAAACATCGAAATGCTCCGACAGCAGTCGGTGATCGTCTATCGAAACAGTGAGTTTCCTGTACCGCAGCCAAATCTAATTCAAAAGCCTTGAGATCCCCCAGTATGCGGGCTGCCTTGCTTAAGGATCTCAAGCCTCTCGCGTTCAGGCTTCCTAACTTCAAGTTCGTGGCCATTACACTAGTCAGTGTCAATCAACGGCCTGAAATCACTGTCAGTGAGGGTGCCGACGGCATGCCCGATATTGCCAGTGAGCAATTCCGACGACGCGCAGCCGTCTCGGGAGATGCCTCCGACATCCAGATGAAAGGTTATCTTGAGGGCTCTATAAAATGAGGGGTGGACGTATATAGGGATCCTCCCCTCGCACTTGTCCTCCAGATCGTTGAGGGAGTCGTGCCCTTCTTCCACCAACGTTAGGCCCAGGATCGCCCCCTTAGCTGCGTCGATCATTCGCCACAGGGATTTGGTGCGGCCCACCTTCGTCTTCCTGACGAAGGTGATCAGCAAGGGGGCATTCGGGAAGTTGGTCGGGTTGGTAGTGTCCAGACCCTGGGCTTTCGTTAGGAGCTGCAGCGGCTTGATGACACTTCTCTGCCGAGGGGTGAGTTCGGCAGCGGCGTGATGTAAGTCTACATCACAAATGAGGTCCCCTGGAAGGAAGGGGAGCTTTCTTGTTTTCTCCTTACGTTCCGGAGAAGGTGACGCGTTTCTCATGATTGGTTTCTTTGCCGATTTGGCAATTTTTGTTGTTTTGGCCACCAACTCTTTCTTTTGAGACAGAGAGCGGGAGCCAGCTGGGGGGGTTTCAGTGGGGGAGGGGGATTTCTGCTCAGTGGTGGGTTTGGATTTCGGGGGTTCGGGGACTGAGCAGAAGAGATAGTCATCTCTTCAGGCGTTGGGGCGGGGGTTTGGGGCCCAGCCTCTTTAATTTTTTTCCCTGTGCGCTTGGTAACTTTTTTATCCCTTGTGTCTTTTCTCTCTGTCGCCGGAGCCGGGCCAGCGTCATCCTCCATCTTCTCCCCTTCCGAGTCGGATGATGAAGAAACAGTCAGGGGAACCTCAGTCTTTCTCTTGGTAGCCGCTGCCGTGACAGAGACTTGCTGCGGATCCTTAGTGGTGGGCAAATCTCCGTCCAGTGACTTTGTGGGACCCCGCATCCCTTCTTCATCAGAGAGCTGCACTTTTTTAGAGGAGGACTTCTGTGATCTTCCTTTGCGGAGCACCGGGCTGAATCCCTCCTCATCCACGCCTCCTTTGGTCGATGGTGGAGGAGCTGCTGATGTCACTGGACCTCCCGGGACTGCGACAGAAGGGGTCTTCTTGGTTGGCGCCTTCTTGGGGCAATTTTTCGCCATATGCCCCTTCTGCTCGCAGTGCCAGCAATGTGGCCTCCTGCCCTCTACTATTATGGACATTGACCAGGCGTCGCACTTGAGCAGGGGCGGGATGTTGTTGAAGCCATCCCGGTCCAAACGCATCTTAATTTTGTAGTCCCCTACCATTAGGTTATGGGGACCACGGACCGGGATTATGGCTTCGACGTCCCCATATTGACTCATCACTGCATCTAGTTGCTCTGAGTCAATATAGCAGGGGACGCCAAGGACAGTGACTAGTGTCCTCCTCCTGCTCAAGTACTCCTACCTGAGGATTAGATGTTTATGCCTCAGGTCGGCCCTGGCCACCTTTTCCGCTGCTTCTTCCGTAGGTAAAAGGATGCCCCATGTTGCAAAGCCTCTCCGGCAAACATACGTGGCCGGAATTTTGAGGGACCACAGGATTTTTCCTATAGTATCTATTTGGACCCCAGCCAACCCTTTTGTTCTGGAGTCGATGGTGACTAGCGAAACAATTCGCTTCGCCAGCCGTTCCACCGCTCCCGGAGCTGCTTTGATAACGCTACCGTCGGTTAGTTCCTTATAGGTGGTTTCGAACAACCGACGGTACTCCGAAGGGCTCCTTTGTGACTGGGGTCCCCACTTGTCATTTTTTGTTGGTGAAAGGGCAGGAGTGTTGGTTGCCGCCGGAGTTGATGGTGATGAAGCTTTCGGCGGCGACGGCGTCTTCTGCCCGGGAGGGATCGACCAAACACTTGGTTTTTCAGCTGGGGTTACTGTAAGGGACGGACACTCCTTTGGTGATGCTGCTGGGGTTGTAACAGGTGGAGTGGCCACCTTAGTCCCTTTCTTTCCAGTGACATCCGCTGCTCCAGACTTTTTTCCGGTATGAGCAACCCCCATCTTTCTCGGCCTAGACTGCCGCATGCCAGTCTGGGCCAGACTTTCGGATGCAAAGTGCATCTTCTCCAAGCTGCTGTTACTGCTGCTTCTGCTGCTGTAGCTGCTCTCACTGCTGCTGCAACCGCCAAACAATTCCTGGTGCAGGTCCAGAATGCGGCACTGAGCAGAGTCCCGGTCACTGGGGGCTGGCGGCTGATCTGGGTTGGTGGCCCCTTTTTCGTGGGACTCCACCGACTTAGTCGCTCTTACTCCTGGAGGCAGGCGGCCTTTTCGCCTACGACCAGGCGGGCTGACAGTTGAAGCCCGGCGAGAGAATGGTGCAGTGGGGAGTTTTTCCCACCGACCCAGATCACCTCTCGGATCCGGACTATCAAACCCTAAGCTACCGGGAACAGCAGCGTAAAAGCTAGCAGGGCTATCGCTTAAGGCGGTAGACCCTGATCTACCTCCAGTGCTGGGGCCGGCACTGACAGACGTACTGGGCATGGAGCTTAGAGCGGCATGTCCGTCTGAACGTTTGGGGTCTGCTCCCGCCCCAACATGAGACCTAGGCCTCATCTCGGAATGGGAGCCCGAGCTAGACAAAATCTTTCCAGCGGAGCTCGGACCACTCCTCCCCTCTCCACTCATCTGACCCCCGGCTTGACCCGCCGATTCGGATCCGAGGAGACTTTCACCGTTTTACGGGTTCGTGAGTCTCCCCGAAACCTGCCAGCTGCTTAAGTCAAGCTCGAAGATCAGACACCGGCAAAAAAGAAGTTTAAAAAATTAAAGACAAATCACCCAAAAGGGGTGATCACCCAGAAGGGGTGGAAGAAACAATGTGCCCAAAAGAGGCCTAAGTGCCTAAAAGGGGCCTGGCTAGGAGATAGAGAGAGTCCCCGAGTCAAAGTCAAGGTCAACCCGGCACAAGGGAGGCCGAGTTGCTACTCTTTGCCGCAAGAAACAATTCAAACGTAAGAATCTAGACGACAAAGAGAGCCAGGGAAAAAATCCCGTGGCTGAAGCCTTTCTTTACTCCTCTCCAGGAGTTAGGCACAAGGCCAGTTTTTATCTTACTCCCACAAATAAGATGTGACCCAAGGTCGGGTCGGGAAAGTGGGGTTTAAAAATTGCCTGGGCAGCCCCGTCGGCATTCCCCGATGGGGGCGCCTCAGGCAGTAAGCAATAAACTTACTCCTTCCCAAAGAGGAGGGCGAAGCCTGGGAGGGTGGACCTCCTAGAACTGCACAGGACAGACCCATAGACGAGCGTAAATCAAGCCCCGAAGGCCAAGACAATACCAGTCTATGGGGTGTAGTATCCATCGGAACAAAGGCTGATCAATACTACAGCATAATCTTTTGAAATACTGTATATATAGTAAAGAGTAATAATCCAAATACACCCATTTATATGCCTAATTTGCATAACTATTTTTACACAGTCTATAATAAATTAATGCTTGGTGTTATTCATTTGTAATTTTATTATCCTATTTGCTATATATATATGTAAGTTTGTCGATATAAACAGTAATTAATTAGAGTGATTTAATAGAAAGAAAAAAATTACCAATCTGTAGTGGAATGGGTTCATATATGAAGTTAATGCTGCTAAGACAAAGCTTTCATTCAACAACTACAAGAAACCTCTTCTAACCACCGATTGACATGGCAAATTACACCTTACCTGAGAGTCCAACATTCAAACTCCTCGGCCTAACATTCACAGGTAACATGATTGGAACAAATACATAGAAAATATTGCCGAGGATGCTGCAAAGAAAGTGGACTTCCTCTACAGTTCTAAAAAACTTCTCACACCTGACAGTATCCTATACCTCTGCAAAGCCACCATCTGCCCATGCTTAGAGTACTGCTGTCACATCTCGGCTGGTGCACCATTCACTCGTCTCTCCCTCTTAGACAAGTTCTAAAAAAGCGCATCTAATCTAATAAGTCCTTCACTATACACAAAGATCAATCCCCTGTGTCATCGCCGCCATGTTGCATCCTTGTGCTTGTTTTACAAGTACTTCAATTGGAATGTGCTCCGATGAACTTGCTTCTCTGGTGCCCCCTTGACGTAAATACACTCGAATAAACCGACAACCAGCTAAACACATCCATTTACTGTGGAGGTCCCCAGATGCCGGAGAGCCTTCTACTCCAATAGTTTCTTTCCTCGAGTTGCCAGCCTTTGGAAATCCCTCCCTGTTCCCTGTTCCCCCGACTGTACCGAAATGCAGAAATTTAAAACTAATGTGAACAAGCATTTCGCTGTACAGCTCCTGATTTAGGATGACCCACTTAACTTTCACCCTAATTCTCAGTAGCCTCATGTCTACAGTGGCAACACTTGCCTTGTTATGGTAAACTAAGTTAAAAAAGAAAAATTAAATTTGCATACTTTACAAGTTTATTAACTCATAAACTGTTCAAACAAGGAATACAAATACAAAATTACCTTTAAGCCACGGCTTTTCAAAGACATGTGTAATTCTTTGTTTGAACACTTGATAAGTTAATAAACTGATAAAGTATGGAAATTTTATTTATTTCATCATATCATTATCAATATATCTATCTACATTATTGAGCGTCACCGTATCTCGATAGGATCTAATATAATTTTTGTTTTTTATTATCTCTCTCTCTCTCTCTATATATATATATATATATATATATATATAGAGAGAGAGAGAGAGAGAGAGAGAGAGAGAGATAGAAGAAATAAGAGTGATAAACATGTATTTCTTCTATCTCTACAATTGCTCTATCTCGTATATTGAGCTTAACCTTTTAACTATAGGTTCCATCTACTAAAAGTTTACTTTTGGTTTATATTTGATCCTGCTATATACATACATAATTAATAAATATTTATTTATAAATATTATTGTTTATCAGCCCCCTCCCACAAAGGCTGGGCACTCTCGAGTAACTTTAATAACAAGCAGTGCAAGTAGCTATATGCACGATCCGAACGCCGTTTCGTAGATCACTCTATACTGCTTGGTATCTAGCCGCCGATTCGCTATTTACATTTAAAATTTCTCTATATTTACTAACTAATTGGCTATGGCCGATGGATAAAACCCTCGACTACGAATCAGTGGCGATTTGTGATCGGGGTTCGCGCCCACCGACCGTTGAGAATTAGTTCCTACACTGAAGATTGCGTTAGCATGAAACATCGATGTCTGTAGGTATTAAAATAATTCATAAATATTTATTTATAAATATTATTGTATATATATATATATATATATATATATATATATATATATATATATATATATATATATATATAATGTTAGTGGGGTGCTCGATTATTAAGAACAATAACAAATAATAGCGTAATATGTATTTATATATTTATTACAAAATATCAGAGCAACATCGGTACCGTCGGTTTCAAATCTTAACAAAGTAGACCTATAATAGGCCTCTTTACCGAACTCTCATCAGCCTCTGCTGACATAAACAGAGGCTGAAGAGAGTTCGGTAAGCAAACATATTATATGTTAGGATTCGAAACCGACGGTACTGATGTTGTTCTGTTATTCTGTAATACATATATATATATAAATATATATATATATATATATATATATACTTAGGCAGAATTCTTTCATTTATGCAACCTTTTTCGTTTTTTTAATTTCTCTAATGATCTTGTATATGGCAAAATCAAGAAAAAAATGATATATCTCGAACGTTTTCGATTATTCGTCGAATCATCTTCAGGTGATAAAACAAATGAACAAGACAGCTCGAGAGAAGAACAGGGCCTCTTCCAAAAAGCTCTGTTTTTAAATTCACCGTAGAACTAAACGTAAATAATGAAATCCTATGCCTAGATGTTCGTATTGACACTTCTAATAATGTTTTACACTTTTACCTACAAAATAACAAACCAGCTTAAATTGTAGTCTTTTAAATTAAAAGAGCGAATTATCCTATCGCTAAAAATAACCATTGTTAAAAATCTACTAAACCGTGCAAAACTAATATCCTCCACAAAACAAACACTATTCATTGAATGAAAAAATATGAAACAAGTTTTTATTAATAATGAATTCCCTAATTATATCGTTGATGAACAAATACAATTAATGATCCGAAACTTAAAAATTATGACTACAAATAATAATAATACCCAACATCACAACTCAAACTGTATTACCTATACTATTGTAATCAAATATAACAAAGCTTTAGATTAGAAGAAAAATCCATAAAAATAGTGTACACCGATACATTATTATTATTAGTAGTAGTAGTAGTAGTAGTAGTAGTAGTAATAATAATAATGATGATGATGATGATGATGATGATGATGATGATGATGATGATGATGATGATGATGATGATGATGATGATGATGATGATGATGATGAAAATTAGACTAATAATTCACTATAAGAAATTTAAGACCCAAACTGTTGTAGTAAAAAACAACTCCTCCCGAACCCGTAAAACATTAAAAAGAATCGATGTTATTTATAAGTTTAAATCTCCTTTGTGAGAATGAAACTCCCATAATAATAATGAAGCTACTAGTTTTATTGGTATTACAACCACTACGCTATCCCGCCATCTCGACGTGCATCTTCTAAACTCTATCTCAATTTACCAGCATTTACAAAAACATAACTGCCCCCTCTGATTTAAGACAAATTTTCGTTAAGCACACGAAAATAATACATTCTGAAACCATTTTTTTTTTAATTAAAAATACTCTGGGCTACCTTTATTAAACCTAGCAACCTACAATTAAAAGCATTGCGTATAAAACCAGTAACAACATTTTAAAATACTTAACATAATACAATTCATTCTGTGATGCTAATTTTGGGGTCCCGGAATTTAAATTGTTAACGTCTCTCTTGGATCTGCACTGGTTCGTTCTTTTGATGTCTAACCGACTTCGCGTGCTTTTTTTTTATTCTCTTCGTCTCTTAAGCTTTTTTGTTCATTTCTTTTTGTTATCTGAAGATGGTTCGACGAAGATTCGAAAATGTTCATGATATAGTGTATATATATATATATATATATATATATATATATATATATATATATATATATATATATATATATATATATATATATGTGTTTTGAGGTACAAAACTTATAAATACATTTAAAAAGAATGCGCGAAAATCTATCGAAGGCCCTTTCGACTATCATCTCGTCAGGAGAAAATCGATAGTTTTAATTAATAATAACGTCGAAAGAAAGAGCAAAACGGGGAATTGAGTGTGCCGAAATTAACGATAAAGCGATTAAAATTCAATTTAATGATTTCGTTAAAGGTCGATTAAAAGGCACTACGTTGGGGGGGAAATGGGAGGGAGTTCAAAGTTCCCCAAAGAGATTAAGCGATCTACAAATTCCTTCTGCCGACACAAGGAAGGTTTTCGAATAGCGATAGAGACAGATTCCAATATTTTCAAATGGTTTTTGGAATCTGCTCTATGCAAGACCTAAAAACGGTCTATTTTATAGCCACTGACACAGCAATGGTTTTCAACCAACTATCGATTTTCTCCTGACGAGATGATAGTCGAAAGGGCCTTCGAGAGATTTCCGCGCATTCTTTTTAAATGTATATATATATATATATATATATATATATATATATATATATATATATATATATATATATATATATATATATATATATATATATATATATATATATATAATGCTTTTAACACAAAAATCATTAGATGATTAAAAAAATAAAAAAGGCATAAACAAGCAGCAGAATATATATATATATATATATATATATGTGTGTGGGGGGGGGTGTTTGAGAGAGAGAAAGAGAGATTATATCAATATAAATCAAATTTATATAGATCAAAATGATTCCAGAAGGCATCGACTTTCAATTACAAAAGAAAAACGAGCTTAATACTTCGCATTAAATAGAGCTTATACATATATATTCATTTTAAAATTATTATATTATTTTATAATAATTTATACCCAAAGTAAGTCATGCGGTTTACACTTGTTTTAAAAAATTCTACATAGTAAGTTCAGGTAGTTTACTATTTCTCCATCTGGCGAACTTTCTGTGTTTACATCTCGATTCTGAAGATCTTTATAGTAAACTGCCCGGACTTTTTGTTTACAAAGCAGATATTTTGAAACAATTGCAAACTGCATTAAATATAAATATGTCTAAATGATATAATAACACTTTTTCAAACAAATGAATAAATATATATATATATATATATATATATATATATATATATAAATTATAATATACATATTAATTATAATATATACTCATAATAATAAATATATGCATTATAATATATGCATAATATATATATATATATGCATTATAATATATGCATAATATATATATATATATATATATATATATATATATATATATATATATATATATATATATATATATATATATATATATGCATTATAATATATTCATAATATATATATATATATATATATATATAAACTGAGAAAAATTTGATCGGTAGAAATACTGACCACTACTGTTCCTTTCTCGTGTGTGTCCACTTAGTCATAATTAATTCCGAAACTAATAAATTGTCTGTGATTTTGTATGTCTTTCCTCCTGCTCATCCGCCACTGTCTGGGACATCGTATGCTCGGTTTTCTAGGAAGTTGTCATTCTACGCAACAAATGCGATACTCTGAGCGGCGGCGATGTCACTGTCTGCGATTGCGATAGTGTTTCCGTTATTCCAGTCGCACGTTCCACTCTCCTCTATCAACAGTTTAACAACCATTAACCAACCAAAATGAGTTTTCGTCATCGGAGCCATAAAGTCATGCAACATTGGTGTCATCAGAACCTGCACAGTGGCAGGGGTAATTGCATTTTTCCTGTCATTATTCAGTATTCAAATCCAGTAAATAGAAAAGAAGAAAAAAACAGGATATCTAATGCTGATTTTCAAGGCGAGCACATCTTCCTGTATTTCAAAATGGCCGACGTTAATATATTCTGGTGTAAAGCAAAATTCAAATAATCTGAAAGACAATGGCTGTTTAACCTGATTAAAGCATGTGAATGATAGGATATAATTTTTCTCAAACAACTACAGATCAATAACATGTCTATCGAGAATATTTTAACTGTTAAGGATAGCCAACGAAATATATCAATTATATTATAGTAAATGCTTTCATGTCTAAAAAGTAGAAAAAAAATCACCAAAATAAACATGTCTCGTGGTCATTTTCTATTCGTCGGTAATAGCTGAAATATAGGTCTTTATCAAATAACTATAGGCCAATAACATGTCGACTGAAAATGTAGATAATACTAAGTGCAAATATTGCCAACGAAATGCATCACTTATAAATAAGCCTCCAAGCCAGAATTTATTAATAAATCGTCATCAAACCCCACAACATATCTTCGAAATCGCTTGACTCCCCTTTTTTATTTGTGAATTTTCCAGCGGTAAGTCCGCTTATGAAAGTGCTATAGTTAGTATCCTTGGGAATTTAACCTGCATTTTCTTTCTTTGTTTTAACTGACTCAAAGCTTTTTTTAGAATATATATATATATATATATATATATATATATATATATATATATATATATATATATATATATATGGCTATAAACAGAATATATTTATTTTAAAACATGATGAATTAAAAATTAAAAATAATGGAAGGTCTAGCTAAGCTCTGTTCAGCGAGGTTCGAAACCGGTAAGCCAGTCCTTTCATTCTTTTTGTTTTAATTCATCAGGTATAAAAATGAATATGTCTGTTCATAGCCATAAAATGTTATACTATATATATATATATATATATATATAAAGAATAGAATATAGAAAGTCAAATAACGACGTGTGTTTTTTTTCCTCTACAGTGAACCTGAAAGATCGAACAAGCTTTCGACTTGACAACGTCATTATCAAGTTATGACATTTGTTTTATAAATCCTTTTTTTTATAAAACAAATGTCTTAACTTGATAATGACGTTTTAAAGTCGAAAGCTTGTTCGACCTTTCAGGTTCACTTTAGAGGGGAAAACACACGTTGTTATTTGACTTTCTACATTATATATATTTACATACATACATACATACATATATATATATATATATATATATATATATATATATATATATATAAATACATATATATACATATATATACATATATATATAAATATATATATATACATACATATATATATAAATATATATATATATACATATATATACATACATATATAAATACATATATATACATACATATATAAATACATATATATACATACATATATAAATACATATTTATACATACATATATAAATACATA
This sequence comes from Sepiola atlantica, assembly GCA_963556195.1. Lineage (NCBI taxonomy): Eukaryota > Metazoa > Mollusca > Cephalopoda > Sepiida > Sepiolidae > Sepiola > Sepiola atlantica. The sequence continues at coordinate 92,569,023 of OY744521.1, read as the reverse complement.
TATATACATACATATATATATATACATATATATATATATACATACATATATATATACATATATATATGTATACACATGTATATATACATACATATATATACATACATATATTTACATATATATATATACATATATATATATATATACATACATATATATACATACATATATTTACATATATATATATACATATATATATATACATACATACATATATATACATACATATATATACATACATATATATACATACATATATATATACATACATATATATACATACATATATTTACATATATATATATATATACATATATTTACATATATATATATATACATATATTTACATATATATATATATATACATATATTTACATATATATATATACATATATTTACATATATATATATATATATACATATATTTACATATATATATATATATATATATATATATATATATATATAACATAAAAATCAATTTCTTGGCATCGGAACGGAGCTGAATTAAGAGGGTAGAGCTTGAACACCGAAAGGGCTCTATATACTTTGAAATAGAGCATTATAACAATAATAAATAATTAAATGGGCTTATCTTAATACTTTCATGCATGTATACCCGATTATCAGAAACTTATTATTATCTCACGCGTCCTGATACATTTAAATGTAAAGTGTAACCGTACTAGTAAGCGAATTCTAACAGAATTTTCTTCGACATGAGGGTCAACGCCCGACAACACTTTTGTCTTCAGTACGACGTGAGAATATTATTAAATATGTGATTTGTTTTATGTCTGAATTATTAATATTATTTGTTTTTGTTTTAAATATGCAATATTACGGCAAAAAATGTATACTTATATGTTAAACGAGCTTGCTTTGCCGGCTCGCTATTGTTTCGCAAATTTCGCTATTTTAAATACTTTAGACATTAATTTAAAATAATAAACATTCCATGCATAACTTTCTTGTAAATCCGAAAGAGAATCTTTCTCATTTATTCAAATAAATAAACTTTAACATTTTGGTAATTTCGATTCGAATTTATCTTTTAGATGTGACCGTAAAGAAAAGAAAAGAGAAAAGAAATCATTTTTTTTCACTTGCAATTAAGACAAAATTGCAACTTGCTGAAAATCAATTCGGTCCCTTTTAAAGAAGGCCCATTTGAACACAAATGCTAAATATGTGTCTATAAAACAACATTGCGAAACATGACTATCTATTAAAATTAAAAATCATTGAGTTAAAAAAACAATACCAAATAACAGTTAATTTATAAAATGTCCTTTTCAAAACCAATAGACAAATTAGTTAACCTTACAACTGATATCGTATGTATATATATATATATATATATATATATATATATATATATATATATATATATATATAACAAGATGGTGCGTCTATAGTGTAAAGTTGAATGAACTTGAAATAGGACGTTTTGACTTTACAGTTAATGCGAGAAATGTATTTAGATTATATGGCAATTTAGTGTGAATAAAATTGTGTCAATGTTTTCTATGGTCATTTGAAAGAAATATGATTGCTATATAATTTTAAGCACATTTTTAGCGCGGAAATGTGACTTCCCGCATCAACACTGTCTTGGGAAGCACTCCCCACCATATATCTGGTCACACTTTGTATTTAGATTATACGAGGTTGACAATTGTATCAAATTGAGATTTGAGATTTTTTTTAAATTAGTAGTACTAGTAGTAGTATTTATACTCACTGGGAGTTCTCACACGGGTCATCGTTATTACTATCTTCTATATATTAATACGCTAGCGTGTGTGGGTCTGTGTCACGCTTACATCAAAAGCTCTGCGCATGCGTGCCGTACCTAGATTTCGAGTCACCTAATTTTCGTAATATTTTCAAGTACTTCTCTTTGGCGCAACGGTTAGCGACGTAGGATTTTGACGTCGGTTTTTGACGTCGGCCCGACTGGTTTATAGTTCGATCCCAACCAACCTCTAAGATTTTTTTTCTACATCGAAGGGGGGGGGAGGGGACGACCGGAAAGACACATATTAATACGATAACTTACATCAAAAGCAACGACCTTTCGAATCTTTGTATGCTACTCATGAATTGGAGCCAAATTTAATTTAATCTAAAGCATTTATAAAGTAATGTATAGGTTACGAACAAGATAATTAGTATTGAAAACATCATTTCGTGTAGTAGTAGTAGTAGTAGTAGTAGTAGTAGTAGTAGTAGTAGTAGTAGTGGTGGTGGTGGTGGTGGGGACGGTGGTGGTGGTGGTGGTGGTGGTGGTGGTGATGATGATGATGATGATGATGATGATGATGATGATGATGATGATGATGATGATGATGATGATGATGATGATGATGATGATGATGATGATGATGATGATTAAATAAATAAATTTTAAAAATAATAAATAAATAAAATTTTAAAAATAAGTAAATAAAAAACAACCAAATTGCAGGGGTAATAATATTGGTTTATATCACAGAAAATCGTTGTGAAGGATCATAAGTAATGGAAGACTGAGAAGCATTAGGGTGTGCATAGAGAGGACTGGGATCCTGACGCGGGAAATTACAGAAAGAACCATCGACCCTTACTAGCCAGAAAATGGTAAATGGCATGTGTCAGAACGTTAACTGAGTTGCAATTGTAATCGAAAGAAGCGAAGAGTACTGGAAATCTAGCGAGTCTTGTCATTCGGGCTCCAGGGAACACTACTTTTTTTTTACGAGTGAGCAGCCACTGGAAAATTAATTGAAATGGTAATTACCAAAATCATTGTTTATGTTTCCGTTATGGCTCATTCACCAGTATGTTGAAACTCTTTAACCGTATAGATATTTGAAACAAAGCCATACCTCAACCTTACTTTTCCATATTGTATTAAGTATTCACGAAGTTATGGAATGGAAGCGTTGATAATTCAAGAACTATTTATCTGATCTGGCTGAAATGTTGCATGGTGGTTACTGTTATCAAAAAGCATCAGAGCCATACGTCGAATTTGGAAAAATCGGGAGTTAAAATTCAATCGAAATTTTTAACCATCATCGAACTTTTCGAGATTAAGGTGAAATATTACGTTTGTATGAGATTCGGTGTGTCATTGGCTACAATATTGACAAAGTAGCGAGTCTTTACCATCATCGAACTTTTCGAGATTAAGGTGAAAGATTACGTTTGTATGAGATGCGGTGTGTCATTGGCTACAATATTGACAAAGTAGCGAGTCTTTACCATCATCGAACTTTTCGAGATTAAGGTGAAAGATTACGTTTGTATGAGATGCGGTGTGTCATTGGCTACAATATTGACAAAGTAGCGAGTCTTTACCATCATCGAACTTTTCGAGATTAAGGTGAAAGATTACGTTTGTATGAGATGCGGTGTGTCATTGGCTACAATATTGACAAAGTAGCGAGTCTTTACGATGTACAAAACTGGAGTTAACGCACAAAGTGTGACTTTCACTTTTTACGTGAATTTAACCATGAACATTTACTTAGATATACCAAAATAACGCACAAAGTGTGACTTTCACTTTTTACGTGAATTTAACCATGAACATTTACTTAGATATACCAAAATAACGCACAAAGTGTGACTTTCACTTTTTACGTGAATTTAACCATGAACATTTACTTAGATATACCAAAATAACGCACAAAGTGTGACTTTCACTTTTTACGTGAATTTAACCATGAACATTTACTTAGATATACCAAAATAACGCACAAAGTGTGACTTTCACTTTTTACGTGAATTTAACCATGAACATTTACTTAGATATACCAAAATAACGCACAAAGTGTGACTTTCACTTTTTACGTGAATTTAACCATGAACATTTACTTAGATATACCAAAATAACGCACAAAGTGTGACTTTCACTTTTTACGTGAATTTAACCATGAACATTTACTTAGATATACCAAAATAACGCACAAAGTGTGACTTTCACTTTTTACCTGAATTTAACCATGAACATTTACTTAGATATACCAAAATAACGCACAAAGTGTGACTTTCACTTTTTACCTGAATTTAACCATGAACATTTACTTAGATATACCAAAATAACGCACAAAGTGTGACTTTCACTTTTTACGTGAATTTAACCATGAACATTTACTTAGATATACCAAAATAACGCACAAAGTGTGACTTTCACTTTTTACGTGAATTTAACCATGAACATTTACTTAGATATACCAAAATAACGCACAAAGTGTGACTTTCACTTTTTACGTGAATTTAACCATGAACATTTACTTAGATATACCAAAATAACGCACAAAGTGTGACTTTCACTTTTTACGTGAATTTAACCATGAACATTTACTTAGATATACCAAAATAACGCACAAAGTGTGACTTTCACTTTTTACGTGAATTTAACCATGAACATTTACTTAGATATACCAAAATAACGCACAAAGTGTGACTTTCACTTTTTACCTGAATTTAACCATGAACATTTACTTAGATATACCAAAATAACGCACAAAGTGTGACTTTCACTTTTTACGTGAATTTAACCATGAACATTTACTTAGATATACCAAAATAACGCACAAAGTGTGACTTTCACTTTTTACCTGAATTTAACCATGAACATTTACTTAGATATACCAAAATAACGCACAAAGTGTGACTTTCACTTTTTACGTGAATTTAACCATGAACATTTACTTAGATATACCAAAATAACGCACAAAGTGTGACTTTCACTTTTTACGTGAATTTAACCATGAACATTTACTTAGATATACCAAAATAACGCACAAAGTGTGACTTTCACTTTTTACGTGAATTTAACCATGAACATTTACTTAGATATACCAAAATTAAAACAGTTCTAAGATAACCGATATTTGGACCTAGTTTGGTGACGATTGGTCAAGCGATGTGGAGGCTAGGCTGTACACAAAGAAACGAACTCGACCACAAAGATAACTTCCTTTGCGCAGGTAATCATAATTCGTATTGTCATCCATGAATTTTAAAATGTATACTGTTAAAAAATAGGATAAATAACAGATTATTCTTTTTTTTATTAAAATGTAAAATTCTAGTGATCGTTTTGTATTCGGTATTCATGAACAGAAAAATCGTTTTAGTGGTTGAACGTTATGTTTCATTAATTGCAGATTTGTGGTTATACAAGGGTGAGTTCGGTTTGGTTTGGTTTGGTTTGGTTTACGGCATATCAACCATTTATGGGTTATTTACTGCCGAGCAAAGTTGCCTGATATAATTCTATAGATAGGACAATTATTTATAGACATCCAAATATACGCACGTACATGAACAAATCCCCGGGAAATATCAACTCTATCTGGAATAGTTTTACATTAAAATTACATAGTAATCTGAACACCCGTGTAAAAATTGAACGGGAAATTTTTCAAGATTATAATTTGAGAATTTGGTGTTTAATCAATACAGTAATTCGAAAATTCTTTTTATAAAATTAAATAAAAGAATTCGAAAAACAAACCTCAGGAAATATCAACTTGTGTATCATTTATGTTAAATACATTTTTGTTTTTAAAAACATGGACAAATATTTGACCTAAATCAATGACGAAACAGTTTATCTTTTGAAAGAAATAGGGGAACATCTTACTTTACTTTATATATAAGACTTACATAAGAAATACATAACCGTTTACCACCCATAAAAAATGAAC
>OY744521.1:92108318-92558318 GCA_963556195.1 Sepiola atlantica | reverse complement strand
GTATAGTTTATCCTAGTATTTTACCCAGAGCTAGGCGAAAGAGTAATGAATTCATACCTTTTCTAAGGATATTTACACCCCTGAAGGAGATTGAAATGTATGCCAGTTCGCAACGATAACAGTCCCAAAACTCTCGTTCCTTCGTTGACCTTCTGGCTGGAAGTTAATATCTGTTCGCATACTGCACGTTATCTTTTCGATCCTTGGTCAGTGAGGGAGAAGCCCTTCTAGACGGAGACAATTTTTATTTTTCTCCCAATATAGAGTGACCATTATAGGTGAGCCGGACTTTCTCCACATTAAAAGCCCGACCTTGTGTCTAACTCCACTCACGTGAGATGGCAAGTAAATGGGGACTACTGTTTCCCCGAAACAAAAGCGTTTAACCGGTGAAGAGATGCTGAGAACGCCATGAGAAAATAAAGAAACTTATGTTTAAACAATACCGGGAAAAAAAAGAAAGAAATGTCATATTTAAACAGCTTCCAAGCTGCATAAAGATGACCGTATTATATTGATATAGATAGATCGCAAAACCTTGAGATGGAACGAAAACCGGCCTGCGCTGAAACAATTGTCAGCGGAGACAGATTAGCCATTAGGATTACCTATTGATCAACGGCTGAGTCAACTGTATGGGCAGAAAAAATATTTAAAAAATGTATTGAAGTAAGTAAAAAAACTACACAATATAATATTTATATCTTTATAAATTTAGGTATGGTTACATTATTTATACAGGGTGGGCCAAAATAAGGGTCCTATCTTTAAATTTGAATAACTTGAATTTGAATAACTTCCACAAAATAAAAGTTAAACTCACCAAACTTTATGTGTGTGTAGACTGACCCTTCCGAGATTTTTTGAAATAAACAAAACAAATTTTAGCCGAAAAACACTTCTTAAAACTTACAAAAACTAAAGTATTGTTTTTTACACTGTTTTGAGTTTTTTAAGCAAACATAATGTTTTCTAAATGAGGGTACGTTCCTTAGGGCTAATACGGCTCATGCTTGCTTCGGAAGGGGTCCTTTACTTATTCTAAAAAAAAATTTTTTTTAAATCAATAAATAAAAAAGTTATGAATTTTTAAAAATAAGACCCTTATTTTTGCCCACCCTGTATATATTTATATGCACAAAATTCACTCCGTAACTTATCAACCAATCATTATGAATTTTAAGACACAGCTGCTCGCCGTAATGTAGGTCATACTTAGTTTAACTTAGTGTTATGCAAAGGAGATAAAAAAGGAGGTCGAAGCGATTCGTGAAAATTCAGATACCACCGATTTTTGTGAAATTTTAACAATAAGTATTAGACATCAATTAATAAATATTCGCCAAATTCCAGTTTCTTTTAAGTATTTTAAAGGGTTTTTAGGGGGTATAATATGGAAACAACTTCCCATTTGAAAATTCAAATGTATCAGATTAGCATTAAATTCAATCCATAGTCATTAGATACTAAGTAAGCAATATTCCCTTAATTTTAATATCTTCTTATGGTCCATAAAACTTTAGAAACTTTCTAGAAACAAAATCTCGAATGAGGATTCTAGACATAAGGTTTAGCGGCATTATATTTAGATTTTATTCTCCGTAAGGGGTATAAAAGTGTTGCAAAACTGATCTGTTCGGGCAATTGATTTTACCCGTCTCAAGACGGGTATTCTTCTAGTATTTATATAAAGTTAGATATGTATATATGTTTATATATTTGTATGTGCAGGATTCACTCCTGCTCTGTTCGGGAAATTAATGTTACCCGTCCTGGAACGGATATTCTTCTAGTATAGTGTATAACTCATCCACGCGGTCTAGTCACTACGAAGAATGAAATCCCAGATGTGAAGCTATACACGGTTAAACATGTGGTGTCCACACAAAGTCATTAAGACGATCATTGGGGAATAATTATTCAACATATTTTTGAGAAATCTGAGAAATCGTAACTTGGTGGTTCATGCAAATATTTATTTATTTATTTATTTGTTTATGAGATTTAAGACATCAAATTCCAGCAGACGTCATAAAAAACTCAGTTTCCGCTCATGTATGTCTTTCATTGTGGATGAAACCTGAAATAACCCTAACCTCTGCCGTTGCAAGTGAACGTTTAAAATAACAATAAGTTTCAAATAAACCACGTAGGTTTGACAGTTTTCTGAGGTTTACTGAAGCTAAGACTGAAAAATGATTTCTATTCGACTTGACACTTTAGAGGCGAACGCAAATTAATGGCGCTGAATTATGAGTGACAAGTTTCGAAGTAATTGTTTCCAGGAAGGCTGAGAAAACATAAACATTTAAGTAAACTGGAATAATTATGCTTCCAAACGTTAAATTATGATACAAATGCCGCTTCCCTTTTACAAGCAAGTGGAATAGATGTATCTGTAAGTAGCGAACACACTCGAAGACAAAACTAATTAAAAGAAAAAGGTTGGGAAAATAACGATGAAGAAAATAAAAACAAAGTATTTTGTACATTTTTAAATTGCCGTAATATGTGGATATAATATACATGTTAAACTATATATATATATATATATATATATATATATATATATATATATATATATATATATATATATATATATATATATAAAGGTTTTGTATCACATATGTGAACGTCCATGTAAGACTGAAGCTGGATTAAAGAGCCACCTACGTGCGCACGGTCGCACAGCAACCAGATGAAGAGATGGCAACCTTCTGTCAAGAAGAAGCAATCATCATATTATTTAAATATAATTATGTGTGTGTCTATATATATAATATATATATGTGTGTGTCTGTAAATATATATGCGTGTGTGTGTGTGTGTGTGTGTGTGGGTGTGTGTGTGAATATATATATACGTGTGTATGCGTCTGTGAATATATATATTGTGTGTATATGTATGTAAATGTACATATATATGTGTATATATATATATATATATATATATATATATATATATATATATATATATATATATATATATATATATATATATATATATGAAGCAATCCAACAAAAGATATAAGCGTCAACTAATATCTTATAATTAGTGAAACATCCGGAATATATTTAATGAAGTAATAAAATAAGGTGTCAATCAAATTTTATTAGAATTCAAAGTTCAAGCAAAGTATCCTTAAGTCCTTAGCTCATGAGTTTTCAAAGATAATTCTTCTCTTCAGAGGACCATTACCGCAGTTATACTACTACAGGTAATAAAATTACGCTTTGAAAATATATAAAATTATATACACAAATACATAAAAATACATAACATCAAACATATCAACCCAAAAACATACTTTTTGTTGAATCCATACAGTCCATCCAGGTCATACAAATTGAAAAGCATAATCTGGAAAGACATTACTCCAAGTTACAAACAGCAGTCCATATACGTGAAATTGAAGGGGCTGGCAAAGTTATCCAGTCGCGAAATGTGTCAATATTCAAGGTTAATGATAAATAAATCAAATAATACAGAAAGTCCAATCAAAGTTCCAAAAATCCCGATATGTGCAACCCAAGTCAAATCAAAGTTCGTTGTTTAATTAGAAAACCCGTTAAATCCGAATTGAGCAAAACAAGACTGAATCGCGGTCGCATCTTGCCAGCAGAGCGAAAAAATAAGTAATCTTCTCTCCCCAGCGATTCAACCAGACATGACAAATCCCTAACGAACAGAAGGCGATATTAAATTGTCTACATCTCTGAATGACTTTAATAGATCGGAAATTATGTCTGTGTTACTTCCTGTTTAAGCCCGCTTGATGGACTCAAAGCGTAATTTTATTACCTGTAGTAGTATAACTGCGGTAATGGTCCTCTGAAGAGAAGAATTATCTTTGAAAACTCATGAGCTAAGGACTTAAGGATACTTTGCTTGAACTTTGAATTCTAATAAAATTTGATTGACACCTTATTTTATTACTTCATTTTATATTATAATATATATATATATATATATATATATATATATATATATATATATATATACATATATATATATATATATGAGTATATACATGCGTGTATATGTGTGTATGTATATATTTATATATATATATATATATATATATATATATATATATAATTAACCGATCATTATGGATTTTGGAACACATCTGCTATACGTATGTTTCGATACATAAGGTTTAGTATAATTATAGCTTGCTTTTAATCTACGTAACTGTACTTAAAAGTTGTGCAAAAATGTTCTGCTCAGGGAATTAATGTTACCAATTCCAGGAGGGATATTTTTTAATATTTATATGAAGTTTGAAATGTGTAAACGTTTATATATTTCTATGTACAGAATTTACTCTTAAACTAATTACTCGATTATTATTAATTTCGGGACACATCTTCTAGGCGTAATAGGCGTAATATGGGCTATATTTAGTTGAATTTATTTTTATATATACAAAGGTGCAAAGAGAAGGGTGAAAGTCATCTGTGAAAATTCAGATATCTCTGATTTTTGTGAGATATTAGCAATAGGTATTAGACATATGTTTCGAAATATTCACCAAATTTCAGTTTCTTTGGGCTATTTCAAAGGGATTTTTAGGAGCATAATATAGGCACAGCCTCCCATTTGAAAAGTCAAATGTCTTATTTAATTTGATCAATAGTCATTAGACACGAATTATGCAGGGTTCCCTGAATTAGAGAAAGCATACAGAGAAGGACTTACTTGAAACTCATTTGTCGAAACTCTAAACAAAGAAATGTATATCATTTACCAACTTACCAGGAGGTTAGACACAAGGTCAAGTGTGGTTTTGAGAAGCCGGCGAATTAGGATAAGCGCATTTTGGCTTACAAAATGCCTGAGCAACCCCGTTGTATTCTCAAGCGATTAGCAGTAAATTGAGCGAGAAGGTAAAGCCTGAAAGGGTGGATCTTCTAGGGTTGAACAGAACGATACCACAGCCGGATAGAAACAACGCCACTGTCGGACTGATTGTCAACACCTTCTCATGCTGCTTTAGATTATTTAAATTTGATGTTTTAATATCGTGAAATAGGTTCAATAGCATCTGCATCATTTGCTTTCATTTTATTCTACTATTGTTTCAGTATGATAGTCTGTTTTCCATGCTTCGGGTGGTCTCTATTTCTATTTAATTCACTGCTGATGGTGGCAGTATTCAATGGTGAATTTCATAGTTTGCGATATATATATATATATATATATATATATATATATATATATATATATATATATATATATATATATATATTCCTGCTATTTTTGTACCTCACACTGCAATAAACACTACTGTTTTTACACTGTTTTCCTGTGTTTCTCATTCTTTCTTTGCCATTTCCGATTTTTTTATTTATCATGCAACACTTAGTACGAGCGCCCTGAATACGCGTCCGTATCAGACTACTGTTTACTGGGAAAGAGGCCGACTGCTATCAGCCAACTTTCGCTCTGGGGTCACCAATTAGATCCAGTCCCCTGTCTGTCCGTCTGTATGTCTCTCTCTCTCTCTCTCTCTCTCTCTCTCTCTCTCTCTCTCTCTCTCTCTCTCTCTCTCTCTCTCTTTCATTATACAACACAACGTATGTATATCTGTGTGTTTGCATATACACGCATAACTTTCTCAGGTCGGAAGCTACAAAGTTGAAAGTTGGTTTGCAGATACACCTCGATAAGACGCACAAAGTGATGCGGACGTCGACATTTATCCAGGTGCAATCTGGGAAGAACATGGAGTGTACTCTGTCCAGTTCTATCCAAGTCTCTACAACCAACTTCACAGGCAAGCAATCCGTTTACCGTTTAGTGTTTGTGACTTTGAATTCATCTAAGGACCACTTTCAATTTCGAGCAACGCCTGGCGTCTTTGCTAGTAATGAAAAAGAAGGAGAAGAAGAAGACTAAGCTCCTGTTGTAAAGTTGTTTGTGAGTGATAAAATAATTCAAATATGAAGAAATAAATGGATGAAAACGATTCTATGTATTGAATCGTGTTCATCCATTTATTTCTTCATATTTGAATTATCAAAACTTATAAATGATTTATTTCAGAATTTACAACCTCTAATCTCTGGTTCCCTTTCGTAAGACATCACTGCAAGAACTTGTTTTCTACTGCAATTGCAAATAACTTTCCGTTTTTCCTCAGTGTGCCTAGCATCAAACAGAATTTCCATAAACAGAGTTTCCTTATCATACATCGTCCTCATGGAGTATTTAATTTTTGTGCATTGCATTCATCATTTTCAATCCTCTCGTAGTATGCTTCATCATTCAACTGATAATCCATGCATCCTATTAACTCTTATGCTCGAGTGGCTTTTGGCCTTAAAAGGTTTTAAAAAGAAGAGAAAATTTGAGCAGCAACAACAACTATGATGTTGATGAGAAGAAGAAGAAGAAGAAGAAGAAGAAGAAGAAGAAGAAGAAGAAGAAGAAGAAGGGGACGGTTTTATTAAGGCAGTGTCCTAGTCATAGAAATGAGTCGATGATATTTTGGTGAAATTGTGTAAAGGAACTGAGAAATATTCATTAATACATAACAGAATTAAAGATTGTCAAAACTAAAGACGCTCTGTTTTCTCTGGTTTGTATCGGCCGTTTCCTGACGGTGTTTCAGTTTAATTGATTTACAAGTCATTTGATACTCGGTTCAACATAAAAAATAAAATAAAACTTAAAACTAAGAATGCTAGAAATTAAGAGAGTGGATTGTTTCTTTCGTTATTCTTTTACTTTTAGTTTTTTTTATCGCAGTAATTTTAGAGTTATCTCCCTTTTTCGTCTGCTGTTACTGCTGTTATTTATTTATTTTTTTATTTTTCTGTTTCTTTTGGTTCATCATTATTTGTTTTTCTTCTTTATTTTTATATACGTCATCTTTTTCTTATTAATCGTCATTTGTTTCTTTCCTTCTTCATTTGTTTCTTTTTCTTCTTCATTTGTTTCTTTTTCTTCTTCGTTTACTTCTACTTTTTCTTCTTTTTTTTTACTATTTCTTCTTCATCATTATTTTTCTGTACTGTAATCAAGTGACGTTTTCTTCTGTTGCCTTTCTTCTTTTTAAAACTGATTGTATTCTCGGCTATTAACATCTACCCTCCTTCCCCCGTTAGACAATAGTCTGTCATGTCAGCCACTCTTGAGCAGCTGCCTTCCATAAACAAGAAAAAAAACATTAAAAGATAAAAACAAAAACAAAGCGCATTTAATGAATCGGGATGAATAATAAGATCGCTTTAAAATAGAAACGACAAGCAAAATAAAATCTGTAGAAGACAAAAACTATTGACAGTAAATTCGAAATTGGAAAAAAAGCGTGAGATTAGCATCTCATCTTTTTAATCAATACATCATGTAAAATACTGAATGGCCTCGTGCCAGACCTGGCTGCTGAGAATGTTGGATGATTAAGAGGAAGACAAGTGCATTGATGAACAAACAGTTGTTCATAAGGAGACGTAATACAAGCGTAAAGGGTTTGTAGCTGGGTAGTCCATTTTTGAGTTGACCTCCAGGGGTGTCCTCAACTGATCTTCGTGCATCCCAACATGCGCAAAATATAGCCTTTAAATAGTGAATGACCGTCTCTTCGTGGTAAGGAGCCACACTCTTGTCGAGGGTACCCTTATACAAAACACGGCGGATCTAGGGGAGTAAACCTTGACCTAAATCTTTCAATTTCACGGGTAGCAGTAGTAGTAGTAGTAGTAGTTGCACTTATCAAAAAACTGATCATCTAGTTCTGAGAACAGCGTGACTTTAGAGTTTATCATATATATTTGACAATGAGAAAGCCTAACTGCTCCAGTTAGTGGAGTATTTATTTACCTCCTCTCGAGGAGTTAGGCACAAGGCCAGTTTTATCTTACTCCCACAAGGTAAGATGTGACCCAAGGTCGGGTCGGGAAAGTGGGACTTGAAAAGACAGCGCCCGAGAACGTGAGCACGCTGGCCATTAAAAATTGCCTGGGCAGCCCTGTCGGCATTCCCCGGTAGAGGCGCCTCAGGCAGTAACCAATAAACTTACTCCTCCCCAAAGAGGGGAGGCAAAGCCTGGGAGGGTGGACCTCCTAGAACTGCACAGGACCGACCCATAGACTGGCGTAAATCAAGCCCCGAAGGCCAAGACAATACCAGTTTATGGGGTGTAGTATCCATCGGAACAGATACTACACTTTGATCTTAGCCAAAAGGCCAAGAACATTTAGTGGAGTAGCATGGACTATATATGCAGGTTTAGTGTAACGTATATACAATCAGACTTAAGAAAAAAACAATGAAGTTTGTTTAACCATCAACTGATGGATGACTCAAGGCAAGAAAATAATAAACCAGGAGACAATATCTTAGACCAATTCTAGGATAAGTAACACTATCAGGAGACACCCTGAATCACTCTAAACGCAGATGTGCCTTGTTTATGTACAAAAAATAAGGAAAAAATGAAGGCACGTGAAACGACAACGCCAGAAGAGGAAAAGCGAAATAATGCATACAGTCTACACGACCTCATAACGTAAAATTAAAAGATATACGAAATAACGTGAATATGCAAAAAAAAACAGCTAATAAATAAATACTTTTTTCTTTAAGCTGTTTGTTTCGTGATAACCAATATATAAAATATAAAGTATCGCCAATGTTAGTTTTTATTTTCGTTGCACAATCACATCGAGAAATTCATAGTATACTATCTTAGAAAAATGTCTATCATTAGGGGTGGGACGTAATAGGTGAAAATTTCAGATTCATGCGAGTAGTATTTTTTTGTGTTCATTTATACATAAATAACACTAAACAATCAAACATTTTGAAAATTTTGCAAAATTCAGAAGGTGCGGGCCAAAAACAGCCATTAGGGCTCCACGGGACTCAAAATCCATCATTTTTCGGTGAAAAAGTGGTTTCATGCGACATTACAGGTCCTAAAACATCCTCAAAAGCTGTGAATGGATATAGATGGTTAAATCTGATATAGTACTTTAATTTAGGACCATTTTCAGGCTGTGAAAGGGTTTTCATGAATGTAAAATAGCCAAAAACTAGTGGCCTGCACCTTCTGAATTTTGCAAAATTTTCAAAATGTTTGATTGTTTAGTGTTATTTATGTATAAATGAACACCATATATGCATACCACTTAGAGTATTTTCAGTCATAGGGGTAATTTCGGAAGTTGGTAGCTCTCATTGCAAAGGGTGGAATCTGTAGCAAAGTTCTTTGCAAAAGTTTGGATTCATCAGATGCTGAGGAGATCACATCAGGGTTGTTAATTATTGTTGGAATAAATGTCTTGCTCAGTATTCGATTTGTTATTCTCCAAAACTCGCAAGAACCAAACCAAGCCTATGCTCAGCAAGTCTGGCTTTAATAGGACTCTTTCGCGTTTTCTATAACTCATTGGCAGCGGTTACGGGCAGTTTTAAACGCAGCTATGATTTCATGGCATCTATTCCGTTAACAAAGATTAAAATAGTGATTTCTATGAGCAATGGCACCAGCACATTCAGAAGTTAACCATGACTGGCTATTTGGTCTATGTCGGAAGTTTTTTTTAAGGTTATAAAACTCTCAATACCAACGGTTAACCAAACGGATATATTTGAGACGACATAAAGCACATTCGTTCCGAAAATTGAATGTAAAGTAATTTCTGAAAAAATATATTTAAAACTATTCTAATCGTTATGAGTATCGGTACACCCTGCGATGGAAAGAGACATCAAACGTCTCCTTGAACTTAGATTTTATCTTAATGATGACGTTTGAATGGGCGGAAAATTCCACAGGTGATAGAACAGTAGATGTGAACTGTTCGCAGAAAATTGTCAAAAAAAAATCAAGAAGGCTTACAAACTGTCCATCAGCATTAGGTACACGAGTGGAACACACGTGGACCTGCTGACAAAGGTAGAAGACAGCTCAGCTCCAATTACTTTCGGATTGCTGATACATGGAACAAACTTCCTGCACCAGTTGTTGGCTGTCGAGACACTTGCATCTTCTAAATCCCTCATGCTTACCGAAATTCGTCAAAACTAGCCTCCATACAAATGAACACATATTTGTTTTAACTTAATTCACCCCAAACAAGGCAAGTTGCGACTGTAGACGTAAGGGACTACTGAGAATTAGGGTGAAAGTTTAGTGGGTTATTCTAAATTGGGAGCTGTACAGCGAAATGCTTGTTCACATTAGTTTTAAATTTCTACAGTCGAGTAAACAGAGAGCAGGGAGGGAGTTCTAAAAGCCGGCAGCTCGAGGAAAGAAGTAGAAGTAGAAGGCACTCCGGCATCTGAGGACCTCCACAATGAATGGATAGGGATCTAGATGATTGTCGGGTTGGTCGAGTGCATATACTTTAAGAGGGCACCAGAGCAGCAAGTTCATCGGAGCACAATCCATTGAAGTACTTGTAAAACAAGCACAAGGATGAAACATTGCAGCGATAGGGCAGGGCTAGAGCTGGGTGGATAGTGAGGGACTTATTAGATTAACTACTCTTCTGGGGGCCTTGTCTAAGAGGGTGGACTAGTGGATGGTGCACTAGCCGAGATATGACAACAATACTCTATGCATGGGCAGATGGTGACTTTGTAGAGATATAGGATACTGTCAGGTGTGAGAAGTTTTCTAGCTTTGTAGAGGGAGTCCATTTTGTTTGCAGCAGCCTTGGCAATGTCTTCTATGTACTTGTTCCAATTCATTTTACATGTGAATGTTAAGCCGATGAGTTTGATAGTTGGACTCTCAGGTAGGGTGTTATTTGCCATGACAATCGGTGGTGTAAGAGGTTTCTTGTAGTTGTTGAAGGAAAGGAGATTTGTCTTAGCAGTATTAAATGTTACCATCAATTTATGATCCCTATTCCACTATAGACTGGAGGTCACTTTCTAAGGATTCAGCTATTACCTCGGATATGTGCGCGACCGTTTTACCCACATGATGAGAGGGGAACGTGGTGTGGTCAGCAAATATACCCATCTCAGACACAATGTCATCAGTGCGATCGTTTCTCAAAATCAGGAACAATAAAGGTTCAAAGATCGATCCCTGGGGTACACCTGAATTTATATCATGTTGTTTGGATGAACGGCCATCGAGGACAACCTGCATCTTTCTTTTGGTGAAGAAGGATCTAATTATCTTAAATATTTGTCCAGTAATACCATATGAACGTATTTTTTAGTAGAACACCTTTTTGCCAGAACTTGTCAAAGGCTTTGGGTATATCGAACGCTACCGCCCTAGATTCCCCTGTTTTGTCCAGTGTATGGTATATGCGTTCAGGGATGACTGTTAGGATATCCACAGTACACCGTGCTTGCCTAAATCCATACTGATGGTCAGAAAAAAGTTTAGCATTAACGAGGTGATCAGAGATTCAAAGATTTTAGCGAAGAGCGGGGGTAGAATGATGGAGCGATAATTCCGAGGGTCAGTTCCATCTCCAGAATTCTTGAAGACTGGTACCACAGAGGCAATTTTCCAGCTATCAGGGAAGCAAGATTCGACAAGACATTTGCTGTAGAGTTTGGAGAGGACAGGGGCCATTTCAACAGAGCATTTATTTATTACTATTATTAATATAAGATCAGGCCCACATGCTTATGAGATGTCAAGTTTTTTTATGATGTCACGGACATGAGATGGGGTTATGTCCAGGTCATCAAGTGTGGCTTCAGTCAGCAATGTGAAATTTGGGAGAGAGGTATACACTGTTCATTTCCTAAACAATAAAAAAAGTATCCTATGTACTATACAAACACTTTTGATGAGTTGTGGTGCACCTGATAATTGAACACAATGACTTAATTATAATTATTATCATACATCGATCCAATCGATTCGACATCAGATTTTCGAATCTAAATACATTAATAACAATAATGACGATATGCATGTGTGTCGTCTCTTCGATCACTACCGCATGTTGTGTAATAGATGACAATGAAGGGCGGCTAGTACGATTGGTGGTGAGAAGAGGGGAATAGTATTACATTTATTAAACACAAACGTCACATAATCTGAAGACTGTGAGTTCAATTATTGTACACAACAATACATTTTCATTTTTTTTCTTTAATTACACACAAAAAATAAATTTCACAAAACAATATCTGAGAAGAAACTGATTAAACTAAATAATTTACTGTTTAAATACATTTTGTTGAAACTACGCTTTTATACTTAAAGCGGTAGGTGGTTTTCGTCAATTATGTTATTGTCCGGTTCATTGAAGGTTCCAGGTCTTTCAACATAATAACCTCCTCGCCAGCTAGATCTAACCTAAGACGATCAAGTTACAAGATAATTTTAAATTGGAATTTTTCAAAAAAATTGTGGGTGATCTGATGGATAAAACCTGAGTATACCTAACGACGGATGCATACAAGTTTAGTTTATATATATATATATATATATATATATATATATATATATATATATATATATATATATATATATATATATATATATATATATTTATATATATATATATATATATATATATATATATTTATATATATATATATATATATAAGAAAACGGTGTCATTGTAATTCGGTTTAAAATACCGTTTGATACGAGACAAGGGAAACAGATCAGTGACAATATAAAAGAATTCAATCATTTTCTATTAAATATTTAATAACGTAATGTGTCAAATCAGGATGGTATGCATTGTCATTTTCTTTTTAATTTTCGAAGTATACCTCCTTTTCAAAACAAAATTTCCACCCACTTTGAGTGAATTTTGCCTGGAAGTCAAGAAAACATATGGGATGCCCTTTTGTAGACGTCTTACAGAAATAAAGTATTTATCATTTAATCATTTGTTGTAAATGTTAGTTTATATTTTGTATTTATTTATTATCAGCGTATTATTATATTTTTTTAAATATTACCTATCATTATATTGTCATTATATTATTATTGTTGTTCTTATTTATTTTCATATTTAAAGATATTATTTTTTATGCGTGTTTATTTTATTTAAACTTTAAACGTTTAGCGATATTGCCGTTAAGTATAAATATGATTTTAATTAATGCAAAAATGAGATCTTTCTCACTCTGTCAAATACTTATACCTTTTCAAAACACGGACATCGGAGTTCAGATCTGGTGTGTGTGTTTAGTTTTGAAATCCATTTTGATTCTTTTTTGTTTGCGTGCATATGTGGACTGGGATTTGGTGTCTATTAAAATACAGTTGTTTTTATCTCTCGACTGTTCTGTTTGGTTGCAATGTTTAGCTATTTGGCAGTAGGGTGGTTCTTTTTCTTTTGTCTGATACTAAGTTGGTGTATAAGCTACTTTCGTTTCGCCTATTTATCCGCTATTTTGCACATTTTCTTCAAAGGATGTAATATATAACATTAGGGTTATTGCAGGTAAGGGGTAGCGGTTGTATTTGGATGCGTCTACTTGTGACTGTGAAGAGGAAGTCTATCATTAAATGTTGCCCAACTAAACACCTGTAAGCTATGCTATTAGTACTCATAAATTGGGCAAAACGAAAAGTTTAACTAACAGCAAGTACGCGTTATGAATTTTGATATATTTCCCATATTCTTTATCTCAAGGATTGAAAATAATAGTCATATACCTTGAAAATTTTATTTTTAAATCGAAATGCCGTTTTTTGTGAATTAATAACTGTTGTCTACGTACACAAATATATATATATATATATATATATATATATATATATATATATATATATATATATATATATATATATATATATATAAATATACAGAGTGCTTCATAAGTCACTTAGCTATTTATTTTTGAAATTCTAAAGTTAAAAAATACAGTAATACAAAACAATTAAATTTATGGGAGTTTAAAATTACAGCAAATTTTCAAAATTTCCACCTTCGTTCTGCATGCATAGCTCCATTCTTTTTTGCAAGGAATTTACGACTATTTGTAGCATATTTGATTGATTATGGTGTTGTGCGAAGGAGGCTTTCTGTTCACATCACGTTTCCATTGCCTTTCAACAAGTGTGGGAGATTCATCAAATTTGGCCATATGAAAAACAATAAAAATGTGCTCTTCAATTGTAAATGACATTTTAAATAGCTAAGTGAAATGACTTATGAATCGCCCTGTACTTCTTAAAATAATTTCAGATATCAATTGTAAAATAAAACTGTATTAATATATTTTTTTTTACAAATAAAGGGATATCTTTTCAGATAAAGTGTTATAACATTAATAATTAATAAATGTGACTTAGCTTAACAGATAAGTCAATTTATATATGTGTGTGTGTGAAGAAAAAAGACACAAAAAACGTAAAAATGGAAAAGTTTCATATTCGT
Organism: Sepiola atlantica; assembly: GCA_963556195.1. Classification (NCBI taxonomy): domain Eukaryota; kingdom Metazoa; phylum Mollusca; class Cephalopoda; order Sepiida; family Sepiolidae; genus Sepiola; species Sepiola atlantica. The sequence continues at coordinate 92,543,988 of OY744521.1, read as the reverse complement.
AAACGTTTTCAAATAACACTTATAGCTGATGGAGCTTTTTGATAATAAAGACGAAATAACCCACCATATTAGAATTATTTGGCCTATCCGCTTCTCTCTCTCTCTTTCTCGCTTTCTCTCTCTCTCTCTCTCTTTCTCTCTCTCTCTCTCTCTCTCTCTCTCTCTCTCTCTCTGTTGTTTTCTGTATGCATTATTTTTTTGTATTTGTTATGATGTTGAATTATTGATTAAAATGGCAAATGTTCAAAGGAGGTTTATTTATCTATTGGCTAGATTTGCCTGTTTTAAAGTAAAATGAGAAACAACAGCCAAATGTTGCATACGATGAATTGAATACGGGTTTTCCCATTTTCCCTAAGCCAAGTATGTATGCGTAAGTGAAGAAATATTTTGCTACAAGAACGGTTCTTAATTTTATCAGCCAGCTCGAACTGATTTGTTTATATTAAAACGAGCTGAGGAATGCGATATACAGTTCAGGCGTGGAGCAGCTTCTGTGGCCTAGAGACTCTAGACTGGAAGATACCAGTCGGGGATCCGTTCTCGACAATCAGTCCGGCAGAAACTGCGTCATTTTGGTGTTTTTTTAACTGTTGGGCTGAAGTATTAGTCCTTGGTAGTCCTAGGAGGTTCACGTCCCAGGCCTTATCTTCCCTCTTTGGAGAGGAAGTAGTTTATTGCTAATTTCATGAGGCACCCCGATCGGGGAATGCTGATGGGGCTACCCAGGTAATTTTTTATAGGCCAAAGTGCTCCTTCTTTAGGGGCGCTGGTTTGATTCTCTCCACCTTCCGGCTTTGTGCCACATCTTCCTGTGATGGGAAGGAAGTAAATGCTCAGTTCAGCTGCGCTCAATTCTGCCAATTAAACATGGTCGTCGCAACGTACTTACGCTCATCATTCATTTATTGGTAGTATTATGGCAGTATTAAAGGTTGGACGGGACTTTCGTCTTTGCAGAAAACCAGTCTAGGAGAAATACAACTTGCCATACCTTAGCTTATGGGGTGAATATGAAGTTAAATGTGACTATTTAGCTTTGGTAGACAACCGGTTTAGGAAAAAGACAATACGTAACCCTCATCCGTTCGGTTATGTGTTGAATAAAACTTTACGTTGAATTCTCTGTTCTTATTAGACAACGAATATGCGAGACGGTCAACTCAACCCGATCCAGTAATGGGTCAAATAAAAGGTACAACTGGACCCTTTAGTTTTAGTAGAAAACCAGTTCAAGTTTTTCTTGCACAAGTCTTACTGTGAAAGTCAGAGACGCCATTCTTGCCATGTCGAGGATTCGTTCTCAACGATCAGTCCGACAGTGGTGAGCCATTATGACTGGTAGTGGCCTTTCTTCTGTCGGTCTGATGTATGGTTTTGGGTAGTCCTAGGAGGTCCACCTACGCAGGTATTGCCTCTACTCTTTAGGGTGGAGTTAGTTTTTTTATGAAAATCGATCCAGACAAGGCATGAAGCCACTTGATATGAGGAGCTAAAAATAATACCACTTGAAGGTCAAAAATTAGCCAACGATAAGTGTTATATGGATAGATTCCGTCCAAGAAAAAAGCAATTATTCCCCGTTTGTCAGAAACATCGGTCATGGAATGTTAGAACTAAAGGACAAAATAAAAGAAGCGAGAGTTATGAGGCTGCCGAAAATAACCGCAAAGTTCACTTTCTAGAGACGCCACGACCAAGGGAATGCCAACGGGGCTGCCCTGGCATTTTTTAATAGGCCAGAGTACACTACAACTTGTGCGCTGGCCCACCAAATCCCACTTTCCGTCCTTGTGTCACATCTTCCTGCGGTAGGAGGGAGTTAACTATAAGTATAAGGAAAAGACAACTCACCCATGTCCAATTATAGTTCGAGTGAATGTTAGACTGAACTTTCTATCTCTAGTAAATATCAGCATCGAAGAAGGTAATTAAATCACTTTCTCTAATATATTTAGGCAACACTCCTAGAAGAAGGAAAACACTGAAATAAAAAAGACATTTTTCCGCTTACACCGTTATTGCCTCCCGTCATCTTCAATTAGTGCCTGCCTCTGGATTAATCCAATCTCGGATCACAAAAAGTGCGGGTTGGCATTACGCTACCACTGTTTCGCCATAAGCTCCTCATCGCGTAGGTCCCGTTTTAATAGTTGTTGTTTATTTGGAGTGCTCAAATTGTAAGATAAATGGTATTATGGTCTAGAAAAACTTATCTCTCAATTGAGAATCTAATATTTAGTAAATTCATATAAATGAATCAGTCAGTTATTCCTAAAAGATAATCAATCAAAGGTAATGAAACTGACCATAAATCAGAAGATTGGAATATTCCATGATAAACAATAGGGAATATAACCACAAGTATTAATATTATTTAACCCTCAACTGGAGACAAAGAAAAGCGTTGAAGAGAAAAGAAAGTAAGGGTGTGAGAGATATAGCGAATAAAAAGACGAATTTTGGGTGTTGTCTTTTTATTCTTTTTAATTTAACTGGTTTTGCAAACTCACTTTTACTGATTCAAACAATCTAGCCAGTGCTTAATGGGTGACTCAATAGGTTACATTTTTATAGTATATATATATATATATATATATATATATATATATATATATATATATATATATATATATATATAAGTTATGAAAATATATTTATGGCAAATAAGCTACACGGAGGCTTCGCGTTTCATCCCCGTAGGAAATCGTCAGGCTAAAATGAATCAGACGATTCCATACGGGAATAATACGCAAAAGCCTCTGTGCAGCTAAATTGACACTAATATATTTTCATAACTTACAACCTATCTCTATTCACGTATTGAGCACTATTGAAGTAAATACTGAAAATCTATACATAATATATTATATCTCTTCATAATATTTTATGTACATATAATAAATATATATATATTTTATACATGAAATAAAAATATATATATGTTTATGTATATGTGTGTGCTTGAGTGTGTGTAATACACAAAAAATATGCGGTTATGCATATATGTATACATGTGTGTATATATAAGAACATAGACGTTATTTATAATATATTTCTCAATACTAATTCTTGTTGTTTTCAGAGTATATATATAAGTTTGTTTGTGCGTGTTCATGCCTATATATATATATATATATATATATATATATATATATATATATATATATATATATGTATGTATACATGTTGTATATATGGGGATGTGAATGTTATTTATAATACAATAATACAATTCTCAATAATATTTTTTCAGAGTTTGTATATAAATATACATATATATACATATATCTATGTATTTATACGTATATATATATATATATATATATATATATATATATATATATATATATATATATATATATATATATATATATATGTGTGTGTGTGGGGGGGGTGTTAAGAAACATATATAAAAACACATATATACAGATGTAAATACATATAAACACATGTATATCAACATACACTTTGGAATTCCCTCTCTGTTCCCTGTTTTACTGTACCAACATGCAGAAATATAAATGTGAGTTTAACAAACACTTCGCTGCAAAACTCCCCACTGAGGATGCCCCTATTAATCTGGCTGCTAATTCACAGTAACTTTTTAATGTCTCAGTGTCAATGTTCCTTGTTTGGGGTGAATATAAGTTAATATAAGTAAAAAACAAAAGATTTATATATATATATATATATATATATATATATATATATATATATATATATATATATATATATATATATATATATATATATATGAAGATAGATAGACGAAGAGTGATAAACAAGCACGAATGTCCAAATTTATTTCAAACTTCGATTGTTCAATGCAAGGTATATTCTGTAATAGAATAATGTTTATTATTCTTTCCTTAAGCCAAGGCTTTTCAAAGATCGAGATCTTATCATCAGAGGAATTATACAGATGGATAGACATTTGAAAAATATTAAGAAAACGATGGGTGAAAAAAAGTTCGTGTAAAAAGATATTAAGTTAGTCCATGTGGTAAATGTCCGCCGATAAGGTGTCCAATTCGTGCTTGTTTATCACTCTTCGTCTATCTATCTTTATAATTGCTCTATCTCGTATATTGAGCTTTTACCATTTCACTATAGGTTCTTTCTACTAAAAGTTTACTTTTAGTTTCATATTTATTCTTATATATATAGAGAGAGATAGAGAGAGAGAGATATATATATATATAATTATATATTTACATATATAATTATATGTACACTACATATATACATACATAATTACATACACATACATATTATACATACAAAATAATATACATACATTTATAATTATATAAACATACACACATATAATTATATATACATACACACATACATATATACATACATATTTAATTATATATATACATATATGCATACATATATGATTATATGTATACTACATATATAATTACATGCACATACATATTATACATACATATTTATATACATACATATATAATTATATACACATACACACATACATATATAATTATATGCACATACATACATACATATATACATACATATATAATTATATTTATATATATACATATATTCATATATATATAATTATATGTATACTAGATATATACATACATAATTATATGCGCATACATATTGCACATATATAATTATATACATACATATTATACATACATAATTATATACATACATATATAATTGTATACACATACACACATACATATATAATTATATACACATACACACACATAATTATATACACATACACGCACATACATAAGTATATACAGATACGCAAACATACATACATATATACACATACACAAACATTCATGCATATATACACATACACAAACATTCATGCATATATACACATACACAAACATACATACATAGACATACACAAGTATACACACACACACATATATATATATATATATATATATATATATATATATATATATATATATATATATATATAATTTTTACGATTAGAGTAGGCATCTTATTGCATCTAAATTAAAATAAAATAAAGTAAAGTTGGACTCAATTCAATTTGAAATAATAATTACCTCTTTTCTGTTTTAGAGTTTAAAAATAACCCTCAGCCAGTACAGCAAGTTTGTTTTTCTATGTAAAACCACAACTTTTTCGCCGCCTTCTTTTCATGGCCATAGATCTGCGATAAACTGAGGGCTAACCACAAAAGATGGCGCTCATCGGCAACGGGGGGGGGGACACTTCCGGTATTCACGAATTTTTTTTTTCTTTTTACAATGCGAAATAATGTCCAGTTCAATGTCATTTTTTTTTATTTCTTCATAACAATAAACAATTAATTAGTAAAGGTTTCTTTTGTCCGAAAAGGAACTTGCGAGAATCGTTAGTCAGTTGTAAACTGTCTTGGAGAGAACGAACAAAATGCTCATAATTCATTTGCAAATTGTCGTGCTTTAACAATATTAATAGTGAATTTGATTTAAATGGGCTGATAGAATTTTTACTTATGTCTCTGTGCTGTCAACCATTTTTAGGAATGGGGCGGGGGGGTAATAAAAATAAACAAAATGCCTTCATTAGATTTTTTTAATGAAACAAGTAAAGCATGAGTTATCTTCCCTTGTTATCACTATTACTTGAATAGTATAAACAATTAATCACAACTTTTGTTTGATTTTGGGAGAAAACACTTATAAGTGTATTTTTGGATATTTTTGCCAATTTGAGGGGCATTTTTCTGTCCTCCTCGTTAAAGGAAACTAGAATTTTGCTGCGATCACCAATACTTTTTTTTATTTGGATTTTAAGCACAAACTCGTGAAAGACATTTTGATACTTGCCACAAATTGCCATTTTGGGGCCATTTTAGTCCAGTAGCAGAGAAAGTTTTCAGAAAAGATATGGCTCAGTAAGTTTTCTCTGTTCATGGCAATATTATAACTTCATGCAAAATTGTGTGAAAATCTATTTAATCAATTTGATAAAATCAGAATCCTCCACTCTATAAGAAAGATCAATACGTATTTATTTGTATCTATATAAATAACCATCCCGTCACGCAAAATTTAGCGAGTAAAAAACTGTCGGACGAAACAATTAGAAGTGTTTAGGGGAAAGGGAGAAAGCAAATATCAAGTCAGACAAAACCACCACCACGCCGTTAGAAATGAATACGTTTTCTTTCCTTTTGTCCTTTTTGCCCTTTTCTTTCTTTCTGTAATGATTGATACGACTTTTTTGGTTTAAACTTTCCTGTTTGAGACGTTTTCTTTCTTTCTTATTACTTGTTTTAACTTCACAGATTGAGACGTTATTTAATATGAATATGAATATTAGTGCGAACACTGGCAAAGCATAATTATTTCCGTCATTTTTGACAGCGGGTGCTTTTTTAAACTTTGGTAACTTTGTTAATATTTAAAATTGCGAACTTTAAGTTCAATTTTTAGGCAACTTAATGAGAAAAAAAAGATTACTAAAACGCTAAAAGTTTTATTTTGGGGTTAGAACCCTGAATTAGATATCAGCTGATAAGAGCTGACCATTGGCATGTCGATAAAACATTGTTTATATTCGCCTTTTAGATTAGCAGGTCCTGGATAAGATCTTAAACTATATCTGGTGCTAACGCCCTAATGTGGAATACTTGGGAAGTATAGATCCGCCCCTTAGTTGCCCATTCTGACCAGGAGTGGTTGTACCTATCATGATCCCATCTTTGGGTCAAATAGAATCTCTCCTTTGTATGTCATAAAACTATATCCGGTTGTATACATAAAACTATATCCGGTTGTATATACATATACATTTACTCAACGAATAACTGGTTAGGACAAACACCATAAATAAATATTTGAAGATATTAAGAAGTTGAAGCATAAAAGGTTTTACTCAAATTGCTAAATGCGGTTCTAAAATCCGAATAGTTTGATATGCCGTGAAACAAAATAACCGAACCAAATCGGATTAACAACAATAGATAATTAAAGGCTTGTTTAATGAAATGAACAATTAAATTGTTACGACTATATCATGCTGAAACACCGAAGTTAAGTAACGCTGAACTTGGTCGGTACTAATATCTGATATCATTGAGAAATATATAAAAGGATATCTTCTCTCTTACGGCTATTAATATATAGGTAGAATTATGAGTATATCACACTGAAACACCGATTGTCCTCATATCGTCTGTTAAGCAACGTTGAACCTAATCAATACTTAGATAGGTAACCATTTGAGAATACCAAGTACCGTGAATTTGGTGATTTTTGCAAAATCATTTTCTCTAAAACATTTAGAAAAAGGTATAAATCTGTCTCTCTCTCTCTCTCTCTCTTTCTCTCTCTCTCTTTCTCTCTCTCTCGAACTTTCACTGAATACAAATTGACAACATTTTTTCTACCCTAATTTGTCATTGATCCTCATTTCACTACTCTATTTTACCTTTTAATCGCAGTACATTCATTTTCTTTCCACAATTTTTACTCTGACGATTGTGGAAGAAAGACAGCTAAGTAGATTAATGTAATTATAATATTTTCTCTTTTTTATCATTTCTCAATCTGTCCCCCATGTCCTCATTCCTTGCGGTAATAAAACAAATTTACGATGAAATATCTATTTAAATATTTTAAATAAGTAAGGTTTTTTTAATTATCTTATACACAGGTTGTTTTTCGTGGACTGAGGAAATCGGTACGCAGTGAACGAGCGAATCTCCTCACATTCCCAAAGAATATCTTGCCATTTCTCCTACTTCTGACGCTCGTCCATCCTTCTGACGTTGTGTCATAACGTTTATCTTCTTCTAAACCTTCTCCAATTCCGCAAATTTCGTGATTATAATTACTCATCCAAAAATCAGATGATCGTTCGCCAAATCACCTGAGTAAAAACCTTTATTTTGCCAAAAAAATCCAATATTCATAGCAGCGTATAGTATTAGATTGAGATTGTCTGAACTCAGTTACTTCGAAGTTTTCTTTTCCTTAGACTATTTGACAAGCCAAGGATTCAGAGTATGGTCTACCCTGACATTTCACTTATATTTAGAAGGAATAGAGAGAGATGGGTTAATGCCATTCAGAAAGCTATTACATAGTCATTTTATAGTAACTTCCATTTCCAAAATGTGACAATAGAGACGGGAACTTACTGGCTTCAAAGAGTGTTAGATGTTTTGAGTGTCGGGCAACCATTTGTTAGAGGGAAGACAATTCTCATGCTTAGAAATTGTGGATTTTTATAGTTGAACGTAATTTGCATGTGTAGACATGAACCGACTTTAAAAGGACGGAATAAGCACAGAGAGGAAGAGATTTTGGCAGCTGAGAGAAAGCGTTTGTTTTTGGTAATTTTGTCAGTGTTGGTACGGTGTTGTCTTGGCAGGAGTTCCTCCCAAAATTTGGAGCGTCATTGTGATCTTATTACAACTAAAGGAGATTTATATACATTTTTGTTTCTTACACAAGGTTACCGTATATAATATTCTCAAACGGTCACCAATCTAAGTACTGACCAGGTTCAACGTTGCTTAATTGGTTAGAACCAACGAGATCCAGATCTATTATGTAGCCAAAATTCTAGCACTCTATAAATGGCCGTAAACACATTATAGCTTTATATATTTCTCAATGATATTAAAGAAAGTGACTTAACAATCTCGACGGATCTTAAACACGGCATGTCATGTCTAAGTTAGATTTTCACTTACCGATCTGTGTATAAACAATTATACAGAAAAGAGAAAAAACAGTCACAGAAAACATCAGAGAGACGGGTTCCTAATTGTACGCGTGGGAGAGAGGAAGACAGACAGATAGATAGACGGATGAGCCCATCCCGCTACGCCTAGTTACATTATGCACAACCGCCCCGCCCTCAATTGATGACGATACCCGGACACGTATTTTCTGCTGTAAGTCTCAAGTTTCGCCAGCCAAGAGACATAAAATCTCCGTCCGGAAGTCACGTGGTTTGATCGACTTCCGTCCGGGGTCACCTCTTATCCTTATGTGTCACTCAAATGTTTCTATTCAAACACGGCTCACGTTCTGTAACATCTACACTCTGCGCGTGTAATTTCACTTTAATTTCCTAACATACGGCATCCTGTATTCTCAAGTAGTAATCCATAGTAGTAAGATTGCATTGACCGGCATGTAAACCTATACCGACCTGTTATCGTAACGACAGTTGTAAAACTACGTCGCTAGAAATTTCTCACGTAAGAGCACGAGAATAATACAAATAATCTATTAAAAAAAGGAAAATGAAAATGTTCTATTTACTTGCATCCCTGCAAGAAAAAAGTTTCCTTTCGCTTGTTCAATTAACGTCCCGTAGTTTGGCGCTGTGCTATTCCAGCATCCCATGCTGACGGTTTACCACCCGATATTTGTGCGTTTAATAGACTAGTCTCGCTAACCATTGACCCTTGTACCACGTAATTACCTTGGGTCATCATGTTGGTGATCGATTTTCTTAATAGGCTATGGTTTGACCAGACGTGCGTGTACGTATCTCTCTGACGCAGTTGTTTCAAATCACACATTTCGCGCCAGTCGTGTAGTTCTATCATTTTTGATGTCTGTTGCCAGATTGTCAGCGGTTATGTCCCTGTGTTTGGTAATGTGTTAAGCAATTGGATAGGTGCTGCGTAGTTGTATTTGTATTTTGGCAATTCCACCTCTGACCCTATCATCGGTTGTATTTTGTGGAAGTTTTTATTTGGAACTTTGGTTATTCCTTCTAGGTTACCGTAACCTATGTAGTTTCCTCTATCCACATAAATGTCGAAGTATAGTTCCGGATTGGGTACGAACACCTCTTCGTTGTTTTTTGTAAACCATTCTCCGCCTACAATTTTGTCTATGGTGAACCCTTGTCTTTTTACTCTGTACGATGTCGCCGTAAACAGTGATTGCTCCCGTTTCGGTCTTATCACCCATGTTGTCAGGGAAATACGGTACTATGTAATCTCCTGCCTCCGGTTGGGCCCAAACGAACTCTAGATTGGGACAAAAGGAAAAAGAAGGATTCTTTCTCCTCTGACCTAGTATAGATTCTACAATTTGATCCTAGTGCTGTTGTGTTTCTGCTGTGCTTAAAAGGATGGCAAACACTGATGTATAAAAATAGTGTCGGTGGCGGTGAACGAGTGGGAGTTTGTAATGAAGGTAGGAGGCACAGGAATTCACAGAGTAGATTTGTCGAACCGAACCGCCAGTGAACAATCGATCTCAATTTTGGTTTAGTTTATATAATAATTTATGACTCCCACGCATCTACTTTTAACCCCCCATTCTGGGAGTTTGCCTTTGCTGTCAATGAAGCCACGACCCTAGGGCGTCTATTTAGCGCCGAGGTATTTCCGTCTGCAGCTAACCTTTTTGAATAGCATAATATTTGTATGTAGTGTTGAATCAATCAAGAATTATTTTATTTCTGACAATGGGTCGTGTTTATAAAGGCAGCACAACACACGTTTTGACGGTTCATAGATTTATTAAGGGTCTATCTCTCTGACCAGGATACCGCAAAACCGTACTTGTTAATCGACCAGCATTAAAGGACCTTCAATCCTTCCTCCGACGCTGACCTTTCGAAGAGAGGGAAGATCGAAAAGAGTCCAGATAAACGTTTGCCTGAATAAAGACCGATTGTTATTTCGTCAACTCCCACCATTATGTCAATCTTGTGATCTTCCTCCCACTAATTATACAATACTAGCCTGAAAATGCATGTCTGTTTTTTTGTTATTTGTCCACTATAGATCAGATGGTTTATAGCCAAAACACGTGTCATAGAGTATGCAAATATGACCGCATTGTACCCGGGAGAGCATGAAAGATAATTGTAAAAATAAGTTCTAAGAGCCTCTTCGCATGGAAGTAAGCTTCCAATCAAAAATATTCATAAAACACAATATGTAGAGCTACCCCGAAAATTGGTTATTGAATGGGATCACAATTAATTTGGGTTGAATGATCATGATAAAGAGTCTGCGATCTTGCTGAATACTTAAATTCAGCAAAGATGTCAATTTTTTAAAAATAATATTAAAAAGCACACGAACAAAATGATGTTGTCTACTTTCATAATGTTATCCATTAGTTTTTTTATTAAGAGAATACACATAAAAAACTAAAATAAATAGAAAGGTTTTTCATATTCTTCCCTTACTCATTGTTCTTTAGTTTACATTTTTCTCATTATTTCAGGCTCTTTTCTGATCACCACACAAATGTATTTACGCCGCCATTTTTATCAAGAAGGGAGAATATATATATATATATATATATATATATATATATATATATATATATATATATTTGTTTTTCATCGTTTTTTTTATAGAATTAGCATTGAAAATTACCACGCGAAGAAGTAAATGCATAATAGCATTTACATATATCTTGGTGTATGCCGAAACAATTGTATGCTAAATATGAAAATAAATTCTGTGAAATATGGGAATCTGTCTTTCAAAACATTGGATATGATATCAAAACGAATGAAAGATATCATATATAACATAGCTCTGGCCTTACACTATTGAGCTATAACAATTCCTTTATGTTATAAAATTTATATTTGAACATAAAAAATTTCAAATATATATATATATATATATATATATATATATATATATATATATATATATACTTTTAAGTTGTATGTAAGTATATATACTTGTATATATATATACTTGTAAGTTGTATATATATATTTATATGTATATTTATTTATATATATATATATATATATATATATATATATATATATATATATATATATATATATATATATATATATATATATATATATATATTAGAGTTGAGTACTGTTCTGCTGGATTTTTCTAATCATAACATGGAGAAAGTGAATTTCGGCATCTTGCTAAAGAATAATACTACACCAAGCAAAGAGGAATATAATATGAAATTGATCCAGAAGACGGAGGAGCTGATTATGAGAATGAGATGGAAGGCTAAGAACTTTCTTCGTGGGACAAATACTTGATTGTGATTTGAGCGGACAGTGTCGGGTAAAGGCGGGCAATGGCGGCCATAAAAAGTGCCACCTTTATACAAAATATGAAAAAAAGTTCCCAAACAGAAAGCTTATGCAGATCGATAGAAGATAAAATTTTCTTGCCTTTGGAAAAAGGTATATTATGTTAATTTATAATAAATATTGAAAGAAGAAGAAATGAATGCATAATTTCTGGAAACCTTCACGAGGGTTTAAGCTAATTGAAGTGAGGGACAGATTATCATATGAAGATTTTGGTTCAGAACCTATAATAGCCAAAGTGGCATGGAAAAACGACTTCACTTTATTATAGAGATTACGTATATGTTTTATGTTTAACAGTACTCAATATATGAGTAGAGCATAGTAGTAGTAGTAGTAGTAGTAGTAGTAGTAGTAGTAGTAGTAGTAGTAGTAGTAGTATAAAATATACTTATGGCAAGTGAGCTACACAGAAATGTGTGTGTTTCATTTTACTGAAGAAAATCGTCAGGCTAAAAGGAGATTTCCTTCGGTGGAATGAACAACAAACGTTTCTATGTAGCTTACTTGCCATAAGTATATCTTTATATTATATATATATGTTAAATATATGATAAATTGTAACTGCTGTCACTAGCTCCTCCTTGTTTTTAGATAAACCCCTTATAGCTATATATATTCTGAAACGGGTTATCCAAGGAAGTTGGATAAGTATATTTCACTTTAATTAAAGTGGATACAATAATACCGTGGAGTCAGCATTCACGCAAGATATCGATATTAAGGAATTAAACGTCTTACTTTATTTGATTTGATTCATAACTTTAAAATTATAGAAATTATAAAATAAGAATGGAAATGATAATATGGAGTTCAGGGCCTAAAGATAGCAGCTCTAAAGAAACATATGGTTTCAAGAGCCTGAATGCAGCATCAAATGTTGAACTTATGAAGGGTTTTGAGAGCAACCTGTTCAACATTATAAGTGAATGAGAGTTCCACAGGAACACTACTGGGTTCAAAAGGAAACTTAAGGACACTGTAAAAGAAATTAGACGTTCGAACAAACTGTTTATAAAAGCGGATAAGACAAGGAACTATTACAAGATGAGTAAAACAAATTACAAAAGATTAGTAAACGAAAATCTTACGAAGAACAACAGAAAAGCAAGAAACAGATATATTGTAAATGAAATAAATATAGACAGCAACATTATTACAGATAGTGACATCAACTAAGACCAAAAGATGACTATATTTTGTTCGCGGGTTCACAGGCCGGAGATCTTAAATACCAGATTAATAAACCCAACCAGGCTTGAAATTAGAAAAATTAGCAAGACCATTCTTGAAAATACAAATAAGAGCATCAAGAAAGAACTACATCTGAACCCATGGATCAACAGCAGTATTACCATTGATAGGGTTCAATAAAATAGAAGAAAAGAACCATTGTACTTTCATCGAGTTTGACATTATACATTACTACCCTTCAATAACAAAGGAGTTATTCCACAAGGCATTAAACTTCGTAAAAATACACACAGATATCACCAGCGATGATATAGACATTATATATATAAATGCCGGAAGACTGTATTGATGTATGATGAAGAACAATGGATAAAAACTTATTACAGACTCATTCGATGTAGCGATGGAGTCACTGGACTTCACGGAAATGTCTGATCTCATGGGTTTGTTTATTCTATATAAGCTTACAGAAACGGGTTTGATGAGCATTAACGATATAGGTCTGTATAGGGACGACGGTTTTGCTATAGTTAGAAATACCAATGGTCCCAAGGTTGAAAGAATTTTAAAAATTATACACGACGCTATGAAAGATTTCGATGGAAATCACAGCAGGAATCAAGATCGCAAACTTTCTAGATGTAATATTTAACCTTAACGAGGGAAATTATAAACCTTATATGAAAGATAACTACGACCCAGTATATGTTAACTCCAAATTGAATCATCCACCTCGCCTAACTAAGCATATCTCAATATCAATTAGTCACAGGATTAGTAATAAGTCATATAATGAGGAAATTTTTACAGTAATAGCAATGCATATAACAACGAAATAGCTGCTATATCAACACAAACAAAGAAATAGCTACTATATCAACACAAACAAAGAAATAGCTGCTATATCAACACAAACAAAGAAATAGCTACTATATCAACACAAACAAAGAAATAGCTGCTATATCAACACAAACAAAGAAATAGCTGCTATATCAACACAAAGAAATAACTGCTATATCAACACAAACAAAGAAATAGCTGCTATATCAACACAAACAAAGAAATAGCTGCTATATCAACACAAACATTGAATACAGGGAATAAGAACACTAAAAGGAGAAATAGAAATCGAAAAGTAATTTGGAATACGCCCCCATTTAATTTACTAGTTAAATATAAAATTGAACATTTGCTCCTTAATTTTTTAAATAGACATTTCCCAACATATAGCCCACTGCATGAAATGTTCAATGAAAACACGACTAAACTTAGTTATAGTTGTACAAATAACTAGGGAAAAAAATTAAGAGTTATAATAGATATATATAAAAAAGCGATTATAACAACTTACAAAATAATAATAACAATAATGAATGTAGCTGTAGAGATAAGAGTAAATGCCCGTTAAAAGAAAAGTTGTTAACCAATATAGTTTATTTAGGAACTGTATTCCCTGAAAACAATCCTAATCTAAAATAAATTTACATAAGGGGTACAAGGTCTTACTTTAAGACCAGATACAAGATAGGTCGTAGGATCCCAGTACACATATGAAATTAGGAGATCTAGTCTTAATTAAAAGATTGATAAACTAAAAAGTTTATGATTTCAAGATATTTATTAGTATTATTTAATATACAGTTAATTTCTATGATCAAAATTATTTGATGATGACCTTAAACACCATAGGTTTTAGTTTTATTTAAATATTTATTTATATATTTAGATTAAATGTACTGTAAATATGAATTAGTCTTAAGTCTTTTTAACGTTTTTTCAAGTAAGCAAGGTTCATTTACATTCCAAAAGTCAAAATTTTATTTAATCTTACGAAAACATTTTTAAAACAAATACTTGTTAATGCAATTATTTTACGAATTCGTTACGCTCAAAGTAGATCAATCAGCATGTCAATATTGGATCTGTTCTCCTTAAGCTCTTCAGAACGTACGAAAAATTCTTAGTTTGAAAAATTATACAACGTAGCGTGACATGAAAGATAAATGTCCAAAGAAATCAACCGTTAACTGACATTCGCCTTTTGGGCATTTCTCCGCCATGTATGGAAGTCCGCCATCTTGAAACCTCAGTTCAGAGTCAGACTAATTCGCATAACCTATCCCAGCAATCATTATTTTAGTTTTATTCTTCCGTATTAGCCATGTGATAATTATTGTATATCTATAAAATACTTAAATTTACTCGAGGATTATTCTCATTACATAATTTACGTAATTAATATAATATGTATATATTTACTTCATCTGAATACGAAATTAAGTGCGGAGTTAATACAAATATGTATTCCATTTAATTAGGTTATTTTTTTATTGCCTAATATTTAAATTGGTTAAAAAATACAATAATAGTCTATATTTAAAATTTTTAAAATACATTTTTTAACCTTTGTATAATTTGCGTTATTCACAATAGGTGTATGAATTTAAAATATCAGGATGCAACTTACAAAAGTCAACTTAAATTGTTTTAGTATTTGTCATATTTTTTTCAATTATTTGATATATTTTCCCTGTCAGATGGCATTACTTACTAATGGGTAACATTCAAACGTTGGTTGAATATTTTTAATAAATAATATTTATTCTATTACTTCTAAACACTACGCGGACTCCTAATCAAAACAAATGTTAACCAACGAATATACTTGTAAAAGGGGAACAACTCTATCTTGACAAAATACATTGCACCTTATCAAAAAAATTTAAGCGATTTGCCCAGGAAAAATTTATGCCATCAATACAAATTTTTTTTAACTGCTTGCATATTACATTTTGGATCCCTAGGTTATTTTGAACATCTAAGCTTGCCGTTTTAATTATGCTATAATCAATATTACGTGTAAATAAGTATTTATTTACTATATTCATAATTATCCCCTCTATTTAATTTCTCCTATTTTTGTTGTGGTCTTATTTTCAATTTTATGGTAGATGATCTAAGTAAAAAACATTACACATGCCCAATAATTTGAGGTCAACTATTGTTGTGTTTATTACTATTGGGGAAATGTATCGGGCTATATTTTCCTTACTCGTTTCGCTCTTTGTTGGTCTTTGTCATCTGTCTTTTTGCTCTCTCCTCTCTTGCCATGTTTTAATTATATTCGCTATCGATTTATTTCCCTACGGAATAACTTATGTCACAAACATTCCTCCCACATTCTTCCTTGTTTTAATGAGAATATTTCTGGTCGGAATTTTACAGATACAGTTTAGAATGCATTTGTTAACCAAATCGTAATAAACTATTCTGTCTGTCGTACGTCAATTGACGTCACCAGAATTTCTAACAAGAATTGCGTTTTAATATATATTTTTAACAAAAGATGCCAAGACGGATCGTCTTGGCATCTGTTTTTTATGCTGTGTGACTTCGAACTTTCCTCGTAATTTATAATTTCTATTCAGTAAACCTAATGACTAATTGAAACGTCTACGCCCCATCGTGTTGAGATAAGAGTGTCGCTTCTTGTAGGCGGAAATGGTTGCTGCGTAGGAAGAAAACTGGTTACAAAGTTTGGTTATAAGAATAAACTTCTTCATCTAGAATTTAAATCAATTTTATACCGACAATTTCATCAACACAACAGACATGGTCGGGAAATAGTTATGTAGACAAGAATACAAAATAGGTTGAGTCAGTAGACATGCATGTACTATAAAAGTGAAGTTGAGTCCGGATCTTTCATCTCGCTTAGACCAAGTCGTGGTTAGAGGCGGGACAAGTACATGACGCCTTGTCAACTCGATACTTAAATACTGATTGAAGATTTGGAGGAAGTTCCTACCACGCAAAAGTGTTCTTACCGGACAACGTATCAATCACTCTGTAAGTGAAAACAAGCTAGGTCAACATAAAATAGATCGTAATCATATAACTGCTACACATATGAAACATTCTAGAAACGTGTTACACTATAATATGGAGTAAGTTCTTGGCCTTTTGGCTAAGATTAAAGTGTATTATCTGTTCCGGTGGATACTTCACCCCCATAGACCGATATCGTCTTGGCCTTCGGGGCTTGATTCCGCCGGTCTATGGGTTTGTCCTGTGCAGTTCTAGGAGGTCCACCCTCCCAGGCTTTGTCTCCCCTCTTTAGGGAGGTGTAAGTTTATTGCTTACTGCCTGAGGCGCCCCTACCGGGGAATGCCGACGGGACTGCCCAGGTAATTTTTAATGGCCAGAGTGCTCACGTTCTCGGGCGCTGGCTTTTCAAGTCCCACTTTCCCGACCCGACCATGGGTCACATCTTACCCTATGGGAGTAAGATAAAACTGGCCTTGTGCCTAACCTTCTGGAGAGGAGGTAAATAAATACACTATAATATGAAGTGTTATATGTCTTGAGCTTGATATACGGAGATGATAATTTCGAGATGCACAATAGAACAAAGTAAACGTCGAGATTTATTTCTATGGGTGTTATATACGAATGCACACCCCAAAAATGCTCTTGTGTTCCTTTTAATCAAATTGAAATGTACTCATCCTAGTGAGAATCCTATAGTAAGGAATATAGGTTTATTACTGTCGCTAAAAATATTAATTCACACATAAACTGTGATGAGGGGGTATAGGTTTATTACCCGTTACTAAAAATAGAAAATGTCACATAAACTATGGTAAAGAAGTATAAGTTGATTACCCGCCGATAAAAGTAGAAAGTTACACGTAAGCTATCGTAAGGTATATAGGTGTATACACGTCGCTAAAAATATAAATTTCCACATGAACTATGGTAAGGGATATAGGTGTATTACTTGTTGCTAAAATATAAATTTACACATAAACTATAGTAAGGAGGCATAGGTTTATTACCCGTCACATGTATGTACACACACACACACACACACACACACACACATATATATATATATATATATATATATATATATATATATATATATATATATATATATATATATATATATATATATATATATACAGGAAAAAATGGCGCTTATCATAGTAAATGGGATGTTTAATTTTATGGGAATTAGCAGCAACCAGCAAATATATAGTTTTTAAGTATCGACTCTCGATTGGACAAAATCTCAAATAAGCATTTCTTTTTCAACAATTCCCAGGTGTGAGAATATTCACTTGCGAAATTCCGGGCCTAATATAAAAATTCAAACACACAAGTTTCTTCCTCTGTTTTCCGGTAGTTTCTTTTTAGCCTCAACACACGTGCGCTAGTCACAATCTAGCCTAGTTCTTTGGGACCCGAAGGCCTCGCCAAACGCACAAGAGCTACTAAACACAGAGACAGCATATTTATCAAACTTATGGAACGCACTTACACACAGGTTCGCACACACTATCTCACTCACAAACCTCGTTCTTTGGCATTTTTGGGGGTAAACCATTCGCTTATTTTTTTTAGGAATATTATCTTAAAAGTTTAAATTATTTACATTTTTTTAAAGTTTGAAGTGTGTATATTTGCTTGTCTCTGGTTTGTGAGTGAGATAGTGTGTGCGAACCTGTGTGTAAGTGCGTTCCATAAGTTTGATAAATATACAAGCAAATATACACACTTCAAACTTTAAAAAAAATGTAAATAATTTAAACTTTTAAGATAATATTCCTAAAAAAATAAGCGAATGGTTTACCCCCAAAAATGCCAAAGAACGAGAAGCATTTTGTCTTATTTACGGCAAAATAAGCCAAATGAATGGCCTATCACAAAAAATAAAAACCTTTGACCCTTGTAATGAACAATTACGAATAATTTCCCTATTCTAAATTATCTCCCCTTTGGAGAACTCTCCTGTTTGTATTAACAATAAATAGCAGCACTAATATTGTACCGACAGTTATGCCGAATAAAGCTTTCTTAAGTTACGACTGTTCTCGTTTGTCATTACAACCCTCTCACCCCTTCATTTAAAAATCCACCAAAATTCAGTTAATCAACCAATTTTAATGAATTTTCAGTATTTATTAAGTAATGATCACGGAATATAATAAATCTATTATTTTACAAGGAAATTTAGTGAAAATGTACGATTTCGTGTAAACAAAAACACCTCTACTAAAGTTATGTTATTATACTAAAAAAAATAATGTTTTCTCATTTTTATCAGTATATGTAGATGTTAACAATAGAAACATCTTTTTAAATATAGTGATTATATATTGCGAAAAAGCCCCTAGATTAATAAAATAAATATAACTCCAAGCAAAAATAATTTGTCGAATTAACGATATTATCATTTAATCAAAACATTGTTTATTTAATATCTTCACAAGAAAAATAAAATGATCTCATGAATGTTATTATTATATTTTTATCATATTTTACTTGTAAATTTACGACGCGGTTTTATAATAGTCCCCTTTTACGTATGAAAGTGCACTCAGCATAAGAACTTTTTTAAATCATGAAAACAAAACAAAAAATTGATTAAATTGAGACAGTGGACAGCTCTGAAAAAGAATATTGAATTTTGGACTAAATTTTACAAACGTTTCACTTCAAATTCTATGAAAGACATCTGTATATAAACAGACGGGGATTGCACTGGACGTAAATACTTATTTTCAGAGATCCAACAAACGTGTCTGTTTCACTTTCAAGAGATTAAGCTACATCATTTGGAAGAATGAAATGTAAGTTTGTATTTTATAACTTTTACATTAATAAATAATTATTTTCTTTCAAATGTGCATTCTATTTAATAATTAATAAATAATTGCTTTAGATCTTTTTTACGATGAATGATAAATTTGTCAGTGTATTCATTGAATTTAATTCATTTTTTTTTCAAATAATTATCGTTACAAAACGTTTGAGAATAATTTCAATAATATAATTGCTAAAGATTTTAATCAATTTTTGTTATTGTTTAAATATCTAATTTTCGTAAACGAGTCCGGACAGAAAATTCGAAGAATCCAGACGATCGGAAAGCAAAGAAAAACAAATTGAAGGCAGCAGACGATATTAAAACATTTAACATAAAACATATTACATAAAATTAACTGAAACAATCTATTACAAAACCATATCTTCTATATAAAATTAAAAATAATAAAATGAAATATTATTGCGGTTATAGTTTTCCATACTTAACTAAATCTCGGTGGCCATTTTATTAACTCTTAAAATGACTGAATTTTATTGTAAATGTTACTTTGGGGGGGGGAATTATGCCATTTTTAGTAAAAAGTAAGTATTTTTTTTATAAATTCATTATCTTAAGGCTTATTTACAAATTATGACTGAAATAGCTCCAGAAAACTGATTTTTATCTTTCAAGAGATTTTTTTAAATTCATTTTCTAACATTTCAAATTTCACTAAATTTATGTAGGGTTTTTTGCCGGTGTCAGGACAGTTTTCATTTTTGTATTTATTTTCAGAAATAAAATTACATTTTTTAGAGATTCATTTTAGGCTATTATCTATCAGACACAATCAAATTTTGACAAATCTGTTTAAAAATATATATTCCTGTAGCACATTGCTTATTTATGGAATTTAATTTTCAAAATATAAGACCTCCTTTCGATTTTATTTGACAACTGACTTTTACATATATTTTTTAATTGAATTCTCTTTCCAAAAATGTCAACTTAATTTAGTCGTCAACAATTAATAACGAAAAAAGACATTTTTAATTAGGAAGAGGGGTCAATACGTGAAACAAAAACTAACGAAACAGTGATGACTACACACTAACGTCACATTCGGCCGCCATGGGTAGGATCGAAGTTTCAATATAACCGCAGTTTTCTTCAGCTATTTAAGAAATTAAATCGCTAGATTTTGAGAGAAGCTAGCTCACGATAAGCGACGGAAGGGTTTGGTATTGAATTGGATGAATTTGATGCAATCTTTTGAAAACATAATAATCAGCAGTATGACCCGTTTTTGATACTTCTACAGCGCAAGAGGCATATCGATACAAATGTTTCCGATTGTGATTTACGAAACAGACCGAAAATGGCCGAGCAGTCGCCGAACAGACAATTAGTACCGACATTAAATGAAACAACTTTTTAATTTTTATCTGACTTAAGGTCAGGGTCAATAACTCCCGCCACTTCCGTGTTACGAATAGGTTTAATAATTTTATTCAAATCAATAAGTGAATCAAATGTATTTCTTTTCTTTTTTTTTATTTGAAGAAGTTTTTTCAACTTTATTTATTTGAGGATCTAAAATTTGTTTAACCCATACACTTACCTAACTCTAATTCTAACCTAAGACTAACCTAACCCGCTTGTTTTGCATCGCATGCTTAGTGTCGTCTGCCTCTTTGCATTTTTTCGCGGCTTTCAAATCGTAAACTGCTTCGACTATTTCCAGTATGTTTCGTAAATCGCAATCGGAAACATTCTTGTCGATATTGTTCCTGTTCTGTAGATGCGTCCTATTTTTAGATTCGTGTTCGTATCTTTGAGAAGGTTATTTTAGGGCGATATGTCGGTTGGTCTGTCACGCCTAAGTTTGACGTATCAAATTTTCATCGTTAAACGCGCAGATCGAATGGGCGCATCTTGAGAAAAGTCGTTTTTGTTTTGTTTTGTATTTATCTCACTCCCACAACGGAAAGATTTGACACAAGGTCGGGAAAGTGGGATTGAAAAGTCAGCGCCCTAGAGAAAGAGCACACTGGCCTATAAAAAAAAATGCCCGGTAGGGGCGCCTCAGGGGATTAGCAATAAACTAACCCTCTTCTCAAAGGGTGAGAAAACTAAGCCTGGGAGGGTGGACCTCCTAGAACTGCACAGGACAATAGCTAAGGCCAGCAGAACCAAGACCCGAAGGCTACGACGGTGCCGGTCTATAGAGTGTAGCATCCATTGGAACACATACTACACTCTGATCTTAGCGTTTTTGTTTTTATATATTTACCGAAAAGTCCATTTTTTTCATCTCTCTGGTCTTTTCTGTTGGCCACGTGATTTTCCTCCGTAGTGTCTGTTCGTTTGTTTGTCATGATACCATTCTTCAAGGCATCGCCTCCTCATTTGGGCGGGGGGAAGGGGAGTACATGTTCGTTCGTCATGATACTATCCTCCCAGGCATTACTTCCTCCTTTGCGACGGGGTAGTTTAGTATCTGTCCTGTTCTCATTAGATCATCCTTCCAGGCAGTACCTCCTCCTTTGTTGAGGGCCTATGGTTAGCTAAAGGTAGAGTTAGGGTTAACTAGAATTAGGGGTTACGGTAAGTTAGGGTTAGGGGCAGTGTAGTAACATATTTCCCATTACTGGCGGTCATTAAACGGAAAAGAGTCAATCTCTTTTCAGTGTTCGAAAGAAAACTTTGATCAAACTAATTAAAACGATTCGAGATCACGTTAATAATTCGAAATTATCTTTTAAAAGCAATTTGTTCTTTTTTGGAAAACACCGAGACCCAATTTCTTTCTCTTTTTTTTTTTTTTGCTTTATGATAAGGTTTTTAAAAAGAAAAAAAATGCTTCTCCTTAAATTTGTCCTTGTTCCACATTTGTCCCACGTGGAAGAAGCGAATAGAAATTGATTTATTACTATTATTACAAAATCTATTTTATATCAGTTTTAATTGCTAAATAATGGTTTACAACATAATTAAATTGATTTTTTAAAATTGTGTCTTTTATTTGTAATGCTAAAGGTTACCTGTCTTTCTGTTTAACTTTTCGTCTGTCTGTCTGTCTGTCTGTCTGTTTACTTTTCTGGTTATCCGTGTTTTGTGTATGTATGTATGTATGTATGTATGTATGTATGTATCTCTTTAGCTTTATATACAGCATAATCACGTTAACACGCCAGTTCTCGTGAGATTATCGGAGTTAAGCGACGTTGAGTCTGGTCAGTACCAAATGGGTGACCATTTGGGATTACCAGGCTGTCTGTGATAAGACGGTGACACCGCCCTGCAAAAAGACTGCAAGATCTAACATCGTAAAAATCATCTCGCCTAAGTTGGATTCGCATGCAACTGGGACCGATTGTGAATTTGATATTCCTTATAAACTTCGAAGGAAGCCGACTGAACCTGTCCCTGGTGGACAGGAGAACACGTCTGTCAGTCTATCTGCCTGTTTATATGTATCTCCGTTTGTAGGTCTGTCTATTTATATGCATGTTTATCATGTTTTCCGGATTGTATGTCTGTCTGTATGTGTAGATATTTACTTATCTGTTTGCATGTATGGCTTTTTCTATGTTTACTTGTGTGTTTATTTATGTGTTTGTCTGTCTGATTACCGGTTTGTTTTCTGTCTGTTAGTATGCTTGTCTGTTTGTATGTCTACCTGAAATACTCTCTCTCTCTCTCTCTCTCTCTCTCTCTCTCTCTCTCTCTCTCTCTCTCTCTCTCTCTCTCTCTCTCTCTCTCTCTGTATCTGTATCTGTATCTGTCTGTCTCTTCACCTGTTTGCTTACCAGTCTGTATTCTGTTATGTATTTACCTGTCTATTTATTCCCCTGTGTCTCTATATATCTATATGTATGTATGTATGTATGTATGTATGTATGTATGTATGTATGTATGCTTACCTGTATGTTTATCTGTCTGTTTATTGTTCTCACTGTCTCTTTACGAGCCTGCCTAGCCGTTTTTCCCGCGTACCCTGTTTACGATATACCTTCAAATCTCTTACCAATTAGGAATCATAAAACCGCAGGGATCGTTTGCAGCGCAAAACAGTGAAACCCACGACTATCTGCTTCAATTTACAACATAAAGACTAGTTGAGGATTTTGTGTTCATTATTCAAACGTCGATTTATAATTTCAACAATTTAAATATTTCTTCAAAATACATTTGCTGACTTGCGTATGATGATGATGATGATGATGATGATGATGATGATGATGATGATGATGATGATGATGATGATGATGATTGTTTGTTTGTTTGTTTGTGGTTGTTGTTTTCTTTTTTACAGAAAATAATCACACTCGTATTTTACATGGAGGAGAGGGTGAAGGAGGGGTAGGAGGTGGGGGGGGGGGTCTATTTACAAGTTGTCTGTAGGCGCGACCATGATCTGGATACAGGTGTGAGAGCACCACCTGGTCACTTACAGGGATCACAAGTGGTATAATGGATACTAACACAGACTATGGAATCAGCAAAGTCCGTCGAATCTATTGAATGTACTTATGTTGTCATCAGCATCATCGTCATCGTCATGTTGTAATAGAATTGGAAAAGGAGGTATGAACACCACCACCCCCCCCCACTTCACTCCAGCTATAGGAAAATATAGCAACTTTTGTTCAATTAATCCTTTATAATAAACATTGTGTTTCAACATTTAATATCAAAGCAGAAAGGTTGATGTGCCGTAAAAGAGGCCAAATCAAAATAAACCAAACCTAACCTGAGCGATGTGTCCCATCCTCAAACAAACAAGGGATTTTTCCTCGAACCGCTTGCCTTTGGAATTCTCTTCCTGCTTCCGGTTTCCCCGATTATACCAATATGCAAACATTTTCATTTAATGCAATCAAACACTTTGCTGCACAACTCCCCACTTAGGATGGCTATATAAATCTGACCCCTAATCACAGTAGCCCCTTGCGTCTTGGGTTATATAAAAGTTTAAAAAAGTAAATTAATTAATTTTTTAAAAATTAATACGATATCTAATGCTACGAAATTGACATTAGAATAACATCGGGTATCCTTGCTAGTTCAGTTATAAAGAAAATACAAACGAAATCTTTTGATTTAGGACTCTTAAAAAGAGATATAACACAGTCAAATCGGCCTTCTGGCTGAGATCAAAGTGTAGTATGTTTTGTCTTCGGTCAGCGAAGAAAAAATCCTTCTAGACTGAGACAATTTTAATTTATTTTTGCCCCAATCTAGAGTGCCCCTTTTTGGGAAGGTGGATTGTTTCCACATTAAAAATTGACCATCTATCTAACTCTGCCCTCGTGTGGAGGCAAGTAAATAGGGACACAGCTGACATTGATTGTCTTTTGTTCAATTTAAAATCTCGATTTTTTAAATTATCTGATCAAATATCATGTATGGGTGTGTGTGTGTGTGTATCATCAGTTCTCGTTAGATCATCGAAGTTAAGCTATGTGGAGCCTGGCCAGTACCATATGGGTGACCATTTGGGAATTGTAGGCGCTGTATGTGATCTTCCCATGACCGGGAAATACATGCGGCTGGTGACCACTTGTGATTCTTATATTACCTGTAAACTTCTTCCTTCGGAGGAAGCCGGCATAGACCGATCAGGGCTAATACTACACCAGATATTACCGGTTCATTAATTCCAAATGCGTGTGTGTGTGTGTGTGTGTGTGTGTGTGTGTGTGTGTGTGTGTGTGTGTGTGTGAATAACGAATGAGCATAATTAAAAAAAAAATCGATCAGTTAATTAATAAATTATTTTAAATTTTAAAAACAAATATGGGTACTTCTACAGAATTTGAACCGAACTGTTTTCAACTCTAACCCTAAACCAACCCTAACCTAGCCCTAACCCTAACCTAACCCTAGCCTAGTTTTTAAGTTTAATTCGGCAAAAGTCGGTTTGGTTCGGTTCAAATTCTGTATAAACATCGAAATATCTAACGAATAAATTAAAGTTTCAAAATCCTATTTTTTTTTAAATTATAATTTTGTAAAAAAAAAAAACGGCTTGTATCGATGTCTCTTAGCTTCTTATTTATAAATTCAATAGCTAAAAAATACAAACTCGAAAGTGTTTATGAGATTTAAATTTCAACATGATGTAAGATGTCCGATCGATTTTATTGCAAAACCGATTTTTTTTAAACATAATCTTCAATGGAATTTTAATGGAATTTAATTTATAAGAATGTTTGTGTAAGAAATTAATTAAGAGAAAAGTCTAGGGGGGGGGGGGGCAATGAGCAAGACAAAAATGAAACTTAAACGATTCCCCGGCAACGTCGGGTAGGTACGACCAGTAATTAATAGTTGTTTAGCGAACTTACCGACTTGATGAGGTTGGAAAAAAAGTTGTGGCTGGTTCTGTCTCCGACTTGTCCTGTCATATGTATGATAATCGCAGTAGCATCCCATGTCTGCTTTATGTAAGAATATTCTCTGCTTTCTTGTTAGTGGCGAAAGAACATCAAAGTCTTTTGGGCACCAGCAGAAAATACCGAAACTAAAGAAAGGTAAAGTTGGTCCTCAAAGCGCGATATTATCCAAGAGGAAGTCATCAAAGTGCAGATAATGAAAGAACAAGAAGATACTAGTCGTGGACATTGTGTAAAAGAGAGAGAAAGAGAGATAGAGAGATACAGAGAGAGAGAGAGGGGAAGCTAACAAAAAAGGCACGCAACAAGTACCAGAATATTAAAATATTATTTATTTCTTGGCTATCACATTTGTCTTTCTTTCTTTTTTTGGTAAATTTCTCTCTCTCTCTCTCTCTCTCTCTCTCTCTCTCTCTCTCTCTCTCTCTCTCTCAACAAATATATATATTGGTTTCGTTTTTTTTCTTTCGATATAATTCCGTTGTTTCTTTCTATATCTCTGACATGCCTTATCTATCGCTCTTTTCTGTTTCGATTCTTAAAAGGTACGTGGAACTGTCGTAAAATTCTCAGATTTCAAATCCTTTGATATTGTTTTTAAACTGAAATCGTCGATACGTTTCACAACTGTACACGTAATTGTCTAATAGAACACCATGGATGGGTTGCTTAATCATGATACTCCTACTACTAACGGTACTACTATTTTTTTTTCTTTTTTAGCACAACTGGCTGGATGGACAGGGGGTACGGTTGTAGTTGTAGTTGTAGTTGTAATAGTTGCCTGGAAATATCGTTTTAAGATGGTTTGGAAGGAACCCGTCTTCACGGCAGCACGATTAGTCGTCGCAGAAATAGTAGTACACGCAGCACGATTAGTCGTCGCAGAAAAGTAGTTTACTGAACCATCGACGATGGAAGCGAGGGAAGACTTTTTTACTACTTTTTAAGCGACAAATCTTGGAAATCAGATCGGATAAATAGCAACGTTTTGATTTTTAGTGCATTTTTTAGTTTTAATTTATTTGATCTTTCTTTTCGGTTTTCGTTTTCTTTTTATATACATATTTCTCGTTTTCGTGTTATCAGATCATTTCACGGACCGCGTCTAGTCCTATAACCATTGTTTACAAGAAAGCAAACTTCTGACACACCCTTCGTATACGTACACGCATACACACACGGGTTCTTTTATAATAGGTGCATATCAAAATTGAAAATTAGAGTTTTCCTTTCGTTTCGGAGCGCAAGAACTGTAATACTTGACTTTTGTCAATTACATATGTCGGATAGACGACTCGTAGTAAGGCTTAGAAAGGAGACAAGACTGGGTATGTACTTCCTTCCCACCACAGAAAGATGTGACACAAGGCCGAAAAGTGGGGGAGAATCAAGCCAGCGCCCCTAAAGAAGGGGTACTCTAGCCTAATAAAAATTGCCTGGTCAGCTCCGTCGGCATTCCCCGGTCGGGGCGCCTTATGCAGTTAGCAATAAACTAACTCCACCCCAAAGAGGTGAGGCAAGGTCTCGGAGGGTGGACATCCTAGGACTACCCAGGACTTATACCTCAGCCGACATATAAAAAGTCACCGAAATGGCCCAGTTTCTGCCGGACTGATTTTATTTACTCCTCCCCAGGAGTTAGGCACAAGGCCAGTTTTATCTTACTCCCACAAGTAAGATGTGACCCAAGGTCGGGTCGGGAAAGTGGGGTTTGAAAAGCCAGCGCCCGAGGATTGAGCACTCTGGCCATTTAAAAATTGCCTGGGCAGCCCCGTCGGCATTCCCCGGTAGGGGCGCCTCAGACAGTAAGCAATAAACTTACTCCTCCCCAAAGAGGGGAGGCAAAGCCTGGGAGGGTGGACCTCCTAGAACTGCACAGAACAGGCGTGCAGTATCCATCGGAACAGATACTACACTTTGATCTTAGCCAAAAGCCAAGAAGTGGGTTTTATTTACTCCTCCCCAGGAGTTAGGCACAAGGCCAGTTTTATCTTACTCCCACAAGTAAGATGTGACCCAAGATCGGGTCGAGAAAGTGGGGTTTGAAAAGCCAGCGCTCGAGAGGTGAGCACTCTGGCCATTTAAAAATTGCCTGGGCAGCCCCGTCGGCATTCCCCGGTAGGGGCGCCTCAGACAGTAAGCAATAAACTTACTCCTCCTCAAAGAGGGGAGGCAAAGCCTGGGAGGGTGGACCTCCTAGAACTGCACAGGACAGGCGTGCAGTATCCATCGGAACAGATACTACACTTTGATCTTAGCCAAACAAATCCTCGACTGGCATCTTTCAGTCAACGTCTCTGAGCTACAAAAGCTGCGGAGAGACTGAAAGGAGACAAGACAAACACGTGGTTATTCTTTTATGTGTATACAACAACGTATACCGGGGCATACACATCCTCAAAAACATATATATTCTTTTAAATTCTCATTTTTAATTTTTCTTAATTGCTACATATTAACCATTAAACTAGGAGATTTTAGCAAAAAGAAAAAATTAGTATTTTTATGGAATCCTTACCGTCTCAAAATCGGGGTCTAAACCGTTTTTTTTTTTCACTACGTATTTTGGGCTGTTAGGGTTAGGATTAATTGAAACGGGAGTAATTTTATATCTATTTTTATCCTCGACTCTATAATAAATTAATATAAATACGTCCCGTTACACAAAGCTTACGATTAAAATCGTGCCTTTGAAATTTATTGCAAGTGGTAAGGTTAAGCGAGAAAGTAAATAGCAAGTCAGACACACAACCGCTGCCTGAAATGAATTCGGAAAGAAATCCTCCACTCTAATAAAAAAGCAAACAGTTGGTGTGTTTTTTCCTTTAGGTCATCAGAAATGAATATAATAATTTATATGTGAAAAATGACATACTGACGTAATCCTATGATGTTATATGAATATTGGTGCGAACACTGGAAAAGCGTAATTTTTCCGTCACTTTTTTTTTAACAAAAGATGTACACTAATTATCTTATAAACCACTACTTAAGCTTTAATAAAAAAAAGATTCATTTGAAAAATAAAGAAAAGGCTAATTGCTGAGCTGACTTATGTCTTTTTGATTCAACCTCCAAATTACTTTTAAATGTATTTTCAAATGTATTTTCAAAGGTATTTCAAAGGTATTTCAAAGGTATTTTCAACGGTATATTAAAAGGTATTGCAAAGGTATTTCAAAGGTATTTTCAAAGGTATTTTCAAAGGTATTTCATAGGTATTTTCAAAGGTATTTCAAAGGTGTTTTCAAAGGTATTTCAAAGGTATTTTCAAAGGTATTTTCAAAGGTATTTCATAGGTATTTTCAAAGGTATTTCAAACGTACTTTCAAACGTATTTTAAAAGGTATTGCAAAGGTATTTCAAAGGTATTTTCAAAGGTATTTTCAAAGGTATTTCAAATGTATTTCCAAAGGTATTTCATAGGTATTTTCATAGGTATTTTCATGGGTATTTTCAAGGGTATTTTCAAAGATATTTTCAAAAGGTTTCAAAGCTTTAAAATCCCTTTCTAATTTGAATTTCGAACCGCCACAATATAGTACACAAATCGGCCATTTTAATCCATTATTACTGCAAACAAAAATGGCCCGCGTCTGTTTACTACGTGAAGCATTCCAAAGGCTGGCGTGCATTAAAGTTAAAAGACAAATATCAAGTATTATAGTGCACGTGTGTTCCTAAAACAATGGAAAACGTGAATTTTGCACGCGCCTCTATCGTATCAAATAGGTATGTGCAAAAATGGCGGCTTCTTGTACGGACTATACTTATTAAAAAGCGCTTATCATTAATTATTTAATTAGTTTTCGGTGTAAACTTTGATTGTGTTTGAAAGATAAAAGCCTAAACTTAATCTCTAAACGAAAAAAAAAACTGCATATTTACATGTGAAAAATAAATTATAATAAAATATGTAATTACGACGGTCAAAAACCCCAAAAATTCAATGAATTTTGAACTTTGAAAAAATTACTTGTAAAAATCCCTTGAAAGATAAATATAAGTTTTTGGGAACTATTTCAAAGATAATTATTAAATTAAAGTCATAAGACACTGAATTAAAAATAAATAAATCCAACGTTTGACTAAAAATTAGCAAAATTATCCCTTTAAATGTGATAAATGAGTAAAATCCGCCATAACTTCATCGGAAAAGGACTTTGTTTACAAATTGACTATCGCTATGCAAAATATATGGAAGACAAAAATGTCATAATTTATCATTTTTAACTTTATATATAAAAATGTAAAAATAGTTTATAGAAGTTGAAAAATTATTATCCATTAATTTCTTTATTCTTTTTAAGGTTATAAACAAATTTAAGTATCCTTATTTTGTTATAATAAAAAAGGAAATGCTTATTTAATTATTTGTGAGTGTACGCAATTAAGATCTTATTTTAATTTTAACTGAAAAGGTTCAGTTTTTAATTTTGTAATACTCTGAAATTATTGATGACGTCTGTTTACCAATGTTTTTCCTTAGAATTTGAAATAAAATTATTTTTTAAATGTTAAAAATATTTTTACGTTACGAACTGCGTCAATTTTATCAATTTCTTTTACATGATTTAAAACTTTAGTTACGATTTATTCTTAACGTGTCGTAACGATAAATTACATTGATTCTTTTTAAAATAAAGTGTTTTTATTTTTTCATTTTAAGTGTGAAAAAGTAAATTAAAGTCAATGACTACACTGACAATTTATTCATTTAAAAAAGGTTAAAACAGTTATTTATTGATAAACAGAATTCAATTTTGAAAGAAAATGTCATGTTTGAATTCTCTTTATTTATTAATAAATAATTGTTTTTAACTTTAATATTTATTAATGAAAAAAAGACAAAACAAATACAAATCTTTCCAAATAATTGACGATGAATTGTGAAATAAACGAAATTGTTGAATCTCTAGAAAAAAGATTTGAGTGCGGTGTAAAAGTGAGTGATTGTTGGAAGGCTAATCCTACCTGGTTATTACAGAACGGGGCTACCATACTAATGAAAGTTCATCGTTAGTAGAAATTATTCAATTTTTTAAATTCTTTTTTTAGTTAAGTTCCTGGATCTCAAATTTGTCAATTTTTGGTTTATTTTCAAGATTATAAAAAAATTTCTTGCGCTGATTATGCCACGTTCATGTATGAAAGAGAAATATAATTATGTCGCATTTTTTATTTTTCCCAAAACTCTAATCATTAAAATCACATGAAATATTTTTTGCAATTATATTATTTTTTGGTGAAAATATTGATTAAACAATGCTTTATTCAATAATAATATCGCTAATTCAAAAAATTAATTTTTCTTCGAGTTATAGTGATTTTATTAACACGGTAATTACGGGCCTATTTCGTAATATATACGAAATATTTTGAAAAAAAATTAATTGTTAACATCTACGATCCTTTATTTACATGAGCAACATTTAAAAAATCATGTATTTTTTTTATTAATATATAAAAATATAACTTTAGTAAAGATGTATTTTCTTTTTAAAAATAATATATTTTCACTAAGATTTTTAAAAAATGGTTTCAACATATTCCGTGATTGTTGATTAATAAATATTGAAAATTTCAGTAAAATTGGTTGATTTCCTGAATTTTAGTGTATTTTTAAGTGAAGGGGGGGGGGTCAAAATGTTTTTTCATTTTGGGAATCGGCCATTGATTTTGCACGTACCTAGTATCAAAGTACCAAAATTAAAAAAAAAAAATGTCTTCGTTATTTTTACACTTTTCTTTTTTCGTTTTGTCAACTTTTCGATTTCTCGTATTCATTTAACTTAGGTTTATAAGAAAATATACTTGTACACATCTTTATCTGCAAACATACGCACACGCATTCATTCTCTCTCTCTCTCTCTCTCTCTCTCTCTCTCTCTCTCTCTCTTCTTATGAAAAATCCAATGGTTGTATTAATTGTGTATGAGTGCGTATTACAATGATATCGTGGGGTATACGTTCAGGCCGGACATACATAAACAGCTGAAACAGCGTTTAACTTTATTTTACTTATAACAATAGACCGTAACAAAATAAAACAATTTTTCTCGGATAAAATTTTATGCGCAGTCCGACGATGGAAACCTATCCATATATTACTAAAAAAAACTCTGTCAATCCTGTTTGTGTCCATGCACAGTGGATGACGTTATTCACTAAAACAGGTGGAAGACACGGGGAGTCCTCTTTAATGACGTCACAAAGTGATGACGTCATCCGCTGATAGGTGAAAGACACCGGGAAGATCGTTTACGACCTTACAAAATAATGAGGAAACAAAAGGATGTCATCCATTAAAACATAACTCCCTCCCTGCTCCCTGTTTTCCTGACGGTACTGACATGCAGAAATTTAAAACTAATGTAAACAGACGTCTCGCTGCTCAGCTCCCAATTTAGGTAAAAAAAACTTTCCCCCTTTTTCTCAGTAGCCCTTTGTGTCTACAGTGGCGGCCTGCCTTGTTTGGGGTGAACTATGTTTAAAAAAAAAAAAGACCCCTTAAGGTAAAGCCTAAAATGTAAAACATTTTAAAGAATCTGTGAGGTCCAACGACTGACCAAAACATCAAAAAGAGACAGATCGTCTGAAAAGCTCATTGGGACGAACAAATACTTGAAGATAGTCCATGAAGATAAATGAAACGGAGAAGACATACGGGTGGGAGGGAGTGTAAGTGTGTGAATATGTATGTATATACGCACGGGTGTAGTAATGTGTGGGTATATGCATAAGTGACTGCGTCTAAACGGATACATACCTTGCCTCCTTCACTGTCCCTCTCTCCCCTCCAACAAACACGACATGCAATAATGTAATTTATATATATGTCTCTTTGTTAAGTTGACAATTGTCTGAAGAAGTAGGATTTTGAATAAAATCGCAGCTGAAACATGTATGCACATATGTAGTCAATAATATTTGTATAAATAAAATAAATGCATACTATATATATATATATATATATATATATATATATATATATATATATATATATATATATATATATATATTGTGTGTGGGGGGGGGTTGGATCCGCGAAGGATAGAGTAATTTATGTAGGAAATCTCGAGTCTGAGAGCTCAATGTAGAACAGAGCAAGAATAAAAGTCAAAAAAAAATAACTCAGACCAGCATTCTTACTAATCAGCATTCCTGCCCCCGCTCCCAATTCTGAAAACTCTTAGTCAAAAACGCCACAATATTAGAACATATCACTAAAAAACAAAAACTCTATACACAGGATGGCGCAAAAGTCACGCATTAGTTTTAATCAGTAACAACTGATTCAAACTAATGCGTGACTTTTGCGGGATTGTTTGGCGAGCGCTTAATTAGCAGATTTTCTGATTTTAACTGGCCTTCACGTTCACCGGATTTAACAGCTCCTGACTTTTTCCTTTGGGGTTATCGTAAGGAAAGGGTACATGTGAACAAGCCTACAGCGATTCAAGAGCTTAAAAACAATATCAGACATAAAATCAAGAACTAGAGACAGTTATTCTAAGGAGTGTAATAGAAAATGCCCTAACCAGAGCCCATCTTTGTGAGGTCGAAAATGGTGGCCATTTAAAGGATATTATTCTTAAAACAACTGCAACAAAATTACCAAGTAAATGTATTATTTATCAGAAAACCCTAGTTTCTAACCAATGCGCGACTTTTGTGCCACCCTGTATTAGAAGCCTTATACATAAAAAAAACAACATTTAAACAAATTAACTTTAACACTAGTGATATCATCCTAAAATGTTTATAGTCATAACTTTTGTTCCGTATTAGCAATATAATTCCCGCCAAAACTACCTATTAATTAAGTAACAGTATAGTTTTATCTGATTTCCCTGAAGATTAACCCGGATTGGCTTGAAAGTACTTGGGACACCTACAGTTATGGCACATTCATCGGCCAATACCCCACCGAAACAAAAATCCTGATTCAGCAAATGGAAAGGATCCGCACAAGGATATCCAGACATAAGTTGTCTGTCATATTTAACAACATGTGTATTACAGGGAAAATAGTGCATATATATATATATATATATATATATATATATATATATATATATATATATATATATATATATTGGTCTACTTAACGTATAATTATGAGTATATCGAATAGGATTTATTGATAGTAATTGTTTCCAGTAAATTAAAAATGCCTTATGTTAAGGAACAAACAGAAAGCTTAGAAAGATACCGATTTTATCCACTATAACAATGCCTTTTTCTTTAATCTAGTTTGGCTTGCATATAGAGGGTATCATCGATTTTCTTTCTTTTTCTTTCCAATAAAAGGAGGTGGCTCTATCCACCTGTGTGTGTGTGTGTGTGTGTGTGTGTGTGTGTGTGTGTGTGTGTGTGTGTGTGTGTGTGTGTGTGTGTGTGTGTGTGTGTGTGCGTGTCATCGGTCGTACCATCACAGACTTGACAGACACGCGCAGGCACACGAGCACGCGCGAGCGCGGGATCGAACGTCACATCTGCGGTGCAGTTTAGATTTAGACGACACAGCTGGCGCCGTTTATTTGTTCCAGTCAATAATTGTGCACGCGTGTTCGCGTTTGGGAAAGACACCTAAAGAGATGGAGAGGGGGGGGGAGAGAGAATGGCGAATCTAAATGAGGTATACATTTATATCTACGATCTAATAACTATTTTTTCATATGTTTTATTAAGTTTTTAACTTTTTTCTGTTTGCTAACCTTGAAGCTTTTCTCACCATATTTAAGATAGTTTTAATAATCCTTTGACTTTATTCAGTAAAACTATTTTCATAGGTCAAATATATAAAGTTATCTTGTCGGGTGTTCGGAATGTGTCATCGATAGCAATTAATGTAATAAATCATTATTTGATTCTGACTAGCGATTTTTTCGCTTCTTTTTTGGGGGCCAGAAATTATTGACAAAAAATGTATTTCGCTCTAGTTTTTTTTTTAAATAATACTTATTCCAGCCTGGAACATTTTTTTAGCGTGGAGCCATTTTTCAGTTGTTACATTCACAAACATCAGCTGCTGACATCATTAACAAAAAAAAAAAATTATTCATTTCTCTATTTGTGCCAGCTTTCAGAAAACTAAATATATTCGGTCTATCTAATATTAACCTATTTATTTATTATAATTACTTTCATATCCTATTATTAGGTAGCATAGTTTGATTTTCTAGAATATATCTACACTGTTTTCTTAATTAAATGCTGTAAGCAGAATTCATGATTATTGACTTTTTCTTATGACCCACTTGATTCAATACCTATTGCATATAGAGTCATCCGTACAAAATATCAGAACATCTTATGTTAGACGTCGTTCAGTACACTATAAACAAGATTGTAGTAGTTGCTGATGTTGCATTATGTGCGTATTTGTTTAGTGTATGTCAGCGTTTGTTGCAAGCCCGTAGCAATAAAGCAGTTTACAAGTTTGTTAGTAGATGTGTTAAAGTGTGCTTATTGTCGAACGAGTACGGGTATCGTATTTATATAGGATATTGGTCTGAGTTTTAAAAACAAAAAATTGTATTTTCAGTCGATTACATCGATTTTAATATTTTGTTATGATATTTCACCCCAAACAAGGCAAGACGCCATTGTAAACGTAAAGGGCTACTGAGAATTAGAGAGTAGGTGTAAGGTGTCATTCTAAGTGGGGAGCTGCACAGCGAGATGTCAGTTTACATTAGTTTTAAACCTCGGCATGTCGGTACTGTCGGGGAAACAGGGAGCAGGTAGAGAGTTCCAGGGGCCAGCAGAACGAGGAAAGAAGCTATTGGAGTAGAAGGCTCTCCGGCATCTGGGGACCTCCACAGTGAATGGATGGGAGTTAGCTGATTGTCGAGTTGGTCTAGTGAATTTACATCGAGGAGTAGCCAGTTCATCGGGGCATATTTAATCCTGCTCAATATTTTACTTTGATTGGTCATATTCAGAGGGGCGGTGTTGTTTTTACTGTAACTCAGATGCATTCCCACTCTATTCATAAACACAGAGTAAAGAATATTTTCCAAAAATCACCGAATTCGTATTTTATCAACGGTATAAAAATATGCAGTACATATTAATTCCTATTCAATAAAAAGAAATAAACTTTTCTATCAAACGAATACACTTTTTTATTCATGAAAAACAAAGATAGTTATACTTTTAATAATAATTATTTTGTGCTGACATGTTTTTTCTGTGCAAAACAATTCACTTCTAGAATGATGGCCTCCAAATTTGGGAGGCTGAAACCGTACGACTTTATTTAAAGGTAAATAGAGAAAAGGCTAGAGAGTGGTTACGTTTTAACGGGAACAAGTGATTTCAGAGCGCGTGCATGTATTTATCTGAGTAAAATGTTGCTCATTTGGGAAAATGGTTACAACATCCTATAAAATCCGCGAGTTCGATTCCATTCCGAGATTGATTTTAAATTTAATTATTTTTTAAGCAGACCCACCATTTTTAATATATCTTTAGCATTATTAAAGTCGCCGTCATCTTGGGTAGAAACGTTATATACTATTATTTAAATTATCTCCCATCTCCTCCAAAACATAATCATAATCAAACACCTTAGTCCCAAGTCCTTTGGTGGAAAATTACTTTTCTTGTAAGTCAATTTACATTTTACAGTAACTATATTAGTTTACTCCCAACAATTTACGCTAGTCATAACATTATTTAAGGGATCATCAGTTGATTACCATGAAAAACTGTTTCGAGAATTTAAGAACAAAGCCGTATTTTACCTCATGGCTTCACAGCAGAGTTGATCACACCCTACTTTCCTTAAAAGACAAGAACAAAAACGTTCGGTATATTAGATCTAAGTTTATATATATATATATATATATATATATATATATATGTGTGTGTGGGGGGGTCTAGAACCCTTAAGGTTATATTGTATCAGGCACTCATTCTGCCAATAACCATATACGGTTCAGAAACATGGACTACTGGCGAACAAGAAGTCAGAGTCCTGTTGGTGTTTGGGATGAAATGTCTTAGGACACTCCTCAAGGTTACTAGAAATGACAGGCTTAGTAATGTTTGCATATGCCAAGCGCTGGGCATGACGAAAACCATCGAAGATGTGGTGTCGGCTAGGAGGTTTCGATGGTTTGGTCATGTTGCTAGGAGTAATTGGATGATAAATGCCAGCTACAGAAAAGACTTCTAAAACGCAAGACCAAGAGGGCGCCCACCAAAAAGATGGTCCGACAGCATTAAGGAACAGTGCGGCGTTCCTCTTCAAACAGCTGAGAAATATGCAATTCGGAGACAGAATGTTGTGTTCAATATAGCGAGGGGACGTTAAGTCCTGTGCGATTAAAAAATAATAATTAAAAATATATATATATATATATATATATATATTAAACAAAGAGGCAAAATGCCTTCAAAAACCATGTGTTAGTTGCAGATATTTTTATTAAAATCAAAATACTATATTTTTTTTATCTTGACCTTTTTTATAATAATTTCGCTCGGTATCACAAGCTTCATCAGAGATTTAAATAAATGAAAGGTATTAACCTTATTTTTCTTCCTGGTCTTTTAGAAGTGACGCCCGATGTTGTGTGGACTTAACGAAGTAAATGTCTTTTTTAAATTTGAACTTAAATCGCGCATGGTCGCTGGTAGGTATAAATTTGGGAAAGTTCATTGTTTTAAGCATCTTTAAAATTCAAAACTTAAAGAAAGAGGAAAAATGCCTTCAAAAACTATATATTAGATGCAGATATATTTATTGAAATCAAAATACTACGATATATTATAATATATATATATATATATATATATATATATATATATATATATATATATATATATATATATATATTATAGTATATATATGTATTTATATATATATGTATACTTATATATATATGTATATTTACATATGCGTGTATATATATGCATGTATATATATTTATATTATATATATATATATATTTATATATATATATATATTTATTTAATTATTTATATATACATATTTATATATAAATATGTGTGCGTATAATTTAATTAAATTCAAGTATATTGATAACATCAACTTTAAACCAATATTTTTTAAGTTCCTAATACAAAATATTATAAATAAAACAGTAAATAAAACAGTTTAAAAGAGAACAGTAATTGGCTTGAAGCCTTGCTGGGAATTGTAATAAATGTATTAAGAAGGCTCAAGGCAATGCAGAGAGCCGGATTGATGATAAGCTGGAAATAACATAAATAAACAATGGAAAGAGAGGGCTTACAACTGTCTATTTATTTTTCTTTTCAATGTTACATAAACAGCATGTATGGTGTTGGCTGTGTGTGATGTCCGGATGATTCGAAATCATTTGATATTTCGGGAAATCTTCCTCTTGTAAAAAATGGCCACAAAAGAAAAGTCCGACTGTGTGGAATTTACTTAGATAGATGCCAGAAAGTTGAAGTGAAAACAGGCCAGTCCCGCAGATAGAGATGTAAACACTGCAGCAAATAATAAATCATAAATTTTAAAATTATATCCATACACATAGATATGGTGTTCAAAAATAATTGTGTAATATTAAATTAATTAACTGGGTATTATAGGGTCAGTAATCAACTGTTTGTTTGTAAGAATATAATTTTATTCATATATTTTATTTGTTTATGTATTTTTATATAAAATTTAATTTATTTATATTTTTGTATTAAATTTTCTTCTGATTATCAGATATTCGAGTAATAATATTAATTGTGGGTTTTCTTAAATTAAATTATAGAATTAATGAAATTTGTTACTAATTATAGGCATTTATATATTTAGCATAGGCTTCGGTAGAGCTAGTTACGTTTAGATTTTAACCGTAAGACTATACCGGTGAAAGCCTACATCTAAGTTTTACAAAGGTCTCAGTGAAGCTAATTCAATTTAAATTTAAACCGTAAAACAATAAATATGGAAGGGAGATAACTTTGTCTAAGACTTAATTAGATCTTACCTGAGAATTAATTCATGGATTAAGTCGATAAAAGTCTACGCATTATTATACCTCACTGAGAAGTCATTTAAAGCAATTTATATTTATTTAGAATTTTAGTATTTTGATTAATATATATATATATATATATATATATATATATATATATATATATATATATATTAATTTCATTTTTTATTAATTTTTTTATTTAACTTAATTTAATTTTATTTTTTAATGTATTTAGGTGTGAGGGTATAGGGGGTAAATTGATGAATTAATTAGTTAATACAGTAAATAAGGGAATTATTGTGATGGGACACTAGGGGTAAATTAAATTAAGAGTTTCCGCTGTTATGAGTTGGTTACTCCTTCTGTGACAGAGGATATATTGAGATAAATATTTAGATTGGGGGACTACTTGATTATTACAGGGAATCGAAAGGAATTACTGTAATGGGACAATAGAGGTAAAATAAAGTAAGAATTAGATTAAGATAGGGGTATCCTAACTGTTAGGGGTTTGTTAAACTATCCTGTGACAGAAGAGATACGGAAAGTAGATATTAAATTGAAGAAGTCTCATTGAAAAACAGAAAGTGAAGTGGTTAACAATTAAGTGTAAAAAAAATGTTTAATAATTAAAAACTTATAAAACAATTTTTTTTAAATATTATGAAAAAAAATTATTAAAAAATATATGTACATGAACAATAAGAACCACTAATTTTAAGACTTTTGCAAGAGTGAAGCCCCTTATTAGAGCATAACTTTTTAACATTTAAGTTCTAATATCATCATTTCATCTACTTTATCTGCATTTATTTATCCTGCTTTCTATATTTTATTT
Organism: Sepiola atlantica; assembly: GCA_963556195.1. Lineage (NCBI taxonomy): Eukaryota > Metazoa > Mollusca > Cephalopoda > Sepiida > Sepiolidae > Sepiola > Sepiola atlantica. Next base: position 92,503,896 of record OY744521.1, on the reverse strand, counting down.
TTCTAATTTGATACTGACATTCGACAAAGACTAATGATGGGCATTCAGACATTACACCGTCTTTTTTCCTGTGGAAACCCAAGGAAAATCCCAAATTTTGGGGGTCCTGCGATTATGCATTTTTCCAGTAGCCACTAACGGATATGAAGTATGGACACTGAAAAAATCAGACATTGGCAGAATAATGGTATTCGAGCACAAGTGCTACAGGAAAATCCTACAAGTACCTTGGATCGAGCGGAAGACGCATAGAGACATATCTGAAGAACTTGGTGTACACGGGACTGGCTCATTAACATGGTTAAGCGACAAAAGCTCATGTTCTTTGGCCACATAAAGTGACACAACGGGCTCGAGAGGTGTATATCGGAGGGATTTATTGAAGAGAAGGGACGTCAATGGTGGCTATATTAACGATGGGCGAAGTGTCTGATTGACGCGTTTAAATCGTTGTAGAACGCAGGTCGACTTGCCATTGATTGTGTCCGTTTCAGAGTTGCTGTGTGTGTGGGCTGCGACGACCTGGGAAAGCCACGCTGACTACTGACAACTCTCCTAAGGTGGTTCGAGACGAACTGGGATTGCTACGATCAAAACAACACCAGAATCCCAAAATAATCAAACTCCGACCGCGAAAAAGACAAAAAGATATGTGCCATCGGAGAACAAAGTCGGGTTTATCAACATGGTTAAGCAACAAAGACGCATATTCTTTAGCCAAATGAAGAGACACGATAAGCTTGAAAGGCGTATATCAGAGAGATTTTATCAAAAGGAATGGGCGTTGAGGGCGGCCATGTAAACGATGAGAAAATGTCTGAATGGCGCGTTCGGGTCGTTGTAGAACACGAGTCGACTCGTTATTGATTGCGACCATTTCAAAGTTTCTGTACGGGCTGTGACGATCTGACCACGCTGACTACTAAACTGAACCGAATTGAATATAGAAACCCCACCCAGCATTATTTTTATTTCTGTTTATTTTTTTAAATAAAGAAATAATTTGTTTGATTTAACGTTACGGTTATTCCCCCACCCAACTAATAATCAATGCTATTTACAGTTTCTATTATAGCAGAAAATAGTAACAACATTCGTGAGTTACCGCGTAGAAACAATATACAAATTGCAACTACATAAATACTATTATCTAATTTTAAAAAAATACCTTCTATAAATTGGCTACGTTGTTGTTTGAAGGGTAAAGGTCGCATAGCCTGAACGCGCACGAGTGTCGTTGCCGATATCGCACACCGTGTCTAGGGCACAGCATATGGAAGGCGGAACCCATCCCTCTCCTTCCGCTGCCTTGAACCTTCCCTGAGGTACCCATTTACTACTGGGTGGACAGAGGGAGTTTTCAGACCCGAAAATTCGTGGGATCGAACCCGGGTCGTCCAGCCCAAAGAGAAGTACTATAACCACTCAATACGATTATTGGATTTGTAGTTTTAAATTTACATTGCGATTTTTATTAAATTTATTTAAATTAATATCGATTCTTTTTTAAGAGAACGTGGTTTCTACCAAAAGAAATCCGGTCTATATGCTTTCAGTGCAATTTTCTTTTCAAAACATATAATTCTATAAAATTATTCGATTCGTAGTTTTACAAGTACATTACGAGTTTTATTCATGGACATTTTATTTAATATCGATTGTTTTTAAGAGTACGTGTTTTGTATATGTTTTTTACCAAGTTTTAAAATTCAATCCTTCTCAGTAGTCTCTGTAAAAGTCTTTCTCATCTCTCTCTCTCTCTCTCTCTCTCTCTCTCTCTCTCTCTCTCTCTCTCTCTCTCTCTCTCTCTCTATCTCTCTCTCTCTCTCTCTAACACACACATTGTTTTCCTTTCTAATATTAATTTTTGTATAACAAAATACTTTCTCTGTAAAGAGAATCTATATAAAACTAAATCTTTATTAATATTATTCACATTGTTACTATATCGTAAATTGCAATGTAATTTTGGAACTTATTCGCTTATATGGGATGCGACTTGTGTTGACACCTTTGCTCCCTTGTCAGAAACAAAATCGGCAACAAACTCTGGGCAAGCAGCAACGCCAGCAGAGGATTGCAAGCAATCAAAATATTCCGGTCTTCTTGACAGATTTGTTTTCCAACCGATCGCTGCGCAGACGAGTGAAGAGATATCCCCGTCACGCGTGACTTCTTCAACAGTCTTGATCTGGTAATGACGTGTCACGTCGGGGACAATCGTGAATTGACTTGGTTTTACGAACGTCTCACTATCGCCACTATTCGTTGAAACGTCTTGAGACTTTCCTCGGCCTGCCAAGCCAGCAGGACATTCGATGGAACTTTCTGAAATTGGCATATTGGTTTAGAAAAAGGACATTTTATAAACTATAAAACTAACCCCTTATTTCTATATTAATAAAATTGCAATGTAATGTTGGAACTACACATCGAATAACCGTCTTTTGAAATGATAATTTTGGACGCTGTTAACGTACACAACCGAATGGCCGACGACTGTAATGAACGAAAAGACCACATGGATCGTTACCGATTTTTAACATATGTTTAGGATTCTAAAAAGAATAAAGATGTCTGCACATCTCTAGACTGTAAAACAGATTTTTGTTTGAAAAACATTAAAGGCAAAACCGATTTTATTTGTAAGCATTTAAAATGGCAAATAGAAAGTTATTAAACTTAATAATAATTTGGTTTTATAGAATAAAGAAAAGAGGCAACGCCGTGGGCGATACTAATTTGCGACAACGGATTTCTTCGGAGGCCCCACACCCGTGTTTGTGGAGGCCAAAAAATAATACATAATCACGTATTGTTTTATTTTTAATTACTTTTAATAAATATAATATATTAATTGTATTCATATAGACTAGCTGTAACTCCTTCCCTCTCTATCTCTCTCCCCCATCTCTCTCTCTCTCTCTCTCTCTCTCTCTCTCTCTCTCTCTCTCTCTCTCTCTCTCTCTCTCTCTCTCATATGAGGGATCAAAATCTTAATATAACTGCTTTCGCTTAAAGATACATCAAGCAACCCACAACCTCATTAGTTCAAAATAATTGGCCACAATTCTATCAAATAATAAGTAAATCCGCGCTTTGGGTGATTTTTAACACAAAAGGGTCAGTAATCGCCGTACCCGGTTTGGAAGTACTTAAAAATAATTATTATTGATCTATTTTTGTTCAATAGGATTAACAATATCGGAACATTTGTAGTGGAATATATTGAATGTATTTTTGGAGCATTCAAGAACGAGATAATGAATACATGACCATGGGAGGTTGAGGGTTACGGAAGGTCTATAGAGTGAGAAAAATCCGGGGGTTTTACTAGAGGTTGCTGTTGCTGATATGAATGAATATAGGCGGTTCAGATATGGTAACGCTGCGACCAGAGACAGACGTATGACAAGATAGCTTCGCTGAAGTCTATCAAACTGCCAGCAAAGCCAACTCTCACTACTCTGTTTGATATTGTGTCGAGAGAATCCTTTCCAACCAATTCTCAACAAAGATCACAAACTGAGAGAAAACGATTTCGGGTCTGATAACAAACAAAGACACTGTTATATCTTATATAATGCTAAATGTGTTCTTTCTTGCTTGACTATTATTTATTTTTTTCATATAAACCGCAATGACAGGGGATGTCTATTGACTTTAGTCTTAAAAAGACAAAGTCTATAGGTAGGGGAAAACAGAGAGTCCCACAAGCGTGCAGTTCTTGAGAAGAAGCTACTGGAATATGAAGAGGTATTATAACGAGGTATCTGAACAGTGAATTGATGAAGAGCACTAGACCAACGACTCAAACGAGCTGGAACAAAGGAAGCAGGGGGTATATCAGACCATTCTGAAGCACACATGTACTAATAGTACTTATAGAAAATACTGAAATTAGCAACTAAACGTCTGTGAGAAAGAGAGAGTGCAGCAGCGAAGAAGAAAGGTTGTTCCAAACAAATTTGACACAGTTTACAATTAATGGAATTGATAACAACATTTTGTAAGAATTTAATTAATTTTTGTTTTATAATTACTCTATTTTTCGAGGTCTAATTAACATTAATAGAAAATATACTTAATTATCTATAGAAATAAATATTGTCTTGTAACATATGGTCGTTTGTATTCAATGGATTGTTGTCGTTTTTAGAAGCGTCGTCATATCTTGATGAGGGCTTCGTTCGTCAGTTATTCTGTAACGCTTCATATTGAAATAAAATTGAACATGTAGATTGAACATGTAGATTGAATGGACGCATATTAATTTAGATGCGTCCAGGAATCTTAATACGTGTCCCTGTCCGCCGGCTTGTAAGTTTGTAATAGCATTTTCATCGGTGTAACGCATAAGTTTGAAATGATATTTTTGTCAGGCTTACATAAAAAATGGCATGTTTCTTGGTCCCTGCCAGCTTAAGTTTACAGAGGTATTCTTTAATCTCCCAGCTTACATTTGAAGTAGAATTCTTTAGTCTACCAGCTTTAGTTCGAAGTAGACTTCTTTAGTCTACCAGCTTTAGTTTGAAGTAGTATTCTTTAGTTTACCAGCTTTTGTTCAAAGTAGCCTTCTTTAGTCTAGCAGCTTTAGTTTGGGGTAGAATTCTTTAGTCTACCAGCTTTAGTTTGAAGTAGTATTCTTTAGTTTACCAGCTTTAGTTCGAAGTAAAATTCTTTAGTTTACCAGCTTTAGTTTAAAGTAGCATTCTTTAGTCTACCAGCTTTAGTTTGAAGTAGCCTTCTTTAGTCTACCAGCGTTAGTTTGAAGTAGCATTCTTTAGTCTATCAGCTTTAGTTTGAAGTAGTATTCTTTAGTTTACCAGCTTTAGTTCGAAGTATCATTCTCTAGTTAACCAGCTTTAGGTTGAAGTAGCATTCTTTAGTCCACCAGCTTTAGTTTAAAGAAGCATTCTTTTAGGCTACCAGCTTTAGTTTAAAGTAGACTTCTTTAGTTTACCAACTTTAGTTATATGTAGCCTTCTATAGTCTACCAACTTTACTTTGAAGTAGAATTCTTTAGTATACCAGCTTTAGTTCGAAGTAGCCTTCTTTAGTCTACTAGCTTTAGTTTGAAGTAGTATTCTTTAGTTGACCAACTTTAGTTAAAAGTAGCCTTCTTTAGTCTACCAGCTTAAGTTTGAAGAAGTATTCTTTAGTCTACCAGCTTTAGTTTGAAGTAGTATTCTTTAGTTTACCAGCTTTAGTTCGAAGTAGAAGTGTTTAGTTTACCAGCTTTAATTTTAAGTAGCATTCTTTAGTCTACCAGCTTTAGTTTGAAGTAGCCTTCTTTAGACTACCAGCTTTAGTTTAAAGAAGCAATCTCTAGTCTACCAGCTTTAGTTTGAAGTAGTATTCTTTAGTTTACCAGCTTTAGTTCGAAGTATCATTCTTTAGTCTACCAGCTTTAGTTCGAAGTAAAATTCTTTAGTCTACCAGCTTTAGTTTGAAGTAGTATTCTATAGTTTACCAGCTTTAGTTTGAAGTAGCATTCTTTAATCTACCAGCTTTAGTTGAAGTAGAATTCTTAGTTTACCAGCTTTAGTTTTAAGTTGTATTCTTTTGTTTACCAGCTTTAGTTTGAAGAAGCCTTCTTCAGTCCACCAGCTTAAGTTTAAATTTGTATTCTTTAGTTTACCAGCTTTAGTTTGAAGTAGCATTCTTTAGTCAACCAGCTTTTGTTTGAAGTAGAATTCTTAGTTTACCAGGTTTAGTTTGAAGTAGAATTCTATGTTTACCAGCTTTACTTTAAAGTAGAATTCTTAGTTCACCAGCTTTAGTTCCAAGTATCATTCTTAGTCGACCAGCTTTACTTAGAAGTAGCATTATTTATTTTACCAGTTTTAGTTCGAAGTAGCCTTCTTTAGTCCACCAGCTTTACTTTGAAGTAGTATTCTTTAGTTTACCAGCTTCAGTTTGAAGTAGCTATCTTTAGTCTACCAGCTTTAGTTTGGAGTAGAATTCTTAGTTTACCATCTTTAGTTTGAAGTAGCATTCTTTAGTTCACCAGCTTTACTTTGAAGTAGTATTCTTTAGTGTACCAGCTTTAGTTTGAAGTAGAATTCTTAGTTTACCAGCTTTAGTGTGAAATAGTATTCTATGTTTACCAGCTTTTCTTTCAAGTAGAATTCTTAGTTCACCAGCTTTAGTTTGAAGTAGCATTCTTTAGTCAACCAGCTTTACTTAGAAGTAGCATTCTTTATTTTACCAGCTTTCGTTCGAAGTAGCATACTTTAATCCACCAGCTTTACTTTGAAGTGGTGTTCTTTAGTTTACCAGCTTTAGTTTGAAGTAGCTATATTTAGTCTACCAGCTTTAGTTTGAAGTAGAATTCTTAGTTTACCAGCTTTAGTTTGAAGTAGTATTCTTTAGTCCACTAGCTTTAGTTTGAAGTAGAATTTTTAGTTTACTAGCTTTAGTTTGAAGTAGTATTCTTGGTTTACCAGATTTTGTTTAAAGTAGAATTCTTTAGTCTACCAGCGTTAGCTTGAAGTAGCATTTATTACTCTACCAGCTTTACTTTGAAGTAGTATTCTTTAGTTTACCAGCTTTAGTTTGAAGTAGTATCTATAATCTACCAGCTTTAGTTTGAAGTGGAATTCGAAGTTTACCAGCTTTACATTGAAGTAGCATTCTTTAGTCTACTAGCTTTAGTTTGAAGTGGAATTCTTAGTTTACCAGCTTTTCTTTGAAGTAGTATTCTTTAGTCTACCAGCTTTAGTTTGAAGTAGAAGTCTTAATTTACCAGTTTTACTTTGAAATAGTATTTTTAGTATACCCGCTTTAGTTTGAAGTGAAATTCCTAGTTTATCTGCTTTAGTTTGAAGTAGAATTCTTTTATCAACCAGCTTTACTTTAATGTAGCCTTCTATAGTCTACCAGTTTTAGTTTGAATTATCATTCCTTAGTCTACCAGCATTAGTTCGAAGTAAAATTCTTTAGTCTACCAGCTTTACTTTGAAGTAGCATTTTTTAGTCTACCAGCTTAAGTTTGAAGTAGCCTTCTTCAGTCTACCAGCTTTAGTTTGAAATAGCATTCTTTAGTCGACAAGCTTTAGTTTGAAGTAGCATTTTTAGTCTACCAGCATTAGTTTAAAGTAGCATTTTTTAGTCTACCAGCGTTTGTTTGTAGTAGCATTCTTTAGTCTACGAGCTTTTGTCTGAAGTAGCCTTCTTTAGTCTACCAGTTTAAGTTTGAAGTAGCCTTCTTTAGTCTACCAGTTTAAGATAGAAGTAGCATCATATTGTCTACCAGCTTTAGTTTGAAGTAGCTTTCTTTAGTCTTCCAGCTTTAGTTTGAAGTACAATTCTTTAGTCTACTAGCTTTACTTTGAAGTAGCATTGTTTAGTCTACCAGCTTTAGTTTGAAGTGGCCGTCTTTAGTCTACCAGCTTAAGTTCGAAGTAGAATTCTATGTTTACCAGCTTTAGTTTGAAGGAGAATACTTAGTTTACCAGCTTTAGTTTAATTAGCATTCTTAGTTTACTAGCTTTAGTTTGAAGTACCATTCTTTAGTCTACCAGTTTTACTTTGAAGTAGTATTCTGTAGTCTACCAGCTTTAGTTGGAAGAAGTATTCTTTAGTCTACCAGCTTTAGTTTGAAGTCGAATTCTAAGTTTACCACCTTTCGTTTGAAGTAGCATTCTTTAGTCTACCAGCTTTAGTTAAAAGTAACATTCTTTAGTTTACCAGCTTTAGTTTGAAGTAGCCTCCTATAGTCTACCAGTTTTTGTTTGAAGTATCATTCCTTAGTCTTCTAGCTTTCGTTCGAAGTAGATTTTTTAGTCTACCAGCTTTAGTTTGAAGTAGCTTTCTTCAGTCTACCTGCTTTAGTTTTAGTAGCATTCTGTAGTCTCCCAGTTTTAGTTAGAAGTAGCATTCTTTCGTCTACTTGCTTTAGTTTGAAGTAGAATTCTTTAGTCTACCAGCTTTAGTTTGAAGTAGCAGTCTCTAGTCAACCAGCTTTAGTTCGAATTAGCCTTCTTTAGTCTACCAGTTTTTGTTTGAAGTAGTATTCTTTAGTCTACCACCTTTAGTTTGAAGTAACTTTCTTTAGTCTACCAGCTTTAGTTTGAAGTAGTATTCTTTAGTTTACCAGCTTTAGTTTGAAGTAGCATTCTTAAGTCTTGCAGCTTTAGTTTGAAGTAGCTTTTTTTAGTCTACCAGCTTTAGTTTGAAGTAGCATTTTTAGTCTACCAGTTTTAGTTTCAAGTATACTTTTTTAGTCTACCAGCTTTAGTTTGAAGTAGAATTCATTAATCTACCAGCTTTAGTTTAAAGTAGAATTCTTAGTTTACCAGCTTTAGTTTGAAGTAGAATTCTTTAGTCTACCAGCTTTACTTTAGAGTAGTATTTCTTTGGTTTGCCAGCTTTTGTTTGATGTAGAATTTTTAGTTTACCAGCTTGACTTTGAAGTAGTATTATTAGTTTACAAGCATTACTTTAAAGTAGTAGTCTTCAGTTTACCAGCTTTAGTTTTAAGTAGCTATCTTTAGTCTACCAGCTTTAGTTTGAAGTAGAATTCTTAGTTTAGCAGCTTTAGTTAAATTAGCATTCTTAGTTTATCAGCTTAAGTTTGAAGTGACATTCTTTAGTCTACAAGTTTTACTTTTAAGTAGCATTCTTTAGTCTACCAGCTCTAGTTCGAAGTTGAATTCTCTGTTTACCAGCTTTAGTTTGAAGTAACATTCTTTAGTTTACCAGCTTTAGTTTGAAGTAGCCTTCAATAGTCTACCAGCTTTAGTTTGAAGTAGCATTCTTTTGTCTACCAGCTTTAGTTTGAAGTAGCCTTCTTCAGTCTACCAGCATTAGTTTGAAGTAGCATTCTTTAGTCGACTAGCTTTAGTTTTAAGTAGCATTCTTTAGTCTAGCAGCATTAGTTTAAAGTAGCATTCTTTAGTCTACCAGCTTTAGTTTGAAGTAGAATTATTTAGTCTACCAGCTTTAGTTCGAAGTAGAATTCTTTAGTCTACCACCTTTAGTTTGAAGTACCATTCTTTAGTGTACCAGCTTTTTTTTAAGTAGCCTTCTTTAGTCTACCAGTTTTAGTTTAAAGTAGTATTCTTTAGTCGACAAGCTTTAGTTTGAAGTAGCATTTTTAGTCTACCAGCATTAGTTTAAAGTAGCATTTTTTAGTCTACCAGCGTTAGTTTGTAGTAGCATTCTTTAGTCTACGAGCTTTTGTCTGAAGTAGCCTTCTTTAGTCTACCAGTTTAAGTTGGAAGTAGCCTTCTTTAGTCTACCAGTTTAAGATAGAAGTAGCATCATATTGTCTACCAGCTTTAGTTTGAAGTAGCTTTCTTTAGTCTTCCAGCTTTAGTTTGAAGTACAATTCTTTAGTCTATTAGCTTTACTTTGAAGTAGCATTGTTTAGTCTACCAGCTTTAGTTTGAAGTGGCCGTCTTTAGTCTACCAGCTTAAGTTCGAAGTAGAATTCTATGTTTACCAGCTTTAGTTTGAAGTAGAATACTTAAGTTTACCAGCTTTAGTTTAATTAGCATTCTTAGTTTACTAGCTTTAGTTTGAAGTACCATTCTTTAGTCTACCAGTTTTACTTTGAAGTAGTATTCTGTAGTCTACCAGCTTTAGTTGGAAGAAGTATTCTTTTGTCTACCAGCTTTAGTTTGAAGTCGAATTCTAAGTTTACCACCTTTCGTTTGAAGTAGCATTCTTTAGTCTACCAGCTTTAGTTAAAAGTAACATTCTTTAGTTTACCAGCTTTAGTTTGAAGTAGCCTTCTATAGTCTACCAGTTTTAGTTTGAAGTATCATTCCTTAGTCTTCTAGCTTTCGTTCGAAGTAGATTTTCTAGTCTACCAGCTTTATTTTGAAGTAGCATTCTTTAGTCTACCACCTTTAATTTGAAGTAGCTTTCTTCAGTGTACCTGCTTTAGTTTTAGTAGCATTCTGTAGTCTCCCAGTTTAAGTTAGAAGTAGCATTCTTTCGTCTACTTGCTTTAGTTTGAAGTAGAATTCTTTAGTCTATCAGCTTTAGTTTGAAGTAGCAGTCTTTAGTCAACCAGCTTTAGTTCGAATTAGCCTTCTTTAGTCTACCAGTTTTTGTTTGAAGTAGTATTCTTTAGTCTACCACCTTTAGTTTGAAGTAACTTTCTTTAGTCTACCAGCTTTAGTTTGAAGTAGTATTCTTTAGTTTACCAGCTTTAGTTTGAAGTAGCATTCTTAAGTCTTGCAGCTTTAGTTTGAAGTAGCTTTCTTTAGTCTACCAGCTTTAGTTTGAAGTAGCATTTTTAGTCTACCAGTTTTAGTTTCAAGAATACTTTTTTAGTCTACCAGCTTTAGTTTGAAGTTGAATTCATTAATCTACCAGCTTTAGTTTAAAGTAGAATTCTTAGTTTACCAGCTTTAGTTTGAAGTAGAATTCTTTAGTCTACCAGCTTTACTTTAGAGTAGTATTTCTTTGGTTTGCCAGCTTTTCTTTGATGTAGAATTTTTAGTTTACCAGCTTGACTTTGAAGTAGTATTATTAGTTTACAAGCATTACTTTAAAGTAGTAGTCTTCAGTTTACCAGCTTTAGTTTTAAGTAGCTATCTTTAGTCTACCAGCTTTAGTTTGAAGTAGAATTCTTAGTTTACCAGCTTTAGTTAAATTAGCATTCTTAGTTTATCAGCTTAAGTTTGAAGTGACATTCTTTAGTCTACAAGTTTTACTTTGAAGTAGCATTCTTTAGTCAACCAGCTTTAGTTCGAAGTTGAATTCTATGTTTACCAGCTTTAGTTTGAAGTAACATTCTTTAGTTTACCAGCTTTAGTTTGAAGTAGCCTTCTATAGTCTACCAGCTTTAGTTTGAAGTAGCATTCCTTTGTCTACCAGCTTTAGTTTGAAGTAGCCTTCTTCAGTCTACCAGCATTAGTTTGAAGTAGCATTCTTTAGTCGACTAGCTTTAGTTTAAAGTAGCTTTCTTTAGTCTAGCAGCATTAGTTTAAAGTAGCATTCTTTAGTCTACCAGCTTTAGTTTGAAGTAGAATTATTTAGTCTACCAGCTTTAGTTCGAAGTAGAATTCTTTAGTCTACCACCTTTTGTTTGAAGTACCATTCTTTAGTGTACCAGATTTTTTTAAGTAGCCTTCTTTAGTCTACCAGTTTTAGTTTAAAGTAGTATTCTTTAGTCTACTAGCTTTATTTGAAGTAGCATTCTTTAGTCTACCAGCTTTAGTTTGAAGAAGCATTCTTTTGTCAATCAGCTTTAGTTGGAAGTAGCCGTCTTTAGTCTACCAGATTAAGTTTTGAGTAGCATTCTATAGTCGACCAGCTTTAGTTTGAAGTAGCTTACTTTAGTCTACCAGCTTTAGTTTTAAGTAGAAGCCCTTGATCTACTAGCTTTATTTTGAAGTAGCATTCTTTAGTCTACCAGCTTTAGTTTGAAGTAGCCTTCTTTAGTCTACCAGCATTAGTTTGAAGTAGCATAATTTAGTCTACCAGCTTTAGTTTGAAGTAGTATTTTTTAGTCCACTTACTTTAGTTTAAAGTAGCATTCTTTAGTTTACCAGCTTTAGTTTTAAGTAGCCTTCTATAATCTACCAGCTTTAGTTTGAAGTAGCTATCTTTAGTCTACCAGCTTTAGTTTGGAGTAGAATTCTTAGTTTACCATCTTTAGTTTGAAGTAGCATTCTTTACTCTACCTGCTTTAGTTTGAAGTAGCCTTCTTTGGTCTATCGGCTATAGTTTTAAGTAGCATTATGTAGTCTAACAGCTTTAGTTTGAAGTAGCATTCTTAAATCTACCAGCTTTAGTTTGAAGTTGCATTCTTTAATCTACCAGCTTTAGGTTGAAGTAGCTTTATTTAGTCTACCAGCTTTAGTTCGAAGAAGAATTCTTTAGACTACCAGCTATAGTTTGATGTAGCCTTCTATAGTCTACCAGTTTTAGTTTGAAGTAGCATACTTTAGTCTACTAGCTTTAGTTTGAAGTACCATTCTTTAGTCTACCAGGTTTAGTTGGAATTAGCCTTGTTTAGTCTACCAGTTTTAGTTTTAAGTAGTATTCTTTAGTTTACCAGCTTTAGTTTGAATTAGCTTTCTTTAGTCTACCACCTTTATTTTGAAGTAGCATTCTTTAGTTTACCAGCTTTTGTTTGAAGTAGCATTCTTTAGTCTAGCAGCTTTAGTTTGAAGTAGCTTTCTTTAGTTAACCAGCTTTAGTTTGAAGTAACATTATTTAGTCAACGAGCTTTAGTTTGAAGTAGCCTTTTTGTCTACCGGTTTTGTTTCAAGTATCATTTTTTAATCTACCAGCTTTAGTTTAAAGTAGAATTCTTAGTTTACCAGCTTTAGTTTGACTAGCATTCTTTAGTCGACCAGCTTTACTTTGAAGTAGTATTCTTTAGTTCTCCAGCTTTAGTTTGAAGTAGAATTCTTTGTCTACCAGCTTTAGTTTGAAGTAGCATTCTTTAGTCTACCAGCTTTAGTTTGAAGTAGAATTCTTGGTTTACCAGCTTTAGTTTAATTAGCATTCTTAGTTTACCAGCTTTAGTTTGAAGTAGCATTCTTTAGTCTACCAGTTTTACTTTGAAGTAGTAGTCTGTAGTCTACCAGCTTTCGTTTGAAGTAGCATTCTTTAGTCTACCAACTTTAGTTTGAAGTTGTATTCTTTAGTTTACCAGCTTTTGTTTGAAGCAGTATTCTTTAGTAAACCAGCTTTAGTTTGTAGTAGCATTCTTTAGTCTACCAGCTTTAGTCCGAAGTAGAATTCTATGTTTACCAGCTTTAGTTTGAAGTAGTATTATTTTGTCTACCAGCTTTATTTTGAAGTTGAATTCTAAGTTTACCAGCTTTAGTTTGAAGTAGAATTCTTAGTTTACCAGCTTTAGCTTTAAGTAGAATTCTTAGTTTACCAGCTTTAGTTTGAAGTGGCATTCTTTAATCTACCAGCTTTACTTTGAAGTAGAATGCTTAGTCTACCAGCTTTTGTTTGAAGTATTATTCTTTTGTTTACCCGCTTTAATTTGAAGTAGCATTCTTTAGTCTACCAGCTTTAGTTTGAAGTAGAAATCTTTAATCTACCTCATTAATTTGAAGTAGCATTCTTTGGTCTACCAGATTAAGTTCGAAGTAACATTGTTTAATCTACCAGTTTAAGTTTAATGTACCATTCTTTAGTCTACCAACTTAAGTTTCGAGTAGCGTTTTTTTTTCTAGCAGCTTAAGTCATTGTTTATATCCTACCATTTTAAATACATTTTCGGGCTGTAACGCTTAAATCTGGATTATTATTTTCCTCGATCTGTCGAGCTTCCGTTTTTATTGGTCTGTCAGGTTTACGATTAAAAATAGTATTTTCGTTAGTGTATACACCTATATTAAATGATATTATTTTCGGTTTGTCACACTTAAGTTTGAAAATGGTATTTTCATTAGTGTGACGTAGCCATGTCAAATAGCATATTCGTTGGTCTATCATGCTTCAGTTTGAAATCTCATTTTTCTGTATGCTAGGTTTAATTTAAAAATAGCATTTCCATGAGTGAGTCACGCTTATGTTTCAAATGACGTTTTCCTTGGTTCCTATTTACTTGCCTCCCCATGAGGGCAGAATAAGACAAACGTTCGGTGTTTAATATGAGGCAAATCCAGCTCTACACTCTGGATTGGGACAAAAATTAAAATTGCCTACGTCTACAAAAAGTTCTCGTTCACTGATAGAGGACAGAAAATATGAAGAGTAGTATCATAACAGATATTACACTTTGTTTCTAGTCAAAATGTTGGTCTGTCAGACTTAAGTTTAAAATGGTATTTTCGTTGGTCAGTCAAGCTGAAGTTTGAAATAGCTTTTCGTTAGTGTGTCACGCTTATGTTTTAAATGGAATTTTTCTTCATCCGCCGCGCTTAAATTTGAAATGTTGTTTTCGTTTTTCTGTCACGCTTACGTTTTAAATAGCATTTTCATCGCTAAAAACACAGATTGACTAAATCCATCTTAAGAATATCCGTTAGTTTGTTGTTTCTTTGTTTTTTGTTTCCTTCTTTCTCTCTTTTTTGTTTCTTTTTATCTCTTTCTAGTTTTTTCTTTATCTTTTTTTTCCTTCATGTTCTCTTTTTCGTTTCTTTTTTATCTCTTTCTTTCCTTAATACTCTCTTTTTTGTTTTCTTCTTTCTCTCTTTTTTATTATTTTATCTCTTCTTTTCCTTCATTCTCTCTTTTTTGTTTCCTTCTTTCCCTCTTTTTTGTCTGGTGTAGAAAAGAAATCTAATCTCTATTCTTAACAAAGTGTTTTTGCCGAACGTTGGAGTCTAAAAATCTATTTGTTTTTAGTTTATTTTAATGGAGTGAGTCGATGTTATAGCCATTCATCATTCACTGGATGTCGTCTGTGTATTGGAAAAGCCTCGGGTAATTCTAGAGTTGCTGTGTTTGGGATATAGAATTTCGGGAAGTACTTAAAATGTTCACTATAATTCAGAAACACTTGTCAAAAAATATCTCAGAACTATTGTACTAAATATTGTTATGGTTACAGATATGTTTGAGTAAGAAGAAAATGGCTGTGATTGGAGATGTTCTGAAAAGTTTGTTTCCATGTGTATTGGTTAATTAACCTTTTTGTTTTTAAAGATTAAATTAAATTACAATAAAATAAAAAAACAGATATTCAATCGAGCGTTTTCTTCGTTCCTTAATCTATGGGCAACCGTATTGTGGAATACTTCTTCCTCGTGATTGACTTAGTGGCTTTATATAGATGCCCTCGTGTGAACCGTATCTGCGTTGCCATATTGGATTTCATTCTTCGTAATAGCTGGACTACATTGACGACTACAAACAACATTGAATATTCATAATATTAATTCAATAAACAATTCCCAGCTGTATTGTGGATGATTATTCGCCTCTCTCCCACCGTGGGATATATATATATATATATACATTAAAAGAATTAAGTTCCTACATTCATAATGATCAGTTAATTAGTTTAGGAGTGAATCATGTACATATAAATATATAAACATATAAACATACCTCACTTTATCTAAATTGAGGTATATAAAATATCCTATTTCTTGTGAAAAATATCATTTATACAATAGATTCTGAAAAATTCATTCAAAAATTGGAAAATTTTATGATTTGGGGTATTGCGAAAGTAATGCTTAAGTTTATTTACTTCACGTCGTGTTCTAAATCCACGAAATTATGCGCCCCGAAAGTAACGCTGTGATAAGCATATAACGATTGGTGGCATTTTGGAGTTGTCTTTCCCGTAGATTGGTTACCCTATAAAGAATTTATAGTTTAATATATTTTACACTGACAATACTAATCTGTAAAATAATACGATTGTGCCTTCGTTTGTATTACGTTATAACCTTCAACGCCCCACCCGTTTTTAATGAAATCATCATTGTCTATAGATTTTTGTTTTACTGGTAGTTTAAAATCAATAAATATTTATCATTAGTACCAGAAATGGAAAATTAAGTTTTAAACAAAAAGCTATTGAAAATCTAAACCAGAGAGAGACAGGTGTAAAGTTATCTTGTTTTATTTCAGGTATTCGTTAAAAGTCTTAAATGAAATTATAACTGACGACATATTTTTCCGTTGTCAGTGTATCACATCTAGTCCACCATTAATATCCATAAAAATAGACAAAATGACACGTGGTAATTTTTTTCTAAATACTAATCAATTCATTTGATTAAAAACATAATATAATTATTAGGGTGTATTAAAAGTAATTTGTTTCACATTTAGATCCATCGGTACGTCGATCTGTCACGCTTGTGTTTTTTATATAAATTTAATATTTTAAAACTATATATATATATATATATATATATATATACTTTTTAAAAATATGATT
This sequence comes from Sepiola atlantica, assembly GCA_963556195.1. NCBI lineage: Eukaryota > Metazoa > Mollusca > Cephalopoda > Sepiida > Sepiolidae > Sepiola > Sepiola atlantica. The sequence continues at coordinate 92,488,073 of OY744521.1, read as the reverse complement.
ATAGCCCCCCTTTATTAGGATTGGTGCACTCTGAGAGAATTTATAAACGAGCAGTAATACTATGGCTTAAAAGCGAGATTCCAACCCCATTTGTTGTTGTTGTTGAATCACTTTCAACTGCTCGCTGTACGCGCTCGCTGATTTGGCGTTTATATATTTAAATCCCTCCTAATTATCAGGTAGATTCTCGCCGGCTGAGGGGAAAGATACCTCAGTGGCGATTTGTGAAAACCGGGTTCAAACCCTCCGACCGACGTGAATTAACATCCCTACACTGAAGAATATTTACTTTATATATATATATATATATATATATATATATATATATATATATATATCGCCACCTGTTCCATTTTTCGAACTGCCGTGATTCTGTGAAACGCTGATGATTTGAAATGGGTTGTAAGAAGATGTTCTAAACAGTAAAAGCATCCATGTGTTAATGAAACTATTGTACATCTCTGGAATCTGTAATATATATTTTTTAAATAAATAATTTGTATTTTAGCTCTAGCACTCTGACTCTGTCGTCACATGTGTGTGTGGAGTGCATGTACATTTTGGTAAGTGCGTTAGTTTGGGCTTGTGTACGAATGGGCACGTGCTCGCATACATATGTTTTTTGCTTTTGTTTATTTATATATATACATGTATATATACATACACACATACATATAAACATACACATACATATATATATACATACATATACACACACACATATATATATAGAGAGAGAGAGAGAGAGGGAGAGGAGGAGGAGGAGGAGGAAGGGTAGAAATAAAAGCAAGAATAGAATAGTCATGTATATATCCAGAATGTAATTAGCTTTTAGTTGGCGACTACCGTCAGCATTTGGATGAATATAGAAAAATAGATAGATGGGTAGATAGACAGATAAATAAATAGAATACAATAGATAGATAGATAGATAGATAGATAGATAGATAGATAGATAGATAGATAGATAGATAGATAAACACACACATGTGTACATGCACACGTGCGCATGTTTTACAAATACTTCAATGGATTATGCTCCGATGAATTGGCTAATCTGGTGTCCTCTCGACATAAATTCACTAGACCAACTCGACAATCAACTAAATCCCATCTATTCACTGTGGAGGTCCCCAGATGCCGGAGAGCTTTCTACTCAAATAGCTTCTTTCCTCGTGCTGCTGGACTCTGGAATTCCCCCCTGTCCCCTGTTCCTTCGACGGTACTGACATGTTGAAATTTAAAACTAATGTAAACAGACATCTAGCTGCGCAGATCCCAATTTAGGTTGACCCCTCTCCCTCAACCTTCTCCTTTTTCTTTTTTCTCAGTAGCCCCTTACGTCTACAGTGGCGGCCTGCCTTGTTTGGGGTGAACTATGTTTTTAAAAAATACATGGGTTCTTGTCTATACACGTAATCATATTCGTTTTATATGCATGCAGATGCATGCGATCTGTATGTTGTGTGAGTTGAGTTATGATCTGTCCAATGCTGGCTTTAATTTTAATATCAAGTTTTTTTTGTGTGTGAGGGGGTATGAATAGTCTTGAGTTTGAAAGATAGGCATTACATTGAATTTACCTCTGCTGCGTGAGTGCATATGTTGTGAAACGAATAATTCATTGTTTTCTTGGATTTTTATGTTGCTTTTATGTAAAGCAACTCTTTTGTTGTTCTAGTTTTATTTATCTCAACCCACCTTATATATATATATATATATATATATATATATATATATATATATATATATATATATATATATATATATATATATATATATAAAGTAAGTTTAGATAATAAAATTAGGACATTATTTATATCAGTTCCAAGAATTCAAACACCACGAATATTAGGAGTACGATCGTTTCTAAAACAATATATGTATATATATATATATGAAGTTAAGTATGTGTATATGTTTATATAATTAACAGATAAGTATGAATTTTGGAACACAGCTGCTAGGCATAAGGAGTCCAAATGTCGGCTATATTTAGTTTAATTAAGTTTTATACAAATGGGGAAAAGAGGGGTTTGAAGCCTTTGGTGAAAATTCAGATATAATTGATGTTTGTGAAATTTTAAAGATAGATATTAGACAATAATGTATTAATATTCACCAAATTTCATTTTTTAAAGTATTTTTATGAGTTTTAGGGGGCATAATATAGGCAGAAGATCCCATTTAAAAATTCGAATGCATTAAAGATTTGCATTGAATTTGATCGATAGTCATTAGACACCAATTAAACAAGATTCCTTGAATTTCGTTTTCTTTTTAAGACCTCTTAAGCTTAAATTTTAGACATTTTCTAGAATCAAAATCATGTAATAAACGTTCATCAAAATTGGAATAAGGATTCTAGACATAAGTTTTAGTAGCATTATATCTTGATTTTAATCTTCGTAAGGGGACATAAAATTTGTGCAAAACTGTTCTGTTCGGGGAATTAATTTTAATATTCTTTTAGATTTTTTTATAAATGTTAATATGTTAAATGTTAATATTTTTAAAACTTTATGGAACTGGAAACTTGTTATAAAAGCTTTGAACATGTTCCTACAATTGGGGTTGGATTGACTCAAAAGTTTTGTAGTCATAAAAGAGGCGATCTTCTTTCAAGCTTAAGTTTTAAATAACAGAGTTAACGGATGTATTTTTTAAATACCTGTTCTTGTCGGACTTTATTTCATACCGTATTTTAAACGTCTCTGTGACAACTCTTTGAGGAACGAACAACTGATTTTAGTATGAGAAATTAGCACGCCCGATAAGAGGGATGTATTTGTAGGCACTCAGCCTAAAGCAAAAATGCAAGACGAAGATATGTACCCCATAAAATGGCAGGGTTATTTGCTCTTGGGAGACGAGGTCCGCCATGATAGTTCGAATGTAAGCAAACGTGCCTGGGTGAACACCTTACAAGCATCGCGCATCATCCAACTTGTAAATTGTTTTAATAAACGTATTAGGTTTCACACTTCGTCCATTAATCATTTGGGTCTATTACTAAACCGACAGCAGCGGTTATTATCATGATCGAGATAGACACGCAACAGAGGGGGGGGATCAGTAGGACAGACAGACAAAAGAAGAACAGACTTTTGTTGTCGTCTTTCGCTGTCCTTAGAGATAGATTAGGGAGATGCGTCTGTTCTATCTCTCTTTCTTTTTCCACAAAGAACATATCTGTATATAAAATCGAAATAAAAACTACACTTATCTTAAACAAAAAAAATATCGTCCGTTGTTTGTTATTTTTATCAAAGATACGTCGGGTTTAGAAAGTCCAGTGCGAAACAACCAAAGGTCCGTGGAGACGAAATCAATAATTAAACGCCAGAAAGGCCCAGAAACATATCTCTCAACATCCACTCTCGCCCTATATTCACTTTTTATATAACACAAAAGAAGTGGGCCAAAAGGTAAACGAAAAATCAATTTTCTTTATTTGCATTAAGCAGATGTAAATATTCGAAAATGTAATTTAACGATCAGAATGAAGATCTGTCGCTACCTACTTCCGAACCTCCGACCGCGATCAGTGAGTGTTTTCTGAATTGAGTTAACGCATAAATATTGTAAATAAACACAAAATCCTTTTTAGTTATCAACTCATCTCAATGTAGATACCAACCCGAAAGATGTAATCAAACTATCGTCGGTCTATGAATGAAATCACAATAAAGTCGCTAAGACCATCAAGAATGCGTATATACAACAAAACGAAACAAAATTTAGAAAAATTTAGAAAGAAAAATATTTTTCTCGTTTAATACAAGAGCGTGGATAAATAAATTTTTTTAAAATCCGAATTTTTTAGATGAGGATTGATAATTTGTATTATTTGTATTATTCGGACTACCATTCTCATCTTGGTTGTTATATTCACAACGTTTCGCCTGATGTAAACCCTGACCTTCTTCAGATGCATCTTTTAGAACTCGAGAATCTAACTCGAGAATCTAACTCAAGAATCTAACTCAAGAATCTAACTCAAGAATCTAACTCGAGAATCTAACTCGAGAATCTAACTCGAGAATCTAACTCGAGAATCTAACTCAAGAATCTAACTCGAGAATCTAACTCGAGAATCTAACTCAAGAATCTAACTCAAGAATCTAACTCGAGAATCTAACTCGAGAATCTAACTCGAGAATCTAACTCAAGAATCTAACTCGAGAATCTAACTCAAGAATCTAACTCGAGAATCTAACTCAAGAATCTAACTCGAGAATCTAACTCAAGAATCTAACTCGAGAATCGAACTCGAGAATCTAACTCGAGAATCTAACTCAAGAATCTAACTCGAGAATCTAACTCGAGAATCTAACTCAAGAATCTAACTCAAGAATCTAACTCGAGAATCTAACTCAAGAATCTAACTCGAGAATCTAACTCGAGAATCTAACTCAAGAATCTAACTCGAGAATCTAACTCGGAATCTAACTCAAGAATCTAACTCAAGAATCTAACTCAAGAATCTATACGGAATTTCGAACGGAACCCTTTATTTAATCCACAGGGTAGATTGATCTCGTTCTGTCACCCACGATTGGGTAGAAATGTAACGTAATTTTTTTAATTCTTAGTTATTATCGACTGTCTAGAAAACTTTCAATTAGAACTGATTTTACTCAACACCGTTATTCGTTGCGCCACAGGTTCGACGAAGAGATTCCTGAGTTCGTTATAAAGATGCATATGCAGAAGGTCGGGGGTTACATCGCCCGAAACGTTGTGAAAATACCACAAAGATGAGAATAGTAGTCCGAATAATACAAATAATATAGAAATAACTTTTTGCCTGAATTTTTGTGATGGATAATTATCGTTGCTTACATTGTCTTTTTTTTCGGACTATTGTCCTCGTAGATATTTCTACTTACGTACTCTACGACATTCTTTAAAATTTCCGGTGGTTTTTTCCCCGTGATTATTTATGTACGTTGGTCATCAGTTCATCCGATTTATTTAGATAATAAAAAAAGATCAGCGTACACAAATAATCAGCAACAATTATACAGGCTATTAGGAAAATCGTTGGAATAACTTCAGGATTATGCTCTATATATGCAAAGGAGCCTTTTTGGGTGGTGTTGATTTTGTAATAGCATTTCATTACTAGTCTAATTCCCTTTGGGATTCATTTTTTATCTGTGTGATCTTTGGTTTGTGCTGATCATATTTATTTACCTGCATTTGGTCTGTTGTATTCTGTTACCTGAAATTAGAAGGGCCAACATTCACAGGATACCGACACGGTCCCTCATGAAATTACCAAAAACGTATGACTGGGAGACCCTACATTTGGTCGCCTTATGGCTAATCGTAAAATAAAACGCATGCTAGTTACTGGATGGCTTCGTTTAAATGACCTATTTTTCCTTAGATTTACTACTCGCTTTCCTGGCCAACATGTCAGCAGCGTAGATTCAAGACCGAGAGTTTTATGTTTCGATCCCAGTCGTCTCACACTATTTTTTTTTTTTTTAACATTGTTAAACTTTGCTGGATTTTTAACATTCAACGTTGTTAAGTAGTACTTTGACAAGAAATCAATGTAATATCTAGTACTTTAACTATTGTGAATATGATCATTTCACTTCGAACACACATGGTTTATTAGTGCTCTGCGGGCATCCTTAATTATATTTGTGTGTTTCATTTGTGCTCAGAAGGCATACTCATTTTTCTTTTTTCTTTTTTCTTTTTTTCTTTTTTCTTTTTTCTTTCCTCACAAGACAAATGAAATTTCTATACAAATATAACGGGGGGGGGGGCTCTTTAATTTTAAAAAATGTCCATTATCATAGATAGAACGGGTGTTTAATCCAAAAGAAAAATTCTGAGGAAATAGCGGTACCATTGGATGGGCAGGAAGACTCCTACAACCGCGTCTCCTTCTTTACCGCATCCCTTACTTCCTCCTTTCACCCTTTAACAATTACCAAAGCAATAATTATTGTGAACATTAACATTGTCCGATGTGACCTATTTGCGTTCGGTCCGATGTTGACAAATTTTAATTCATTCTTATATATTTCTCTCAGGCAACGCCGCGAAGGGGTCCAGCTAGTATATATATATATATATATATATATATATATATATATATATATATATATATATATATATATATATATATATGAAGAGACAAAATGGTGCCACACTACAAAATGAATAATGAATAATATAGGGAAAACTTTATATAAGATGAAAAAGAAAAAAAAGAGAAAATAATTTTAAATAAAACAAATTTAAAAAAAAAAAATTAAAAAAAACGTATGTATGGTTTCGGAATTTACGAATAAAAAATTCACGAATAAAAACAAAGTTCTCGCATTAGCATAAAAAAAAAACACAAAAACTTTGAAGTTCCCAAGGCAGCCTTTCGTCCGACCCTCGTCAGGGGAATCGTCGGTAGAGTGATTAAAATACACGAACGACCATAAACTGGTGTAAAATAAAGTTGCAAGCAGGTGGCATAAGGTTGTATACATGCGAAATAATATACATAAATAAACGCAAGAAAAGAATATATATATATATATATATATATATATATATTTTTTTTTTTTTTTTTTTTTTTCCCAAATCACCTTGCGGATGACCACGAATCGCCGAATAACTGTAGGGAAAATTTCAATTGCCTTTGTCTACAGAGAGTAGGGCGTCTTGAATTAATAATGATAGCTTCCAATATATCTAGATGGAAGCGGTGTCGTGCTCTGTGGACAATGGTAAATGTCTCGTCGGAATATAGATCACGACAGATTCTTTTGTCCAAAAGGTGGTCACCTATGGCAGACTCCTGGGCTTGTGACCGCCCAGCTAACGGGACGGGTTCATGACGAAAGAATCTGTCGTGATCTATATTCCGACGAGACATTTACCATTGTCCACAGAGCACGACACCGCTTCCATCTAGATATATTGGAAGCTATCATTATTAATTCAAGACGCCCTACTCTCTGTAGACAAAGGCAATTGAAATTTTCCCTACAGTTATTCGGCGATTCGTGGTCATCCGCAAGGTGATTTGGGAAAAAAAAAATATATATATATATATATATATATATATATATATATATATATATATTCTTTTCTTGCGTTTATTTATGTATATTATTTCGCATGTATACAACCTTATGCCACCTGCTTGCAACTTTATTTTACACCAGTTTATGGTCGTTCGTGTATTTTAATCACTCTACCGACGATTCCCCTGACGAGGGTCGGACGAAAGGCTGCCTTGGGAACTTCAAAGTTTTTGTGTTTTTTTTTTATGCTAATGCGAGAACTTTGTTTTTATTCGTGAATTTTTTATTCGTAAATTCCGAAACCATACATACGTTTTTTGTTTTTTTTTTTAAATTTGTTTTATTTAAAATTATTTTCTCTTTTTTTTCTTTTTCATCTTATATAAAGTTTTCCCTATATTATTCAATATATATATATATATATATATGTATGTGTGTGTGTGTGTGTGTGTGTGTGTGTGTGTGTGTGTGTGTGTGTATATATATAAAAGAATTTGGAAGTTGAATATATATATATATATATATATATATATATATATATATATATATATATATATTAGCGATGAAAGATGAGAATAAAAAATTGTAAAGATACAATATTGATTAGAAGATCAAAAGTTGAGAGCAAGGAGCTTCATATCCTTAATCCATGGATTTTCAAAGCTAAACTCTTTTCATCAGAGGATAGAAAAAAACCGACAATGTAATTGTAAATATTATCAACAACATTTAACTTTGAAAATTTTACATAAAATAAAACAAAATAGAAGCCAAAAGGTTAAGAGTCTTATGTTGAGATGAGAGCGTACATGTATAAAATTCTCCAGGAGAAAACAATGAAAGTGGTCCTGAATCTCTACGTTATCTTCTATGTGCCGAATATCTGTGTGCCTCAACCTCTAAGAGAACAGAACATCCTTAAAACTTTAAATATGTATATCCGATTTTTCTTATGAGTGTTATATTTTAACAGTCGACTTTACAAATATCTTAATTGTTTAGTTAGGAATGTATCAGACTGAAAACATCGGCTGTGCGGTTTTGATTATACCCTTCCCCCGATTTTTTTAAAATAAAATTATATAAAATCAAAGAATATAGTTTTCCTTTTTTTATATAATAAACTGTAAGTGAATAATTTTGGTATATTTAGTACGTAATGCTTCTTCGTCTGTCAATCTGTCTGTCTTCCTCTTTATCGCATCGCTCTCGATATACCAAGATCTCTCTCTTTCTCTTTCTCTTTCTCTTTCTCTTTCTCTTTCTCTCTCTCTCGCTCTCTCGCTCTCTCTCTCTCTCTCTCTCTCTATATATATATATATATATATATATATATATATATATATATATATATATATATATATATATATATATATAAAGGAAAACACTTCTCTCTGTGTGTGCATGTCTGTCCATGAAAAAACGAAGACATACTAGGGAGTGTACCTTAAATATAAATGTATTCACGTGTACAATTTTCATGTTAACACAATGGAAGTAGTTATACGTCTCTTACTGCCCCTTAAAGCAGGTAATAGCACTTTTAGAACATGTTACATAATGAAATTAATCTATTTATAAGCGTTAGGTTAAGAGTATTAACATATATCTGAATAGATCAGTGGGTAAGCTATCTAGTTGATAACAACAAAGTTGCTGTTAAAATAAACTCTCCTTAATATAATGTTGCATATTATGCTATCACACACTCTAGCTCGGAAAACACCGTGTAACTTTGCTAGTATATATATATATATATATATATATATATATATATATATATATATATATATATATATATATATATACATATATATATATATATATATATATATATATATATATATATATATATGTGTGTGTGTGTGCGTGTGTGCGTGTGTGTGTGTGTGTGTGTGTCTCTCTCTCTCCCCCCTCTCTCTCTCACACACACACACATCATGGCTAAAAATGATTAATTTCTTTGACATTTGAAAAATGAAAAATAGCTTTGTGGAAAATATAAAAGCATGTAAATTATAATTGTTAACATAATTTTTAATATTTCGGACAGTTCTCTTTTATGAATGACTCGTCATTTTCTATTATTATTCTAACTTTTCTTTCAGTGAGGGTCCTGCGCCGACACAAGTCCGGTGCCCCCCCCCCCCTGAGGCAACTGTTTCTTTGAACCGCAATTTCATGCATATACTAATAATATTATAAAGTAGTATAATATATTGTGTATGTATTTTTAGTATTTACTTAAACAGTGCTCAATACACGAGTAGTAGTAGTAGTAGTAGTAGTAGTAGTAGTAGTAGTAGTAGTAGTAGTAGTACGAATATATATAGCAAGTAAGCTACAAAGGGGCGTCCATGTTTCATTCTTGCTGAAAATCATTAGGCTTAGCCTGATGATTTCCTGCAAGAATGAAATATGGACGCCTTGCCATAGATATATTCTCATAAGCATGATGATTTCCCGCGGGAATAAAACATGTGTAGCTTACTTGTAATAGATATATTTCCATTATATATATATATATATATATATATATATATATATATATATATATATGTGTGTGTGTGTGTGTGTGTGTGTGTGTGTGTGTGTGTGTGGAGAAAGAGAGAGAGAAGAGAAAGAACGATTGCAAGTCGTTTGAAAATCGGGTTTTGAATCTCTAGCCAAACTGAATATACGGTTATACGGCGAAACAGCGGTCTTGGGATCATAAGATGACTATCTATCTATCTATCTATCTATCTCTCTCTCTCTCTCTCTCTCTCTCTCTATATATATATATATATATATATATATATATATATATATATATATATATATATATATATATCGAAATGCGAGCTACATAAACTTTGTAAAATAGTAAAAAATATTATTTAGTTTTGTTGTTGGTTTTGTACATTGTCGTGGTCTTCCGGTTTTAAAAATGGTTAAATAATCGAAAAAGAAATTACCTTAATTATTTTCGAAGTGACTTCTTATTAAAAAAAATGACCTGCATCCGTGCGTGACCTTAAGCACCTTCACTGAGAAACGTTCCACCTTTGACTGCATTCTACTAAACAGGTGGGCACATTTTGTAGCCGGCAACCCACTCCTCTATTTCTCCCCACTCTTCTCTGTTTGACTCCCACTACAAACGAACCGTAACCTTTGATTCCCCGGCTAATTTTTTTCTTTTAACTTCCTGATGACAACCTCCTCACATCACCCCCAAACTTAACTCAACAATCTGTTTACTGTGGGTGACACAATCTCTCCGTGACTCCGACCAAACCCCATGCAGTCACACATGGTCCCATTGAGGAATGTACGCATGGGTGAAGGACATTTCGACACGTGAAAAGCGTACGTAACACAACGGCTGATTGGAAAACAACATTTGTTTGTGTGTTTTTTCTTTTTGTTTCCATTAAAAAAAAAACGCATCGTCTTTTGGTTGGTGTATTTATTAGACGAAGGAAAGTCATAATTCCGTCTGTGTGAATATGCTCGATTAAAACTCAGAACTACCAAAGATACACTTGTAATATTTATTCCCTTGGGGTCACCAAATTACTGCCTTGATAAGTGGTGACTCAATAGTAAAAAGAAAAAAGAAAAAATGATTTCTTTTTATTATTGGGTCACCACTTATCAAGGCAAAAAGCCACTCAATGATAAGGGTTACTGAGACGGAATGATTGTCAGCCGATAGATAAGGAATACTATGGGAGTACTAATATGATCAAAGGGGTGAACTGCATTTGATTACTTGTGGGTGGGTTATAACAATAATTTGTTGGCATTGGACTTGAAGACGACCGAGTTGTAATCAACATGGAAGCAGTCCCGCGGTAATGTGTTCCACGGGTGGGAAGTCCTTGCAAAGAATCTTTGTCTATGAAAATGTCGCCTGGTGCTAGGCACACGAAGGGAGAAAGGAAAGCGACTTTCAATTATGGTGGGAAGAAGAGTTCTTGCTGTGAATGTCTTACTTTTTTATTCTTACTGTAGATTATTCCAAAAATCTTGTTTTAGGGCTTTCTTATGAATAAAATAAAGTAAAACATTGTCTTTGATGTATGTGGATATCCGGCGGGAATGGAGACCCTACAATATTATTGTCAAAAAATACTTTAATACAAAATGAATACGGCTATTGAATTGTCGTACAGGTTTACTCATAAATGTTTATGTTTGATCTCGGTATAGGGTTTTGTTTTCAATTGCATTTTCTGACAGTAAAACACCACAACTACAGGGTGCTTCAAAAGTCTTAGGCACATTTCAAGTCCTCAGATCTGCTGGACTATGAATGATAGTAAGATGAAACTGGTACCATTTTAAAGCTAATTTTTTTAGGTTTTTGTAATGCTAGTGATTTGTTCATATCTTTTCAGGTCCAGTAATGGCGTTCACTCAACCAGGAAAGGTGTTTTGCGTCCTTGAATTTTCAAAAACGGAATCATGGACACGTGTTCAACGTGAATTTCGCAAAAAATTCCGAAAAGAGGTCATGTCCAAGACAGCTGTCTACGGACTATTCTTCTTTGAAAGAGTAACAAAAGAACGAAAGATAATTTACGCAAAGACGGGAGATAGACAAAAAGAAATCTTACCAGTTTAATTTTTAGAAGGTGGGCAGTTTTCAGTGTGGATCTTACGTTAATAGCACCCCCGAGGACACTTTCCAAACTGGTTTACCCCATATTCCTTTTCAAACCAGGTGACGTGTTACCATTCCCTTGACTTTGTGGCGTAACTTTTGCCATTTCACTTAGTATGTTTTAAACATAATCCTAATCTTCCTCCATCAATTTACACACCGCGTTTGCTACCTTCCTACGTACTTTGAAAACACCGTTTTGAAAAATGGTCAATGGTGGTGTTTTTATATAAAATTAGAAAACACTCCAGCGTTGCTCAGTAAAGAATACCGAACCATATGTACTATTGTTTCTATTTCTGTACCCCGTCTAAACATTTTTATTTTCAGTTTTATTTTTTTTAATAATTTTCAATTTTGAAATTTCAATAATTATTTAGAAATAAAATAAAATAAAGCAGTCGTTTATGGATATCCGGTACCAATGCAAACCCCACGATATTATTGCAAAACCCCTATTATAAAATTAATACGAACATTGGATTGTTCGTAAAATTCTACTCCAGAAAAGTCGTTTTTGATGTTGGCATGGTTCTATGTTTATTATGTCATCCCCGGCTGAGACAAAGTGAAAAACGTAACACAAATATGTTGCAAACTGATACCCCTCTCGAAAAGATTAAACAGGTAAGCTTTTCTAATGTTTATTTTTATAATTTGAAGATTTTGTACTCAATCATTTTTTTTGGAAATAGTAAAGAAAGTATTTTGACGGGAGATTTCATCGAATACTTTCGGCGCAATTATTTTCGGTCGAAGATAATTTAATATTATAAGTCTGAGTGTTTGTTCGTGTTGTGTATATCTATTTTTTCTTACTATCTATCTATCTCTCTTCCTCTATCTATCTTTCTATCTATCTATCTATCTCCCTCTCTCTACCCACCTCTTTCTCTCTCTTTCTCTCTCTCTCTCTCTCTCTCTCTCTCTATATATATATATATATATATATATATATATATATATATCTTTATCCATGCCCGTCTCTCTCAGTTTCAATTTCTCTTACTCTCTCTCCCGCTCTCCCCACCTCTTTATTCGTCCCTCTTTCTACCCCTCTCTCTTCCTTCCTTTCTCTCCCCACCACTCTCTCTCTTTTTCTTCCTCTCCCCCTTTCTCTCCTCTCTCTCTCTTTCTATTACTCTCTTCCTACTCTCTCTTTATCCTGTTTCTCTTTCTTTCCCTCTCTCTCTCCCTCACCCCCTCTCTCTCTTTCTCTCTCTCTCTCTCTCTCTTTCTCTCTCTCTCCTCTCTCTCTCTCTCTCTCTCTTTCTCTAAACAGTAACAAAGGAGATGTTGGCGATGATGTCAAACACCTGATCACCAATTTTCCAGCTGATTTCCAAGTTCAGTTCACGTGATTATCCATTCTACACTACATTCATTCATGTCGTTCATTCAAGGATTTTTTAAATATAAACGAAAAACAAACAAAAAATAAATCGATAAATAAATAAAAGCCATTGGCTTATATAACAACCCAGTTAAAAGCCGCGCTACCAGTGAACTCTAAAACGCGCTTCCGCAAGTTTTTTCAATCCATACATATATCAAAGAATTTATAATTGATAAAAATTATATTTTTATCAATTAACAATTTATTAAAGTAAATAATAAAACTCGTAGAATATCACGATTACGACGATCTACAACGACACGAAAGAAGTAAATATACGCCCTTATTATCATTAATACTAAAAATTGCTGTCGGAAGGTCCTGATGGACCTAGACAAGATAATTTTAATTATTTCTTTCGCTGATGAATTGAACAATCACTCGGTTAACAGTCAAAAGTGAAATCCCGAATTTTACGGATATTTTACCTTGATTAAGATTAGCATATAATATGGTTCCGCTGAATTCTAATGCTTCTTTGGGCGGTGTCATATTTAAATAGTGATTTATTTGTTTATTTATTTGTTGTGCCTCCTTGGGCATCTTCTCTTTAACTATCTTCTCAATTCAACTGTTAAAAAAATTAAACTCTTAGTAAAGTATCGATATCCAGATCAAATTCTATTAAATATTTCATTTGACAACTCCCAAAAGTGCCCCCTCAATTTCTCCCTACTACCTCTCTTTCTGAATTTATCCAACCTCATCTTAAACTGATCCACGTTATTGCTGTTCTTAATTCGATCTGGCAACTTATTTCAAAAACATATTACTCTGTGAGCAAAAAAACTTAACTGGTTAACAGATCTAGTTTTTGAAAACTGCCTTGACCATAACCTTCCAGATCTAGGAGAAATACTGCAAAAATGCTCACCATAGTTAGAAATGCCATTAATTATCTTGAAAGTCTCAATCATATCATCTCTCATTCTTCTCTCCAGCAAAGTAATTAATCCCAATTTGTCCAATCTCTTCCTTTACTTTACTTACTAGTTTTTTCACCCTTCTTTGTACGCCTTCCAGTTTCAATATTACATTCCAATTTCCATGTATATTCGCTGGAGCCCAGGCCTGTGTGCAGTATTCTATATGAGGTCTTATTCGAGCTTTATATATCCTAAACACAACATTTGTCTCCCTCGAAATAATATTCCTAACCATCCACCCGATAATTCTATTTGTCCTCGATACAATGGTCAAAATATGATTATTTGCCCTAAATGTATTATCAAACCCCACTCCCAAATCGCACTCTTTGATTTCTGTGTTGTTTAGTACATATTCAACTCTAACATTCCTGGACCCTACATGTAGTACTTTACATTTGTCTAGTTTAAATCCCAATTTCCAAATGTCCTCCCAATATGATAATTTATTTAGATCCATCTGTGTTATTTCCTTTTATAAAGGTCTCACAAGTAGTTTAACAGTTCTATTTCTGTATTTATATTATTAGTTAAGTCATTTATGAATATCAAAAACAACAAAGGACCCAATACTGAACCCTACGGAACACCGGAGCGCATGTACTGTGATTCAGAATAATTGTTACCAACCTTTACCTTCATAGTTCTATCCTTCAAAAACTCCCTCACAATATTTACCATTTTGTCAGTAATACGTACCAATATTTTTCATTTTCACTAGTAAACGATAATGAGATACCGTATCAAATGCCTTGCTAAAATCCAAATATATGATATCCGCACTATCCTCCTCCATCAAATATTCATTTATAATGTCAATACTTTCCAAAATATTAGATAATGTTGATTTACCATGGAAAATTCCATGTTGGTTACAATTTATATCATCCTTTATAAAAAAAAATGTATGCGGTGTCTAATTATTTTTTCAAATATCTTACACAAAATACATGCTAGATAAACTGGTCTGTAATTACTTTTTAAATGTATCGAACCTTTTTATGTAGCGGTATTACTATAGTTGTTTTCCAAATATATAGAATCTTTTCATATTCCATAAATTTCCAAAGCAAATTGGTTATTGCATTGATAAAGCCTTTAAAGATTTCAATATTTTAGGATGAATTTTATCAGGTCCCATACTTTTACTAACGTCCAACTTGGATAGTAATAGTGTTATGTCTTTAGGTTCTATTTTTAGTTCATCTATAATTTTTGTTGTACTCTCCCCATAACAACCGAATGAACAGATTGAAAAAAACTTGCTAGTACACCAGCTGTTTTTACTGGCGTGTCTGTTAAATCCCCTGTCTCATCATCTCTTACTGTACTCAAGCTTTTTTTTAATTTTAGTTTTTGCTTTAACATATTAGAACAATGGCTTACAGTTGTATTTAATATTTCTAACAATCTTATTTTCGTGTTTCAACTTTTCTTTTACTTCTAGTGTTTCATATTCATTTTTTTTACTTACAGCATTTTGATAATATTCCATACTTGGTATAATTCCAAATTTTCTCCAAGCTGTATCTTTTTCTTTCTTTTTACGAGATAGACGATTACTGTCCCAAGGTATTTTTCTAATGGATCCCCTTGTTTGGAGAATTTTATAATAACTTTTGGAATATTTTCTATTATAGATTTTATCTTTCCATTTAATTCCTCCCACATTTCATTAACATCAGATGTTTTCGAGCTATAATCACAATCGATATTTTCTCCTTTCTCTGACACAAAATCTTTTGTAATCTTAGACCAGTTCCTCTGTTTTCTGTTTATATAATCAAACTCTGCCTTCATTTTAACTTTGATTTCAATACATGCATGATCAGATTTAACTAACGGTGCTTTCAAACTTACATCTACTATTATGCATTCATTATTTGAAAAATCTGATCCAATGTACCTTTTTTTCTAATCTATTTCCCACTACTTCATATCTAGTATCTTCTTCTATACACCAATGCAAACCGTGTGTTGTAAATAACTCTAAATATGCGTTCTGTATTCTAAAGTGTTGACTAATTGAATTCATAGGAGACACAACTAAACTCTGATGTTAGATATATTTATGTTAGATATATTTATATTTGAAGCACAAAAAATAATATTTAGTATAAAATATCGATATTTCAAACTTTTGCTTTTTAAGTACAATAATAAATTCATGTAATTTTTATACGTCTTCTTTTTTCCTAGTAGGTCACGTGCCATAAATAGTAGGTTAATTGTAGATCACAAACCTTCGAAGACCACCCAATGTCTTTTTAAATATAGTCGTCATATATCATGATATAGAATGAGCTACTTAATATTGATAATATGTTAAATATTACTTGAATCATTTGTTCAATACTAACCATCTTCAAAGAAACCTCAAATTGTGGGCGCGTGTGACGATATGAAGTTGAATGAATATTGGTTTAATGTGTATTTATGTTAAGTAGTTGAAAGGGAAATGTATGCCTTTACTTTCTTTTTAGTTGGTTTCCAAAACCAACCATTAATGTATTAAACTATGTTCTGAATTGGGTCAAGTTCGTACATAAGTTTTTGGACTTATTGATAGCCAAAAATACTACATAAGATAATGAACTGAATTAATAGGATTTCTTTTCTCCAGTTAAAGCATTATTTAAATATATCGATAGTAAATGTCAAATCTATTATCTGTGGAACTGAAACTATTATTTTTACACATGTAACTATTTGTAGTACCTTAGGAAAGTATCAAATATTAGAATACAGAATGATTTATTTGTCTCTGTCGGTGTGTTAATGTGTGTGTGGGGGGGGGGGGGCTGTGTGTGTGTAACTTTTTATACTACGGCATTTTTTTATTCATACGGGACTAATTAAAACTTTTTTCCGGTTAGATTAGCTTTTTAATTTCTCTTGTTTGCGAACAGGTTATTTGGTATGTTCCTATATATCTTAAGACATACAATGTTCCTATATATCTTTCAGAAAGACAATGGATAACCCTGTAAGGGTGCTTTCGCGGAGAATATTTAGTGAAGCAAGAGTTTCACAATCACAACTACACTTCTCTTATGCCTAGAAGTCCAGGGCACCGGGAAACAATACCCATATATATTCTGAAACTATATTGTTGTACTTAAATAAGTATATTTTATTTTGATAAAAAAAAGTTGAATAATATTGTAGGATCCGCATTCGCGCCGGACATCCATACAAAGTGTATCATAGCCCTTAACTTCTTTAATGTGTTTTAAACCCCGAGATAATTCCCGTAGCTTTTTTATTGAAATCGTTCCAGACAAGGCATGAAGCCACTTGATGTAAGGAGCTAACAAGAACAAATACGATTATCGCAAAGACAGGAGATTCTATTGATATTAGTCTTGAAAAAACCAAGGCTATAGGTAAGAAGAAAACAGTCAGCAGGAAGAGAGTTCCACAAGTCTACAGTTCTTGGAAAGAAGCTAGTTGAATAGGAATCTGTATTACAATGATGTATAAAATAGCGAATTGATGGAGACCACTAGACCAACGAGTAAAACGAGATTGAACAAAACAAGCAGGGAAATAGATCACACAATACCGAAGAACACATGTCATAATAGTACTTATAGAAAAAGCTGAGACTAGCAACATCACGTCTGTGCGAGAGAGGGTGTAGAGAAGGAGAAAGGTGGGGGTCAATCAAATTACAAATACGTTTCTGCACCTTATCAAGAACCATCAAATGGGACAGAGATTCACCAGTCCAAATATGACAACAGTACTCTATACATGGTCTGATAGTAGATTTGTAGAGATAGAGAATAGCTTCAGGTGTGAGAAAGTATTTGGAGCGATAGAGAGAACAAATTTTACAAGAAGCAGAAAGATCAATGTATCTAATGTAAAAGCTCCAACAAAGATTTTATGAGAGAGAAAGACGAAGAAGTCTCAGAGTCGATTTCTCCTCAAGAGCAGAGCCATCCATGAGAATCTCAGAAAGAAAAAAGGCACGCCTCCGATTGAAGGACACGAGCTGAGTCTTAACATAATTAAACGAAACAAGCTATTTCGTACCCAATCCACAACTGAACCCCTCAAAGGTCATTTATATAGAGAAGAAACAGTGTTGGGTCTAGAATGGAGCCCTGGGGAACATCAGCATTGATAGGAAAAGAGAACGAAGATACACCGTCCAAAGCTACTCGAAAGCTTCGATCAGAAAGAAAAGACCCAATAATGTTAAGAACCTCATCACTAATACCATAATCCTGAAGTTTGTGTAGAAGACCAAAATGCCACACTATGTCGAACGCCTTCGAAGTGTCAAGTGCAATGGCTCTACTCTCTCCTGAATTATCCATAAACCGAAAAATCCGCTTAGTTACAACAGTTAAAAGATCAGCGTTTGAACGAAAACCACGAAAGACATACTAAAATCACTAAAGATGGCCATGTAGTGTTGTGCCCTTTTGTGCGTTTGGAAAAGGCAACAATGTTTACACCCGAGAGACGCGAATCCAAATAGTATCCTAATTACCTCCCTACACAGACATTCTGGAGTTATCTCCCTTGTATATTTCTCATGCTATATAATAAATGCTGACGTGTCGATCGGCCTCTTACAAAGGAAGCGATCGGAGCGCACACATTAACTGGTCGTCTCTCTTGTTCTTTCTGTTCCTACATGTGTTATTCTGTATTGATTCTGTTATAGCCGCGAGCCGGAGAATAATGGGAACACAATAACAACCGACAACTCAGCAAAGCTAAAACCCAGACTTTGCAGAAAATTAACAAGCTTGCCGTTGACTAACTTTTCGAAAACTTTGCTAATAACATAGAGTAGATTAACAGGACGATACTTTGTTGGGTTAGACCGATTACCAGCATTTCTAAAGATAGGGGCAACAGAAGAATCCTTACAACAAAACTTAGACAAACAGAGATTGAATAATTTAGAGAGTATATAAGAAAGTTCAGGAGCACAACGCTTGAGAACAACAACAGGAATTGAATCAGGACCGGGAGCCTTAGACTGGTCAAGATCAGGATGAACCCTAGCAACCATCTGTGTAGTGATAATGACAGAATCAAGAGACTGATCAGTTTTCAAAGGAAAATCAGAAAGAACAGCACCAGAATCATCAAGAGAAGAATTGTCAGCAAAAAGACGAGCAAAGAGATCAGCCTTATCCTTAGACGATGAATTAACCTGAAGACCATTAAAAAGAGGAGGAATAGCAGACTTGCCACTATTGATGACACTATTGTAGATTCTCCAAAAATCACGAGAGCCAACCCTTTGAGAGCTTGATGACTCGTTGTCGTTTCTATTCAAAACGCTTGCTTTGTTGCAACTGCTGCTACTGTTTTTTTTTTTTTTTTTTTTTTTTTTTTTTTTTGTTGTTGTTGTTGTTGTTGTTGTTGTTGTTGTTGTTGTTGTTGTTGTTGTTGTTGTTGTTGTTGTTGTTGTTGTTGTTGTTGTTGTTGTTGTTGTTGTTGTTGTTGTTGTTGTTGTTGTTGTTGTTGTTGTTGTTGTTGTTGTTGTTGTTGTTGTTGTTGTTGTTGTTGTTGTTGTTGTTGTTTTTTTTTTTTTTTTTTTTTTTTTTTTTTTTTTTTTTTTTTTTTTTACTACTACTTCCTTCCCACCGCAGGAAGATATGACACAAGGCCGGAAGGTGTGGAGAATAAAGCCAGCGCCCCTAAAGAAAGAGCACTCTGGCCTATTAACAATTTATTGGGCAGCCCCATCGGCATTCCCCAGTCGGGGCGCCCCAGGTAGTTAGCAATAAACTAATTCAACCCAAAATGGGGGAGGCAAGGCCTGGAAGTATGAACCTTCTAGGACTACCTAGGACCAATACCTCATCCCCACAGGTAAAAGGCCACCGAAATGGCCCAGTTTCTGCCGGACAGATTGACGCGAACAGATCCTCAACTGGTATTTAGCAGTCAAGAGTCTCTATACAACTGTAGCTGCGGCGAGATGTTAATTGTTTTGTTGATTGTTGGCAGTTATTACAAAACATAATAAGAAGAAACATAGAAATATTTTACGCTTGGTTGTAGAAAGATTATCTTCTGTTTCATTACTGTCTGAGAAACACGGAACAATATTTACGCTTTAGTTGATAGACTGCATTGCAAATCTCTGTGTGTATGTTAGAAAACATATATGTGACTGGCTACTTGGGATCGGCGGTGGACTTCTCTGTGTGTAACTGCGTCTGCTGTTGCCAGTGAGCTTGTGGCGGTTGTGTATGTGTGTATTTGAGTTTGTTTGCCTGGCTTTAACGTAAATTCATATTTTGCGGCGAGTGCTTTATTCACGCGTTCGCTCGGTCCGATTCTACTCAAGTTTTGTTTTCTCTCCGTCTGTTTGTCTGTCTATCTATGTCGCTTACGTCAATAAATATTCCGCTCACTTTCATTTGTTTAGTAGAAATTCGGATATTGTCGGTCAATTTTGGGGTAATTTCGATTTTGTTCACCAGATCTTCATAAATTATTCGATTTACTTTGAAATTCCATTTGTTTACGGAATTATAGCAACCTATTTTGACCATTGTTCGTTGACTGACGTCATAAAAATCCGAAAACAAGATTGCGTTTTCAAAATTCTCAAACAAATTGCGTTTCTATAATTTTAAACGAAATTGTTCGACTTTTTATTTTTATAGCTTCGAGTTCTTCGTCAGTAAATTATGGCTGAATTATACCATTTCGTCACCATTTTATAGTGTTAAATTATAAAATAAGAAAGTTTTACTTTATTTTATGTATTACTTTAACATTGCAAAAGTTGAAATGATACTTTGCGGTTCAAGATTGGAGCAAGAGTACACAAAAGCCCCCACTCATTCTCTGGAAATGCCGGATGTGTCTCGAGAATGTTAAAGACTATACATTTACTGAGAATTATTTCAATATATGTCACTTTACTTAGATCCCCATTCAGCCAATCAATGCTGATTGCACCATTAGATCCCACTGCAAAAATTGAATTAAACAAAATAGTGATATAAAAAACACACACATTATATTCGTAACTTCTACCGTTATTTAAGGAAATTTAATAAAAAATTAAATTTTCCGATAATATTGTGATGTTTCCTGAAATAATAATGGGACCCAAGTGTAATCTATAAATATGTTTTTTAATCTTAAATAAATATATTATCAAGGTGTTTTTGTATAAAATTCCTTAGGTACAAGATACATCTTATAGAATTTAATATTGTTAATTTAATAAAATGATTCACTTTCTGGATACAATAAAATCAGAGACGGTATTAGACAAGGTTAAAAAAAAAGTCTCTAATCTAATAGGTCCCACACTGTCTATCAAGCTGCAGCCCCTTTCCCATCGCCGCAATGTTGCATCGCTGTGCTTGTTTCACAAGTACTTCAATGGAAGGTGCTCTGACAAACTGCTGCTCTCGTGCCTCCTCGACGTACCCCCCCCCCCACCGACGTACTTGACAATCAGTCACTGTAAATATCCCCAGATCCCGGAATAATAGCTTCTTTTCTCGAACTTCTTGCCTTTGGAATTCCCTCCCTACTCCTTGTTTCCCTGTTTCCCTGACCGTACAAATATGCAGAAATGTAAATGTAATGTGACCAAGCATCTCGCTGCACAACTACACACTTAGGGGGCCCCTATAAATATGGCCCCTAATCTACCGTAGCCCCTTACGTCTTAGTGGCAATGTGCCTTGTTTGAGGTGAATATAAATAAAAAGAACGTTTTATATTGCTTAGCTCAGCGAATAAAATAAAATTTAAACAATGTGAAATGCATAGGTTATTGAGGTTAGTAAACATTTACTAAGAACGAGTGTTGCAATAGCATAGAACGCCATTGGCAATAACTAATACTGAAAGTTTCCATTAAATCGAATGTATTAACAAGGCACTTTTCTATCAAATATTAAAAACATCGTTGTTTTAATGCATTTTAGATGACGATTTTGATAGGGTTTTCTCAAATTATGTTAAAATCTAGGAATTTATCATATGTTATCAGTTTCTTTGTCAATTCCACTACTATACGACATAATCACGTTGATACACTCGTTTTCGTCAGATCATCGAAGTAAAGCGACGCTGAGCATGGTTAGTACTAGATGGGAGACTATTTGGAAATACAGGGTGGGCCAAAATAAGGGTCCTATCTTTAAATTTGAATAACTTGAATTTGAATAACTTCCACAAAATAAAAGTTAAACTCACCCAACCTTTATGTGTGTGTAGACTGACCCTTCCGAGATTTTTTGAAATAAACAAAACAAATTTTAGCCGAAAAACACTTCTTAAAACTTACAAAAACTAAAGTATTGTTTTTTACACTGTTTTGAGTTTTTTAAGCAAAAATAATGTTTTCTAAATGAGGGTACGTTCCTTAGGGCTAATACGGCTCATGCTTGCTTCGGAAGGGGTCCTTTACTTATTCTAAAAAAAAAAATTTTTTAAATCAATAAATAAAAAAGTTATGAATTTTTAAAAATAGGACCCTTATTTTTGCCCACCCTGTACAAGACGTTGAATGTGGAGGGGCGGTTACTCCTCCTTGCAAAACTGCAAAAACTAACGTTGTCATCTCCCCTGACCAAGATATACATACGACTGGATATTGCTTGTAAATCTACCCAGAGTGAATGCCGTATCACTAAACCCCAACTATCTTAACTTGTCCAAAGTTGATTTGAAAAACAGTGTACAACCAACCTACCCTAGATCACCAAAGTTGAGCCTGTCCAGTACTACATAGGCGACTATTTGGAAAGGCCAGACGTTGTATATGGGGGATCGCGAAACACCTCTGAAAAAAAATACAATCCTGAATAAGCCTTTAACAATTCTTCAGTATAACCTGCTAATCAACACATTTGTTGATACAACGGAACAACCACGCCCTGGGCGGAAGTTCTTGACGATTGTGCAGTATAGTTGACAAGAAGAAAGACTGAAAAAAGCAGACAACAAATAACTTTGACCAAACTCAACAAAAATTAATCTTCTATCGACATGTGTAGTTTTTCATTTTTGGAACTTTTAAAAAAAAATGTTCTAGATTTTGGATCGTTTCCTAGAAGGTTGTAAAAACAGATCCAAAATGGAGTCGTTAATTTACTTGATGTGAAGATGCGCTGTCGTATGTTTAACAATTGAAAAATAAAAAATGAAACCAAAATACCGCTAATAACTGTCGACGAGTCTGTATATTTTTAACTTACTGGAACTGTTTAAATTCTTCTTTATTTCAAAATACTTTTAACTATACCGAACCAAGACCCGGCAAAATTATATGTTCAGACTATTTTGGTACTGAGAGAAGTAGTTGAAAAAATGAGTGTAGTATTCTTATGTCTGAATTAAGGTCGTTAGTGTGTGTGTAATTTGCATATCCATTTAGTTTCATTTGTCTGCGTTGTTGTGGAAATAGTCTGTCTGTAATAGAATGATTTTCATGTTGTCTGTATTGTGATTAGAGTGCCGTTCGACCGGTGAATGAACCGAGTTGTTTGTGGACGCTTTTTAATAGTTGTTAAATCTTAAGTAGAACTGAGTGCGTGTCTCCCCAAATATAACCCGTCATTGCAATTAGTACCAAAAAATGTAGTGGATGACGTTAGGAGCTATAACAAGTGAGATTCGGAGGGTTGATCTTTAATAAGAAGTTATGTAGAGTGATGGGGGAATCCGTGGTCAGATGTTTACAGACTTGGCAACGATGTTTGTCACATGTATAGTTACCTCGGTGCTTAACAGGTTGTGATTTGCTAGTGGATGAGGAGTGACGATAGACTTGATGTTTTTCTTCATGTCTTGATTTGCAGTGTGTTAAATAGGCAGATAATTTCGAGGTTTATTTTGGGGTGTTCGAAATCTTTCACTAGTCAGTAGATGTGTATGTATGGGTTGAAGTCGAAAACCACTGGCATTTCGTTAGTGTTTTTTTGTTTTGCCTTCTTAGTGTTGAGGCCTTCTGTGCAGCTACTTTGATGAATTTGAGGGTGTGGTTTCTATAAAGAAACTCTCTAATAAGAAGACTGTATTCGTGCTGTATTCATTGGGACTAAAGCATATACGTTTGATGCGTATGACAATGCAATCAATACTTGACTTTTTGAAATTATTGGGATGATTGCTATTGAACTCTAGTTATCTATGACTCCCTGTAGGTTTGGTGTCTAAAGATGTCGTGATGCATCTGCTGGTTACGTGCACTAGCAAATTGAAAAAAAAATTAAGTTGAAAAAGTATTAGTTTAAGTAAAATTCTTTGACACGTTTTCCGTTCTCATCGCAGCCTCGTCTTGAAATTTCGTTCTTCTTTGTTTATATAATATCTAATGTTATTTAATGTTATCTAATCTAAATTAATTGATTAATAGTTTCCTAATTCTAAAGGTATACAAATATTATGAACGCTGACTTGAAAAGATTAATTAATTAAATAGTAATTACTCAGGCCCCCATCTCTCTCTTACGTTTACAAAAATTCTCCGCGATGGACAGACAGGCCGACAGAGAGACAGACAGAGAAGTGCTCGTGTGTGAGTTTAATAGCATCGTGGCAACTATTTATGTATGTGTTGCAATTTAAGCTGACTTACTATGTGAGCATATAAATAAAATGTTCACAAATCTGTAGTAGCGTGTGGGTTTTAAGAGGTCATTGTGTATTAATTTCCATTTCGTGTGTATGCATGCATATGTTGGAAGCCATTTTCGGTTCCATAGCATTTGTAAGAATTGTCAGCTTTGAAAATAAAATGTGTTATAGGTGAAAATAAAAAGAATTATGTCACAGATGTCCTGCACATGTTCATTGGCAAATTCATATCGCGTAGGAACCCCCAACTGCTCGTACTCCCTCATTTTGCGGTATGCTGGTATAAAGTGATGAGACATCCATACTCACGAGTAGTTCTTTTTTTAATAATTATTCGATCTTTATAAATATATATATAGACGAAGCATATGTGAATTCCTTACGATCTTATATATATATATATATATATATATATATATATATATATATATATATATATATATATATATATATATATATATATATATACAGGGTGGCCCAAAAGTAGGTTTACAGTTATTAAACTATTTTCAAATAAATATTTAACCTATTTAAAGTTTTTCGAATAACCTAGTTAAAAAACTTCAAATATTAAATGATAACTGTAAACCTACTTTTGGGCCACCCTGAATGGAAGTCGACCCAGACAAGGCACGAAGCCACTTGATGTAAGGAGCTAATAAAAAAAACTACTTCAAGCTCAAAAACTGGCCAACGATAAGTGTTATATAGATATAGATAGTTTTCGACCCAGAAAGCAGCAATTCTTCTCCCTCTGTCAGAAACATCGCTCATGGAATGTGAGGGCTACGGGACAAAATAATGGAAGCGAGAGTTATGAAGCTGCCGAAAGTAAAGCCAAGGTCCACTTTCTACTCTTCTAGTATACTAGAAGTATAGGACGGGTAAAATTAATTATCCAAACAGAACATATTGCACTACTTTTATGTCCTATTACGAAGATTAAAATATAAATATAATGATACTGAACCTAATGTCTTGAATACTTATTCTAATTTTGATCAAAACCCATTACATGATTTTGATTCTAGAAAATGTCTAAAAGTTTACGGCTCAAGCCTAAGGGATCTTTAAAAGGAATCAAAATTCACGGATTCTTGCTTAATTGGTGTCTAATAACTATAGACCAAATTCAATACAAATCTGAAATATTTGAATTTTCAAATTGGATGCTGTCCTCATATTATGTCCCCTAAAACCCATTTAAAATACTTTAAAATAGGAAACTGAAAATTGAGGAATATTTATTAGTTGATGTTTAATGCCTATGGTTGAAATTTCACAAAAAAAAAAACGGAATTATCTGAATTTTCACTAAGGGTGTCCATCCTTTTTATCCATCCCTTTACATAAAACGAAATTGAACTGAATATAGCTCACTTATGACTCCTTACAAATAGCAGCTGTGTTCCAAAATTAATAACGATCAGTTAATTATTTAGGCGTGAATCCTGTACATAGAAATATATAAACATGTACACAATTCCAAGTTTATCTAAATAGAGATAATTAGAAATCTTTAATTTTATTAATATGTCATGCACTCATTAAATATAACAACGTTATGGTGTAGTTATTTAAATAAAACAAATTAAGAATTTGAAGTTCATTCAAATATTACACATTTTAATGTGAAATTTGTTTCTGCTTGTTTGATATCAATTTGTGGATTTTTGCTCCAATGACGTCACGGAGAGTTGTTTTTATTTCATGTCGAGACTGGTACCGAATTTTAATTGCGGTGACAAATTAAATGTTTTTTCACGCAAATATTTTGTTGGAAAATGAATTAAAAATAGTTAATTGCTTTTTTCATAGAGTGATGTGTATTTATTTTTATAGAGAGACAAAAATTAGGTCTTCATAATGATGACTGAAATTTAGCTTTGAGGCTGTTATCGCAAGATAGGTCGATATGGATTTGACATATTTAATATTTGCTGCACATAGATTTTTTACCACATATTTCCATGTCTAATAAAAACAAACACAAAATCTGTCTCTGTCTGTAAGTGCTGTTGAACAACGGATATTACTTTCTCTCATATATTCAACAAAATTTTAAAACATTTTTTTACTTCAATTACACCCAAACAAGACACACTGCCACTGAGACGTAAGGGGGCTATTATGAATTAGGGACTAGATGTATAGGGGAATTTGTAAGGCGCAGACCAAAAACAAATAATAATAATGAGTTACTCCCTTGCACGTAAGAAAAGAGAGTTATCTGCCTTGGAGTAAACAACATCCGCCATGACAGTTTGGGATATAAACAAAAGTGTCCCGCATTACAGATTTGAATCATTATGCATCCATCGGCTCCTACGTTACCATTCAATCTGTAAGTTGTTAAATAGATCTGTTAAAGGTTAAACTTCGTCCTTTCATCATTTTTGAGTTGTTATTAAACCGATAACAACGTGTATTATCAGACGTAACAGCATCATAAGTGGGGAGTTGTGCAGCGAAATGCTTTTTCACATTACATTTACATTGTTTGCATGTTGCTACAGTCGCAGAAGCAGGGGATAGGGACGAAATTCCAAAGGCAAGCAGTTCGAGAAAAAAAGCTATTAGAGTATCGATTTACTCCTCTCCAGGAGTTAGGCACAAGGCCAGTTTTTATCTTACTCCCACAAGTAAGATGTGACCCAAGGTCGGGTCGGGAAAGTGGGGTTTAAAAATTGCCTGGGCAGCCACGTCGGCATTCCTCGGTAGGGGCGTTTCAGGCAGTAAGCAATAAACTTACTCCTCCCCAAAGAGGGGAGGCGAAGGCTGGGAGGGTGGGAGGGTGGACCTCCTAAAACTGCACAGCACCGACCCATAGACCGGCATAAATCAAGCCCGTCGGCCAAGACAATACCAGTCTATGGGGTGCAGTATCCATCGGAACAGATACTACACTTTGATCGTAGCCAAAATTAGAGTAGAAAGCCTTTTGGCATCTGGGGACCTCTACAGTGAAAATGCGAGATTTTGCTCATTGTCGCATTGGTCGGGGATATTTATGTTGAGAGGGCACAAGTGCAACAAGTTCGTCGGGGCACATTCCGTGAAGTACTTGAAAAACCAGCACAGGGGTGTAACATTGCGACGTTTTAACAGAGGCTGGGGCTTGGTAGTCAGTGTGAGACCTATTAGATTAAAGGCTCTTTTTTAACGCTGTCCAAGAGGAAGGACTAGTTTGTAGATCTCCTTCGGTCAACGGCATTTGCCAGAGAAATTTTCTTTTGAAAAGAATCTATTTCATTTCGAACTGTAAACTCGCCGTGAAGTTGTCCTTCGAATGGTAGATTTAGTTCATTTAACAGCGAAAAAACATCTACCACATTATACAAGCTTGCTTATCAATTCATGGTCAAAGAAGAGTTCTTGAAATGTCAAAATATTCTGTTGTTGAAAACAAATGTAATTTCTTCACGCAGTACAAATAGTCTGGTTAGTATTTTGCCCCGCAAAAGCCATCTCCCTTCAACGTCAAGAAGGTGTTTATACCGGGAACCAATTTCTTCACAAAATGTTTCTAATATTCGAAAATTGAGCGCTTTGCGTCGAATTCCATTTATAATTTTGATAACATCTGATAATACTTCGTGTCATTCTGGAGATATTTTTTCGCCACAAAATGCTCACAATGTATAATGCAGTGTGTTGACGGGATGTCTGGGTGACCAATATTATTCACCTTCGCAACAACTTCTGGACGATTCCAGTCATGCTTGCAACACCGTCTGTACAACATCCCAATACATTTTTCCATTCATTTCTGTATTCCAGGAAATAACTATGAAATGCTTTAAAAATAGACATCGAATCGTATTAATGAATTTCTAAATTAAAGCAGTTGTTCAATGTATTCAAAATTTAATCGAAACTAATTTCATCTCATTCGGCATCTTCCTCGACTACTTGTGCGTGGTTCTCCTGGTTCTAGGTTTGTTTCCGATTTTTGGTCCCAATGTTTTACAGCGCACTTGCTTGATGTTGATAATCGTGACAAACATTTTTGATGTCGTCTTAATCCATACTTCACTGCACAATTTGCATTCTATCTCTTTCTTCCTTGTTAAGCTATACTTGTACTAAATTATACTAGTAGACCATCCAGTGACTAGTTATAAACAGAAATGGTAAGCAACTCTTTAGGAACAAGTATTGAACTTGACTTCGCAAGTCATGTTAGCTTATAATACGGCTTGATGACGTCACATTTGTGTACTCGTGTTTCTTTCTAGATTATGTAAACTCTTGAACAAATAGATAACAGGTTTTGAACAAATCGATAATAGGTTTTGTTACTCGTCATTTTTAAACCTGAAGTTTCATAAAAATTGAAATAATGTCTCAATCTTTCTGTGGGCCATCAAAGATCTTGCACGGACCACCAGTTGTCCGTGAACTATCAATTGGCGACGACTGGTCTAGTCTATCTATAAAGTTGCCAACAGCTACCATTCATTCTTTATTGTCAAGTAATTATATATATTTCTTTCTTGATAATAATCATTCATTTTTATGCGCTCTCCCCTCTTCTTATCTCGCTCTCTAAATATATTTCTCTCTGCTCCCCTTCCTCTATTTCTCTATCCCCTCTCTCCCCCTCTCCACTCTTTCTTTCTTTCCTCCTCCCTTTTACTCTCTCTCTCTCTCTCTCTCTCTCTCTCTCTCTCTTATCTGCCTCACTTTCGCTCACCTTCACTACTTTTGTGTCTAGAAAATCCTTTCTTAGCCAACTTATAACAAAGAAACTCTTTATTTTGGAACTTGTCTGACAGTGAATAAAGAAACTGTTATAACTAAATTAATAATAATTTAATTTATCGCTCCTATATTACCATCAAAACTTTTATTAAAATTAATAATACAATATGATACTTTGAAATACTATGTCTACAGTACCTACGAAAGATTCATAGAAATTCATATATCTGTTTAATTTGCATAACTACTTTTTAAACAGTTCATGATAAATTAATGTTTGGTGTTATTCATTTGTAATTTTATTGTCCTATTTTTCCTGTATATCTGCAATAGTTTCGTCGATATTAACAGTAATTAAAAAAATAATTTAATAAAAAAAATAGCTAAATTCCAAAAACCTTTCTTAAAATAATCATTATCAAGGGAGATAATACGTCTTAGCTAAGATATACCGATGAGGCATCAGAGTTCACAGAGGGGAAAGTGACATAGTGATCTCTCTCTTTCTCTCTCTCTCTCTCTCTCTCACTCTCTCTCTCTCTCTCTCTCTCTCTCTCTCTCTCTCTCTGAGGTTCTATAAAAAAAGAAAATTTGGCTTCGTTTTCACTCCCTTTCCTTCCTCTTCTCTCCCACCCCCTCTCTTTCTCTTTTTTCTTTTTTATTGTTTTTAAAAGCTACACTTCTCAGGCGAATTGATTTCTTCTTTCTTTTCATTTCTTTTATCTTATTTAAAAGATAAATAAATCTGTCAAAATTACCAAAATGTTAATATTTACTTATTTATATGACTAAATGCCAAAGTTTTGTTTTGTGTTTACAAGAAACTTATGACATGAAATGTGTATTATTTAAAATGTTGGTTTCAAGTAACTAATTTTGCGAAGCGATAGCGAGCTAGCAAGGACAGCTAGTATATTATAAAGTTGTATTTAATGTGATTCACTGCTGCTAATACGAGTGAAGATAGAAGATTTAGAGATCGCAGCACTGTGTTCAGAGACAGACGTATGACAACAGATCTCCACTGAGATCAATCGAACTGCCAGTCTTCACTGCCCTGTTTGATATTGTGCATCAAGAATCCTTCTCAGCCAACTTATAATATAGATCACGAACTGAGAAGGAATTATCTATTTCAGGACTTGTCTCGCGGCAAATTAAGAAACGGTTACCTCTTTTCTACGGCTGTGTTAAATGTGTTGATCTTTCTTGCCGAGAATCTGGTTATATAACACTTCGTTCGTCTGTTATTCTGTTAACCCGTTATTCCGTTAGTCTTGTGATTTTTTTTTCAAAATCGGTTAATTAGTTTTTCACGTAATTTTACATGAAGTTCTAAGAGAATGAACCAAGAAAATTCATTCAGCCAGATTTTTCGGAAAAATTCTGCCTTATTCCTCAGATTGCTAAAATGGTCCCAAATTGTTTAGAATAGCAATTTTTACAACTATATAAAATTTAATTCACTAGTTTTGCTCAAACCCCAACCAAATTAAATGAAACAATGATCGATGAGAACAGTAAAACATTGTTGTTGTTTTTGTTTTTTTTCAGAAAAGACTGAAAAATGCCACCCAATTGGCAAAGATGTTCCTTTTCACATGTGTTTTTACCAAAAAGCCAACAAAACTTGTGATTAATGTGTTTTCTCTAGTTATATAAAGTTAGTTATGTGCATATGTTTATATATTTGTATGTACAGGATTCTTTCCTAAACTAATCGACCGATTATTATGATCTTTTGAATACAGCTGTTAGGCGTAAGGGGTCGTAATGTGGGTTATAGTTAGTATAATTTAGCTTTATGCAAAGAGGGTAAAAAAGGGAATGGAAGCTTTTAGTAAAATTCAGATACCTCTAATACTTGTGAAATTTTGCAATATGTATTAGACATCAATTAATAAATATTCCCCAAATTTCAGTTTCTTTTAAGTATTTTAAAAGGGTTTTAGGGGAAATAATATGAACATTGAAAATGCGAATGTCTCAAATTTGTATTAAATTTGATCAATAGTTATTAGACACCAGTTAAGCCTTATTCCCTGAATTTCAATTTCTTCTTAAGACTCCTTCGATTTTAGAAATTTTCTATTATTAAAATCATGTAAAACATTTTGATCAAAATTGGAATAAGGATTCTAGACATGAGGTTTACTATTATTTTATATTTATTCTAACCTTCGTAAGGGAACATAAAAGTGGTGCAAAAGTTTTCTGTTCGGGGAATTAGTTTTACCCGTCCTCGTACGAGTATTACGCTAGTTTTATATATTATTCACGTAATAGCGATCGGAGAGGCAGCACACATGATTTACTCGTTAGGACTTTTGGTGACTTCAATTTTTAATTGAATAATAACTTAACAATTAATGTTATTTCTTTACTAGTAAAAAGTAGTTTATAAGTGTTTTGTTCTAATTAAAACGGTTTGCACATTTTAAAAATGCAATTTGTAATTTATTATATTTTAATTAAAGGTCAAATTTGTTTAAGAATTCTAGTAAAGTTGATATGCAGAGGATGACAATTTGAGAAACCCGACGTAAGGGAGCATCTCAACTGTTTGTTTTTTGTGTGTTTTTTCATATGCAATCATAAAACATCAAACATTTGCATACGAAGGCTGCATATATTTGATAGTATATCAAATAAGCCATACAGTATGAAGCTATGATGTATTTATATACTTATTTATTATTATTACTTCCGCCAAGAAGTTTATGTTTCCGGTCGAGTATGTTTATCACCATGTTTGTTTTGTTTACAGTCTGTCGTACACATCGCTCAACCAATCATCAGCAAACTTGGTGAAAATATCGGCCATGGTCTCACTTAGAACTGATTTTATTTTGGGATATTAAAATTAACGGTCATGGTCAAGGTCTAGGAAAATGTCACACTTTTGGCAATAACTTCGGTTCTTTTCGTCGAAAGAACTCGCTACTTTTCCCATACTGTAGCCAATTAAATCTCGCATCTAATGACCTTGCCTCTTGACACTGAACGTAAAGAATTTCGGTCAATTTAGAATTTTTTATAGAATTTTAACTTCCGCTGTTTCCAAATATGATGCATGGATCTGATGCTCTTTGGTAACAGTAACCACCATGCAGGATTTCAGCCTGATCAGATAAATAGTTTTTGAGTTATCAACGTTTCCATGGCATATCTTCGAAAATACTTTATACAATATGGAGTAGTATAGTCAGGATCAGATTTTAGCCCATCCTTACGTTATCATGAGGAGGTATACAGTCTCACGACTGACTTATGCTCTTGTAACAATTTAAGGTAAAAAAAAATGTAATTCCAGTAAAGTTCACATGCAGATAATGACAGTTTGAGAAACACTACGTAGACGGGCATCTCAACTGGCCTTTTAATGAGCATTCACCAAACATAAAATATTTGCATACGAAGGCTGCATATATATTAAACAAGCCATACAACATGACGCTATTATATATTAATATACTTACTTCAATAGGTTCCTTCGGAGAGTCTAAATTCCTTGTATTGAACTGGCTTGACTGGCAATGGTTTCGTTGTAAGTAAGACGCACAGCTTTGAGTAAAATAAGACATATCCTCGTTTTGGATAGATGGACGAGTTCAAAAAATAAACAAATTGCTTCTTCATGTTTCTTTTTTGTTTTGTTTTGTTTGTTTGTTTGTTTGTTTTTTGTTTGTTTGTTTGTTTTTTTGCTTTCGGTTTCAAACTAGTTTTACAGTTTTGTCATTCCATAAAGAATAATGAGCATCTATAGTGGTTTGGTAAACCTTCTGAACATATGAAGCAAAATCTATTTTAAACATTTTTCATTTTATTTAATAAGCGGTTTCAAGTTATCTTTTCAACTGACGAAACTCCGTGAAAGTTAATACATATATTATGATTCCTTTCTCATATGTAAATGAAAAAGCAAACATTTACTATATATATATATATATATATATATATATATATATGAGTGTGTGTGTGCGCGCGCGCGTGTATGTGTGTATGTGTGTGTTTGCATGTATTATAAAAATATAATATATATGATATATATTAAATTAATGTATAGTGTACAATATATATTAAAATATATCCTTTTTTAAATATATACTGTATATATATATATATATATATATATATATATATATATATATATATATATATATATATATATATATATATATATATATATGATTAGGAAAAACAATTACTTAATATGACTTAAAGTTTCAACACACAGCACAGGTCTCAATATTACACCGTGTTTCATGACAATCGTCATATATATATATATATATATATATATATATATATATATATATATATATATATATATATATATATAGTGTGTGTGTGTGTGTGTGTGTGTGTGTGTGTGTGTGTGTGTAATAAATTACACTAAAAATGTAT
Source organism: Sepiola atlantica (assembly GCA_963556195.1). Classification (NCBI taxonomy): domain Eukaryota; kingdom Metazoa; phylum Mollusca; class Cephalopoda; order Sepiida; family Sepiolidae; genus Sepiola; species Sepiola atlantica. The sequence continues at coordinate 92,454,356 of OY744521.1, read as the reverse complement.
TTAACACTTTACGGCAGTTTCACGATATCACTGATCTCAGAAGTTAGTCAGACTTTGACCAATAATATATATATATATATATATATATATATATATATATATATATATATATATATATATATATATTATTATTATTATTATTATTATTATATTGTACTATATATATGACTACATATGTTCCCTACCTTCATAAGATGAGCACTCTGGTAAGTGAGATCACTATATTCCATTAAAAATAATGCATAGCTGTTCGTAGATGAATAGAGCACTCTGGGCAGTTGGTAATATTTATCTAAGCATTAAGATTTCCATTTCCTATAGCTTGTGCTGATGGCGTAGTGAGTAAGAAGCCCGATTGCTGGCAAAACGGTCAGGTTTATATCTCAGCTTAAAGCACTTGATGTCTAGCCTCACTGAACAGCTGTGATACAGCCAAACAGTCTGTCTTCGGATTGCATTATTGGTTAAAGGTGAGAAAGATCTGTTGTCCGTCTGAGATGATGTGACGTTGGGTTTGGTTGTTGTTCTTTTTGTGGAGACGAAGAGGGGGCGGGTCAACATGTAAAAACATAAATTGATTGTTGTGTTTGTTTTTTTACAAAGAGAAGTTTCGATTTATCTCTTTGTCATAAGTAAAAGAGCGCATTCTTACTTAAAGGGTGTTGCGTCGACAACGCATAACCAAAGGAGAACTCGCTCGTTATGGTCTTTAAGCAGCAGGAGGTAAGTCGTGATCGGCGCTGTCCTCATACCTTGTTAAGGTTTCATGTGTGTCAAGGTTTTAATGACATCTTTTTTTTTCTTTCTTTTAATAATAAAAAGATAAAGAAAAGAAATGGGAAAACATGAAAAAAATCTTTCATTTTAACAAAGGTTGACATTTTTCGCTTGCCGTCAGAGTCTGACAGCGGAAAAAAAAACTCGCACCAGCCCAGCCTCTGGGGATGTTTAAGCATTTTTTTCTTTTATTTTTAAAGTGTATTCAAAGAAAGTGTTAGGTTATTTGTTTTAACCTGCCCCATCTCCCTCACTGCAACAATGTTAGACATGACGTCATTTTAAAGGGGAGGGGTCCAGCTACCCAAAAGTTTGTCGTGATCGGACCCGTCGGCATTCCCCTGTAAGGGCACTTCATGTGGCTGGCAATAAGCAAAACACTCCCTCGACGAAGGACGCAATGCATGGGAGGATGGCTTCCTAGGATCAAACGAAACGATACCTCACTCCGATCCAAGGATTGGACCCCCTGTGTAATCCAGACCCCTGTGCCATAATGTACCAGATTAACCCTGTACCAGAATGTACCAGATTTACCCCTGTGCCAAATGTAACAGATGTATCTATGAGCCAGAATGTACCTGTGCCAGAATGTATCAATTTTATTTCTGTGCCAGAACGTAACAGATTTACTCCTGTGCCAGAATGTTCCAGATTTACCTCTGTGCCAGAATGTTCCAGATTTACTCCTGTGCCAGAATGTACCAGATTTATCTCTGTAGCAGATTTACCCCGGTGTTAGAATGTATTAGATTTACCCCGGTCTCAAAGTGCTAGGTGTGTAAATAATTTGGTTGTATTCCTTAATTATTTTAAGCCTATTAATAATATTAAGACATATTAGAACGAAATGAAATCTCTATATTAATAATTATGTTGTGACCACTTCTTGTGTGTATGTGTATGTATTTTCCAGCATCTACGTGACTTACACATTTTTATTTTTATTTGTTTACTACTAATCAATTATTTATTCAAATAAAAAATGCAATAGTGTAAAGTACTAAAACGACATTTTTTAAATACTATTTTAAAAACAAATTTACTTACGCAATTAAATCCACCAGGATGCATTTCGGTTTATTTGTAAATACATCAACAATTGTAACCTTTTGAGAATAGTTGAAAGAAAAAAATTAATTATTCGTAACCCTTCGAAATTTTACTGGAATTTAGAAGCTTTTAAACTGTTGAATAGAAAGTACTTTCTGAATTTAAAATTCGTAGCAAATCATCATGTTTTAAAAGATGGAAAGGTTAAAAAGCTATTTACATCCAATCATTTTTATAAATAAAGATGAAAATTAGTTAAAGATTTATCAGAAATAATTGGTTCAAGTAATAAGTTACTGTAATAATTAGATTTAATTTTACTGGTGGATTCCTTTTGGGAGTGAAACACTAAGTTATATTTTAATACTACACGTATATGTGTTAAACATTTATTAATTACTAGCATTTTTCCTTATTGACCTAAACAGCTTACGCTCTTAATTAAAAAATTTTTTCGACATTTCGCAATGTATTTCGGTTATCGGATAAATAATTACATGTGTTTACATTAAAATCATTGAACTATTTATTTCATAACATTATTTTCGTTCATACAAACGCTCCACAAAAGCTTCACATAAAATTCATTTATCAGATTTATATATAAATAAACAGAACAATGTATGCACGTGTGGTTGTTTGAATAGAAAGAAATCCCGTACTGAACTAAACAGAAGCGTGAGCTTGCGCTCTTAATAAAAAGGGTTCGACATTCTCTATTTTGCTATCAGATAAACAAACACATATGTTTACTATGAATTATTAAACTATTTATTTCTTAACATTACTTTCGTTTCATACCAACACCGCACACAATCCTTAAAGAAAAGTGTTATCACATTTAAATATAAACAAATAAGTAATACAATATGCACACGTGTGATTCTGCTTTAAACTAAAATTCTACTGAGAGAAAAAGATCATAACATAGCATAGCGGTAAAAACGCAGAATTTATAGGCATACATATTTTTTTCTATTTCTGTCAAAATATTTTTAAACATTTTTTCTTATTTACTATTTAGCCTATTAGAGTCAACAGTAACACATACAAAACTGTTTATAAGACGTGTCCGATCAGTTTTAGAATAATAATAATAATAATAATAATAATAATAATAATAATAATAATAATAATAATAATAATAATAATAATAATAATAATAATAATAATAACAACAAAATGGAAATTACTCTATATTCGTTTAGACTTGGTGTTGCATAGTCGTCCCGGAATGGGTCGTGGCAGTTCTCGCTTTGTATATCCGTCCCGGAATGGGCCTTGGCAGTTCTCGCTTAAACAACTGGTCATTTTTAACACCAAAAATGTATATGTTGCATACCTTTTAATTTCTCGTGCCTTCTCTCTTTCCACGTCGCGTGGAGAGGTGTCGTCTCGATGTCGTCTAATTTCTCGTATCTTTTCTTCTTCCTCGCGCGGAGGGGTGTGTCTCGATGTCGTCTGCTGTGTCTGCAACAAAACCTTCATACCACAATTCACGAGACAAACAATCTTTTAAACATTTGATTTTGTTTTATTCAGGCGTTAAATTTCTGTCGGTCATGGAGATGCTTCACTAACGTCGAGGGAGAGACCAAATTACTACTCTATCGTAGTTAATTCCTAGCTTAAGTCCTTAGCCATTCAAGGAGGGCGGAAGAAGAAATCTCATGCCTGTATTCTTTTAGGGAATTTAATTCCCCTAATCATGTTGAAGACTACATAGAGAAATCGCCCGTTCGGACCGCTTCCAAAGCCAGACTGTCTAAACTCTGCTTCCCACACAAAAACCCGTGACGTCACAGAAACACCATGTGCAGGTGCACCTTGACCCTTGATCTGAGGTCTCGTCAACGTGGTGACCCTGTCAACGTCTGTGAGCTCCGACTGTGAGAACGAGTTTATTTTGCACTCGACTGTACGGGTGCACCCGCACTAAATCGCGCAAGCTAAACCAAACGCTCTCTCCCACATACGTCCACTTCAAGATTCGTCCGGCGTCACAGGGACATTATCCAACATTGGTTAATTCCCTTCTTTTGTAGCAACATATAACATTTTAAACAGCTTTCAACAACCCATCAATAAACTGCATCAACGTCAAATCGGAGTTTTTTTTTTAAAGTGTCCCCACAGCTAAATTGGCAAACAGTAGAAATACATAACATATCGATCGCAGTGTCACTTGTGTGGTCTCAGTCAGTGCTGCAAGGGAAGGAATCTTCCTTCAAATAAAATTACAACAAAAGTTTCAAACAAATAACAAAGAGGTTACAATGATACTCGTTTTCTTCTACTGAACAGCAGACTTTACATTTTTCTTGGCCTTTTGGCTAAGATCAAAGTGTAGTATCTGTTCCGATGGATACTGCACCCCATAGACTGGTATTGTCTTGGCCTTTGGGGCTTGATTTACACCTGTCTATGGGTCTGTCCTGTGCAGTTCTAGGAGATCCACCCTCCCAGGCTCTGCCTCCCCTCTTTGGGGAGGAGTAAGTTTATTGCTTACTGCCTGAGGCGCCCCTACCGGGGAATGCCGACGGGGCTGCCCAGGCAATTTTTAAACCCCACTTTCCCGACCCGACCTTGGGTCACATCTTACTTGTGGGAGTAAGATAAAAACTGGCCTTGTGCCTAACTCCTGGAGAAGAGTAAATCAATACTGAACAGCAGACTTGCAAATGAGAATTCGTAGCCCGACTAAATCAAAACACAAGTTCAAAGAAACACCGAAAACAAACAGACAATCTGCTCTCATGAACAGACGGTCTGTTTGTGTTCGGTGTTCCACCGAAAACCAACTGACCCCTCTGACCCTCAGCTGGAATATATATATAGATATCACTGGGGCCACTTAAAATAATCAGCAGTGAATCTATGGACATGAAAAAATGACTAATTAGGGGATCCCGTATATGGAGGGCCATTATTATTGGCAAACCTCGAGTGGGTCATAACCACAGCAGGGAACATCGCATCTGTAAAACCATTACTTTTTTCTCAAGTGGACAAATCGAATTCTGGGTGGTCAACCCCAAACCAGACATATTTCCCATTTCTTGGATGATTTCTCTTCTCTTAGTTAAATATTTCTGCCTCGCAGCAAGCCTGTTATTTGCATGCATTGCAACTATGCAAGCCACTAAACATGCAGCATTACATATGTTTACATCCCTCACCATCCATATCCAGGGAATGCTACATCTTGCAGCATTTCATTTAGTTCTGCTGAGAAAATTTCAAAATCATTTAAAGAAAACCTTAAAAAGACGAAAAGAAAAGTTTATTTATAAATTTGGACAGTTCATCAATAAAGGTCCAGGGTGTTATGTTCGTTTACGCATGCATCATTTTTCTTAAAGTCATTATATTTTCCTTTGTCTACAGTGATTCGTTGTCTTTGCTCCATTTTTCTTTGTAACAATAGAATATATTCTCTCTCTTTTTTTCAATACACATTCATTTTTAATTTTTACTAGTTTTACAGATGCGAAACCACAAACATGCAGAGTTGTTGCATTTTTAATTTACGTCAGTTGTATTGTAGTTTAAACATTTCTCAACAGCGCAAATATCTACTGCAAACTTGCAGGAACCCTCCAAAACCTTTTTTCCATAATTCTTCTCCTTAAAATTTCTCAAACCGAAATCTCTTCTAAAACAATATGAATGTGATAGCCCGGGGGGTCCAGTTTGTCTTGAGTACAGATGTGCAATGAAGCCGAGTATCCACCACAAGTAATATGTGATACAATGGAGGTCGCGAGAATAGGAAGTGACTCATCGACAAAGACAAAAGAAAATGCGGGAGTGGTCAACTTCCATTGTTCAGGACAGGCGACATTTAGGAGTGACAGTGTTTTACGACATCTGACTACAATAAGGTAGGTTAGTTTTCCGACAGTAAGGTTAATGGCAAAAAGTTAACGAGTTTAGGTCTCGGAGAGAAGACGAGCAGTTAGGATCGAACCTCCCGAGAGAGCGGATCGGACCGGGAAAACGATGAGATGAGCTGACGACTTTAGCAACGACAATGGGGGTCTCGACAGACCGCGTCGGTGTCACACACACACTCATAGTTCTAACTAAATTATACACAACGTATATGTGTTTGTGGTCTTTCTCGAGAGTTGTGTTTCTTTTATTTAACTTGTGGACCAGTGCTGTGCCCTCGACGATTCGTCAGTTGATAGACGACACGGCTAAGCGATGAGGACAAAGAAGAAGACTACGGAAACACAACGTTGGGGTCGACGGTCGTCGTGTGGGGCAGCACGTGGTTCTACAAATATATGCACTTCACAAAACATGAATTACACCAACAAAGTTACCCTTTCTTTCACAACTTAGCATAACTCTCCCATACGTAATCCATGACAAGTTTTAAGATAGATGGGGCCTCTCACTGGGTGAGCAATCAACACCCCCTTGATCTCAACTTAGGCATTATGTGTGGGTGGCAGTAGTGCCATCGATCCAGAGCGATTCCACGGGGCATCGCATAATAACAGGGGAGTATTTAATTCTAACTTATATGCGCATACAGGAGCGTGCACTCTCCCAAGTGATACACCAACTCAAACTAATAGGATCCATCCCCAAGCATTGCTCTAGTAATATCCACTCGGATTGTTCTACTCGGAATCTCCAAACATAGGTTTTGTTTTTAAACAATTCAGTTCCTTCCACCGCTCACCACCCAATCATTGGCATTACTGATTTAGCACCCTGCTCTTTCTTCAGTCCACAAATGAACTAAAATTTCTCTGGTTAATTTTCATCACTTTACTTTTGATTCCTAAACATTCTTCCTATTTACAATCTCAACAAAAAATCTTAACACAAGTTTTCTTCCCAAACCTCACTCCCGCATTTCAAATAATGCATGTGAACAATTTATATAGACTTGGTGTAATATCATTGCCAACTAAATAGCCCAATCTTTATGTTATCAATCTTTGTCTTTCATAAAATATATCCGTAAAAACTTCACTTGGCTAAAAGTAAAACACACACACACACATCCGTGATATAACCATTAAATACCACATAGCCACTGCCTTTCTTACTGATTCCAACTGTTTTATTTTATCAACATACCTTATTTTTTTATATTATACAAATCATTTCATTTTGCTATCTTTTAAATAACACCCGCACACACAATTCAAAAAAGTACAAAAATAACATGCTTACTACTCTTATCACCAGTCTTAAACGACGTATTCTTTTTACACTGGTTTCAAAAAACATATGCTGAATTTTTTTACATGCATAAATTATTTCATTTTATTGATTTAAAAAGCACACCCATACACGCAAATCAACAGCAAATAAAAATCATACATCACCTCCATGACCGACCGCACTTAGCCCAAACCGCCAATAACAGCATTTTCTGCCCCTTTTTCTTTTCTATAACAACTAAAAAAGAAATCATTAAAACATGCATACAAAATCAAGACATCCAAAATAAAAGTTCGATATTTCAAAAATTAGTCCCAAGTTTCTGTACAACCCAAAGCACTCTCTCTACAAAAAACAAAAATATTTATCTTTTTCTTTCTTTTAATTTTGTCAATTTTTGAAATCAAATAAAATATAAAGAGTATATCGTCTCAATAGATAGATCTATACATATGCTATTACCAATCACTCACGCCCCAATTATACACTGTCCGCTGCCCAACCAAACACCGAGCAAATGCAATCTGTACATCGGGGGTGGGTACATGTGGTCAAATCCTACTACTACACTCAACGTATTGTGATCTCTCTTCAATCTCAAAACACTTTCCAATGCGTAAATTGTCGGGGTACCTCGTCCCATTTTTTCTCAATTCTTCAAAAACAAGTCAATCCATCTGGCATCAAAATTTCACGATTTTACAACTTACAACTCTTTATTCTTCTATACTAAGGTCCATGAAAAATCAGTATCTATAACCTATCATTCATGTGATGTTATCACCTAGATACTCCAACGATCAGCAACTCGCATCATCACACTAAAAGATTATCCAAAGTAAATTCAAATTGGTAAAAAAATTATCCCATCTTAATCACTCCATTTATTAAAAAAAATAAAAGAATGACAACAGTTAGCTTGTATCAAGGGTGTAACCCTCTCTCTGATTTATCCTAACCAGGATCCTGGCAATCGATCTATTTCTCGCTATCCTGATTGAGTTCTATCAATTTTTTAAAGTTCAGATTTCTGTTCACATCCGTATCTAAAATATGACAACGAATGAGGGGGCCTTTCCAAAATAAAAAAAAACAACAACAGAACTAAACGAAAGAAAGATGATCCGATGAAAAATAAATTGTTTTCCCCTACCATTTTGTCGTTCTTTTCCGGTAACGTCTAAGATGGGGTTTTTCTGTTTTGTTTTGTTTGAAGGGTTTCTTCATGTTCTCATCTTCCTTGGTTAATTCTGGGACTGTGCAACCGGTTACTCACACCGTCGTACACCACCACCAACAAATTTATAACACACACTGCAGTACGTATTATATATGCCTTATCGATCACCAATAAATATTTAATATACTCACTCCACAAATCTACCCCTCTTTAATTTTATTATCGCTAATATAACTACAATACCCCCTAACATCTCCGCTAACCTACTAACACTACACACCAACACAGACACAGACAAAATATAAAAGATAAACTGAAATAATATATTATGGTAAAAAAATAAAACTTTATATGAAGACAAGGAATATAATTTCCCAAATAAACACTGGCATAAAAGTCCTTTCTTTCCAAATAAAGTCTCCCCCTTTCCAAATAAATACCCTCCACCATTGCCAGTTGAGAATAGACAATTCCCCAATCGAAACAACATTGAAACAGCTATTAAAATACATTATTAATTATTTCTCTTCTCTATTATATAGAATATCCAATTATCTGATTAACGAATTAGAAATACAAAGCCTAATAGACACAATTTAAACGATACTCCAAATAAAACCCTTATCCCTGGTAGATGTCTTAAGAAGGTACCAAATGACTGAATACACCATTTAGCGGCGCACGTCTGCAAATAACAACAATTGAGAGAGAAACGGGGCCGTTATCTTTGCAGCCCGAGTTAAATGATGATTATGAATTTCTAGGATAACATTCCAGTATAACCTATGCCGAACGCTATTAAGATTTAAAATCATCCACACAGATCAAATAGGAAAATATATAAAGAATCTACCAACTCACATGCGCAAATATGCTTTCACACACGCTATACAACGTAAACAACATCTCTAAACTAACATATCCAAAAGACAACCCGCCTAAATAAATAATTAAAAGAAAGAAGTAACATTTTTTCTAATTTAATAAAAAATACTCTTCATGCTTAAAGAAAGAACTAGCAACGGGCAGCCTTTTAAACAAAACACACAAGATATCTTATGGAGGGCGAAGAAAAACTAACACAGTCAAAGTTCGCCCGGTGATCTGTCCTTAAACCACGATTTCAGAACCGTCGATACTAAAGAGGGATTGGTAAATCTTTCTGTGATGACTAGACGGATCATATACTAAATCCAGGATTACTATATCGATGAAACCCGGGTATCCACAAAAGACACTGTAATGTATAGTATTTAAATAAAATTATATATATATATATATATATATATATATATATATATATATATATATATATATATATAACACGCTCATTTCGTGCCAGTTGTAACTTATCAGACCATGCTCTGCTGCGTAGCAAAACATCTTTTTGTCTTCGTCGCAGGCGAATTCGGAAATCAACTGTCCCGACACGTAAAGCATTGAAGAATCCTGAAGTACAGACTGCATTATCAAGCTGGAAGAAAACTTAGAGAATGTAGAAGTGAATGATGACATTGAAAAATCCTGGAAAGCCCTACGTGATGCCACACACGCCACTGGCATGAAGGTGTTAGGCTTATCAATACGTAAGCATCAGGATTGGTTCGACGATCAGTATGTTGAAGTGCAAGATCAAATCCAGAAAATGCACCGGACCCACAAATCATGGGTTGATGACAAAAACTCTGCAACGAAAAAGAAGGCGTACAAGACCTGTAAAGCACAAGTGCAAAAAATATTGCGGCAGATGAAAGAGAAATGGTGGACTGATCATGCAGAATCTATTCAAGCAGCATTCAATAGGAAAGACACAAAGGCTTTTTGTGAGGAAATAAAGAAAGTTTTTGGTCTTCAACAATCGGGAGCTTCACCTATTTCTGCAGAAGATGGAACCTTGTTGACTGATAGAAGTGCTATTTTAAACCGCTGGGAAGAACACTTTGAGACATTCTGTAACGGATGACGACGTTATTGGGTCAATTCATCAGCTTCCTGAAAAAACGAAAATGTCAGAGCTACTGACCCTTCAAGAAGTCTCTGACACTATCCAGCATATAGCAATGGGTAAGGCCCCTGATAATGATGCTATACCACCGGAAGTGTTTAAGTATGGTGGCCAAAAATTGGCTAAAAAATTGCATGCTCTTTTTGTGTCCGTTTGGATAACTGGAAGGGTTTCCCAAGATTTTAAGGATGCCTCTATCCTTCATCTTTACAAAAACAAAGGTCTTCGAAGTGTCTGTGATAATCATCGCGGTATATCCCTTCTTTCAATTGCTGGTCAAATTCTAGCCAGACTTATACTCAACAGATTACTTAGGCATGTTGTTGATGAAATCTATCCCGAATTGCAGAGTGGTTTTCGCACTCTTCGGGGGAACGATTGATATGATATTTTCTTTGCGTCAGGTATCTGAGAAAGTGCGTGAGAAAAAACAAGAGTTGTACATGGTGTTCATTGACCTTACCTAGACATTTGATACTGTGAACCGTACAGCTCTTTGGAAGATATTGAAGAAACTTGGCATCACAGATAACATGATAAAAGTTATAATATCTTTTCATGAGGGTATGAAAGCATCAGTCGTGTCGAATGGAGACTATTCTGAACAGTTCAATGTAACCAATGGCACCAAACAAGGATGTGTTATGGCTCCGGTTCTGTTTGCTCAATTCTTCTCTGTTATGTTAAAACACGCATTTTCAGATGTTGATACTGGTATAAAATTTCAGTTCCGTACAACTGGTGGGATATGCAATCATCAGCGCTTCAAAACAAAAACGCTCCTTCCTAGAACAATCATCAGGGATTTGCTATTTGCAGATGATGCCGCACTGGTTGCAACTTCCCTCGATGAAGCTCAACTTCTTGTTGATCGGTTTTCTGCTGCATGTAAAGCCTTTGGCCTAACCATCAGCATAACGAAAACAGAAGTCATTCACCAGCCCCGACCTACACCAAAGCAGGTATACGGTGTGAAACAAAATCAGCCAGTCCACAATTTTCCAGTAACGCCTATCCGAGTCGATGGAAGCAATTTGAAATATGTGAAAAACTTCACATATCTTGGTAGCGTTGTGAATTCAAGTGCATCGCTCGATAATGAAATAGTGAATAGAATCTCTCGTTCTAGTAGTGCGTTTGGAAAATTGGGTACCCGATTATGGAAAGACCGACGAATAAGCCTGAAAACAAGGATAGCAGTGTATAAGGCCGTCATACTTACCACGCTGGTTCAGATACAGGGACACCTTATCGTAACCAAATTGAGCAACTTGACGTCTTCCACAAGAGATGTCTTCGTACTATTTGTGGTTTAACTCTTAAAGACCAGGTATCCAATGCAGACTTGTTTACACTTTGTGGTATCAGTTGAATAGAAAGTTTCCTGATCCAATCACAGGGCAGGTCATGTTGTTCGCATGGACGATAGAAGGATATCAAAGCAACTCATGTACAATCAGCTTGATGGTGGTAAACGAAATGTTGAACGCCCTTGGCTTCGCTACAAAGACAAATTGAAAGCTAACCTTGCAGCTGTCCAGATCAATAGCGGAAATTTGAGCTCAATGCTAATGATAGAGACGCTTGGAAGAGTATGTGTCACCACATACATAGAAGATACTGTCATGGCTGCTGCAAAGAAAGTGGCTCCCTCTCCAGTGCGAAAATACTTATTTTTTATTATTAAGTTAGAAGTTTGGAATTTAGTGTAGTAGATTATTAGTTTTATTTTTGTTGTTGGTCAGTGGGTTTAGTGTGTCGGTTTATTATGTTAATTATAACGTTTTCGTCGAGTTTGTAGTTAGAATGCATTTGGTTTTATAGCACAGGGGAAGAGTGTCTTTTTTTGTTGTGCTTTTTTGTCTGATTCTTTTGGTGTAGGGAGGTTAAATATAGTTTTATTTGTTGGTCGACAATTCTGTTAGGGAAATTGTTATTTACTAGGGTTTGTTTGATGTTGGTTAGTTCTTTGTAGAATATTTTATTGGATGAGGATATCGTGTAGGCGCGGTTTTTTATCAGGGCAGTTTTATATTTTGGGGGCATTCGCTATGGTAGTTGAGTAAATTAGGGTTATTGTTTGTAGGTTTCTTATATATGGGTGTTGTGTATTGGGCAGGATTGTTAGAGTCGATAATTACGTCGAGGAAGGGGATTTTGTTGTTAGTATATATATATATATATATATATATATATATATATATATATATATATATATATATATATATATATATATATTAACTCGGTTCACCCAAAACAAGGCAAGTTGGCCCTGTAGACGTAAGGGGCTACTGAGAATTAGGGTGAAATTTAAGGTGATCATCCTAAATTGGGAGCTGTGCAGCTAAGTGTTTGTTCACATTAGTTTTAAATTTCTGCATGTCGTTACAGTCGGGGAAACAGAGAGCAGGGGGGAGTTCCAATGGTTGGCAGTTCAAGAAAAGGAGCTATTGGAGTAGAAGGCTTTCCTGCATCTGGGGACCTCCACAGTGAATGGATGTGATTTAGCTGATTGTCGGATTAGTCGAGTGTGTTTACGCCGAGGGGACACTAGAGCAGCAAGTTCATCGGAGCACATCCCATTGAATTACTTGTAAAACAGGCACAAGGATGCAACATTGTGGCGGTGTGATAGGGGCTGGAGTTTGGTGGATAGCGCGAGGCCTATCAGATGTGACAAAAATACTCCATGCATGGGCGGATGGTGGCTTTCTAGAGATATAAGATACTGTCAGGTGTGAGGAGTTTACTAGAACAGTAGAGGGAACCCGCCTTCTTTGCAGCCTTGGCAATGTCTTCTATGTATTTGTTCCAATTCATGTTACCTGTGAATGATAGGCCGAGGAGTTTGAACGTTGGACTCTCAGGTAGGATCTTATTTGCCATGGCAATCGGTGGTTGAAGAGGTTTCTTGTAGTTGTTAAAGGAAAGGAGCTTTGTCTTAGCAGCATTAAATGTTACCATGCATTTAAATCCCCATTCCACTACAGACTGGAGGTCATTTTCTAAGGATTCATCCATTGTCTTGGATATGTGCGCGTCCGTGTTACCCCAATATATTCTTTTCTATATTCAGCATTAAAATCGACCAAATTTGGATTATCCTAATGACTTTTTTTTAGCAATAAAATATCAATTAATTTCCATTTATATTTTGACATATTTTTCAGTGATGTGTTATCATCACTACAATTAGATATTAATTACACTAGAAGTTTAGAATATATTACTTTATGTGTATGCGTTTACTATATTATTAATGCCAACTATCAAGAATTGACCAACTTATGTTTCAAATATCGATTTGACCTACTTTATATATATATATATATATATATATATATATATATATATATATATGTGTGTGTATTTTTTTATTTTGTAACATAAAGTACTTATAATAGCTCAATAGTCTCAAGCTAAGCTATGCTATATTCAATATTTTTATGTAGTTCAATATCACAGAGGACAGATTCACATCAACTTATTTGTTATTTCGCAGACAATTGTTTCGGCTAACATCAAAGTATTTGTAAAATGCTCTTATGCATTTATTTATCTCTTGATGTGGCTATCCTTACAAAATAAATGCAAAAACTTGGCGATCATAGCCCGAATCACAGTCAGTACCCACCATCAACCTATATATATATATATATATATATATATATATATATATATATATACACACACACACACATATATATATATATATATATATATATATATATATATATATATATATATATATATATATATATATATATGCACATATATATATTGTTCCCCTTTTTTACATACATAGAACTATGGTCCCACCACATCTTTCCAAACAACATTTATGTACTCTATCTATTTATATTTCTAATCACCCACCATCAGCCATCATTACCAATATAACTATTCATGAAATTAAAGCATACATCCCAACTGACCGTTTTTTGTTATTTTAATCCAGTTATTTTCTTTTTTCTTAAGTTTTTTTGGTTATCATTTTCCTTTTTCCATTTTGTTATCCTTTTTTCTACATGTCGGTAACTTTAGGTGACTTCTATTTTGCCCGTATCAACAGAAATATGCCAATTAATACTTAATATTCTTAATCATTCAATATCTGCTATAATTTTTATTCTAAATATTCCTAAATTAAGACATATATTTTCACAGATCACCTTTATTATTTTCACCCTATTTTTCGTTAGGTTTTAAATTATCTTATTCCTATTTTTCCCTTCCTTTTGTTATATTATACGTTTTCATCTGTGAATTTAGGTGACTTGTGTTTTTCCTGAATTACCGGAAGTATGCAGACTCATCAATTTTCAAACCGATAAATATTTAATATTTGTAATCTTTTCTCATTTACGTTAATTATTAATCCAAAAGAATTCTTAAAATTAAAACATATTTCCTCTAGCTTTATTTGTTGTTTCCACAGTTATTTTCTTTTTTCTCTGGCTTTTCTTATCCTATTGCTTTTTTTTCTTCTGTAGCAGTTACCTCCTCCTTTCAAAACATAACTACACCGGTTTGCCGATAGGTGTCGCTTTTTCACCAACAGGTGGCGCTGTAAAGCGACACCAGAGTTATCTGCCCTTCGGACTATAAAACCAGATGCAAACGGAAATTCGCCCTCTTCTTCACCGACCAGCCTCGGCAGAACAACGCTGGCACCAGCGCTCCGTTTCACTCGCTTTTTCCTACTCAATTGGCCTCGACAGAACGACGCTGACACTAGCGTTCCCTTTCACTTTTCTCTTCTGGTTGATTGGCCTCGGCAGAACGACGCTAATACACTAGCGCTTCGTCTCACGCTTTTCTCTTCAAATGGCATCGGCATAACAACTACCAACACACGTGGTCAAACAACGGTAAGAGTTCTCAACTCATTTTCTTTGTGTACGGCTTTCAAAGACTTTCCACACGCCGGATTCATTTCTTCTTATACCTTTTTAAGAACTGTTTTTCCATCGACACAGATGCATACATCACACACTTCATCATTCCACGTACACACACGTTCAATAAACGTTATTTGAACTACCTCATTTTGTTTGTTAATTATTACTCTGCCTTTGCATGCAACAATTGATTGATTTTACTGAACACGCTTATAGTCCGGGAACATCACCCTCTCGATCCTAACAATTGGTGACCCGAACGTGCAAGCTTTGTTGTATGTGGCGGAGTAATTAATTTCGTACTAGAACAAAAAAATATATATCATTTCTCGTTTTTCTTTCGTGGTGAAACGAATTACGCACCCATCTTTTTCCTTTTTTCTACCCACGTGGTAGAAATATACAAACAAACAAAAGAAAAGAAGCCGCAATTATTTTTTTTCCTGGCCACGTGGAAATACCCAAACAAAGAAAAACAAAAACATTTCTCGGCTCTCTCCGAATATAAAACAAATTACAATTTCATTTTTTCTTCTTCTCTTTCTCTACCCACGTGTCGGAAAATTATATACAAAGAAAAAGACAAACTTTTGTCAATCCTTTTTTTTCTTTTTCGACGAACAAAAAGACCTTACAAGACGCCACTTCCTTTGTTTTGAACACGTGGAGATAAAAAGAAAACAAAAGAAGACAAACGCTCACATGCCGCCATCCTTTTCACAACCACGTGTTGATAAAAAATTTTTTTAAATTGCCGCCATCTTTTTCTCTAACCACGTGGAAATGAAAATTCAAACAACAAAAAAAGAAAATACGAATTTATATTCTCTGTTTCAACAACAAGCAAAAAAAAAGAAAGCCGCCATCTTTTTCCCTAACCACGTGGAAATGAAAGTTCAAACAACAACAAAAAAAAAGAAAATACGAATTTTTTTTTTCTTTCTTTTCGACAACAAAGAAAAGAGAAGCCGCCATTCTTTCTCTACGTGGAAACTAACATTCAAACAAACTAAAACGAAAACAAAAAAGTCATTCCGTGTGTGAAACAAATTACGGCTCCATTTTTTGTTATCTGCCCTTCGGACTATAAAACCAGATGCAAACGGAAATTCGCCCTCTTCTTCACCGACCAGCCTCGGCAGAACAACGCTGGCACCAGCGCTCCGTTTCACTCGCTTTTTCCTACTCAATTGGCCTCGACAGAACGACGCTGACACTAGCGTTCCCTTTCACTTTTCTCTTCTGGTTGATTGGCCTCGGCAGAACGACGCTAATACACTAGCGCTTCGTCTCACGCTTTTCTCTTCAAATGGCATCGGCATAACAACTACCAACACACGTGGTCAAACAACGGTAAGAGTTCTCAACTCATTTTCTTTGTGTACGGCTTTCAAAGACTTTCCACACGCCGGATTCATTTCTTCTTATACCTTTTTAAGAACTGTTTTTCCATCATCGGGGGAACACGACCCTCGATCCTAACACTTCTTTTATTCCATTATACGTTTTCATCGGTGATTTTTAGTGACTTACATTTTGCTCGTATGACCGAAAGTATGCTGACTTTTCTATATTTTAACCGATAAATATTGAATATTTCTAATTATTTCTCATCTATTATAATTATTAATCTAAAAATTCCTGGATTAAGATATATTCCCACTGACTTTCTTATTTTCGCACAGTTATTTATTCATTCATTTATTCATTCATTTATTTACTTATTTATATTATATGTTTTTATTGGTAAGTTCAGGT
This sequence comes from Sepiola atlantica, assembly GCA_963556195.1. Classification (NCBI taxonomy): domain Eukaryota; kingdom Metazoa; phylum Mollusca; class Cephalopoda; order Sepiida; family Sepiolidae; genus Sepiola; species Sepiola atlantica. The sequence continues at coordinate 92,437,495 of OY744521.1, read as the reverse complement.
GACTTTCATTTTTCTCAATCACCGGAAGTATATCCACTTATCTATTTTCTATCCGATTAGTAATTAAAATACATCCACTATATCTGGAAGATAATTTGTAGTGTTAAGAGTATTTTTATGAAATATTATTATATTTAATTACTAGCAAAAACTACCCGCCCTCCGGTCGGCAATTACTGACGAAAACCAAAGAAGTAATTTGACATTTGGTAATTTAGAGGAAATTTTAAAAAATGATTATATATTCCAATATGAGGTAAATATATGAACGTCGTCAATTTTTTTTACGAAAAAACAACAAAAAGATCAATTTATATGGTTTATAAGATATCCAAAATAGATAAATTTTATTTTGTTTCAGCATAAAAATTAAAATAAATTTTCCATTAAAACTAGTTATATAATGAATTGAAGGGTGGAACATCGATTGGTCAAATACTCCACTTTTTTATTACTGAGTAATTCGAAATGGGTACTTTGTACTTTTCACCTTTATTATAAAAGAAAGAAAAATACGTAAAGAATAATAAAGAAAAATACTTTTTTGTAATTTAGAAAGATTAGAGGAGGTTTATTTCTTTTCTATGACGAATCATCATCATCATCACTATCACTACCAACATGTTAACTGCTTGGCTAGGAACAAAATGTAGTATCTGTACAAAATCTGCACTTAGTTTTTATGTTCTCCGTCAGTGAAGGAGAAATCCTTCTAGACCGAGGCAATTACAAAAATGTGTTCCAATTCAGAGTGCCCATTTGGGGGAGCTGGATTCTCCCCACGTTAAATATTGACATTGTGCCTAACTCTATTTATTAAAAAAATAATAAACGCATGCATTTAATTATCAACAGATTAGAAAATATTAATTCATTGGAAACTTAAAAATAAATAAATATGCAAATGAGATGCTAGGAGGATGATACTATGATGAACGAACTACATACACTGACCCCCTCCCCTAAAGGAGGGGGTAATGCCTGTGAAGATTATATCATGACAACAGAATAGATAGTACACTAACTCCCCACACACACAAAACTGGTAATCTCAAGGAAATGGTATCGTGAAGAACGAATGTATACTGTACGGCCTTCCCCCTGAAGAGGAGGTAATGCCTGGGAGGAATGTATCATGACGAATGAAAATATACTACGGAGAATCAAATAAGCATAAACCGTTTTAATGTCAATATAGTTAGAATAGGTGGAAAAACTTTTGCATTGATTTATTTAGATAACATTAAAAACTATGGCAAGTTTCATTGTCCACGTGAAACGCTTAAATGAAAATTGGCTGGAAAAATATAGTCGCTATCTTTATAGACACAGATGAATATGCTGGCTACGGAAAAACGATAACTTTCATAATTTTCTAGTTAAAAAAGACATATTTGTTATAAACTTGAGTTATCGTTCTTCCTTAGCTAGTATTATGGTGAACGAACATATACTACACTGATCCTCCCCCCCCCCTGACAGACGATAATATTATGATGAACGAACACGACTTCCCTCACCCCAAAAAGGAGGAAGTCATTCTTGCGTGGGCGGTCTTATGAAAAGAGAACCGATACTACACTACCCCCCCCCCCCTTAAAAAATATTCTGACTAAATGGAGTCTTGGGGATTTTTCATTCTGGGAGAATTCCCCCTACACACCCTTAAAACGGAGGAGGTAATTCCTGGGAAGACAGCCTTATGAAAACGGAACCGATACTACACTACACCGCCCATTAAAAAATATTCCAATTTAATCATTTTTTTTTTAAATTTAAAAATGCTTAGTCACAAAAAATATTTTTATAGTTCCGTGACCTTTTAGCTAAGATCAAAGTGTAGTATCTGTTCGACATCTCAGCGATATTTGACACTTTACTAAAGCAGGAAGTAAATTATCTCCCTTGAAAATGAAATCCTAAATAAGTTTTTAAACGCTATCAGCTATAGCTTTAGCTAAAATTGACCATTCTATAGTGTACATAGTTTTTTTCTCATTAAGTTCTTTTATATATTCAGCTAAGGAAGTGGCAAATTTAACTAAAAGTTTAGTGACGCGCCCCTGTTGTACCAAAGAACTAAAAGTTTAGAAACGCGCCTCTGTTGTACCAAAGAACTAAAAGTTTAGAGACGCCCCCCCCCCTCCAACTCCCTATGACGTCAGGAATGGCATGGGTATCAAGGTAAAGCCTGGGAGATAATCAAGGCCGGTACCAGAATTTACACAGAATTAGCGTCTATTAAATTTAATTGCCCCCTCCGTAGCCTCTCTCTAATGTAATTTCTAGTTGAATGATTTTCATTCTTTTTTTTTGGCGGGGGGGGGGGGGTGACTTGCCATTTTTTTTTACAAATTACTAAATAATATAATTGTTTTCTATTTAAATTGATACATAATTAAATTGAAATTAAACTGAAAATAGCTAAAATAATTGACGCCCCCCACCCCCAGACGAAATCTGCTCCATATCCCCCTTTAGCTGTGCATTTAGAAATTCGGGAATACTATCATTATCTTTCTCGGTTAACTTTAAATAAGAATACACTTTTAGATTTTATTTAGATTCACTAACTCTTTTTCTATAGGTATACACACACATACATGCATACAGACATTGAGTTTATATATATATATATATATATATCATAGAAAAATACCAGGGCAGGTAAAATTAATCTCCAGAATTCAACAGTTTTGCACAAGATGTACGTCCCCTTACGAAGATTAAAATCAAGACATAATCATACTAACCTTATGTTAAGAATTTTTATTCGAATTTTGATCAGAATACATTACATGATTTTGATTCTAGAAAATTTACTCAAATTTAAGAATCTTAAAAAGATTGAAATTCAAGGAATATTTTTTATCTGTGTCTAATGACTATGGATCAAATTCAATGCAAATCTGAAATATTTTAATTTTTAAATGGGACGTTGTGACAATATTATGCTCTCTAAAACCTTTAAAACTACTCCAGAGAAACTGAAAATTGGGGAATATTTATTAATTGATGGCTAATCCCAATTGTTAAAATTTCACAAAAATCGGGGATATCTTCATTTTTATGAAGGGCTTCCTTCCGTTTTTACTCTTTTGCGTAAAGCTAAATTAACTAAATATAACCGCATTACGATCTCTTGTGCCTCCCACGTTAATATCTACTCCATAGCCTTCCTCCCTTATGCCACAGACTGTTCTTAATAGGTTGTACTATTTTACTCTATCACAGGTATTATTTCATATTTTCGTTGTTACAATTGTCTGTATACTAAATTAGATTTTCAATCTAAATACAGGCCGCCTCCTAAGTACCTTTTCTCCTTTCCGGGCGTACTTTAGAATGATGAAATACAAGAATAGTGGTTTAGTATTAGAAAACACAAAACAGACTTACATTATTCACACTTTTAACTATTCTTTTCTTATTATTGAATTTTCTTTCACAACAAAAATTCCATTCCCGAACCGGGTACATTAACTAGTTATTTACATTTCTATTTTTCATCATTATTTCTCGATTTTCGCTTCGTTACGGGTTAACGCCGTTGGACAGACAATCTTGAATAACGGATTATCGGATTATAATTTCCGAACATATAACGAAATAAAACGCGACTGTGCAACATGGTCGCTATTTTCAATTTTATTAGCTTCTTAGAATTTCGCTTTCCTCTTATTAAAAAGTCCATTTCATACTTTCTGTTTAGATATATACTTCAACTACAAGGACAAAAGCTGACAGATTTAACGACACCACACGATTTCATCATCAAACATCAACAAAAACGTCTCCTATTTACATATCGGTTCAGAATACAGAAATAGACAAGTAGCCGCATGGCTCGCATTCGTTTACATAGTGAGATGTTTTCTGTCTGCGTTCACTACACAGGCCGTGATCGTCCACTTTTTGTCTTCATCTGAAGTCGGTTCTCGATTCCGACACCAGTCGCAGTGTCAATCATGTGGTCTCTGTCACTGTTTTAACAAAAGGATTCTCTCTCCAAAGAAAACCACAACTCCAGTTTTAAACAAATAATAATGTTTATTTTGAGAGATGTTACAATGATACTCGTTTTCTTCTATTGAATAACAGGATTGCAATCAGAACTCTGAGCCTGACTGAATCAAAACATACGTTCAACTGAACATAAATAGACCATCAGCCCAAAGGGCCATCTGTATCTGAGAACTAAAAAAATCAACTGACTCCCTCTGCCCCCCTGCTGGAATATCTATAGATATCACTTGGGCAACACCGCGAGACCACTTGAGATTATCAGTTGTTGATCTATAGACATTAAAAAATGACTGACCATTAGGCCCATTATTTAGTATGAATATTGCTTTTGGAAAATCGCAAGGGGTCATAATCATAGCATGTAACCTCGTATAAAAGATGACATTACTATTTCAAAGACGCCTGCAATTTCTTGGGTGGTCTTGTTTCCCTTAATGAACTATTTTTTCGAATTGCAGGCCTGTCGTCCGCATGCATTGCAACTATGCACCCCACCAAACATGCAGCATTGCAACTATGCATCCCACTAAACATGTAGCATTGCACATGTTTACAGTATTTTTAACAAAAATAACAAAAAATATAAACATAAATTTCAGAATCTTTTTAACGGATATCGCTACTTTTCTCATCTTAATTTTTCTATTCGAAAAATTTCGGGCGAGGTCACCATCATACAATCTAGAACGTTCACGAGTTCACAAAGGATGCACCTGAAAAAGGTCAGAGGTTGCATCGACCGAAACGTTGTAAATATAAAAACCAAGAATAATCGTCCCAATAATTCAAATAAGCAAAAGAAATAAAAATTAATTAATTTTTCAGTGATTGCTTGTTTTTTATTTTATTTCGCTGTAATTAACTTTAACGGCTACACTTTTTTAAGCAAAAAATTCCTTTCATCAACTCAAACACTTATCTTAACTCTGGATTTGCAATTAAACTTCCTCCATAAGCCCCCACCCCTCCAAAAAATTGCTTTATATTAACATCGTCGGGTCATAAGCGGCAAATAATTCAATAGTTCCAGGTTAGAGCGTGAAATTTCTTGAGTTAATCTACTACGGGAAACGCCGGGACACGAGTCATCTAGTTAATAAATATTCTCCAAATTTCAGTTTCTTAGAGTATTTTAAAGGGATCTTGTGGGCATCATATGGGAACAACATCCCATTTGAAAATTAAAATCTTTCAGAATTGCATTAAATTTTATCCATAGACATTAGACACCAATTAAGCAAGATTTCCTGAATTTTTATTTCTTTTTAAGACCCTTTAAGCTTAAGCCTGAAATTTGATACATTTTCTAGAATCAAAATCATGTAATGGATTTTGATCATAATTGAAATAAATATTCTAGATAGAAGGTTTAGTATCATTATTATATCTTAATTTTAGTCTTGCTCATGGGAAATAAAAGTTGTGCAAAACTGTTCTGTTTAGGGAATTAATCTTACCCATCCTGGGACGGATATTCTTCTATTATGCCTTTTTGGGGCATTTCATATTTTTATCAATAATTTTTCAAATTTAAAAAAACTCACTGAGTAAATAATATGAACATACAGATCATATTATTTTAATCATTTCATCGGATAGACCCATATATATATATATATATATATATATATATATATATATATATATATATATATATATATATATGTATACAATAATATTTTTATAAATAAATATTAAATATTTAAATACCTAGAGACATCGATGTTTCATGCTAACGCAATCTTCAGTCTAGGAACTAATTCCCAACGGTCGGTGGGCGCGAACCCCGAACACAAATCACCATTGATTCATAGTCGTAGATCTTACCCGCAGGCCATTGTCAACTAGTTAGTAAATAGAGAAGAACATTAACTGTAAATAGCGGAATTCGACGACTACTTACCAAGCAGATAAGAGTGATCTACGAAACGTCGGACCATGCATATAGCATATAACATGCATATAACTATATATATATATATATATATATATATATATATATATATGTGTGTGTGTGTGTGTGAAATTGGTTATGGAAATGTGGAAAAGCCGAGTAACAAATTAGTAAAAATAAGGACACGAATATGTCGTTGTAGCTGGCTATATATATATATATATATATATATATATATATATATATATATATATATATATATATATATATATATATATGCGCAGGTAACTGATTTAGTTGACCTTTACATTCTGAAGGAGCTCCATAAAGCAGTACCGCATTTGAGAGGGGTTTTATACGGGGATGACGCACTATTCTTTGTTAACTCTGGCAATAGAAACTTAGAGAATACCATAACAATAAACGTAATTTCATTAAAACTCTCAAGGTAACTATATACATAAACTATAATGTTATGAACTTTCTAGACATCACTAAACAATAAACGTATGAACCACAAACCTAATCATACACTTTACTATGTAGACTATAATTCGAATCATTCGATTTCTATCAAGAAAGTTATTATCCCCAGTATCTCTAAGAGAGTATGAAAGTTTTCATCAAATGAGTCATTATTCAATAAGAATTTTAAAAATATTACAATAGCTAGGTCTGTGTATGGTGGTAAGATAAGCTATATGAAAGGGAGCTCGGATGAACATGATGCGGACTGTACTAGAAACAGGAAACAGGAAAACATTCGACAGAATGTAGTTTAAGGACAGATTTAGAAACCATGTAGACTCATTTAAGGAACCTAGTACTAAATTGGTGAAGACACTTATAACTTAGCTTAATGTGTTAGAGAACTACATAGTAAACATTCAGTTCAGTCTGAAATGGTCTATATTAGGTAAACCAGGGAAGTATAAACCTAACAAAACTAAGAGATGCAACCTCTACACTCGGGAATATTACTATATAGTTATGTCTAAGGGCAATTTATTGAATAAGAGACAGGAGGTGGATCATAATTGTTTGCATAGGTTAAAGAAATCCTATGTATAAGCAATGGGCGGAATGATAGATCATAAGTAAGATCGGAGGGGGTAACCGAGGTTAGTCTCTATTAGAAGTGAAATAGGATATAATTGGCAACTAAGATAAATAAGAAATGATTTTTAGGAACCTATAAACAGCTAGCGTCTAATATGAACGTTACCTAAATGTTAGAATCTAAATAGGGAAGCATAGTGCTATAAATTGAATACACTCTAATATAGATATATGCATGCACTTGCCGTATTAAGATTATTAGGGTATGGTAAGAATGGAAGAACTATCTTTATTTTACTGACTACTCGAGGTTTCTCCTAATCACGACTGTAAATTCAAATGGAATAAAACTAATTTAAGAAATTTTAAGCTAAGAAAAATATATAACCCCTTTCCACAAATATATTTCTTGGGGTCACTAACCTATCAGTTTTTAATTTCTAGACCTGAAACATATAACGGGATTAATCACTAACCAATTTAATAGTATCTATAAATACATAATAATAGAGTGTTTTAGAATGATTGTGGTCCGGTGGTGTAGGTAGGAAAATGGGGGGGGGGGCGGATATTTAATCCAAACTATTTTCTCCAACTTATGAATCACGTAAATATGCTCAAGAAAATAGCCCAGATCATTTCCTGCAATAGTGATACAAGCAACAATTGTTGACCTCACAGTGATGGGCATATGTAATTTTGTTTACTTAGATCATCTACCATAAAATTGAAAAAAGACTACAACATAAATAATAATTAATGTAAGGCGTTAATTAGGAAGGCAGAAAACAAAACTTATCTACACGTAATATTGATTATAGCATAATTTAAAAGGGAAACTTAGATGTTCAGAATAACTTGGGGAGCTTAAATATAATGGTTTATCTAGTCTTTAGAAGTAATAAAATAAATATGCTTTATTGAAAAATATTCATCCGACGCCCAAACGTTACTTTTTAGTCGGTAAATGCATCCGGCAGTGAAAATATCTAAAAATACATTGGTTTCGTTATAAATATCATATATACATTACAGCTCTTGTCGGAATTCGTAAGTTTAGAAACTTGATATTTTAAATGTATACCCATTGTGAAGAGTGCAAAATTATGAAGGAACTTTTACATAAAGGTTATAAAATTTACTTTATTTTAAATAGTAATTAAGGTGGTATTATAACCAACGTAAATGTTTAAACAATAATGGAATAAAAACCAATTTAAATGGAATGCATAGGTTATATTAACTCAGCACTTAGTTTCGTATTCAAATGAAGTAAATATATACTCACAATACTAATGAAGTAAATTATACAATGAGAATTATATATATTGTCTTGCCTTCAGTTTTATACTTTCCTAAAACACTCACACTATTAATGTATTGGGAAGGAAGTTTTTTCTTAATTAAATATCCCACATGATTATATCTCTTTTCTAATAATGGAATATATTTTTGTAACAAACTTCCTAATCAACTTAAGAATCGCTTTCAGAATAAACTCTGAATTTAATGGTAAATAAATTAATTACATACATATAATTTATATGCGCTTCTTGAGCAGTTTTGGTACAATACCTGGATATATCAATTTTTATCTTTTCATAGCTTCTACTACTTTATAGTTAGTACAAAGAAAATAGTTGCGAGATTTTATAGCAAAAATACGTATGCAACTTAGCATTTGCATGAGAGAGATAGTAACTACGATGAATGTATTTACGTATTGTTTTTATTGACAAAGTTATGTTTTTAAGCAAATAATTCGCTTTGTACTAATGCCGAATACCCTTTATATTATCTAAATTGTTGTCGTTTATAAGAACGTATTGAGTTTTTTAAAAAGATTCTAACTAGGGTATTGACATAGTAAAAACTACTGTCTTAGTTATGTGTATTCTACCTATTCCCTTTTTGTCAACCAATCGCACATTTCTATTTGCTTACGAACAGATAAACTCCCCAAACACCATAACTTTTAATAGTATATATACGACATTTTTGGGGTCTATCCGATGAAATAATTAAAAGAATATGATCTGTATATTATTTATTTAGTCAGATTTTTTTGATTCTTCAGATTTGAGAATAGATTATAAATAAAAACATGAAATGCCCCAAAAGGCATAATAAATAAATAATGACTTTTAATAATAACAATCCCAGTTCAATTGATGATATATTTGACATTTACGATCGAATATTCAAGTAATTATTCATATTAAGAGGAGGGGGGTGATTATTTCATTAATTTGTAAAATTGTTGTATCAATAATGTCACAAATGTATGGACGAACCTGACCCAAATTCAGAGCAATGTGTACTGCATTATTGCGTGGTTTTGAAACTGAACCAAGAAAACTCATAACTCCTCCCAAATACTTCTGTAGCAGTTACATGACGAAGATCTATTTTCTTTTGCATTTGCACGCAATCTCTTGCGTAGTGATTAGTTGTGATTTCGTTGGCTGAAACAGGCATCTCAAAACTCGCATAGAAATATATTAGGCAATTCGAACACTTCTGCGCATACTCAGCTTTCCGTTTCCACCCAGAGAGTTTGGTGCTAAAATATAATTCAGTTTCTGACCAAAGCAGTGAAGACTTAACGCTAAAATAATATTTTCGCCCCTCTCTACACTTCTTAAAATAAAGACATATTAAATCTGGGTTTCTTTAAATTCTTACAATTTCACATTCGATGGGGTTGAAGTTTATTGGGGTTTTTTAATTGTTTTTAGAGATAGACGTTTTTATCAGCCAGCCTTGTAGCCCCTTCTTTCTCCATTGGGGTCTTGAAAGGCTTACCTTTTGGCTAGCCTGTTTGACGTCCAGGGGAGTGAGCGTTTGTGGTGGGGTCACTTTCAAGCTTGATTTGTCTGATAACTGACAGATAACGAAGATAGTTAAGTATCCTTGGTAAAAGACGAGACCATAGTCCTTTTGTGGTCGGCACTTTTCCAGTGATGGTATATGAGACTGAACTCAGGGGTAGCTCCTTGAGAGGCTTCTCCATCAGCACTCGCTAAATATCAGAGTATTAAGTGTCATGTGCGTCGCTTGAGGTATTTCTGGCATGGATGACTGGGTCCGTCATTACCATGCTAATGTTTTGGCTTTAGGTTCGATTATTTTACCTCTGAATTTATCACCGTCAGTCAGTTAAAATATTACCTTGTTTTGAAGAGATTCTATCTTCCTCTCCCTTTTTGTTATTATGCAACTTAATCATATTTCGTTCTTTTTAGCTCATTACATCAAGTGGCTTCAAGTCTTATCTGGAGTGACTTCCATAAAGAAAATTTCAAAAATCAAAAGCAAAACATTTTAGAAATGTATATTTTTGTCATTCACGTGAACAAAGAACTCAATAAATATTTAATATACTAGTGTACGCCATCTGTCAAAACTGACGGAAAAAATAATGCTTTGCCAGTATTCGTACTCGCTATTTATATAACGAAAATATTTGTATAAAATCATAGAATTCCGTCAGTAATTAAATTTTTCATATATAAATTATTGTTATAATTTCTGAAGACCTAAGAGAAAAAAAACATTTTTATAATAGAGTGGAGGATTTCTTTCCGAACTGATTTCAGGTGGCGGGGTAAGTCTGACTTGCTATTTGCTTTCTCGCTTCCCTCACAACTTGAAATAATTTCGTCTAAGGACTAGAAAAAGGCACATGCTTTACTCACTACCTTTTGCGTGACAGGATGGAAGTATATATATTTATTTGTATAAAAATAAATACACATTGGTCTTTATTATGAAGTGGGGGATTATCAATAGTAAGTATTTCATTCAATCTCATAATATGATGATATTTAAGTAGACAGCATTTCTTCTTTTTACTAATGAGTCACCGCTTATCAAGGCTAAAAGTCACTCGAGGATAAGAGTTAATGAGATTAATAGACTGTCAGTTGAATGAGGAATAATATTATGAGGGGATTGAAAATGATGAATGGAATGAATAAATTGTGATTTTTTGTTAGGACGGTTTATGACAAGCATTTGTTACCATTCGCTTTAAAGACAATCATGTTCTATTCTGCAGGGTAGCAGTTCCATGGTAGCGTGTTCCACAGATGGAATATTCTTGGAAAGAAACTATGTTCATGGAAATTTTGTTTGATCTTACGTTAATGGAGAAAGAAAGGAACGTTATTTGCAGTTGTGGTAATGTGATGTGTGAGCGGGTTCAACACTTAAATGATGATTTCAAGCAAAATAATATATGTTTGAAACACTGCGAACAAAATATAAACAAACACGCGTTACATCTTGCATACATGTGAGAGAGGAGGAAGGCGAGATGAAGCGCGTTAGGCTGTCTGTCGTTTTCTCTCTTTCTTAGCGTCATCGGGCAAAAAGAGAGAGAGGGTTACCGAGGAGGTGGCCTCGACTGGTGGTATCGGCTGCTGTATTTCTTTCCTTCTTCTTCACTCGTGCCCGTCAGGACTTAACTGGAGTAAAAGGGGGAGAGGGGTGTATGATGTTATGAGAAGGAAAGAGAAGGTAGAAAAAGAGAAAAAAATTAATTGGAAGATAGCAGCCGACTTTTAGTTTTGAGAGAGTGAAGTTACGATGACATGGACAGAGATCGGAGAAAAAGAAAAAGAATTCAGAGGATCGAGTCTGAAGTTGATATTGCGCAGATGTGGAAAAAGGATGTCGGAGGAAAACAAGAACTTAATGAGAAAAAAAGGCAATTGAGACAAAAACATGATTGAGGAAAAAAAAAGAATATGTCCTGAGCAGAATAAGAGAAATGTACACAGATAAGTGAACTTTAAAACTATTGACAATATGAATGTATTTTACGTTTTATGGACAATGTTTGATCTCCGTTGGAAGAAACATTTTTCAGTGTTATTTGCCTTGATTTATATGCTCGTTGCATTATGGTATTAAATTTCTTTGTTCATTTTTAATGACTGCCTTTTGTCTGTATTTCTTTTACCAATTACCTCCTCCCGTGTGTTCCACTGTTAAACATTATCACAGAATTCAGGAAACTTACATTCGAGTCAAATTCCGGCAAAATATAAATAATTAATGTATATCGTCCTGATATTAATACAGCACGTCACATAATTAAGGTGCTCATCCGGGTGTTTGTAACATTATTTGGAGTACTCATCCGGGGTATTGATACGGGTCGTCAGTGTAGAAAGAAGTGTTTTGCTGTAAATATCTTACAAGGAGGAATCAGAGATTTGAGTTCAGTCGACCATCTTTATGGAAATAACGATAGAGTAGAAAAGGACTAGCAACATCTCTTCTGTGAGAAAAGGGTTGTAGAAAGAGAGAAGAGAAACATGCTCCACTAGATTTTAAAGTCGATTTTGTCCTTTGCCAAGACAAGAAAGACTTCTCCAGATGTGCCAGCAGTACTCCATCTTAGGACATATCTGACTTTTATATAGGTAGGAGATTGCATCAGGAGTTAGATACTTTCTCGGGTGGTAGAATGATTCAACCATTTTTCCAGCAATCTTAGCAACATATTGGATATAAGTTTTCCATTTTGTATCTGGAGTGAAAGTCAGTCCTAGAAACTTATCAAAACAAGGTGATTCTTAGCTAACAGATCTTTGATGGGAAGTAAAAAAAAGAGAGAGAGCAGTTTTCAAACATATGACAATAAAAGATTGATTGTTGATTCTTAACAGTTTACCATAAAAGTCGGAAGGTTTTTTAACAGTCTTCAAACACTTATGACCACAAAAGTACGATGGTAAATTCTTATGAGTGTGGTTCATTCTTAGCAGTTTCAAAATCTATGGCCATAAAAGTCTGATGGCTGATTATGAAAAGTTATGATCATAAAAAGCTGATTATTTATTAACAGTTTTGAAACCTTTTACCATAGCAGCAAACTGATTGATTCTGAATAGTTTTAATAACGATGACCAAAAACGTCTGATGGTTTATTCTTAACAATTTTGAAGCATATGATGATAAAAGTCTGCTAATCGATTCTTAACAGTGTTATAAACCGATGACCATAAAAGTGTGATGGTTTATTCTTAATAAAATTATAAATTGAAGACCATAAAATTCTAAAAGATTATTTTGGACGGTTTTGAAAACTATTACCATAAAAGGTTGATGGTCAAGTAACAGTTTTGAAAGTCCGATGTTTGATTCTTAGCAGATTTTAAATCTATGACAACAAACCACTGAATGTTTATTCTTAACAGTTTTGAAATATTATCATAAACGAATGATGATTAGTTCTGAACAATTTTTAAATATATGACTATGAATATACAATGGTTGATACTAAAAAGTTTTGAAGCATAAAAGGCTGATGGTTCATTAATAGTTTTGAAATCTATGACCATAATGGCAAGATGTTTGATTCTTAGCACTTTTGAAAATGATGACCATAAGAATAATGGTTAATATTTAACAGTGTTGACATACATCATGGTAAAACAGAAGGCAACAAAATCTTGAAAGATTATTTGACAGTTATGAAACATAATAAAAGGCTGCAGGTCGATTAAGAATTTATAAACCTATTACGATAAATGTAATAATTAATTCTTAGCAGTTTGAAATCTATACCAATAAAATCCTGCATGTTAATTCTAAATTATTTTAAAACCTATTAACATGAATGCCTGATAGTTGATTCTGAACAGTTTTCAAACTTTTGACCACAAAATTCCAGAAAGATTATTGTGAGCCGTTTTGAAACCATAAAAGGCTGATGGTTAGGGTTAGGGTTAGGCTTACCAGATGTATCATATCATAAGTCTGATCGTTGATTTTTAAGAGTTTTTAAACCTATGATGATTCTTAATAGTTTTTATATATAATAGTGGGTCACCACTTATCATGTTATTGTCAGTTGGATGATGAACAATACTATGAGAGGATTGGAAACAATAGGTGGAATGAGCAGAATTTGATTACTTAAAAGGACGGCTTTTCATTTATTTATTGACATTAGACTTGAAGAAAACTATGTTGCAGTCAGCAGAGAATCAGTCCTGTTGTATTGTGTTTCACAGATTGGATGTTTTAAAACAGATTATCATAAAATCATGATGGTTTTGAAACAAATGACGATAAAGCCCTGATTTTTATTCTAAACATTTTTTAACTTATGACATGGATCAAAGAGATAGAGAACGAGTTCATTGGCAAGCTTTTGAGCGGTCAAGACATGTAAAGAAATGATTTAAGAATCGATAATAAATAAAGTAAATTAAGGAGCCAAGAGCCCCAGATGTACGTAGCCATGGAACTTCCTCTATCTCAGGCGCCAGCAAAAAAGGGGACATCAACAGCTTGAATGGTCGTTCTCCAAATCCAGAAAATTCTCGTTTCTTTGGTTGTTGTGAGACTATGATTCCAGGCGAGAATACTCCCCGCTCTCCATAGAAACGATCATGGACGAAGTGCTCCAGTCACAGGAAGAGCATGGGATGTGAGGTATAATCTAATTGTGCTGTTATGATTTGTGATTTGCATTCAATAACAAACATTTTATTTGATTGTGACTTATGAGATATTAGGCCTCCACTTTAAGCATCAGGATTTATAATTAACAGTTTTAAAATCTGTGACCATAACAGCAAGATAATTGATTCTTAACTTTTTGTTTCAAACGATGATCATAAGTCTGATGGTTGATTTTTAACAGTTGAAACGTGACAAAATTTTACTGGTAGATTTTTACTAGTATTTAAATGGATGACTTGTAACAGTTTTGAAAATGATGACAATTAAAGTTTAATGTTTGATAAAAATGTTTGAAACTGATTACTGAACAAGTATGAGGGTTGGCTAACAGTTTGGTAACCAATGACTACAAACAACAAGACGGTTGATTCTTAAGTATTAAAAGCTATGACCATGATTGAGCATTATCATCTGATGGTTGATCCGGACAGCATTTAAAATGAGTGCCGCACAATTTTAGATGCCTGATCTGACGATCTCCAGATACTCACGAGCCCACCGTCTAAGACTGACGATATAATGACTAATGATTGCATCCAAGTCTGCTATCACTGTTAATCACTATTGAATCTGTCTTTCTTTGTGAATCTAACACCACAGATTGGATAACTATCTGTGGTTGTTTAGCTATATCCTAACAATGTCTTTTTAGCAATGGATGCATGCAGTAGCACTGGAGAGAATCTACAGTTGGCTGACCTTTATGACAACATGATTGCTATAGCAGCTCACTATTTAAAATGTAAATTCTCTTAAAAGTTCTTGTCCTTTACAGGTAAATCAAATCAAATTTATTGGCAAAAAAAATAGCAAAGTACAACGAGCCGTGTAAAAAAACAGATGTGCATATGTATACACCATTTGAATGTTCGTCCACGGTGACTTTAAACTTGGATATGGTAGGCATCTTTACTACTTCCTCTGGTAGGCTGTTATTTGGTACAGAAACACGGCGAGAGAATGTTGCTTTTCTTCTATTGAAACGAAATGCATATAGTAAATCTTTTGTTGGGTCCTGTGGAGATCACAACCTGGCGTTGAAGTGAAAACCTCCTCCAGAGGTAGGTTTAAATTTCTGTTGATAATGTTGGGTGCGCTCATATTCTCCGCTGCTCAAGTGAGGGGTAATGTAACATACAGAGAACTTTACATAATATAAATAGGATTTCTTTGATGATTTTTTCTTAATCACAATTTAACTTTTTATTTAGGAAAGATATTTCCCTTTCTTTAACAAGATATCAAATTACCCCAAAATATCAACCCTTGTTTACAAAAGAAAGAGGATTAACATTCTTTTCCAATCCCTAAGCACTCAAAATACCAACCCTTGCCTTTAAGACCCGCTTATGGAAAATAAAATGGTAGGCAGACTAGACGCAGTGTGTCCAACTTCAAAGCAAGATACTTTATATATGAGTGAACCACTTCCTAAAAAGGGGTCAATCTGACATTCTTCATTGACAGTAAATATCATCATCGAAAACCCATATATGGTATTCAGTGTCTCATGACCACCACTGACAAGGAAATCAGCAGGATACCCCCCCCCCCGACTGTGCCCATATATTCAGTGTCGGAAAATGAATTGACAGAGTTTTCCACCTTATAATTCCGGTTTTGCTGTAAATAATGAACTTTTCAAAAGCTCCCACCCCTCAAAAAAATCTTCGATCAATTCCCTGGATATCATAACATCAGACAAGCTGCATATCTTTCAAACAAGGACTGGAGCCGAGATTTGAGAAATATGTAGTTGCAAAGAGATCTTTATTCTCCCAGCTGACACTCCTACAAAAGACAATATTTGTCTTTAACTTATGAATTCTGCCAGAAATCTTGTAGAACCCAAATTATTTTATCTCTTCCTCGATCGAAGAAACATAAATTTCCGAATCAACCGCCGACACATCTTCCCTAAAACTAACTTTGAGTTGTTTCAATTCCTAAGAATATACGTTCCATCCATTTCAAGACTTTTTTTAATCTCCCATACACATGCTAGGTTTATGAACTTGTTTTGTTCCCAAAAGCCAATTCTTTCCCCAAATCAGAACATTGTCCCTTTCAGACCCATATTTTGATATTTGTCATCCCCAAGAAACTATATTTATCCCAAACCAATTTTAACCTTTTTCCGACATTATCTTTTATGTTCTCCATTGTTTTTTTTGTGCTCATTTCATTAGCATCCTTAGCTAATGAACCACATTTCATATATATAATCCCTTGTGTTACTTTTGTAACAACATTTTCAGTTTATTGACATCTTCTCTGAAACACAAAGCAGAGTTTGTGAACGAATAATCATTTTTTTTTATCTTTCTTTTATTCACATTTGTATCCTGGAAAATATATTGTTCACGCCCAGCGATAACATGTTTCCTTGTGTAACACGTCATAGCCGATCAATAGCAGTAATCATCCAAAGATCAGCAGCCATGATACATCCAGCACTGCCTTTAACTGTTTGAAGGCTGACCAGTTTCTGGCAGATTATTCCATGGCAGAGCAACCTAAACTGAAAAAGAAGCCTTCTGGTGAGTCAGCTGAAATCGTCTCAGATACAATCCTACCTTTGTTCATTACTCTAATCAATCTTCATTAAAACCAATTTAATTCTACCACCACTTTTGACTCATCAATAAGCAAACAAGAACATCTTTCCACAGAATTTTGCTATAAAACATTGCACAAGTGAATATAAAAAAAGCAAAAATCATAAAAAGGCACAATACTTTCCAATTTTTATATATATATAGACATCGCATATCTATTACTGGCTATGTCTGCCAGTTTGAAAGAATGATTGAAAGTTCATGGGTCAGTAGATGTAGAACCAATGAAGTGTCTCATTCTGCACACATCTCCCTATGCTGTCCAGATTTAACCTTTCTCTAAGGTAAGATCAGATTCATATTACACACCCAGGGTATCATTCTCATGTTATCTATCTCCATGCAACACGTATCCTCAACACTCACTGGCCATGTTTCATTTCTATAGATCATCACACTTCATACACATACCTGATAGACAGTGATAATGCTTTGCTGATTAGTAATAGAAGTTCATTGAACTGACTTCAGCAACTCTGTGCTCCAATGGTATCACCAAGGTAACAAAACTTCTGAAGAACTTCAACAGCTTCACTATCCAAACATACATTCTCAACACCTGAATTCTCATCAGTCTTCATTGTCTTACACTTCTTGCACACAAACTGGTTATCATCTCTCAACCTAATTCTACTGCACTTCTTGTGTACCTAATGCTTACAAGTATCACAAAAGATTAAGACCAAAGACGACAAAACATGTCTTTTTTCAAATTCACAAAAGCAAAATACTTCTTAACAAGAAATGCCTCTTGCATTTGTCTCACGATAAATATGGCATCAGTGGTGCCTTGTCCAGGCATAAAACCAAAATGCATTTCATCCATGTTTATCCGCCTTCTTATTTGCTGTTCAATTATTCTCTCAACCACTTTCAGAACCTGATCCATCAATTTTAAGTGTGTGTAATTACCTCGATCCAGAGCTCCTCCTCCTCCTTTACCCTTGTAACAATTCACAATTGTACTAAGATACCAGTCTTTCAGAACAACCTCTTCTTTTATGATTTGCCAAGTCTGATCATCTTTATGACTGTTTCCTATGCAGCCTTCAACAACATCCTCACTAAAAATAGATTCTTATCACTTCACCGAGTTGGTGTCAGGAAGGGCATTTTTTGTTAATTGTTTTACTAATGGGTCATCACTTATAAAGGCCCAGGGGCCACTCGAGGATAAGAGTTAAAGAAATTGTCAGTTAGACGAGAGGACAATGGGTGGGATGAGCAGAAGTTTACTTAAGAGGACGGCTCAACAAGTACTTGTTTACATAAGACTTGGAGACAACCATGCTGTAGTCGGTTGGGAAACACACTTGTGGTATCTTGTTCAACAGATGAGATGTTCTGGGAAAGAAACTTTGTTCATGGAAGTTTCATTTAGTTTTTAGTAAAGAGAGAGAAATGAAAGTTCTTTTCTGTGGTTGTAGCAGATGAGTTCTTGCTGTAAATGTTTTACAGGGGATATCCGGCACAAAGATTTTGCTTCAATTAATTATGAAATATCTTCCAAAGATTGGAATCCTTGAGACTAAAACAACCAAATTACAGACAGACAGATGTTAACTATCAGCTCTGTCGCTATAATCAATGAAATTAACATTCGCAATAAAAATCAATATTACCATGATTAAGTATGAGGCCTAGCTAGAATGAAAATATTAAATTGTTTTAAATCACATTTTTCTTTCTTTCATTATTTAACTTTATAACTTCATAATTAGTTTTATGGGCTTGCATTTCGGTTTTGCTTAGTTAATAATATTATGCAAACAGTTGTTAAGAGAATTATAGAAATTTTTTAAGATTTTATGCAAAAGTTGTACTTTTTTTAAATTCACCTTTTTTTTTTTGGATGACGGTTCCTAAACTGAAAAAGAGAGGTTAATACCTATTCCAAAAATATAAAAAATTAACTGGATTTGAAGTCTGCTTGCCAATCGGTAACCATTACATTTTGAAATATTCACATTTGCATTTCTAAAAACTGACAAAATTTTGTTATGAATAAAGTTGACAATTTCATAATATATTGTAAGTCGAGAGCATTAAATTACCAAAAGATGAGATGGAAAACCAAAAAAAAAAACAGGTTTTGCAGAAATAAATGCATGGGAAAAGGTAAACAATTTTAAAGGTGAAGATTATTTAAATCAGTTTATTGATATGTACACATTCAAAATTTGGCTGTTGAATAGATAAAAGAAAATATGAAAAACTAAAAAGGCAGAAAAACTGAAGAAAAGAAAAAAAAATTAAAAGACTGATAAATGTAGGGGGTCGAGACTGAATAGTGATAGGGGAAAATAACTGAATAGTGATAGGGGAAAATAACTGAATAGTGATAGGGGAAAATAAGTGAATAGTGAGAGGGGAAAATGACTGAATAGTGAAGGGGGAAAAGACTGAATAGTGAAGGGGGAAAAGACTGAATAGTGAAGGGGGAAAAGACTGAATAGTGAAGGGGGAAAAGACTGAATAGTGAAGGGGGAAAAGACTGAATAGTGAAGGGGGAAAAGACTGAATAGTGAGAGGGGAAAAGGACTGAATAATGAGAGGGGAAAAGGACTGAATAGTGAGGGGGGGGGGACTGAATAGTGAGGGGGGGAAAAGACTGAATAGTGAAGGGGGGAAAAAGACTGAATAGTGAAGGGGGGGAAAAGACTGAATAGTGAAGGGGGGAAAAAGACTGAATAGTGAAGGGGGGAAAAAGACTGAATAGTGAAGGGGGGAAAAAGACTGAATAGTGAAGGGGGGAAAAAGACTGAATAGTGAAGGGGGAAAAAGACTGAATAGTGAAGGGGGGAAAGACTGAATAGTAGTGGGGGGAAAGACTGAATAGTAGTGGGGGGAAAGACTGAATAGTGGTGGGGGGGTTAAATTGTGGGTGTGTTGGGGGAGGGGACTGAATAGTGGGAAAAAACTGCAAAAACGAAAAATGTAAACAAAAATAATGATAAACAAATAAGATTTTGGATGTTAACTGTTATAAACTTTTATCTTTTATTTGAAGAATGATAAGTTTCATGAGAATTGAAATAGAAAACAAAATGAAAAAAAAAATCATCAACTGTAAATTGCTGAAAAAAAGTTTAGAAAAATACAGAATTCCTTATTCTCGGATAACCGATCTTAGCAACAACAACAGCAGCAAAACCGATGCGATGCAGAATCTTCTCTTCTCCAAACGACACTTCTTCTTTTGGCAACCACTTACAGCATCAGTGCACGAAATTCTTATTTGAATAAGAAACTGGAATTAAAAAATGAAAAGAAAAATAAGATTAGCAAAATGGGAAGTGCAAATCCATTTTAAATAAATGACTTTAAATACCCATAAATTTTGATACCTATCTGTCACATTTCATTCACAAAAAATATTTTTAGCACCAAGGAACAATAGAAATTGTTAGATTTGGATAGAACTGTAAGAATTCAAAAATAAAGTCAAAACAAGAACAAGAAGGTATTAGCCTAGTAATAATGATAATAAATTATATAGAATCGTCCAAGAAATTCTGTGCTTGAAACACAATTACATTTGTGTAGCCATTTACTTATGTATTGAGTAAGAGGGAAATAAAAATTCCAAAAATTATTTTAATATATTTTTTAGGATGATGATAAAAGAGTAAGTCCCAATAATTTGCCATATTAATGCCAATTTAAGCATTTCTATTTTTTCAGATTGCCATTTTCAGAGGCCAGTCAGCCATATGTTCGAAATAGCATTTTCAGAGGCCAGTCAGCCATATGTTCGAAATAGCATTTTCAGAGGCCAGTCAGCCATATGTTCGAAATAGCATTTTCAGAGGCCAGTCAGCCATATGTTCGAAATAGCATTTTCAGAGGCCAGTCAGCCATATGTTCGAAATAGCATTTTCAGAGGCCAGTCAGCCATATGTTCGAAATAGCATTTTTAGAGGCCAGTCAGCCATATGTTCGAAATAGCATTTTCAGAGGCCAGTCAGCCATATGTTCGAAATAGCATTTTCAGAGGCCAGTCAGCCATATGTTCGAAATAGCATTTTCAGAGGCCAGTCAGCCATATGTTCGAAATAGCATTTTCAGAGGCCAGTCAGCCATATGTTCGAAATAGCATTTTCAGAGGCCAGTCAGCCATATGTTCGAAATAGCATTTTCAGAGGCCAGTCAGCCATATGTTCGAAATAGCATTTTCAGAGGCCAGTCAGCCATATGTTCGAAATAGCATTTTTAGAGGCCAGTCAGCCATATGTTCGAAATAGCATTTTCAGAGGCCAGTCAGCCATATGTTCGAAATAGCATTTTCAGAGGCCAGTCAGCCATATGTTCGAAATAGCATTTTCAGAGGCCAGTCAGCCATATGTTCGAAATAGCATTTTCAGAGGCCAGTCAGCCATATGTTCGAAATAGCATTTTCAGAGGCCAGTCAGCCATATGTTCGTAATAGCATTTTCAGAGGCCAGTCAGCCATATGTTCGAAATAGCATTTTCAGAGGCCAGTCAGCCATATGTTCGAAATAGCATTTTCAGAGGCCAGTCAGCCATATGTTCGAAATAGCATTTTCAGAGGCCAGTCAGCCATATGTTCGAAATAGCATTTTCAGAGGCCAGTCAGCCATATGTTCGAAATAGCATTTTCAGAGGCCAGTCAGCCATGTGTTCGAAATAGCATTTTCAGAGGCCAGTCAGCCATATGTTCGAAATAGCATTTTCAGAGGCCAGTCAGCCATATGTTCGAAATAGCATTTTCAGAGGCCAGTCAGCCATATGTTCGAAATAGCATTTTCAGAGGCCAGTCAGCCATATGTTCGAAATAGCATTTTCAGAGGCCAGTCAGCCATATGTTCGTAATAGCATTTTCAGAGGCCAGTCAGCCATATGTTCGAAATAGCATTTTCAGAGGCCAGTCAGCCATATGTTCGAAATAGCATTTTCAGAGGCCAGTCAGCCATATGTTCGAAATAGCATTTTCAGAGGCCAGTCAGCCATATGTTCGAAATAGCATTTTCAGAGGCCAGTCAGCCATATGTTCGAAATAGCATTTTCAGAGGCCAGTCAGCCATATGTTCGAAATAGCATTTTCAGAGGCCAGTCAGCCATATGTTCGAAATAGCATTTTCAGAGGCCAGTCAGCCATATGTTCGAAATAGCATTTTCAGAGGCCAGTCAGCCATATGTTCGAAATAGCATTTTCAGAGGCCAGTCAGCCATATGTTCGAAATAGCATTTTCAGAGGCCAGTCAGCCATATGTTCGTAATAGCATTTTCAGAGGCCAGTCAGCCATATGTTCGAAATAGCATTTTCAGAGGCCAGTCAGCCATATGTTCGAAATAGCATTTTCAGAGGCCAGTCAGCCATATGTTCGAAATAGCATTTTCAGAGGCCAGTCAGCCATATGTTCGAAATAGCATTTTCAGAGGCCAGTCAGCCATATGTTCGAAATAGCATTTTCAGAGGCCAGTCAGCCATATGTTCGAAATAGCATTTTCAGAGGCCAGTCAGCCATATGTTCGAAATAGCATTTTCAGAGGCCAGTCAGCCATATGTTCGAAATAGCATTTTCAGAGGCCAGTCAGCCATATGTTCGAAATAGCATTTTCAGAGGCCAGTCAGCCATATGTTCGTAATAGCATTTTCAGTGGCCAGTCAGCCATATGTTCGAAATAGCATTTTCAGAAGCCAGTCAGCCATATGTTCGAAATAGCATTTTCAGAGGCCAGTCAGCCAAATGTTTGAAATAGCATTTTCAGAGGCCAGTCAGCCATATGTTTGAAATAGCATTTTCAGAGGCTAGTAAGCCATGTTTGAAATAGCATTTTCAAGGACAGTCAGCAATATATTTGAAATATGTGGAGTCGGAGTGAGTCTGATATTTCAGGAGGAGTCGGACTCGTAAGATTGGTAGGAGTCAGATTTTTTTTAATCTCCGAAGAATCAACATAGAGTCTGAATATTGGAAGACTTTAAAATAAGGAGTTTCATATTTTGGAATTCATGCAGTTAGTCGCAATTTATAGAATCCTAGGAGTTAGACCTTTTATCTTCCAACTCCACTACACTGGTTCTCAGCATCTGTTTTTAGTAAATTAACTGAAGTTTCCACAAGTCCCACTCGTAAAAACAGTAATCATAACAAGATTTTATATTCAATCGAATAAATTATATAAATAACTGAGGGATTTTATTTCTAAGATTATAGTTCAAATCTGTCACCCACTAGTCGAGTGCTTTAAGCTAGTTTCAATAATTTCAAAAATTTACTATAAAAATTATATATATATATATATATATATATATATTTATTTTAATTTGGAAAAATAAAATATATATATATATTTATTTATTTTAATTTGGAAAAATAAAAAAAATATATATATATATTTATTTATTTTAATTTGGTAAAATAAAAAATTTAATAATTTTTTTCCTTTAGGTTCTTTGATACCAGAGGGTCGTGTTAGAAAATTAATGTTTTCCTTCAATTTACAGGGGAAAATGATATATTCCACTTCTGCATTTAAACGTTAAATTCAAACAATAAATTACTTTCTAATTGACAGTTTTAATTTTGCAAAATTACTTCAAAATTTTAAGTTTCACAAATAAACACATTTTAATCTATTATTAATCAATGAAATAATACTCACATGGTTACTGTGATAATTCGAAAGTAAGTTTTAAGTCTTTAAACCGTGGCAACGAAACTGGTTTTCGACTCATGAGGAATGTGACTAATTACACAGCAAGATAACAAAAAAACATGATTGGGCAAAAAAACTAGAAAAACTTAATGGCCATTTTGCACATCAAATATCAACATGGTAGATGGTCTTTCGATGTTCCAGCAACCTCCTGCATGTGCGGGAGATTGCTAGTTGTCTTGGCTTTCTATTTGCCACTGAATTTCACTCTCTTATGGTGAATAATTTGTTGGAATATGCGCTAGCTCAACGGAGCACAATTAATGATTTGTTTGCACTGGTATCCACCTTTGCCTTGATGAGACCAATAATGACTTATTGTAGGACACTATGGACAACCAGTTTCATATGTCTAATGAGATGGGGGGGGGGGAATAATCGAATGCTTCCTTCCAAAGAATAAGTTCTGTGAAGTGAAGCATGTTTTCACAGAAATAGTCTTAAGTGCACAAATCGATAGTCAGCATTTTTTTTCAATAGGCAATTCCAAGTGAGGAGATAATGGCAGCAGCTTTCATGACAAAGAACCGAAATTGAAATCTCAAGACACAAAAAAGTTCCATTCAATAAAGGAAAAAAATAAATAAATGTCAGAGATAGAAAATGTTGATTAAGAAAAGGTTGATTGTTATTATAATAACTTGGATAAATAATTGATAACATTAAAATAGTTTCAATTTTTTAACCAATTTATTGTTATAAATAACCATTTTAATGAGAAACAGAAAATGTTGTAGGTTTTTATTTTTTTAAATCTGGTATATATAATCATGTCGGTAAATTTTTAAGGTAAGTTCTGATAAGATAAAGCAAAAATAAACTTTACATTATTGAAGTACATTTAGTGAAAAAAAAACTAAAAAGAAAAAAAAACGAAAAAGAAAAAGGAAAACAGAAAGAAAACAGAAAAAGGAACAGAAAAGGAAAAAACAGAAACAGAAAAAAAGAAAAGAACAGAAAGAAAAAGAAAAACAGAAGAAAAAACAGAAAAAGAAAAAGCAAACAAAAAAGAGAAAAAAAATAAAACAGAAGAAAAAAAACAGAAGAAAAATAGAAAGCAGTTCACTTCAATTCCCCTCCAATACAAAACAGCTAAAAGAAAAAGATCCAAAAACAAAAAAAAAAAACAGAGACAAAGACAAAAGACGACCCCCCTCTCCCTACAAAAATAAAACAAATAATGGATCCAGTCCAAAGAATGGACAACAAAAGGAACAAGGAATAAAAGAATAAAAAATTTAAAACAATTAAACGGGGGGGGGGGGGGGGGGGCAATGAATTGATAGGAACTTTTGCAAAAGAAACCATTTTAATTATCAACAACTTACCTATAAGGATAACCATGATACTTGGAGCGAAAAATGGACAGCAACATGCTAAAGAAGAAGGCCACACAGGCAACTCCAACCAAAGCCATAACTAGGTGAAGAAGACAGTTTTTTTATTAGTTAAACAAAAAAGACAAGTTTCAATTTCCTAAAAGCATGCAAAATACACTTATCACAAAATTTAAAAATGTTAAACTTTGAATAAATAGGATTTCTGTGCGAACAATTTTTAACTTAATACCATTTCATTCACTTCTGCCACAACATTATAAATTACTTCCTGTACCTTTAAACAATCATCTTTTTGTTTATAAAAATCAGACTTTTTTTGGTTGTTCTGGAAAGCTATACTTATACTAATCTCTCTTCCCTGAACACTAGACGAGTCTAATAATACTAATGATATACTCTGAGACTTTTTCACCCATTCCTTTCACGGTTTTTCTCTTTGTTCCTTCTTCTGCTACTGGCTTCTTTGATACTAAATTTGTGTTTCTTCTTTTTCTAACACATTTTCGAACATCTGTCTGAGAATTACTTATCTGTTATATTCTACAGCTACACCTCCATTGTCACTGCCGGTTTAATATTAGACTTGGTTAATGTTCAGAAGAGAGAAAGAAGATTGGTCCCTCTGTAATTAGCTATTTTCAATCCAGCCTGATTTGGTAAACAGAGGAACTTATCCAGTTGTGAAAAGTAAAATAAAAAAAGATTATTCACTGCACCAAAGAGAAAGGCTTAAAATCTACCATTGATGCCTTAGTCACACTAAACATTAGCATAGAGCTGAAGGAGCAGTATGAAATGATCATTGGTTTAACTTGCTTTAAACTCAGCATAAAGGCATAAGCCCGAAACTATTGTTTATTTATGAAAATTAGGCTTATATTTATGGATAGCTCAAATTTTAATTCATTTTCATCTCGACTGAACACTAATAATACTAAAGTGGCAGTGACAATGGGGGTATATGTGTAGAATACAAACTTCACTTTAAATTCAGCCTTGTGCCATACACTAAACCATCAAAAGTAGTGATTTTTTTTTTTTTTTAAACATTTTTATGGTTGTACTGTTGTTGGCAAATAAACTTCCAAGTGTTTAACTCATGAATAAAAATGACTATTTTCGACTAACTTTTTTATTTTAAATATATCTATATAGCAAATAAAACTACAAGCATTAATTTATGACTAGCAGAGCTATTCAACGTTTTCCCTGGGATATGGATACAAAAATAGAATATTTAAAAATAGTGTGTGCAACATCTTTCTCTTCCACGTTACACATCCTCAGTCACATGACTTTTTAAACACATCTGTCTTTCCGACTGCCTCTCCCTCTCATGCATAAACTATGGCAACTGGTTCAATATAAGAGAAAGAGAAAAACACAAGAGCAAAGAAGAAAAGGATTAAGTAATCAACAGCTGATTGTTTGACCTAGGTTCAGTGAGGTTTTTTTTTTTCAAACATTTACCAATAAGAATGAAAGTAACCTGATCAACTAACGTGGCTGACCGACAGCAGCAGGCCATTGTTTAGATCATGAGCAAGCATCAAATGGGCTGATCAGATAAAAAATGAGAAGCTGTGGATGGAGACCAAGATGGTAGAGGTGGTTGACGGATCAGCCACCTTGCTCGAAGGATGGACGTCTGATGGTCATAGATGGTGACCAAGTTGTTGACAATCAACATCCAATGTCCGCTCGGACGATCAGCAACAAGTTGGCACAATTCACATTAACAAGAATTTGGATAAAATTGGACTAGCCTGGGTCATTTGTTGTGATCTATGCTGACCAGACACTTGCCATTGATGACCAATCAAATAAAGGATAAAAATAAAGACATGTAAATTATCAAAAATACATTTTTGTATTGAAAATGTGATGCTTTCATACAATCCTACCGCCATGAAAAAAATGTCTTTATTTAAAAAAAAAATTTTAAAAACAGCCAATTTTTGGAATGAATATGTCAAGTCATAAATTCTTAGAATTTCGATACATTTAGATAAAATAATGTTTCTCAGTTTTTATTTTATTTTTTATTTCATTTAAAAGGTTACCTGTATCATGATGGTTTCCAGACAGGCTTGTCTATATTCAACTAAAAATTATTTGTATTTTAATAAATAAAAAATTTGGGAAATTTAATTGAATAATTAAATTCGAACAAAATCTAAAAAAAAAAAAAAATTTTTTTTAATAGCTTCACGAAACAGTCAAATCACAAAAACTACTTTTCTTTTCTCAAAACGTGTTGAGATTCTAAAAGTGTTTGACTATTGTAATATTCAATCCAAAAATAAGCCTATCCGAGAAAAAAAAAAAAAAGAAAAAAAAAAAAAAAAAAGATATTTTCATCATGGGGTTTTTATTACAAAGATACACAGAAAAAGTTATTTAAGGAAGAAAAAAAAATAGACTTACTTTTTTTCTTGCCTGGATCTCCTTTTAAATTGTTTGCTTCATTTAGAAGAATAAAACCTATTACAACTGCAGCATCTTTTGGTGAAGTTAAGGAATAAACTTTCAAATGAATAAATTAAAAACAAAAAAAAGCATATCACACAATTATTTTGACTTGTAGTAATCACTGATAGCCCAAAAGAGGTAACTCTTTAAATTCCTTTTTAAAAAGAAATTTCAGTTATTTACCATTTCTTAGCAAGAA
This sequence comes from Sepiola atlantica, assembly GCA_963556195.1. NCBI lineage: Eukaryota > Metazoa > Mollusca > Cephalopoda > Sepiida > Sepiolidae > Sepiola > Sepiola atlantica. The sequence goes on along the minus strand of OY744521.1, from coordinate 92,409,721 downwards.
AAAAAACGTTAGATATGTAACATTTTGTAAAAATTTGGAGATTATTCAATTAAAAAAAGGGTAACGGTTAAAAGGGTAAAGAGAAATTTAAAAAAAAAAAACAGAAAAGAAATGGGAAAAAAAAAACAGAAAAGAAATGAAAAGAAATGAAAAAAAACGGAGAAGAAATGAAAAAAAAAACGGAAAAGAAATGAAAAAAAAAAAACGGAAAAGAAATGAAAAAAAAAAAACGGAAAAGAAATGAAAAACAAACGGAAAAGAAATGAAAAACAAACGGAAAAGAAATGGAGAAAAAAAAACGGAAAAGAAATGGGGAAAAAAACGGAAAAGAAATGGAAATAGAAAAGATATATAAAAAAAAAGAAATGAAGAAATGGAGAAAAACAGAATTGAAAAAAAAAACAAATGAAAAAAACAGACAAAAAAACAGAAAAAAGTTATTCTCTGTATGTATTTTTCTTTGGTCAACTGTGATATTATGTTGATCAGTGGAGATAGAGTAAAAAGGTATTTAAATGAATTTACTGATACAAGATATCTAAAAGAGCAAGGAAAAAGATTGAAAACATTCTAACCCTGTGCGCTCAATAAGAGGTTAAGTTTAAAATTGCTAGAATGTAACCAATTATGACAAAAGATACTTAAAGAAGGTCAAAAGTTACAATGACCAAAACGTTGTGCATATAACAACCCTGATCAGGATAGCAGTCCAAATGATGTAATTAATTTGCATTATTTCAATAATTATACATTCTTAGTTTATTACAGATGCCACTAATTTATAACCAACTGAGCAAAAATAAAATTTAGTTTCTGCAAGATTATACAAAAACAAATAGTACAGAAAAATTACTTTATAAAAATTATTATTCTAGATATCATATATACTTGTGTATAATGGATTATAAATATCTGACATTTTATTTACTGAAACGTTGTGTATCTATATATTGTGTTTAACAGGAAGTCCCACTTATATTTATATACATTTAACAGATGTATACAATTTGTGGCTCGAGACAATCACAAATTACATTGGAGGAAAATGTAGATCTCCTGACAGGATTTGAACCTACATCCATGAACGCAGCATTCGAAATCGAGACTTACTGTTAAATACAATGTATCTGTTTTCTAAAACGTTTCCTTAAATAATATAAGTATTTATAATACAGAATGTATGTTTACATTTCAGATACAAAACTAAAGAGTAGAAAATTCAGCAAATTCTTCTAGGAAAGATGATGTAGTTCTTTAAGTATAATTTGGCTTCAGTCTGACTGCTTGCCTACATCGCTCATTTGGCTAAAGAGCATGTTCTGTCTATTAAAACAACCTCTATGTAGACCCAGGTTTGAATCCTGCTGATCATCTGCATTTTATTTTGCAAGTAATTTACAATTATTTCAAACCACAAGTTGTGTGTGTGTGTGTGTGTAATAATCATCCACAGACACTTGTTGTGTAGTGAAACAACTCGTCAGTGTAGCTAGACATAGCAAGTGCATCAACCCTGTGATTCGAACCTCTAATCGCCTGAGCTAACAAACCAGCTATTGTTGTTGTCTGTTACAGCATGTCAACCCGCTTTGGCTCATTTTTATGCCGAACTCGTACATGTTTTTGTATACGATTGATTTGTAGATAAATTTGAAGAGATTTTTATTACAAACAACACCAGGTCTTCCCAAATGGTTACCCATTTAGTATCGACCAGGCTCAATACATGATTATAGCCTTATACCAGCTACTGTGAGTGGCTGAAATATATCACTTTATATGAATTTTTATTCATTGTTTACATTTTTACAATATTCATAACCTAGAAGATTCACTTAAATATATATATATATATATATATATATATATATATATATATATATTTAATATTCGGTACAGAAAATCAGTACAACATCAGTACCATTGGTTTCAAGCTCAGAAGGTGTTTACCTCCCGGCTATCTTCAGCTTTGTTGTCACTTGGTAGAGAAAATTGAGGTAAACACCTTCCGAGCTTGAAACCAATGGTACTGATGTTGTACTGATTTTCTGTACCAAATAATAAATAAATATTACTCTTAATTTTGATTTTCTCAATTAATTGAGCACTCTACTGGGATTTTTCCTACCATCTTTCAAAAGAAGTTATATATATATATATATATATATATATCTGTATGTTATGCATATTAAAAATTCATATTGCTAATGCAATTTTTTTCTTTATCCTTAAACTTAAGAAAAGCGTAAGTTTACCACAGTACTGGTTTCTTCCTGGTGAAATATTGAGTTACTCAGAATATGTTTGATAGGGTTATTTAATTTGATAGATAAGGCTTGCCTCCAAGGTCAGGTAGACAAATGTGCAAGTTGCAGATAGTTTATTGACAGTGAGGAGACAGATATTAGATATAGAAACATAGTCAGTTACGGACAAAAAGTTAAAGAGAATGGATTAAAATGTCGTCAGGATAAATAAGGGACAATTTAGGCCTAATCTTTGAAGATTAGAAGACCAGTAGAAAGTCTTAACCAAGGAAAATGCATTCATACATAAATAAAAGTAGCAAAAATATGCGACCAGAGGGAGTATATATGACTAATGAACATATACTACACTACACCCCCCCCCCCAAAGGTGAAGGTATGCCTGGGAGAATGCTATAATGAGAACAGATACATTATCCCCTGTGAAAAAAAGGAGGTAATACCTGATAGGATAGTATCATCAGGAATTAACATATACTACACTGCCCCCTCCTCCAAAGAAGGAGGTAATGCCTGGGAGGATAGTTTCATGATCACAGAACAGATATTACACTACCCCTCCATCCTGAATTGAGCATTGAACAATAGTAATAGTATAGTTTCAGCTAAATTTCCATTAATAGAAGTAATAGTATAGCTACGGCTTCAGAGAGCTACCAAATATCCATTAGTAACAGATATATAGTTAAGAGTAAATCGCTGTTGTCTCCTATTCTTTTGTGTGTGATCTTTATTCCAGCGACCAACCCGAGACTATATTATCAGCCGCAGGTCAGAGGAGCGACCAACAAACATAAGCTGACTATGTTACACCTGCAATGTAAACACTATCCTCCAATTTACTTACTTGTATTGGTTATCACTGAGGTCGGATTGAGCCAGCTTCCCCCCAAGCGTGTACAGCATCTCTGACCATCGCCGTTCCTGAGCTACGTCACACGATATAGCGAGCCAATACAGATTCCATAGTCAAAGACCAATTACTTGTGAGCCTGATAGTGCTACCAGGTCGTCTTTGATTGTCACCGTCCAGGTCTTCAATTGATTGCCCACCAGGTAGAGAAGAGGGGGGGGGTTAAGAACCTTGTGGATGAGCTCTCCCTCTGGGTGCTGAGCTGCATGCCAAAACCATCTTAGATGGCGTTGGAGAAGGACGGACAACAAGGGTCGAAGATTCTCCAATTTGAACAACATAAATGTTCAATTAGTTCTACTGTACTTAGTTTCCAGTTGAATATAAGTAAATAATCAATATATTCATAGAGGCAAAACGAATAACAAAAACCTTCTAATATTTCCACATTGAACATTATAATTCAATAATAGTTTTGTTTATCAACAGACAATATGACACAATCTGTTGAATATTACAAATTTTGACAGATAAGTAGAGTAGCACAGGATGATGTAAACATAGAAATAAAATAGACACTTTCTAAAAGGAATACAAAATTATGAGTAATGGTAAACGTTACTATTGGTGATATTTTGGTTTACATACTCATATGTGACCTATTTGCGTTAAAAAATGTAATATTTAATATAGGATATAAGCCTGTGAAGTTACCGTAAAGATTGGTCGTGAGTAAAGTAAAAAGGGGTCAGACATCTTGTTTAGTCACAAGTAAGGTACCTAACCAGCTGTCCATGAGTTACTTTGCTTAGAACCAATATTTACAGTAATTTAACACACTTATATCTTCCATTAAATATTAATTTTTTTCATGCAAATAAGTCACAAATGAGTAGTAAACCAAAATAAATTGCTTTTAACTAATTTCCAACTGCATTTGCTTTAAACTAATTTATGTCACCTATATTAATGTTTACCTGAGACAGTATTAGGGCTCGAAACTGATTTTTTAAACCAGTTTTCATATGGTTACTAAAACGAAAACAGATTTTCATCTTCGTAATTTATTGTTTTCCTTTGAAGAAATATCGGAAGTGCTGTCAGTCAGCCTTTACCCAGTTGAATGCTGTCTGTTTCATTGAAACAGATTGCAACATATCAATTTCATATCTTGGTTGCATTGTTATCACAAAATACATTTTTCTCATATTCTGATTCGTGTTTTATGTATAAACATTTTATGCACGTTCATTCCTTTACAATAAGTCAAATGTCGTAGTCTACAACAGTGTGACAATTTAAATATCATAGACTCGATTGCTCTATGTTGAAACTGGTGCACAAATGAAAAAAAAAATCCCAATAAAAAATTCATTTATAATTACTCATGTTTTTTTCTTTCATTGCATTTTTAATTTCATTCGATTTGTACAGTTTTTAACATGAAATGTGTGAGGATGCGAATATTTGCAATCCAGATGACATTTTAATGTTTTGCACACTTGGTGTTAAAAATAGTGCATAAATGAAATGTATTTTTACACTCCTACAGGTAAGGACTGGTTCCATAAATGGATCGTTTTACTGTAAGTTTGAATAACATAATAATATACTGCTCTAAATCTGCCAAAACTGTTTTTTATAGTTTTGAAAATGACATTTAACCTTTCAATGATTTTTGTTTCAAATATGACACATTCAAACAAAATGCCTATTTAATATAATATTCAACGAAAATGTGTCAAATTGCAACTTGTTTCACATCTGCAACGAGCCCGTTGGCAAGTGTGAGTAAGTATTAGTATGATGTTGCATCAGCACACCCACTAAATAGATAATCAGTATCTTCGATGCCAAACCAATATTAAAAATATAGCATTTAAGGGTTAAACTCGGTTTTGAGAATTATTGTTTGTTTTTGTTGCGAGCTCTCGTAAGTATTTTCTGAAACAAATATACCTAAAACACTCTTGGGGATCAAAGCTACACCTACAAAAGGCTTAATAGATTTTTGTTGAGTAGTTAAACGAGTCGAAAGAAAGGGGTATTAGTGAAAGATGAAGAAAACAACAGAATTGAAATTAATTTTACTTTTTATTAACTGCAAATATTTATATCATTTTCTTTTCACATTTATTGCCGAGTTTTAATATGTGTGGACGTGCATTATTTTGAAGTTGCAAAGTTACACTATTACCATGTACGCGTGCATGTAACCCTTGCAATGGCACCATATCGGTCCAAAATGACGTTAGTTATCTCACATCTTGCCTCTTGTGCTGCTTGTTTACAACTCCATGGAACTGTATTTTTGGTTAGTGATGTTTTTCTTTCTTTGTTTTTTTTATCAAAGTCTAGAGACTCCGAGACTGGTTTCAATAAATCTTGCAGAAAGCATTCCGATGGTTAATGAACACTTGGTTACTTTGTAATTGTGAATTAGTCATATGACTTGCTTTTGTGGACATACTTGTAGACAATGGTTCTATGTAATTTCCCTTTCCCCTTTTATGTAAGCGTAGCTTTAAGAAGGGAAAAGAAAGTGAATGAAAGAGAAAAAAGGAAAGAGTGAAGCAAAACAAGAACAGGAGGAAAGGCAGAGGCTTAACATGCCATCAACCTATTTTGTTTTGTCTTGTTTTACTGAGCGTACTACAGTTTTCATCTGATATAAACACTGTTTTCCGACTCTCAAACGATTAACTTTCGAAATTAAGATGCTTAAAACATTCTAGAAGATCGAAGAAACATATACAAAGAATTTCGCAAATTTTTATACAGTAATTTTCACATTAAGTTTGAGTTTCAGCTCATTGACGTTAAGACTGCCTCTAAAAAGCCACGTTTAAAACACTTGTGGTAATCAAAGATACATTTATAGAAAATTTTAATGAATTTTTGTCGTGTAGTTTTAATATGATGCGGCAAATTATCAATAGAGATACACAAGTTTCTTGTTCATTAAAATTACTTACAACTAATAGTTTGAGATTGGAAGGCAGGTTCTTTTTTTGGGGGGGGGTATGAAAATCGCTCTAGAGAAGGCATAAAGCCACTTGCTGTAAGGAGCTAAAAAAATACTACTTCACGGTCAAAAGCTAGCCAACAATAAGTGTTAGATGGATAGATTTTGACCCAGAAAACAGCAATTCTCACCTCTTTGTCAGAAACATCGCTCATGGAATGTGACGACTAAAAGACAAAATAAGGTCGAAGAGAAAGAGCTTCTCTTAAGTTGAGAAATAAAAACTATCAACAAATACAAAAATCAAGGGTCAACTGATCACAAGTTTCTACAGTAGTTCGGTACCCAAATTAAAACGACTCGACCTGAAGCAGTTTTAAGTACTTTGTTTTGAAAGTCTGCAGAGATTTTTAACCTTTCATTGGTGGTTTGTTCAGTGGCACTAAAAATAAACAATGAATTACGTTTGTTTTTAAATATGTTGCTCTTGACATGCTTGATAGGAAATAGAAGAAAAATATTTGTATTATTCAGACCAGGGGTTTTGGAAGGAGTCTGAGTCGAACTCATAAGAATGCTAAGAATAAACAGACAGTAGAATTATCGGAAGACTTTAAAATCAGGAGTCGGAGTAAGATATTTTGGAATCGTCAGAATTTGGAGAATCCTAGAAGTCTGAGTTGGGTCTTATATTTTTCGACTTTGTAACCTGATTCAGACTAATATTCTCATCTTGGTTATTGTTTTTACGTTTCGGCTGATGTAACCACTGACCTTTTTCAGATGCATCTTTTAAAACTTGGGAATCTTTATGCTATTTTGGCCGAAATATAGAAATAACAATCAAGATGAGAATAATACAAATTATCAATCCTCATCTCAAAAACTCAAACACAAAAAATATTTCATTTTAGATGCTATCATTAATCTCATCAAAAAAGATTTTTAATTGCTAAAAACATATAACATATAAAATGAAAAGATATTTTTCTCATAAACCTGATTTAATCAGGAATAGAAAAAATATAAAATCCACATGAGAGACTGAATTGATTTTGATGACGTCAAATAATTAGAATGGAGCAGGGTGGGAAATAATTTTAATTTCAGTCTGTTAGTAGTAGTAGTAGTAGTAGTAGTAGTAATAAAGTCTAGATTGAAAATACAATTTATAACTTAATGAAGAACACAATTTTAAGCGCGCACACACACACACACATGCATTAATACACACAAAATTAAATACAAATTTTATTAGCATCACAAGCAAAATTATGCAACCAGAAGTCACATTTTTGCTAGTATATCACTAATCCCCCCCCCCAAAAAAAAAAATAAAGGAGAAGGTAATGCCTAGGTGGACCGTATCATGACAAACGAACATATACTACACTATCCCAACCCAAAGGAGGAAGTAATGTGCGAAAGGATGGTTTCTTGACAACAGAACAGATATACTACCCCCTTTGAATAAAACATTGAGAAGATCTGTATAAACAGCAGTTTTGTGACACAAAATGGTATGACGTCATGAGCTGTGATTTGATGATTGTTGTTCCTTTATTGTTCACGGATGTGAGTATTTATTTACTCCTCTCCAGGAGTTAGGCACAAGGCCAGTTTTAGCTTACTCCCACAAATAAGATGTGACCCAAGGTCGGGTCAGGAAAGTGGGGTTTGAAAAGTCAGCGCCCGAGAGGTGAGCACTCTGGCCATTAAAAATTGCCTGGGCAGCCCCGTCGGCATTCCCTGGTAGGGGCGCCTTACTCCTCCCCAGGGGAGGCGAAGTCTGGGAGGGTGGACCTCCTAGAACTGCACAGGACAGATCCATACACCGGCGTAAATCAAGCCCCGAAGGCCAAGACAATACCAGTCTATGGGGTGCAGTATCCATCGGAAAAGATACTACACTTTGATCTTAGCCAAAAGGCCAAAAAAAAGCTGAAATCAAGACGAATTTCCGAGGTGGGACATATAGAGGGCAGCACTAAAAAACAACTTTCTTTCTAAACAACTCCAATCAGTTTAAACTAAGAAAGTAAAAATTAAGAGAAAGACACTGGGTATGTTTGGGTGGGGGAGGGCGATACAAGTCATTCTTTGATGAAATAAAAGTCATCAAACTCCCCAACCTCCCATCATGAATCGTTTGAAGTCTTAGCCTACAGGAAAAATTACCATTTTCAATTTTCAGAGAGAACTGTTATGACATAAGAGGGAAAGGGAAGGCAAGACAAGACAGAGAGAGAAAGAGAGAAAAAAACAAGAAAAAAGATAAAGAGAAAGCAGAAGAAAGAGAAATAAAATCCAACCAAAGAGCAAAGAAAAATAAGGAGATAAGGCTCTAGTGATTTTGCAGAAATCCGCTTTCCTTCATAAAAATTTTTTTTTGAATAAAACAAAAAACACAAACGAATTTTAACAAAAAACGGTGAACTCGTTCATGGGAGGCTCTAGTGCTTTAAGCAGATATCCACTTTTTCTGGATTAAAAAAAAGGAATTCTGCCCAAAAGTGGAAAATTCCCCCATGATTGTTGTTACTTTTTAGTAGAAGTAACAAAACTTTCGTCCCCCCCCCCCCTCCGTTAGCATTTTGTACTCATTGAATCCTAGGTTTGAACTAATTTTTTCTAAACTGGCTGATATTTCTCAACATCTTCAAGGGAAATTACTTTTGTCAGATGACAGTTCAATTGTCTTGAATTTTGTTGTCACTACTGCTACACGAGTCAACATGTGCATTTTGTTTCTAGCTGAGAAAATTTGTTAAGGAACCAAACATTCTCAAGTGTTCTGACTGGTATTTATAAATAAATAAATAAAACACAACCCAAAAATATAAGCTGAAATATGCCATCTTGTTTGTTTTGTTTTTCTTTTTAGGTTAAGACCATTTGTGAGAAGTCAAGATTCCACTCACCAATGCAGAGATCACTTGAAAGTTCAATTGCGAAAACAGAGAAAACCTATCAAAAAGGCCAATACTCTAACTTCCCACTTTCAAACAAGAACCAAGTTCAAAATAGTACGAGAATCATAACAAAATATGAAAAAGGAAGAAAATGAAAAGTACGTGTGAAGTGTTGGTCCTCGTTACACAAAAACAACTTTATGAAGAGTGAATCGTGCAACGTAATGACACTTTAATAATAATATAAAACTCAAGCAATCAGATTTTACTCTAATAAAAAGAAAGCACAAAGAAAAAAAATCTTTAAAAGAGTAGGCACATAAAACCTACCTTTATTTAGACTAGCAAATGCATGCGCCCTCCAGATACCAAAAAACAGCAACCAGGAAAAACAAGAAAAAAAAATCAACAAAAGAAAACCTTAAAAATAGGGCTGTGAGGTAGGTACATAAAACCTACAATTTAGATTCCTTTATTTATACTAGTGATAGTGGTGCATCATGATGGCAGACTGGACTCTGCATGCAGTGTTCCAGTTCTGCCAGAGTTTTTGCAGTATTTTCACTAATAGCCTTGGAAAAGTCAGGAATCCATATGTCCTATCTCCAGCTATGGGTTAAATAATAGGGTAGTAGATTAGACTTTCAAGACCTGGTAGGGAAATTAATTAATTAAAAAGAAGAAAAACTTTGAAATAACACCACCTCGCAACCTGCAGACGTTAAGTATGCCGAGTACAACCAAACTTCTATATCAATAGATGCAGAAAGGGAACTTCTTTAAACCAGCTAATAGATTCACCCTCTGGATATAAAAAAAAACAAGCCGCGCATGCGTGGTCCCTCTCTGTATGTGACTCAATGTGGCAAGTGTAAAATGCAATAAATTTGGGCAATTTGGGGCATTTTTGACCCCCTGGGGGCGCGAACCAGAATTTTTCTGAGGTCAAGGATGCTTATTTTATATCCAGAAAAAAAACCTATACATTTTGTCCAAGTTTCAGAGAAATTGAATGGATGGATGAAAAGTTATGGGGCAAAAAATGTCATTTTTTGCCATTTCGGGGGCGTTTGACCCCCTGGTGGGGCTAACCAGATTTTTTTTCAAAAATCGGAGAATGTCACTTTCTAACCTGACCAAAGTTACAACTTCATGCAAAATTTCAGAGAAATTCAATGGATGGTTGCGGAGAAAAATCCGGACAGACGGACGGACGGACATGCCTCAAAACATAATTTTTATAAATCGGGGGACCAAATAAGTCACCAGTAAAAACTAAACAAAATAAAACCTTTAAAAATAAAAATGTGGGTGGAATAAACACATAAAACCTACTATTTAAATTTCTTATTTCGTCTAGCAAATATATGCATACTCCGGATGTGAATAATTTTCTAAATACATATTAAGAGATTATAGCTATTTACTCACTCTTTTTGAGGTTTTATTATAAAATGTATACACAAAGATGTTGCTTATGTATATGAAAATAGAAAAATAATACTGAGCAACTATTTATTAAAATTCGTTTTTAAAAATGATTATGCAAATTAACCAATTTACTCTAGTCAACATAAACACTGCATATTAATAATACATACTAATGAATACATCTAACTCAATATGTATAAGTCTGTAGTATCAATATTAAAATAAGACAGTAACCTGTGTTTAGAGTTTTGTTTTTTAATCTTTAAGAAATGTGACAGTTTTGGTTAGAGACAGACACCATATCTACATTATAAAATTTTAATTAAATTTCTACTTAAAAATGTTAGTAAATTGTATTAGCATAAACAAAAATCTAAATTATAAGATATTAGTATTGAGGATAATTTCTCCAAAACAACATGTTTAGCACAACCCCTCCACAAAAATTCATACTCCAACTGTTAACTATTTTTTTTTTAAATAAATAGAGAATTTAATAGTCCAAGTAAGAAGCTTTAAAAAGAAATATATATAGATATAGATATAGATAGAGAGAGAGAGACAGACAGACAGACAGACTCGCTGGAATACTCATCCAAGAACAGGTTAATAATATTAAGACATCCTTGGGCTCATCAATAATTGGAAGAAGTTGGCATCAAAATACTTCAAATCAATCTAAAACATACTGCAATGATGGAAACAGTGAAAAATAAAGCTTACACAACTGAAGTTATGAACTTTGAAAAAGTCCAAGTTAATTTTTTTTTAATTTTGAATTTTTTTAAATCTATTAATGTGTCTTAAAATGATCAAAATTTGCTCAAATATTTAACAGTCGCATAATTTAGTGTCTTCTAACACTGATTTAGATATTAAAATCAGAGTTTAAATATTTTCAGTGGAGGTATATGCTCCCCCAGGGATCCCTATAAAAATTTCAAGAGTTTAACTCTCAAATACTTTAAAATCAACCATACTACTATGGTGAAAACTGTGTGAGAATAGAACTTACACAACTAAAGTTATGGGCTTAGAAAGTTAATTTTGTCAAGTTAATTCCCTATTAAAACAAAAGTAAAGTGATCAATCCTAGCCGAGATGTAGGGGAGGGCACCACTCCTTTCTCAGGATTACTCCACTTACCCATGATCCTCATAAATGATCCTTATAATACAAAGTGTTTAGCAAAGGGGCATCGATTATGATTTCTTTTAGTCTTTGGTATGATGCGACCAATGATTGAAGACCAGTCTCTCAGCCCATTAGCAAACACTCTAAGCATTATGCCAAACAGAGCGAAAAATTTGGATCGACCTAATTAAGAGCGACCCGAAAGCTTCCATTTCATTGGCTACTACACCGATATGTAGGGGAGGGTGCCACTTCTTTCTCTGGATTTTTCCAAAGAAAGGAAAATTTCCTATGAAAAGTTCTTAAAAAGAACAGAATTTGCTCAAATTTTCAAAATTAACATAAAATTGTATAATTTAACTATGGTGCTGTTCACATTAAAATTAGAGGTAAACATATATCAGTATGAGATTTAATTCTCCCTCTAGTTCCCATTATAAAAAAAAAAACAGATATATATGACACCATATCATGATATACATAGGTATGTGATCATTCCTACAAAATATCAAGTTCCTATGTCTTACAGCCTAAAAGTAGTAAGCCAACACACAGACAGATGTCTCGTTAGTATAGAAATATACCAATATCACCGGATATATGAGTAGTAATAGAAAGAAATTTACTCTTTGAAAATAAATTAATGGTTTGTATAAGATTGTCGAGAAACAATGGATACCCTCTGCAAGGAGAAATTTATACAATACTACGTTGGTTAATGTAGTCTACACATGATTTGATGTTAAGACAGTTGTGTTTTGGAATTTAGAATTCCTCCTAAGATAAAGATGCTGCGACCCCTCATGTCCCCTGAAGATATCCAGAAGTAACTCCTAGATAAGAAAATGGATTCATAGATAAGTTAATAAAATATGTTTTAAGATGAAATGATTGTTGTCATGAGTGAACATGTTTCAGTTATTGTACAAGAGAGAAATATCTAAACCACATGGTCAACACCTAACCTGAGATGCGAAGAATCTCTATAGACCCCATTGAAGGGTGACGTTGTTAGGCCTCATTCCTTAAACTTTTCCACTATCCTATTTAATATTACTATCCAACGCTAATACTATATTACTTTGGTAGCCTCTAGATCCCCTTCAATTATACAAAAACAAAAAACTTTCTTATTCATCTAACCTTCTAGATGTAAAGAAATAGAGTATAATTGTTTCTTTGGATGTTTCTAGAAAGTTCTACAGGGTTCTAGAGATGCAATCTGATAGACTATATAAACCTGAAAGACTCCAAGAAAATGACACTGGTAAATACTTTGTTTGCTTGATTTTAACTGACCAAATCTTATTTTGTTATAAATTGAAACTTCCTTAAGAAGAATCAATTATATTTTGCCTACATATCGTATTAGTAACCTACCACATTATGGTTACAGAATATATCTTTCCTCTCTCCCTAACAATTATAACAAATTAAGGTTACAGAATATATCTTTCCTCTCTCCCTAACAATTAATACAATTATAACAAATTAAGGTTACAGAATATATCTTTCCTCTCTCCCAAACAATTAATACAATTATAACAAATTAAGGTTACAGAATATATCTTTCCTCTCTCCCTAACAATGAATACAATTATAACAAATTAAGGTTACAGAATATATCTTTCCTCTCTCCCTAACAATTAATACAATTATAACAAATTAAGGTTACAGAATATATCTTTCCTCTCTCCCTAATAGGTGAAATAAACAGCTGTTGATGTTAACTTGTGTGTATTCTAACTGTAACTAAACCTGTATACTAAATTTTCGGCTTGTTAGACAACTTGTATTATATGTAGAATATATGCATAATAAACACTGTAACAGGCCAATTTCCCTGAATCAACCGTTTAACACTTGAGTAGATCAAATGGCGAGTCGAGGTACATTTAAGGTGAAAATAGAGTGAAAAATTAGGATAGAGAATCATAAAGAATTAGCAGAAAACAATTGTAACTCAAAAATTAACCGGCTCGGAAACAAAGAAAATAATTTTCTCCAAATTAGGTTGTTTTTTTTTACTTCTCACCCACCACAACTCCCAGAGTTCCAGGTAATGGCATTGATCGGTGGTCTTTAGGTGCACGACATCTTACGGGAGGACATAGAATATTGAGATGGCATCGATTGACAGCATTGGGACATGTGGCTATTGGAAACAAAATGGCGGGATACCGATGTATGTTAAATCCCCTTTCTAAAAACAATTGGTTCTGATAAATTAAATTTGAATCGATTTGTTTTCTTTTTCTATTTTATCTAAACATAAGCGGTTCTTACGGAGGGGTAGGTAAACAGCATAAGGAGGGATTTTGTCAGGGGATGCAAGACAGAGTGGGAGAGACTTTTTTATGTAAGGACAGTTAAATGGATTTCAATAAAATTAGTCAGAGGTCAAAGAGAGTCAATCAGTTGGAGAACCAGGGAATGGATAAATCAGTTAATTAACATTCATTCCAGTTACAATTTTCTACTTAGAGAAGCCCAATTGATTACCAAAAACTACCACTTTACAAATCAGCCAGCCCATAGAGCAAGAGAGAAATAGGCATCTGTCTTCTAGCAGTTCCACAGCATTCTCTAAGCCGCTATTAGCTAAACACCGCCTCGACTCAACACACTATATTATCACTTATTTCTTTTGATAGACTTTATAACATATTTTTTGGTTTAACCCTAAGTAAACCCAGTAAATTAACAACAGAATTTGTCAATGGAGTCTTTGCTTATAGCATATCCAAATAGAAGTCGACACTCAAGAGGATATAAAAGGTTACTACAGCTCTGAGCAGCTACGGTTATTCACAGAGTAAACATCAATATTGGATCCTATCATAAGACGATCACCAACCAGACCCTATTGTATCAAAGAACTACCGACATCAAGCAAGGCTGGCCAGACCTATTCATCTACGAATAGGTTGAACGACACATACACAAGTGGATAAAGGTTACAACTCAGTTTTGTATATTAATTAAAACCTTGTGTTATCATCATTATTTCTGTGAACATCATTCGTCTTATATTATGCCGGCGGTAACAGCGATAAAACACTAACATTATATATTTAGAGATTAGTGTAGAGATTGCAAACATGGATAGAATGTATTAAATTTGCCCTCAAACGAAATGATTTTGTTTATCCTGAATTTGTAGATTATCTTCTTTTTTTAAATCTTAATTTTACTTAAATCATCTAAAGTGTTTTTTTTTGTTAAATTTTAAAATAGTATTAATTATTCTATCATTTTGAACCGAGTAATCCGTTTTACACTTGTTGACCAAATTAAAACTTTACAAATATTAAGGTTACATATTTGAGATATTTGTGTAGCCATTCCCCAAATGGATTAAATTTGCTCTCAGACCAAATAAATGTGCAAGGTTTTAGTGGGTTTTTCTTTTTAAATCTAATTCTAAAATATATTTAAAAAATTAAAAACTTTATTCATTAGAGCAGAGATTCCAAACATGAATTAAATTTGCCTGCCCTAAGAGGTAAATTTTTTAATTCTGATTTTATATATTTGTTTTAATCACAGCTTTAAATCATTTAAAATGGATTTATTTTGTTAAATATAAAAAAGTTTTTTTTTTTTTTTTTTTTTTAATATTTGTCTGCTTTATATGCTGGCATGTGTTGGACGGCTTTTATAAATTGATTTCAAAACTAACCTATCTCTGGTGAGGTCTTTATCTTTCTTTCTCTTAAATCCATTCTTATCACTTACTCCCATGTTTTTTCTTGGCCTTGCCCTACCAACTCACCCTGTTACCTCAACTGTTCTACATCTACTAACCCAAGCACTCTCATTTATTCTTTCAATGTGACCAAATCAACAAAATCTCCGGTTCTGCACATCCTATGTTGTTCAAATATAATTTTCCTCCATGGTCATCAGATCTAAGCCTGTCTGTAAGACTCGTATTACACATCCATCGTATCATTCTCATATCTTTGTTCTCCATACAACAAGCAATATATACGATAATAATGAAATGCCTTCCAAAGTAAATTATCATTAACATATTTGTCGATTGACTTGTTCTGGTATTCAAATATCTGTGTATCATTTTTTATCATAATTGTGTGAAATGACATTTGAATAGAAATTGTCATGCGAAAGGAGTAAAATATTATAATATATATTTACTCTCTCTCCTTCTTCTTCTTCTTCTTAACTATCATCTGGCTTCTTACTTTAGCCAAACCAAAAATAACGTACTCTTTTACTCATCTTTTTCCTTGGGTTTTATACTCTTCTCCTCCTTCCCAAAATTCCTCCTTCCCCAAGCCATGTCCACCTATTCTTCATAAAAAGACTGTTTTCTTCATGAGAATTTCTTCTACGATTTAAGATTTCATATTATTTTCATCCATTTAAACTACCATAATATTATAATCTTTTTAATGCATCTTTGTTTGTACCCCCTCTTACACATCAAAGATACAATCAGAATCTTAATGAGTTGTTAACTGGAGGCATTAAAAAAAAAGAAAAAAAGAGAAGAGCAACAAGTTATTAAAAGTTCAATAATATTAATGAAGCAGGTGTTCCATTCAAAGACTAAATTAGTGGAGACAATGAATCGTGTAAAAGACCTTCAAATAGAGCAACGATGCCAGTATTGTTATGTATTAAGCTCAAATAAATAAAACTGAATAATTAATTAATTGGATTTACAATTCAGAATAATTGGCCAAACATCTGTCACATATAGCCTCCCACATTTTAATAAAATCTTGGGCAGATGGCATAAATGACTCTTATAAAAGATGATGCCATACCTAGCTTCAGTACGATGGCACCAATTTTGTGGGGAGTAGAAAATGAAGAAAGGTCTACTTATTTTTTTGTTAAGGTAAATACAACTTAAGAGATATGTGTATAGATATGTATCACAATACATATTAATCCGTGAAAAATGATATTATGATCAGTTAGTTAATTTTTCAAATCTGTTTCTTAAATTTCCTTTTTATAAACTTTGAGATTAAAAAAGAACATATAAGGTTATCTTATTGAATTTTCCATGTTGGATCTAAATAACAGTGCATTCTATAAATCGATATTTTATTTAGATTATCCAGTCATTTATCAGTTTGTTCTTTACTATTGAAAATTTAAATTCCAATCAATGTAATTGATTACATACTATATCCGGCCCAGCATTTCCTTCCGTAAGATACAAATAGGGAAATACACCAGTAACTTCTGTTTGTTACAAATACACAAAATTGCAAATGGCTACCCAAATTTTAATTGCCAGGTAGGTAGTTTTCGTTATATGGTCATTTTCTTCATTATCCTAAATGAATTCTTTTGTTCTCTAAAATAGATGTTGTTCTATTGCTGGCCGATTACTCAGATTTGTTAAAAATATGCAACTTCTTCAACTAATTGAATATTCCTCACCGCATGCTTCCATATGTGCATGTGGTGGGGGGGGGGGGTAGAATTTAGGAGAGAGAAAAATTAATTTTGTCCCACAAACAAAAATGTTTGTTTCCACCACGTTATCTTTTTCTCATTTTTTCTGCCTTCTAATTATTCTTCGCCCTCATTTCGAAATCCAATTTACATGGTTTCAGTTAAAAATTTACAAATAATATTTTGAACAAAATATTAACAACGCCATATACTCCTGGGCAAGGTCAGATCGGGTCAGCTAGTTTTAAATAAAATGATTAAAGTAATTCAAATCTTATACTAATATATATGAGAGATGTCTGTGTGTGTGTCTACAAACTACTTTTAGGCTACAAAACATAAGAACTTTAAATTTTGTAGGAACGATCATCTATATGTGCATATCGTCATATTTTTTTCTCTCATAAAAGTAACACAAAAAGATCATAAAACATTTGCTGAAACTTTCCTTATCTCTGACGTTTATGATATTTTAACAATAGTTTGAAACTACAAAAAATTATGACAATCCTTTTCAGACTTTCTAATGGATCTCAAACAATGCAGTTTAAAATAGTACCCAGGATAGAGTTGGGCTAGACAGAGTTTGAGCAGTTGATAAAAAAAAGGTTTTTTTTTCTTAAATCAAAAAGGAGAAAGGGCTGAGAAAGATGGATTTTAGAGTGGATGTGAGGAAAACACCTTGCCCAAGAGTGTCCAATGTTATAATAAAGTAAAGATCTATTATATACGTATGTTTCTGATTGCTTAGAAGTATTTTCAGATGTGACCCCAGCACACTTATTAAAATGTCCAGGTGTGCCTCAGTATAACAAACAAGTTATGAGATAAACACTTCAACTATTAATAATGAAGGTTAATGCTCTGTGTAGTAAAACTCTTAAAAAAAAAAAAAAAAAAACCAATCACTTTTGAGATTATAATTATATACCCAACATAGACCGGTACTTCCGCTAGTCATTATTACTTTACTGAAATCAACTTAACAAAATGATAATCACTAGACTTATATTTGACATTTTCTTTTCTAAAATATAAAACAAGTTAATGATTTTAACTGTAATTACTTTAATAAAGAAGAAGAAAGGCAATTAAATAGAGATTTTTAAAAATTAATGGGATTTCTCAATACAAAATTTTTTTTTTAATACATCTCCTCGCACTAGAAATTTATTAATAAGATTTATAAAAAAAAAACTAACTGTAACACACAATCTTTTGTTCTTTTTAATAGAGCAACATACTTTTGGAACAAATTACATAATCAAGTTAATTAAAAAATAGCACTAGTGCATAAATTGTTAATAAACTGGATGAATTCAGAAATAATGATAAAAAGAAGTAACTTACAAAGGACATTTTTGGGATCTATCTGGTGAAATATTTAAGAGAATTTGATCTAATATTCTGTGAGATTGTATGTACTTGTGTCAATATACATATATATATATATATATATATATATATCATATACATACACAATAAAATTAAATTTTAGATAACACACTGGAAAAAATAAAACAAATGAATAGAGTTGTGAAAATACTATCAAAAAGTGCTCAATAGATATAAAAATATGCAGAGCTGATATAAATTCAAATGAATAATATGTTCACTACTCAGACTTCATCAAACAAGAATCTTACCTGAACATCCTTGTTTGTTAAAACCTGGTTGGTAAACCAGAATAGTGGAGTTGGAAGGTATAAGATCTAATTCCGACTCCTTATTTTATAGTCTTGTAATATTCAGACTGTTGATTGATCGAGATTAAAAAATCCGATTCTTAGCATTCTTACGAATCAGACTCCAACTCCTTCCAAAACCTTTAACTCCCTCAGCCCCAGATCCCACAACCTTGTAGTAAATTTCTGCTTATTTATTTGAATGTATATATATATAGATTAATTTTTTTTTTATTAAAAATTGCAATAAAATCATTGATAAAAATAAATGTTTTATTGACTCATCAGCATTGCTGCACATAGTAAGATTTGAAACTGGGACCCCAGAGACTGAAGTCTGACACTCTACCATTGAGCCAGACCGCCACTAGTAGAAGTGGAAGGAATGTATCACTTTTTATAGGTGTCATTTTGTTTGTTTTTATTTGTGATACTTTGAACGTATTCAACTATTTATACGGAAAAGCGTTTTTACTTAAATACTAGATGGGAATAATTTTTTCCTTCACCAATGTGATGACCCCATATGGGAAGCGACATATTTTTAAAAATATAATTATCCATGGACAAGTGTTTTGTTGTCTTACGACTGATCAGCGTGGATGAACCTAACGAGATTTGAAAATATTGGAATATATATATATATATATATATATATATATATATATATATACACGCAAATAAATGCTTGTCATTCAAAACTTCATTATAATGAAACACTATTTCTTGTATAAAGTACTTTTTCTCCTAGTTTATTTGCATGAAAATATATTAAGAGATTTGTCTTGTTCTTATATATACTAAGTGAATACATAAGTATTGAGGAGAGAAATTTGAATGTTTTACACAAAAAAACCGGAACATTATCCATGACAAGAACATAGACCGACACAGTTAGGTGGGAATAGACATACAAAAACAGACAAAAAGAATGGCACAAAAAAATTATTCACAGAAATGTATAAATACTACAAATGAATGATATTTTTAACACCTAAAAAAGTACATATATTTCAAAGGTCATCTTACATCTCTAAAAAAATATTCAAATTGTTTAAAAGATAAAATATTGGATTAAAAAAATAGTTTATTAAAAAAGATTCTAAAACTTCATTTTATTTTTAAGATACTAATTCTATAAAATATATCAGCAGAACTGACGAATCTTTCTGGGATGAGTAGCCAAATTTTCTCCTAAATCCAGGATGACCAGATCGATGAAACCTGGGTATCCCCAACAGACATTGTAATGTACAGTATTTAAATAAAATAATTTATATTAGCTCTTGTAGAACCTACGATAAAGCACTTTAGTGCTTTTATTTAAACTATACATGCTATAAATGTGAGTTAATCATATTTCCCTATATACTATATATAACACAAAATATATATAAAATATATCATACTTCTGGGATTGGGTTATGTTTTAAAAAAATTGTTTTAATTGTTCTAATTAGTCATAAATTATAATTAACTGAACAAGTCCCATCTCTTTCTCTTAGCTTTCTATGTATAGAGAGATATCTGTGTATGTACCATATACATTCCGATACAATAAGTAATATGCATATATGGAGAACAAATATGGCCTTCAGTCTTGAGAGAATAGATACACCCTGCCTGATTCCAGTGGAAAGAAGAAGTCCAGGACAATTGGAAACAATGCCAAGATAAGCGGAGAGCACATACAGCATCTGATATACCCAAATGATCACCCATTTTAGTACTGATCACACTCAACGTCAACAAACTTTGGTAATCTAACGGGAACCGGTGTGTCAACATGATTATACCATATATTGAAGAACAAGTGATAGTATTGATGTTTCCTAGACATTAATTCAATGAAACTCTGGTGTTTATACAATAGTGCGTAATAACAAGTAGAGCTGTATTATAATATAAACTCTTTTATTTATACAAACATTATTGGCTACATATGTGCATACATGTTTCAGCTGACATTTCTTTCAAAATTCAGCTTCCTCGGGCCACATACAAATTGAAAATTGGAGAACAAGTACATATACACACACAAACCAAAATAAACATACTGGTAGGACCGCACACATACACACTTGCCATGAAAAATACACATATACACCACTACCATTCCCTTATAACAGTCTAACATAAATATAGAGAACAAATATATACACACGCACTGGTCCACCCAATCACCACACATATATGTCCACACACATACACATAAAATATACCAGCAAAAACACACCTATATTCTTCTACATACACATTACAAGAAGCACAAACACATCCACAAGAAGACAAGCAAAACACATATAAAGACACCTATAACCACATATAGAAAAAGATACTACACAAAAACATACACAAAGCAAAATAAATACACACAAAAATATAAACACACACCTAACAAAGAAAGAAAGAAGCCAGTAAGAAATGAATAGGGCCATAAATACTCATAAAAACTAATGACTTTATGTCTGTTCCCATGAAAACTTTGCTAATAAGGCCTTCCATTTTCAAATATATATAAGTGAGAATTTCTTTGCAGTTGCTCCACATAAAGTAGCAATAAACAACCATTGTGATGAAGCTAAATTTGGTGAGTATCATGTAAATAGTTCATTTTGATACATTTGACATTTGTAGGTAAGTATAATATATATTAACTAGCAGAACCACATGGAAATACAATGGTTGCTAACTTATTGTTTTCTTTTTCTTCTTACTGTAATATTAATTGTCAGCTAAATATCCTTTAAGTAAATAAAACAAATGTCACTTAAGTTGACAATGACACAGAATGTTATTTATGATGGTTTATTTAATTTCGGAACAATTCATTTTTGTATTAGCTAAACTTATGGCAAACAACAGCTAATCAACAATTACTTCTACAGCATTTCATGTTTAGGATGAAAGATCTCATTTTTTTTAATGGGGCTGGAATGTGATATCCTACATACCAAGTTACAAAGTGTATTATAAAATTGACAAAAAATTTGCATATCATGCTCAAAATGTACAGGCAACGAAAAAACTATGCAATCTGACCACTCCCGGCTACAGATTTCGTGTCTGTTCTATGTGAAGGAATGGAGGTTTTTTTTTCAATTTTTGTATATTATACGTCTGAAAAATGGACGATTTTGAAAATATCAACTTTGTGGCTATCTGTTGCATATTTTTCAAGTTTTAGCTGGACATACAAACATATACACACATACAACTCTCCTTTATATAGGAGACTAGCAGGGGTACCCGGCGTTGCCCGGGGCTCTCCCTCCTCCTCCTCCTCTCTCCGCAAGCAAAATAGGATATTGAGCACTTTTTTCCCGGACAACGCCGAAGCCTCTGGGTCCTAAATTGACGAAGCCCCCCCCCCGGTGCTGGGTCCTATACTGTAAAAGCACCCCCGGTGCTGGGTCCTATACTGTAGAAGCGCCCCGGTGGCTATACTGCAGAAGCACCCCGCCCCCGTGCCTGTACTGCAGAAGCCTCTGGCTCCTATACTGTAGAAGCACCCCCGGTGCCTATACTGGATAAACACCCATGGTCCCTATTCTGTAGAAGCATTCGGGTCCTATATTGTAGAAGCACCCCCGGTGCTGGGTCCTATGCTGTAGAAGCACCCTGGTCCCTATACTGTAGAAGTACCCCTGGTCCCTATACTGCATAAGAATCCATGGTCCCTATTCTGCAGAAGCACCCGGGTCCTATATTGTATACGCACCCCCGGTGCTGGGTCCTGTACTGTAGATGCACCCCTGGTGCCTATACTGCAGAAGAACCCCCCGCCCAGGTCCATATACTTCAGAAGCCTCCGGGTCCTATATTGTATAAGCACCCCCGCAGGATGAAGATGTTGATAATTCCCCCCACCCCTACCACCCGCCCCCCCCCCCAAAATTCCCCCCACCCCACCCGCGTCCCAAACATTCTCCCCCCCCCTCCCCCCAAAGAACTATTTTTATTTTAAAAGATATAAGTTTAGGTTGCTAGGTGCGGATGTGATTGAGCAACCCTTGTTTCACTGTTATTGATAGATCCGGACAGAAGTTATGGGATGACTTGATACAACCGGACAGTGCATTTTTATCAAGTTGTTACATGAATACATTGGCTGATTTCAAAATCACCAGTAAATAACATTGAAAAAGTTTCAAAAAACCAGACCCGCCCCCGAAAACTGGCCCCGTTGACCCCCGGGGACATTTTTTTTTTTTGTAATTTTGAGATATTATGCTCCCAGGTGTTGTCCGGTCCTAAAGATGTCGACTTGTCGACAGTTTGCCGAGTAGTTTTTGAGGAGTAGCTGGCCATACAAACAAACAGACAAACAGACAGACATACAGACAACTGGCCTTTATATAATAGAAGAAGAAGATAATAACAGGTTAAGACCAAGACTTTCAACGTCAATTTAGTAAGGTTTACCTGGCATCAGCATATTATTATAAAGATAATTGCTGGAATTGGTTTGTCTTAGTTTAATTATAAAAAGGTTTTCATCCAGGTGTAAAAAATTTCACATTAAACAATTTTTATAATGAATCCACATTCAAAACTTCTTTAATGTCACGTTTCCCTTGTTCAGGGGTCATACGTAAATAAAACTAAAAATAAATATAATTTGCAAAAAAACATTAAAACAAAGCATAAAGAAAATAAATTTTTAAAAAAACAAATATCATGCAAAAAAACAAAATTTACTGAATGTTTGCATTGTGAAGAATAAGACAATTATAAAAATCATTTTTTGGCAGACATATGACATTCCTTTTCCCTAATAGGTTTGTTATTTAATTTTTTTTTTTTTTTTTTTAAACACATTTCAGATTACAAACTTCTTTTTTTAATTAGTTTGTTCAATTTTTAGGTGAGCGTTCTGTTTCATGTAATTTTAACATAAAATGATCCCCTTAGAGTTAATATACCCCTGCCCAATTCTTCACCACCCTACCCTCTAAAATGTCCGTTATTTAGTGTTACACCGGCCGTTCTTACACAGGAGAAACAACACCGGTTGTCACTATAAATAGTGCAAGTCACCAGAGACACAAAGCATAGTCTTGTAACTGTCTAGCTAAGTGCTAGTCACTTTCTTACTTTGTTAATACACTTGTTAAACCAACCCTCGACTTGACTTCCTTTATTTATTATTTACTGTTGGACAACTTCACAACAGGGGAAAAAAATCTTTTAAATCAATTAAAAACAAAAAAATAAAATATGCTTAAAAACTTTGAAAACCTCCTCTAAAAATTGAACTATGTAAGTTTAATGTAAATTGATACTGCTCGAAAAGTCCAAAACTCAACCATTTTTAAACTGGATATTTTGGCTAAAGACAAGTCAAAAAAAAAAAAAAGAATCAACGAGAGGAGTGGTGGGGCATTTTATGAAAAACTTACATAAAAAAAATCAGAATATTCCTGTTATAAATTTTAAAAGTATATTTTCTCATATAATCTGAAAATATGGTGTGAAAACTATTGTATTCAAAAAATGAAAAACATAATTCAGTAACAAAAATATTGCAGGGGGGGGGGGGGTATGTATTGTATATGTCATGTTTTCATGCATTTAAATAACTTTGTTTTACTTTTTGTTTGTTTTTAAATATTATTCTCTGCAAAGTTTGTTTACCCTTGTTTAAAAGAAATCTAAACTACAAATAGCCAAAGATTCAATCCATAAACTAACAAGTTCTGGCTGGATCTAATTGAGCAGTTCAAACAACTAATCTTGTGTCTTAGAATGGATCTTTTGTTCAAACATTAAAAACAGAAATATTTCTGTAATAAAACTTTAAAAATATGTCATTAGTTTTGATTTCTTATGTCTTATTTAAGCCATACTGCAGCAAAACTTGTTCAGTCGAGCCCAAACTGTTATATCTAACTAAACCTGGTTTTAAAAGCTGCTAAGGCAATATTTTTGATTGGGCTATTATTTTACAACCAAGAGCTATAGAAAAGCAATAAAATAAGAAAAAGTATGCAATGTTATGTTTTCTGATATATCTTTTCAGTTTGGTTATTTTTACATTTGACTAGGTCAAATGCAAGAACAAATATTTGTCAGTTTTCAATCAAATGTTGCTATCTACGATGAGCTTGTTATTTTTTCTTTGAATTTCTGTAAGACGTGGATCTAAAGGCGCTGATGAAGAGACGTTTTGGAGTAGCTTTGTTAATTTATAAAATAAAATAAAATAAAGTATTTCCAGAATGTTTTGGAAACGACCGTACGTCATACTAGACTTGATGTTCTAATTCTTGGAACAATTGTAATGTTCTAATTCATTGAATCCTTTTATATATATATATTTATGGAAATCGCTCCAGACAAGGCATGAAGCCACTTAATGTAAGGAGCTAAAAAAAAAAAATTTTAAACTACAAGGTCAAAAACTAGCTAACTGTAAGTGTTATATAGATATATTCTGACTCAGA
Organism: Sepiola atlantica; assembly: GCA_963556195.1. NCBI lineage: Eukaryota > Metazoa > Mollusca > Cephalopoda > Sepiida > Sepiolidae > Sepiola > Sepiola atlantica. The sequence goes on along the minus strand of OY744521.1, from coordinate 92,384,589 downwards.
AAACAGCAATTCTTCCTCCTTTGTCAGAAACACTGCTCATGGAATGTGAGGACTAAAGGACAAAATAAAGGAAGCAATAGTTGCAAGGCTGCCGAGAGTAAACCCAAGGTCCACTTTCTACTCTTCTACATATGTGCGTGTGCGATAATGCATAGCTCTTTATAAATAGAGCCCTCTAGACAGCCGATAATACATAAATATATATAAGCAGTAATAGAATTTACATTTCTTCATCAAGGGTCGAGAACATCAGATTAAGAAACTTTGAATGGTGACAAAATAGTTGGATTCTGAATCTCAGCTTGAAGTACTCATTTGCTTTGCGACATGGAAGAGTTATGATACAAAACAGGTTGTCTGTGAATGAATATATTATGGGTAATACTATACAGTGAAAATTAGATTAGTTATATTTATACGGGTTATTTCAAAAGGTGTGAGAATGCCTGACCCGTTGGGCTAGGAAATAGGGTTCCATCAACAAAACTAATTGCAAATTATAGGAAATATACAAATCTTTATAAAGATACAGTAATTAATGAGACTATACTGACTATCTTTAAGAACTGGGAATATATGGGGGAGGATAAGAGTTAAGCATGGGAGCATAAAGATAAGAGAATGATTAACACAAGGGACCATGTATAGGAAGTTTATAAATGATAATAATTAAGGGTGAAATAAAAATACAGTTCAAACATAGGAAAATAAGTTAAATTCGGTCAGGCAAGAATCAAAGAGCAGTGATATAATGAATAGATTCTTGACTAAAATTGAAGGTAAGGAGTAAGTTCAAAGAATGGTGGGGGGGGGGGGGGTAGGCATGCACATGCCTGGAAATGTACTGATGTGGAGTGGAAGGGAACATGGTAGTAAGAAATTTGTTACATTTTATTCTGTTTGTGGGCAAGTGTGTAAAATTATACACACATATGTGTACACAAACACCCACATTTGTATATACAGACACACACTCAGTCTTATGAGGTTCCACTAATATTACTGCTATGTTTTTGAAATCCTATGGTGTGTTTTGTTTTAGAGTGGCTGGTGACTGTCCTTTTATGTCTAAGTCATATGTAATGATTTGCTGTAGTGCAGGCACATCCTGAAAATTTCAGACCTGATATTTAGACAGGTGGCTGACCAAGAATTATATACGGTTCTAAGTGTTTCAGTAGTACACAGGCTATATTTCTCAGAATGTATGTACCTTGGTCCTCCAGTATTTTCCAATCACATTAAATATTTTGGTCATTTAAATTCCAAGTGTGCTTAGAGAGCACTGTCGTTGTCCTTTTATCCAGATGTCTGAATGATGCATTGTAAGCATAACACCATCGTTTAAAGTGTTCTTGTGTCATTCCAACATACTTTCACTAGTCAGGTTTAGTGTGATAGGCATAATTTTAACCTCGTAAATAAAAGATTAAAGGTATCACCTTCCTCCAGAGGAAAGTTGTCTCCGGCTCTGCAGGAAAATGTGGGTGCAACTGGAGGTTTAAGTCTAGCAGTGATTTTAGTTTTAATCAATGCTGAGCAGGAATCGCTTGTTTTTATGGAATTCCTATTAAATAATTTATGGAGGCTACATTGCGGTGGGAGAGTGTTTGTGTAATAATTTTAAAAATAACTTACCTACATTTATGGACATTAAGTTAAAATGGTGATGGGAGAGGGTTAAACCAAATGATATTTCTTTTCCTGTTGTTCTTATTATTTGTTCTAAGGTGTTGGGTAGGTATATAGTAAATTTGTTCTTTGAATATACTTTCACAGAGTTCTTTGTTGTAGTAAGAGGCAACCTGTTTTAAAATATCGAAGTCCAATATTCTTTGGCTAATTGAAAAAGGGTTAAAACTCGATCACTTACACAGACTTCAATGGAACACTTAAAGCTTAATTTAACAGGATAAATATGAAAACGAACTTGTTGCCAGTCAATCACTGGACGTTTACTCTGATTTCTCTCCTTTCTGCTTCTGTCTTCACCACAACCTCCAAGTCAGCAAATTTCAGACATTAAATAGTCTGTCAATTTTTTTTAACCAATGAGAATACAGATAATTTGTGGGTTCACCTTTTTCTTATTGAGGTGGATTTGCTTATTGCAGTGCAATAACTTGCTCTGTTTCTCCTAGGTTATGAGTTCGATACTCACTAGTAACCTATGATGGCAACATGTCCTTAATTTCCAAACTACATGCCAAGCAAAGATGGATCCTTTTATGGTGGGGATAAGGAAAGTCGTGAACACTTTCACTGCTCGATCAAGGTGCAGGCTAATCACACACACCCGCACACACTAATATTAGGTATGAGATTTTTGAATGAGTGGCACGGTTCTATATTAATGTATCTTTTTTTCTCATTTAGTTTATGTTATGATCTGTGTGTGTTGCTAGTTAGGTCTAGATTTACATTAAGAAAGTTACTTTAGACAGGTCAGTGTCTATTGTGATTTTAAGTTCTAATTGGTGCAGATGTTTGATTAACTGTCTGCTGAGTTTATCTAATGTAATCCCGTTGCAATTTCAGAAAAGGCAGAGGCCATCGTTACAGTCTAATCCAAAAATGTGATCTTTACTGAGTTTAGGATAAATAATCTCACTAGGTTGCAGATATTGGCACTATCATATGACCCGATCACAACACAAAACAACTGTTCAGGGTTTGATTTCTTTACCCACGTTTTGCTGTCGTAAAATAGAAGCGATTTCCTGGTGTGCATTATAGTTTCTATATCTTTATAAATGATCAGATGTTTACTACAGGTTCAGCAAACAAGGATGTCTAAAAGAAAATGCCTCTCAAGTTGAAACTTTACAAGGCATTGATAGTTCCTATTGCTGTATATGAAAGAGAAACATTAACTATACTGGCAGAGCATGAGAGGAAGCTTAATGTCTTTGAAATTAAACATTTAAGAACTATCCTTGGAGTAACTTTACAAAATAGACAGGGAAATGCAAATTTCAGAAAGAAGCTTAATATTAACCGGTCCATCAAAAACGTTATTTGAAAAAATAAAAAATAAAAACATGGTTTGGACATTTTTCCTAGCTACCAGTCTCCAGCTATGTAAAGAAATTATATCAAGAAGATTTCATTGAAGAAAGATCAAGAGAACGACCACCAGAGAGATGGGCCAACCAGATAAGAGTTGAGACTGCTAAGCCGTGATAAGTGGCGGAATTTTGTTCTCAAGACGAAGCTCTCTGAAGTATGCACATAAGTCAAGTAAATTAATTTCACTCGGGGAAAATGATTGGATATCCTTAGTTAAGAGTTTCTTTTTACAGGGATGTGAGTAGCCAATGGCAAAAAAAAGTTGAAATCAAGATAAATTTCCCAACCTGAGAGGGGCACGTGTGTATGGAAAGGGCAGTACAAAAATAACCTTTTTTTTTCTTAAACAACTACAATCAGTTTCAACTAAGAAAGTAAAAATTAAGATAAAGACACCAAGTGCGCATGTGGGGGAAAGGAGACAGGAAGTCATTCTTTGATGAAATAAAAGTCATCTAACTCCCCTATCCCCATCATGAATCGTTTGAAGTCTTAGTCTTCACAGCAAAATTAACATTTTCAGTTTTCAGAGAGAACTGTCATAAGAGGAAAAAAGGAAGGCAAGACAAGTAAAAGAGAGAAAAAACAGGAAAAGAGAAAGAGAGTGAGAAAGAGAGAAAGAAAGAAAAGTAAAATGCAGCATAATAGCGACAAAAAATAGAGATGTAAGGCTCTAACGATTGGCAGAAATCATCTTTTTCCTATTTAAAGAAAAAGTGGATTTCAACCAAAAAGCAGGGAGCTCATATACATGAGAGGCTCTCACGATTTAAGTAGAAATCCCTTTTTCTGAATAAAAGAAAAGGTGGAATTCGGTTAAAAAGCAGAGAACTCACATTCATGTTTTGACTATCTACAAAGATGGGAGGCACACAATAGGATCTAAAGCACCTATCTAGCAGAACCTGACATTATTATACATTTTCTCATTAACATTTAAACAGCAACTGATAAATATCACTTCAAATCTCTTCAATGTCAAATGATTAAACCAACCAATTCGACATCCAGGTGAACCCAGGGTCAACCCCTGACGATTATACTCAAGTAACCTCATGCATACAGCAAATTATATTCATTATTACCAGCGCTTAAGTCCATACAAGTTTCAGGAAAATTTAAATATTCTCTATTTGATAAAGAGGTCTTACCTCGAAACATTATGGAACACTGTTACACACATTAGATCACTGTGTAAAAGTTGTGACTGAATTAAGTAAGATTTACTCAAAAAAAATAATAAAATCACTTTGTTTTTGTTCTCCTTCTCAACACCGGCATATTTCCACTTGTTACATTGTGATAGCCTTCGATGATGCCTCTATATATATATTACACACAATGCTTCAAGCAAACATTGCTACCAAGTGTTATGTAACATACCACTTGCATGAAACAAAGGGACTTTAGCAGGGATGATACAATTTGCTTTTTAGGTTTATTCATATAGAAATAAGTTCATTATTTTTACAGCCATGAATCAACACATTCTGAATATAGGAGCATGCACAATGGCACGAATTATAGGACGGTGGTGTCATTTCACAAGAAATAAAAGAATAGCAGAAGAAAAAAAGATAGAAGTATATATATATATATATATATATATATATATATATATATATATATATATATATATGCATGCACACATATATACAAACATACTAATAGATATGTGTACAATGCATATAATGCCAATGTAAGTAAATGTGTATGTGTAGTTTGGCAGGTAAAAAAAAGGATACAGAGACTCATGACTAAGTACGTCTCCACTACAAACTGTCCCTGACTGCTACCATGGATATAACTCTGCAATGTAAAAACATGACTTAATAGTAAAGTCAAATAATACCAAGTTCATGCCTTCAAATGTTGAATCCGTCGTGTTGAAGAATATAAATATCAATTGTGTAGTTTGAACGGTTTAATTGAAAAGAAAAATCTTATTTTGCACTATGAATAAGATAAGTTTTATAAAGTTAATGTTGCGGAGGAAACGTTTTGGAAAATCTATAGTAGAATTAGATATACTTTTATTATTTTGCAAGAACTTCTAAATTATTGAAGGGAATTTAACAAAGAAATAAGTATACAACCTTATAAGTCCCATAATCAAATTTTCAATTGTGTGTTTATAATTCCGAAACAGTAATTGGAAAGTGTTTAGCAAATTCAATGAATATCTAGATCCTTCTTTTTTTTATAGGTTTTATAGAAATTAAGGCTTATAGAATTACTTCCCTTGGCATAATTTTGTGTTCAATTTATGACTATGCTTGCACAAAAATAAATAAAAGTTTTATTTCTTACATTTAAAAGAAAATTAAATGTGTATTATCTTACAATAAAGAACCTCTAAATTATTAAAGGAAATATAAGAAATAAATACAAAACCTAATAAGTCTTATATTCTAATCTTCAATAATGTGTTTACGATTCTGAAACAGTAAGTTTTATAGAAATTAAGGCTAATAGAATTATTTCCCTTGACATTATTTGTTTTTTGGGGGGTTTTTCAATTTTGTTTAACTTTTCAATTTATATGACTATATGCTTGCACAAAAATAGAAGTTCTATTTTTTTTTTTTTTTTTTTTTTTTTTTACATTTAAAAGAAAATAAAACCCAACATTTATATAAATGCCAGTAAGAACTGAATAGAGAAAAAAAATTTATTTTGCGGATTTCTTAAATATTAAAAACTTCAATAGGAAAACAATGAAACACCTTAATTTGTTATAAAAATTAAAACAAAATTTTAAAACTATTTTTTACAACATTTAATGAATTTTATCCAGCATTTCTATAAATGCTTACAAAAACTAAAAACAAAACAAAAAAGTTTTACTTTGTTTACATCTTAAATATTAGAACCTGCATCAGATGACATTTGAAATGAAAAAATTAAAATTCCAACAATAAATGTGAACATTTTAGACGTAAGGAGGAAGCAATGAAAATGCTGACACCTTTTCTAAGATTATAAACGAAAGGATTATATAACAATGAAACATCAAGTCACGAGAATATATAAAGTAAATTCAAGTTACAAATAAACTATTTCTGTAAACAAACTAAAATGACGTCATATTTTCGTAAATTAAAAAAATAAAATAAAAAAATTAGTTTTAGATTTAAATTTTTGCTTCAGGCACGGAAAGATGTTTTGGATTAGAAAAGATTTGTTGAATTGTTCAAGCACACCGAATCCTTGTCTACACGTATTGTATTGTTAATGAACAATTACATTCTTTTTTTAATTTGATAAAATGTTACGTAAAGAATTTATAAATCAGCATTGTGTACATGCACCTACAAAATTTAATATTAATGAAAATACTGAAATATTTATTGAGTATTGGTTTATTATATATAGATATAAAATAATTTTCTTTTTGAGATTTTTTTTTTTTTTCAAAAACGGCAACTAATTGATAAGTTAAAAAAATTTCTATGATAAATACAGTAAACTAATTTATTAGCATTGAAAATATTAAAAATGTTTAAATAAAAAATTCAGAGAAATGATAGTTTACTAAACTCATAAGTAGTGTTAAACAAAAGTGTCAAATGAATTCTAAACAGATACAAAAAATAAAGGAATATTTTTTAAATAACCAATTTCTTAGCCGTTTTCAATAAGATATCTTCCTAAAATAAACTGAACTCTTATCACATAATTTTCTTAGGATTTTTCGTCTACTTTTTCAATAAATTATAACAGAAACTTGTTTCTTTTTTTTTTAATTGCATAGTTTTCTTGCTTGTTTTTTTAGAAAAAAAATCTCAATAGTTACTATACTTCAACTATAAATGAACAGAAGAGATTATAAACTTTTTAAAAAGACTTTATCATACAAAGTTTGAATTATAGTATTTTATATAATTTCATGTCATAACTCGATAGACTACTAACGAATCGACAGAAAATATCTGGAAAATGATTCAAGAATTTAAACCATTATTTGCATTTATTTTCCTAGGATCATTATTCTCACCGTTGCTATTTATTTTTCTACTACATTTCAGCCGATGTGGCCACAGTATTAAATACAGGGAGGAGGGATATCATAGTGGATCAAAACATACACATAAAGATCAGAGGGCATAGTTGAAAACTAAATAGCAATGGTGAGGCCAATAGTCCAAAGAAAAACGAGAGAAATTGGTATAACTCATCATCCCACAAATCTAGATTAACGTTTTAAACATTTTTAGAAGAATTCAGTTGATAGATAATTCAACTGTAAAATTTGTGAAAAATATTTTTTTTTAAATAAAATGCTAGAAATTGATTTTTTTAGGGGTGGAATCAAAGTTATGTTTCAGTCTAAAGTAATTTTCTTCTTTTTTTTTTACATCCTAATAATAAAATGATAAATTTGTATGTTTATGATTATTTCTTGAATTTCGTAGATATTGAGTAGTAAAACTCTTTATAACTAAAATAGTATCATAGATTTTTAAAGCAAGTACTAAATACAAAAAAATGATTTTTTTTAATATTAAACAAGTCTTTGAATTTTAGATGATTAACATGACTTTACAATAAAAATAAACTTTCATTGAAAGATAATAGATACAATCTAAGATATGCACATATTCCCAATACAACCCACTGGAAATTTATTGGCAAGAAAAATAAATAAATAAATCTACAACACCACAAGTATCTGTTTTTCTAATAACGTAATATTTGGAACAAATTACCTAAATCAAGTTAAAAATAGAACTAGCGTAGACAATTTTAATAAACTTGATAAATTCAGAAATAAATGGTAAAAGAATGAATTTGATCTGTATATCCATTATACATTTTGCAAGATTGTAGGTATTTGTATAGATCTATCTATCTATCTATATATATATATATATATATATATTATAATGAAACTATGAAATGAGATGTCGAAAGAGGCATAATAAATGAATACAATATAGAACAGTTTCTTAAAAGTTCTGAAAAAAAAAAAAAAAAAAAAAAAAGGAAAATTGACTTAAAGAATTTGATTCAAATACAAAATAAATGTTTAAAGATTGTAGAGGAAAGAAAAAGGAAAAGTAAAAAATTTAAAAAAAAACTAGAATATTTTTTTTTATTGTATAAAAACTTTGATTTAGTGTCCTAACAGCGTAGCATAAGCGGCTGAAATTAAAACATTAACTATGCTACAACACAAATAGAAGAAAGAAACATGACTTTAGCTGAAAGAAGACAAGAGTATTACAGTTTGAAAAAGGTTTTACTGTCGACAAACTTACAAATGGACATAAAATTCATGTACAATAAGCATCTGTAATCAAAGTCATGCCATGCAAAACAAACAAAAAATTAAAAACATACTTTCTCTTTTTGCCATGCAATTTTCTTTTTCCAGTCAAATCACAGAAAAATGTTTTTAATGCTTTGACGAAGTTGAGAAAGGTTTTAAACAGAAGAAAATTGAGACATATTCATTATGTTAAAGATATTTTCATAGTAAACAAAAAAAAAGGAATAGTATATTTGCATTAAGTTAATTAAGAGAATTTAGACATTTCTTATTTAAGTGAATGAAAAAATAAAAACAATACTGAAATATTTTTTGAGAAGGGGTATATGTATTTTAATAGTGCTCAATACATTAGCAGAGTGTTATAATAAAAACTATGGTTAATGGCTACACAAATGCAATCACATTTCGATTATCGATCTCATCAGGACATTAACTTGATTACTACAGGGTATCAAAATATTACTAAAACAAAAAAAAAAAAAATGTAGTTAATGGCTTGATAAAATCTATGATCGAAACATGATTGCATTTCCGTAGCCATTCAACTTATTTTATTGATTATATTTAATATATTTTTCTAACAATATATCTATATAATACACATGCACACACTTAGCAGGAAGTGAAGATCCAGCGTTTCTCGGGATTGAATGAGGAACCCTGTTTTGCACCATACCCATAACACCATATTTTCTTTTAGCCTTATATTTTATAATGTTCAAGTTTGTAGGTGGTTCCTAAGGATATACTCAGTACTGATTAAGTGGGAGGGGTATAACTAAAGCAACATTAATTAATTGAAAAATAATTTTTGTAAATTCATAGTCTTCTCTCAAGGCCATCCCAGCTCCTCCCCTCTCCCGGGAATCACTAAGGACCAGAGTCCTCCTGCTCCAAACCATGAACCACTTATTAATATTTATATTAATATTTTTTAATTTTTATAATTTTCAAGTTATAAATAAAATAGAATATCATATTTCCTTTTTATGGATGTCAAGCAGGAACAAAAAAAACCCATGATAATGTTGTTACTCCTTTGATCAAAATGAAATATACTTATCCAAGTACCTTGGGTAAAATTGTTTGAGAATATATAAGGTTATTCTCTAACACATACTAGCATGTAAAACAGACATTAAACCAAATATAATGATATTGGGTATATATCCAAAACCCTAGTAGGACTTAGTGGATAAGCAAATAAACAAACAGGAACTAGAACTTTACACACACAATAATAATAATAATAATAATAATAATAATAATAATACTAAAGATATTCCGCTTTCTTTCTGGATGACAATGTTCTTCATCCATGTCACAGACCCTAAGTCATATGCATCATTTATTAATTACCATATCTTCTAAATGTTTTGTAGTACAATTTTTGTTGTTTGTTTTTTTAATGAAGACTGGCAAGCTAAGCTGGTAATTTAAAGTTCAATTTGTCTATGTAAACATTTATCACCAACTTATACTTCATTCTTATTACAGATTACTGCTTTCAATATTTAGATAGTTTCCAACAAAAATATGCTGATTCATGATTAATGTTTTTTCCCTAAACTTTATGGGAAATAATCACATATCTTCAATAAATAAATATATATATATATATATATATATATATATATATATATTTGTGTTATAGTGGAATAATTCCAGGAGGAAATCCGGGTATGAGAGCTCAATGTAGTAAACAGAGCAATAATAAAATATAATAACACGAAATCACATAATTGTCGATGCAATAATTTATTTCAACCGTTCGGTTTTTTCAAGCATCACTCAGACAATTACATTTTTGAGACTGATAGAAAATTGAATTTCCCTACCACAGTTCCAATACAATCATAGATGGTGGTAGTAGCAACCAATTTGATACATCTTTTATAGAGAGGGGGAAAATTTAAAACTTATATTTAACTATGGCGGGCGAAGGGGAGGGATCTTTAAGTTAATCAACTAAAAACTGCCATGTCAAAATTATGACACATACGACTTGGCGATATCAACCATATAGGCAATTTTACTCACGCGCATACACAAAACTAAATACACACACATCATATGCGCACTCACATACATAATCTCACTCGCACATTATCATAACTAAACATAATCACATACGCAACTTTTATTCATCTCTAGCCAGAATGCATCCGGCGAAACTCGTGTTCTCAAATTCGGTTAGAGAAAAGAAAGAAAGAAACAATTAACAGGCACAGAGAAGATATAGACAGACCGCGTGTCATAAATTCTCAGTCCGTCTGGGTTCCAAGAAAGAGAATCTAATTGAAATAAGATTACACGCACATACAAATATGTATACATACAAATCCATACGCACATACACACACATATATACACATACACACCCACACATATACATATCTATACACATATACATATACACACATATATACATATATATATATACATACATGAATACACCTATATATATCTCTGAATCTATTTGAAATATTGACTAAATGCATACGCATGTAGTTGTTCACACATGTAAACATACATACACATACATACACACACACATATATACATATACGCACATATACATACGCACACATACATATATATCCACACACCTACACACAATATTTACATAACACTCTATATTCTTACTGATGTAATATGAGTTCTAAAAATTAGTCTTACCTTATTTATATTTTAGATTAATTTGATAATCTATTATTATAAATATCATGCGGGGGGGGGGGGGGGGGGGGTTATCGTACCTAATGTTATTCAATTTGGTATCTTCACCGTTGTAATTCTAGAGGCCCATCGGATTACTAATTCAAGTCTAATAATGTCTATTGGTAATATTTGACATTTATACTTATATTAATTCAAAAACTAGTGTATTACCTGCAGAAAAAATTTTCATACCACTATCTTATTTTAAGTAAATAATAAATATCCGCGTACACACAAATACTATATATCACCAAGTCAGTAAATCTGTGTCTATCACAGATATTATTATAAATATTATGGGGGGGGGGGGGTTACCGTAAGTAATGTTATTCAATTTGGTATCTTCACCGTTATAAGTCTAGAGGTCCATCGGATTACTAATTCAAGTCTAATAATGTCTAGTGGTAATATTTGGCATTTATACTTATATTAATTCAATAACCGCAGAATTTTTTTAAAAACACTATCTTATTTTAAGTAAATAATCTGAATAAATAAATATTTCAAAATACCATTATATACGCATACACACAAATACTATATATCACCAAGTCGGCAATTCTGTGTCTATAGCAGATATTATTATAACTATTATGTTGGTGGTGGGGGGGGGGGGGTTACCTTAAAAAATGTTATTTAATTTGGTATCTTCACCGTTATAAGTCTAGAGGTCCATCGGATTACTAGTCGTTGATTATTTTAAATTTATATTTATGTCTGCACTTAGCCATAAGTTCATCTCGTTTATTTAAGAGGTTATTTCGATCATATTTTAGGATTCTTATTTTTTCTTCTAGACATAAGTTGCATCTTTGTCTAAATCCATCTGGAATATTCGAAAAACATAAGATTGACCACGAAACCACCGGGGACCTGTTCTCATTTTTCAGATGCCACCATTGTTTAGCTAACTCCGTTTTGCTCTTGAGTTCTGGGTTATTGAAAGAGTGTTTGTGGTCATAAAAACGTTGTTTCCAGTTTCCCGCGGAGATGCCGATGTAAACCTTTTTATCCCTGTTGTTATCTTCCGGATGAATAGTGGCCTTATAAACCACACACTCAACTTTACAGTTACCGTCCAGTGGGCAGTTATTTTTCACTTGACAATTACATTTATTTACTGTGACCTTATTCTTACTAGGATTGTTAAGTAATTTACGATTATGGGTGCTGATAATTCTGTCCATGTTCTTGGTGCAAGAGTAGCTGATTTTAATGGTTTTTCTATTAAATATCTTCCTAAGTGGATTATTTATGCTAAAATGTTTATCTACCAGGTTCAAGAATACTCTCCCGATGTTGATGTTAGATAGTTGGCAGTAGGGAGGATTGAACCATATTATTTTTCGGCCTCTATTCCTGGATTTATTTTTATTTTCTTTCTTGGTATATTTGAGTTTTTCATTATATCCGCTTTTCTCTAGCGCTCCATTGTATAAATGCTTATTTGCTTCAAAAATGTCTCTGTTAGCCGAAAGCTTATTTATTCTAGTATTAATTGTTTTAGGTATTTAGTATTTTTATGACCACAAACACTCTTTCAATAACCCAGAACTCAAGAGCAAAACGGAGTTAGCTAAACAATGGTGGCATCTGAAAAATGAGAACAGGTCCCCGGTGGTTTCGTGGTCAATCTTATGTTTTTCGAATATTCCAGATGGATTTAGACAAAGATGCAACTTATGTCTAGAAGAAAAAATAAGAATCCTAAAATATGATCGAAATAACCTCTTAAATAAACGAGATGAACTTATGGCTAAGTGCAGACATAAATATAAATTTAAAATAATCAACGACTAGTAATCCGATGGACCTCTAGACTTATAACGGTGAAGATACCAAATTAAATAACATTTTTTAAGGTAACCCCCCCCCCACCACCAACATAATAGTTATAATAATATCTGCTATAGACACAGCATTGCCGACTTGGTGATATATAGTATTTGTGTGTATGCGTATATAATGGTATTTTGAAATATTTATTTATTCAGATTATTTACTTAAAATAAGATAGTGTTTTTAAAAAAATTCTGCGGTTATTGAATTAATATAAGTATAAATGCCAAATATTACCACTAGACATTATTAGACTTGAATTAGTAATCCGATGGACCTCTAGACTTATAACGGTGAAGATACCAAATTGAATAACATTACTTATGGTAAACCCCCCCCCCCCCCATAATATTTATAATAATATCTGTGATAGACACAGATTTACTGACTTGGTGATATATAGTATTTGTGTGTACGCGGATATTTATTATTTACTTAAAATAAGATAGTGGTATGAAAATTTTTTCTGCAGGTAATACACTAGTTTTTGAATTAATATAAGTATAAATGTCAAATATTACCAATAGACATTATTAGACTTGAATTAGTAATCCGATGGGCCTCTAGAATTACAACGGTGAAGATACCAAATTGAATAACATTAGGTACGATAACCCCCCCCCCCCCCCCGCATGATATTTATAATAATAGATTATCAAATTAATCTAAAATATAAATAAGGTAAGACTAATTTTTAGAACTCATATTACATCAGTAAGAATATAGAGTGTTATGTAAATATTGTGTGTAGGTGTGTGGATATATATGTATGTGTGCGTATGTATATGTGTGTATATGTGCGTATATGTATATATGTGTGTGTGTATGTATGTGTATGTATGTTTACATGTGTGAACAACTACATGCGTATGCATTTAGTCAATATTTCAAATAGATTCAGAGATATATATAGGTGTATTCATGTATGTATATATATATATATATATATATATGTATATATGTGTGTATATGTATATGTGTATAGATATGTATATGTGTGGGTGTGTATGTGTATATATGTGTGTGTATGTGCGTATGGATTTGTATGTATACATATTTGTATGTGCGTGTAATCTTATTTCAATTAGATTCTCTTTCTTGGAACCCAGACGGACTGAGAATTTATGACACGCGGTCTGTCTATATCTTCTCTGTGCCTGTTAATTGTTTCTTTCTTTCTTTTCTCTAACCGAATTTGAGAACACGAGTTTCGCCGGACGCATTCTGGCTAGAGATGAATAAAAGTTGCGTATGTGATTATGTTTAGTTATGATAATGTGCGAGTGAGATTATGTATGTGAGTGCGCATATGATGTGTGCGTATTTAGTTTTGTGTATGCGCGTGAGTAAAATTGCCTATATGGTTGATATCGCCAAGTCGTATGTGTCATAATTTTGACATGGCAGTTTTTAGTTGATTAACTTAAAGATCCCTCCCCTTCGCCCGCCATAGTTAAATATAAGTTTTAAATTTTCCCCCTCTCTATAAAAGATGTATCAAATTGGTTGCTACTACCACCATCTATGATTGTATTGGAACTGTGGTAGGGAAATTCAATTTTCTATCAGTCTCAAAAATGTAATTGTCTGAGTGATGCTTGAAAAAACCGAACGGTTGAAATAAATTATTGCATCGACAATTATGTGATTTCGTGTTATTATATTTTATATATATATATATATATATATTTTAATTAATAATATTAATTTTTATACAGCTATATTTTTAGGAACTGCCATTTGAATCTCCACAAAAACCAAAACGGTTTCAGACAAGAGATCAACAGTTGAACAAATTCTAACTGTCCGCCATATAATTGAGGGTGTAAAAGCCAAGAACCTCAAAGTTGTTCTTGTATTTGTCGATTTCTCCAAAAACTTTGATTCCATCCATCGTGGCAAACTCGAAGAGATCGTGTTGGCCTATGGGATCAAGAATCAATATCAGCTGTCATGACGCTGTATAACAACCCTCGCTCAATTTCCAAATGGAGATACAGTTTTTCAATGTGAGATTACACAAATGACCCTACCTTGTTGTCAGAAACGATTGATGGGGCTCACTAACTTCTCTATATCATCAAAGAAGTAACCAGTGAGATTTGCCTCTACATTAATGATGGCAAAACAAAATTCGTCAGCTACAACCAAGGAGGAGAAATTAAGCTGAGAAAACGGCAACAACATAAAGTTCGTCCTGGAATTTGTATAACTCAAAGCAACATCTAGTCAGCGGAAAGAGACATCAAAATCCACAAAGACAAGGCATGGGATGTCCTTAATGGAATGCATACCATTTAGAAGCCCTTCCTCTGACAATCTTAAGCTTTTTTAGAGCCACAATGAAATCTTTCTTGCTCTACAGCTCGACACCTTGGACACTGATGAAACGGCAAGAATGACTATTCAAAACATACACAAGGACGTTACAAGTTACATTTGACATCAGTTGGAGGAAACACTCAACCAAGAAACTTCTATATGGACACCTTCCTCCTGTCTGAAAGATAAGGTTTCAGCTTGCTGGTCACTGCTCGAGAAGTAAGTTAGAATTTGTGAGTGAGTCTCTCCTATAGAATCCATTAGGCAACAATAGATCGGTTGGAAGACCTTATCACACCTACAATGACCAACTTTTAAAAGACACTGGACGCCATCTGGAGGACCTGCCAACAGCAATGTCTGACAGAGATATGTTGAAAGAAATGAGTCAAGAATTCTTAACCTGATTGATTGACATTAATATATTAAATAAGGTAAGATATTTTTGTAAAGATTATAGTTTTATAAGCTCTTATTCAACTTTAATTAGTAGGAAAAAAATCTAATTTTTCTGGATTTGTTTTTAATTGTACAGACATTATTTTCCATACTTTCGGAAGATAGTCAAATGCTGATAGAAAGACTGTTTCACCTAACATTGACAATTACCTTTTTTTAAACTCCAAATTTACACACTTAACTCAAAAAGCAAACAAGTAATCATGGGAGAGTGAAGACAATATTTTTGCGGTGCTGATTAAAGCCATTTTTTTTGTTTTGTTTTTTTGTTTTACTTCTATCAAAGTTCTCAGAAATGACAGGGCCCCTTCCCTGGGTCTAACACTTGATCTCTATATGAGATACATAGATATTCGAATATTCAATAAAAGTTCCCCTTTACCTATCAAATGTTGAGTTAGTAAATAAATGAAGAATATTAATTTTCCTCTCCTCAGTTAAGTATGTTATAGTATATCTTTCTTGTGGTCTGTTGGTCTTACCGGATTCTAGGACAAGAATTCATCTAGTCTTGTGGAGTAGCCAGCTTGGTTATGTTACTAGAGGCAACATCACTTGAAGAAGGTGCACCATTCCTCGTATAAATCAGTGTGGGTAGTCATACCGAGGGATCTTATTTGGACTTCAAATACTATGTTATATTGAATATTTGGTCACGGTTTACTTGTAGAAGGAAGTATCCTCATGCCAGAATGTCCTGACAAACCCTTATACAGGGAGACCTTAGACACTCAAGGACAGTGTCTAGTAGGCATTCAAGTTCTCTCTCACGTGTGTGTGTTAAGAGTATATATGGAAAAACTAAAAAAAAACCCAGACTTTTTTGGGATCTTTTTCAAACTAGAACTACTATTTCACCTTCCGAAAAAAATATGAAAATCCTTAGAGCCTTTGAAAATGTCATCATCAGTTTACTCTGTCAATATAATTAGTAGCAACATGTGTGAGAAGATACAAAGTCACCTTTCCTCCTGGGAGGTGCCGGTGGTTAAGTGGATAACAACGCAAACTGACGACCTGGGTGTGCCAAGTTCGAATCCAGTCGATTCCATAATACCACTTTCACTTAGGGATGTTGGCAACCATTACGTGGTCCCTCCTACAAAAATGCTGACAACAGAATCAAGCCAGTCAACGAAGTTATACTGTATTGATTCGTAGGAATTTACTTTACCTTTCCTCCAATTTCTTCACACCTACCTGTGAAGTATTGACCACTTCAAATTCCAACAGAAAAGGTGTCAATGGAAAGAAATAATGGGAAAAACTAATGAAAAAAAAAATGAAATTCTAAACTAAGAGTAACCCAAGTTAAAAGCCAATATCCAATTGTGCTGTCATATTCTATTATGATCATTATTCTATTATTATTTCACATGTCAAAGAAAGCTCCATTTTTACTTTCAAATTTTAACTATTGTCCAAACGAACAGCAGAACACATCGATAGTTTTGCTTTACGCTAGGCAATTTAGTTAGTTACCACCATCTGGAGAAGGAGAATATTATTTTTGTAAATTATTGTTACAGTATTTTCTTCCTATTTCATTTTAAATAATACTTGGCGAGTGTAAATGTTTCCTTGGTACCTTGATATATATATATATATACATATATATATATATATATATATATATATATATATATATATATATATATTTTTTATAGATGATTGGTGGTGTATGAAGCATTAAAAACGATATTGTTATTTTTTTTAATTGTTTTTATTTTGATATTTCGACCAGTCCTCTGGTTTTTGTCAAAAAATGATCTGAAATGAAGAAAACTGAGGATCGTTGAGCAAACTGTAATTTTGAACATTGCGGCGTTCGTTTTTTTGTCATGACGCGTGAGATGGTCCACGCATAACGTTTCTTCGGGTTAGCAAAGAGAACCGTTGTTTTTTGAAAAAAACGAACTTATACGCGTCCGTTGTCTTTTTGAAAAAAAACGAACTTATACACGTTCGTGATTTGATCAATGCAATAAATGGAATTTGAATGGTACTAAATTTGTGGAGGGGGGGGGGGGGGTGATATGATAGGAAACGAAAGTTAATATATAGTATAGTAAGTAAGGTAATGCTAATGAATAAACAAATACTAATAAGACATAAATAATGAAGTTGATAAGAATAAAATAAATAAATAAAATATTGCCGGAAAAAATAAATAAATAGAAAGAAATAGGGAACTAACAATAATGCGGTAAAGAATAAGGATAAAAAGTATTAAAAATAAAAATAATGTATTAAAACCTAAATAGATAGAAAATAAAAGTAAGTAAAAGGTGTGTAGTATGCCGGAAGGGCAGACACGAAACCACTATATATATGGCGAAAATAGGTAGTGAATGTGAATGAATAACGTATATTATAAAGATGTAATATGAATAACACATATTAAAAAGATGTAATACATATGATTGATAATAATAATAATAATAATACTGATAGCATTATAAAGTTATATAAGATGAAATCATATAATAAGAATAATAATGATAGATAGGTAAATGTATGAATAAATAATTAAATAGATAAATACCTGAGGTACCATAAAATGAATATATGATGTAAGTAAAAATATATAGCAACGTTATAGGTGAGTGTGATATTATATTAAATAATTGTAGGTCTGTATAGATGTAAGTAAATTGTTGGGGGATCATGTAATCTTATTTATTATGAATTATTGGTGTGCGTGGAAGTATTTATATGGGTTCAAGAGACCAAGGTCAGTATCGAGTCCTGTATTGTGCAGGCCAAATCGAAGAATCCATTGAATTTCTTTTAGTTGGCGAATTTTTGTTTCCTATCATATCACTCCCCCTCCACAAATTTAGTGCCATTCAAATTCTATTTATTGCATTGATCAAATCACGAACGTGTATAAGTTCGTTTTTTTCAAAAAACAACGGTTCTCTTTGCTAACCCGAAGAAACGTTATGCGTGGACCATCTCACGCGTCATGACAAAAAACGATCGCTGCAATGTTCAAAATTACAGTTTGTTAACGATCCTCAGTTTTCTTCATTTCAGATCATTTTTTGACAAAGACCAGAGGACTGGTCGAAATATCAAAATAAAAACAATTTAAAAAAAACAACATCGTTTTTAATGCTTCATACACCACCAATCATTTATAAAATACTTCTCTAGGAGCATACGTGGAATAATAATCAAATTCATATATATATATATATATATATATAATGTTACTTTTTGTGGTAAATTAGCAATAAACAACCATTTTTATAAGAGTTTTCATGGGTCCATTGCTCGAATGTAAATAAAGTTTAAACATTGCTGCCACCTATAAATCTGGACCATACCACAGTAGCCCCTTACACTTCAGTGGCGATATGCCTTCTTTTAAGTGAATTTAAAACGTAATATATAAAAGAAAAAGTTTTTAGATATAATGAAAATAAAATTTTTGTTTGGGATATCTATTAAGATACATGAATTAAAACCTGATTTTATCTTACAACTGACTTAACCACCAGAACATAAAGCCTTACATTTAAAAGCTTTCTGAAAATGATCCCATTAACCGAATTGTACCAAAACTTTTTATCTCTGGATGGAATACGTTACATGGCTCACTTTGCTCCCTACAGTCATACCTAAGAAACAACTTTGTTTTGGAGACTCATCAGAATACGCTGGCGTAGAAATACAATGATGCCAGCAACTCGGACTCCATACCATGTCACATACCTACAGCTATTTAGGTAAAGAGAAAGGGCAACAAATCACGAGGCACCATCATTTGTTTTTGTTCCATTTGGGGGTACTTTATTTTACTATGTCCTACTTTTATAGAAAAATAAAATTTATAAAATTACATTAAGAATTAACATATATACAAAATGCTTACATGTACACAGTTTATTTTGTTAATAGCTTAATTACTTATCCTCAGGCCAAATGAACTACAATATATCCAGTTTAATCTTAGAAAAGATACCTTTTATTTTAAGCTGATTTTACACCAAAATACAAGCGATTTATTTTATTTGTAAACTAGCTGTACCTACCTGACGTTGCCCAGGACAAAATAAAGTTATTTTTGTTTATAATTTATTTTATGTTTGAACATTTTTGTTTTATTTATACAGAAAAAGGAATAAAATTTCAGTTGTAAGGGAGACAACTCTTTTTATTATTCAATTAAAAATATAAGTCAATCCACTTGCTGATTATTTTTTTTACAGTCATAATTGAAACCTGTTTCCATATTACCAGTTGTCAGCAGAAATACATAATTTTTTTTTTTTTTACATAAACTGTAGTGAAGTATATTACTGTAATGCCAATAACATGGTACAATAATAAATTAAAATTGGTTCGTCATAATCAAAGTTGGATATGTTATTTAGACCCAACTTTTAAAATATCATAAGATAACTTTATAGGTTAGGTGTTAAATAGGATCCATTTAATTTATATATTTACATTTATTTTATTCATTTATGAGGAGGAACTCGCTAACAAAAAGAGAGGAACTTAGTCAAATAATCTTATTTAATGATATTTAAAAAATTCAAAAGTTAATTAACATAAAAAAATGTCTCAAAATTAAAAATCAAAAAGGATAGTAAAAAGAGTATTATTACATTCAAGGTTAGAAGAGGATCAGTTCTCTAATAAGAGAGTTGTTTTGTCCAAAAATTCATATTTAAATGATATTTTTAAGTTATTGAATAATTTTAATTGATATTTGTCTGTATTTATGGAATGCATAATTTTTATTGTTATTTTTTTAATTCTTGGATGGGTTATGTTTCAGCGATTTTGACCCCTGTCCTTCTTCAGGAGTCTTTTGTAAAAGTCGAAACCATCATAGAATTTTTAACCCAATCCTTTATTAAAGTCCTGGAATGCAAACTGTGTACCCACAAGACTCTAATAAAGTGTTGGGGTAAAATTGTCAAAAGGTACAAGCAAGATGAAGAAACCCGTCCGAAAATTGAATTCAACATTCCTACAAGTGCCTTTTTAATTTCTTTTTAAAATAAATATTTTTTCATGGAGAATGCTTTACGCAAAATAGTACAATACACAGTTTGATGTCGAGATAGCAAAAAGAATGCAATCCCTATTGTAAATGACTTCTATATATCAAACAAGTCGCCATAATTCAATATTGGGTATGATACTGATGAACAGATAGGAGAAATTGTGAAAATAAAAGTTTGATTTTTTTGACAACTTTATAAGCAAAAGTTAGCAATTTAAATTTGAATATTTCAGGATGTCTCAAAAGATGGAATTTTGAAAGATGGGTTGAGAACAGCTTTAATTATTTGTTCCTGTAACCTGGAAATGGGGATAATGTCAAAGGAAAAAGTTTGCCATTCACACACACAAGTTATTCTTTATTGCAAAAAAAAAAAAAAAAAAAAAAAAAAAACTATATATAGACACATAAATTTCTTTAAGTTCACACAAAAGTTTATGTAGTAGCTTAATAGTGTACAATGCGACTAGAGCTTATAATTTAACATCATATAATCAGTTATTCAGAAAAACATTCCATATTTCATTCAAAAACACTTTGATAGTGTTTTTGGATGAAATATGGAATGTTTTTTTTTCTGAATAACTATGATTATATGATGTTTATATATATATATATATATTAGTAGTATGTTTTTAAAATGCTGAGGGCAATGCAAGTTCCGGGTAAGATGTAAGCTGGAAGGAACAAAAATAATAAATCGAATACAAATGTGACTTACTATTTATTTTTTATTCAAATCTTACATAACAGCAAGTGTGGTGTTAGCTGTTTGTGTGATGTCCGGATGATTATAAAAATCATTTATTGAATATTTCGGGAAAATAAATTTTCCGTTGTCAAAAATAATAAACACTGGCAGCCATTTTGGAAGATTCTCTGCACGGACGGAATTTTCCTCTGGTGTTTATTATTTTTGACAAAGGGAAGTTTCTTTTCCCGAAATATTAAGTAAATGATTTTTATAATCATCCGGACATCACACAAACAGCTAACACCACACTTGCTGTTATGTAAGATTTGAATAAAAAATAAATAGTAAGTCACATTTCGCATTCGATTTATTATTTTCGCTCTTTCCAGCTTACATCTTACCCGGAATTTGCATTGCCCTCAGCCTTTTAAAAACATATTACTACTATTCCCAGCAATGCTTCAAGCAAACTACCATTCTCTCTCTATATATATATATATTATATTTAATATGATATAACCTCAGCAAATGCAGGGAACAAACTTATCAAAAAAAACAGTTTTATTTGCATACAATTGTTTCGACCTACCTCAACACACACACCTTCATGATATACAGAATATTCAAAATGTACGAAACATCCATTTTCTTGAGGAGGCCTTCATCAGTGTCTATAAAAAGTTCACCCACCAGGCTGGAAGTGCATTCAGCATTCATTTATTTTATGTTTTTTTTTTTTTGTATATTATTTTAATATTATATTTTTTTCTTATTTTTCAATTTTTGCTCATATTGTTCAATGTATTTGTTAATGTTTTACACCTGAATATTCAAATCGTATGTTCGTGCCATGTGATAATGTACGTACAAATGAAGGTACAAGCATAATATTATTTTACATTTATAGAATTTAATCTTTTCCTTATCTTACTTATTTACGTCATCCTCTCACTCTCCATCTCTGACGTTGCTGCTACTATTACCCCTCTATTCTCTTCCTCCTCCAACCACTTCTGGCTTCATTTACCCATCCTGTCACCATCTAAAACATCCAATGTGCAAACAAGCAAGCACGATTATCAGAGATTTAGTATTTATATAGATAGATCGAATTTTATATAAATAGATCGAATTTTATATAAATAGATCAAATTTGAACAAATTATACATTTGATGAAATCCTTACAATGTTCGAAACAAATTCATAGGGTTAACATAACGAAGGTTGCTGACTGGAAATGTAAATAGCCTTCAAAACTTTTAAACGGAAAGCTGACCGAGAGAATAACTCGATAGTTTAAAGGAGTCATCCATGTAGGGATCAGCGCACACATAACTATTTACTTATCGACAACTTTTGTTGTGTAAAAAAGGATTGTTTTTTTTTTTCTTTGAATTTTTTTCAGAACATTGTTTCTGGATGATTTTACAAGTCTTCCATGTAGCCGACAACTTTTGCTTGGTAAACAAAAATAATGGTTTTTTTTCTTTGAATTTTTTTCAGAACATTGTTTCTGGATGATTTTACAAGTCTTCCGTGTAGCCGACAACTTTTGTTTGGTAAACAAAAATAATGGTTTTTTTTCTTTGAATTTTTTTCAGAACATTGTTTCTGGATGATTTTACAAGTCTTCCGTGTAGCCGACAACTTTTGTTTGGTAAACAAAAATAATGTTTTTGTTTCTCTGCATCTTTCATGATCATTCTAAGGATCTCATCAAATTTATAATTTTGCTGTCATGTCTATCATTCCTTTGACGAATCTTAGTTGAAAGAAGACCTTATAAGACATTTTACTAAAGTTTTTATCAGCTATGTTTAAATATCAAATAGTGGTGTTTTTATTTATGAACCCTCCACCCCATGATCAAATAACGCTTTTTTAAACAATAGGATTTTTTTCATTGGATCTCATTTTGGGCTACAGGGAATTTCATTTAATAAAATAAGCGTGAGTTGAACCAAATGCATTTTTCAGTTGTATAATTCTTTTTGTTGTTGCTCTATATTCAGAGACCAGCAAATATACGATCACTCCGTTCGCATATTTTTGCTAGCCTGGAAGGATGATATCATAGTGAACAATATACTAATACACTTACTCCTCTCTCCCCCCCCCCCCCCGAAAAAAAGGAGATGGTAATCCTGGAAGGATGGTGTAATGAGGAATGAACATATACTATACTGTCTACCCCTCCAAAAGAGGAGGTAATGCCTGGGAGGACTGTATCATGACTAATGAAAATATACTACACTAACCCCACCCCCACATACACAAAAGGAGGAGGTAAAGCCTGGAAGAATTCACCCTCCTACCAAAGAAACAAATAGAGAAGGTAATACCTGGGATTATCCCTCCATAAGAGCCGAAGGTAATACCTGTGAGTATGGTATCATGGCAATAGAACAGATACTATACAATCTCAATAAAAGATATACAACAATAATAGAATAAATCGGGGGAGGGGGGTCATTCTTTGAAAAATGTTTAGTCATAAAATAATTTTTTTATGGTTCCTTGGATTTTTGTCTTAGATCAAAGTATAGTATCTGTTCTCAGCAACATCAGACGTTTTACTATTGACAAAACTAGTACATATATATAAGAAAATGTGACAATGCAAATTAAAAATGTATATTACAAAATATTAATTTATTAGAAACTATAAAATAAATATGCAAATTAAGAATATCTAAAGCTGTTTGTGTGTGTTACAGATTACTATATATACCGTTTTTCAAAATGTGTTGCATCACAGAATTAAATAAGCATAAGCCATTTTGATGTTGATATAGTATGGATAAGTGGAAAAAAACTTTCACATTTATTCAGATAAAAGTTGAATATTTTAAACTATAAATAGACATAGAAAAAAAGGTCACGGTTTAATTTGTTATGTACTTTTTATAGATTCATTTTAAATCAAAAACAAAATTATTACGAGAAGAATTTAGATTCTTGTCAGAAACATATGCACAAATATTTTTTTAGTTATATTTCACAAAAGCAACATTTTTTTTATATTTATAAATTTCTGAAGAAATTATTTTTATCAGAGAACCCAGTAATCAGTTAATTATGTGAAAAAGACAAAATTAGAAAACTGTTATTAGTATGAAGGACAACGAAGAAAAAAAAAAACAAATTAACATTCAAAGACGCTTTCATAAAATGTTATGAAAAAAATACGAGGGGGGGGGGGGGACATTCTTCTATGATGAGTATTCAGGAAAAAAATTCTCAGAAGTTTATATTTAAACAATTCTGCTGTAGTTTAATGTCACAGTTGCAGTTTTTAGCTATAAAGACTTATTTACAATTTGTTTCGAATATTTAAATAAGTAAACATGAATTTTTTAACCACAGATGATTATGTCAGAATTTGTTTCAATATACCTGACTTGAAGGCACAGAATTTAATTCAGGTTTCATAACACAGAAGAGTCTATGTACTTGAAATCGATAGTAAGATGGCATTTTTTATCATCTGCTCCTTTCAATTTTGTTCAGACTTGCCTCAAAAAGTAAAATTCTTAAAATATTAGAGCTGGTTAAATGAAAACGAAAAGCCATGAAATTTCACATTTTTCTATTATTCAGACTACTATTCTTATTTAAATTGTTATATTCACAACGTTTCAGCCAATGTAACTTCAAATCTTCTTCAGGTGCATCTATAGAACCTCATTCTGTCAGCTATGATTGTGTAGAAGTATTAATTTATGTCATTCTTAGTCACATTCCAATAAGCCTGCGCCAAATTTGAAAACACTATTGATGAAAAGGAATAAGAAATCCAAACTCTCAAATACGAGGTTCAATCGCTAAAAAAGATGATTGATACACTTAATTGTTCAATGGCTAAATGAAGTGTTTGGAAGGTAAATTGTGTAGAAAATAAAACGTTACTTCAAACAAAACACAACTACCTCTGAAAATTGTCATAGAGGAAGCAAACAGATCAACAAAACCAAATGCAGACGATTGAAAATGAAGAGGGTTGACACTGATGACCAAATATTGAACTCATTGTCTCTTTCATCTACAAGTCAGCAAGAAAGAGAGAACACTTCAACTCTGAAGTCGAAAGCAATCACAGTTCCAGCGGACGACATTTCCTCTTTTGGGACGTGGTAGACCCGAGGCAAATACTGCCGTCATGCAAGCACAGCCAATGTCAGAAAAAAAAACCCTACACAAAGATTGTACTACAATTGACGCAGAAGATTTTAAGCTATCAACACCAAGCTCAAAACAAGAATGTTTTGTCATAGTCTATGGTGCAGAAGAACCAGATACTCTGGATCCATTCGAGATTTGGCAGCATGACGTACCTCTCATTGAAAACTGCGTGCTGCATTTGCCGACAAATCATGAGGTACAGATCCGCAGTTCTGAGTTCAACATAAATTTGTTGAGTGCTTTCAAGCACTCTAGTCCTGATAGGGTTCATAATAATTTTAATTGTCTTACAAGAAAAGAAAATTAATAAAATGGAAAACTCAAGTTTGTGATTTTGTATCTCAAAGTACATCAGTACTAATATGTTAAGAATTATCTCATTGTAGCCAGGTTGAACAAAATTGAAGTGGGTCAGTATTTTAGATGTCCAAGATGGTATGGAAGAATGAATCACCAACAACGTAGTACGCTGGTAATACAGATCACCACAATAAACATTAAAGTTAAAAATAATCCTGAGTAAATACATTAGACATTTAATATTTTAACACGAAAACAGTTACAGTAATTACAAATTTGAAAATTTAAAAGTATTAGCAATTGCTGTTTGAAAGAAAGCGATAATTAGGAGATGGGTAGAATTTAAAAGCCTGCATTTAATTAGCCATGCAAAAGTTATTGCAAAAAAAAAAAAAAAAAAAAAAAAAACTCTAATGAGCTTAACTAAATTTGAAGCAAACCAGTAAAATAATTCAAGCAATTTTTTATGGGGGAAAAATGATTAATGAGCAACAAGCAAAAAAACTATGCACCATCCGGCATCTATTAATCTAGCTCGAAGTATTTTTTTTTATATTACATATCTTTCATATAAATTTATTGTGATTTTAAAAAGTAATGCTTTTCATTTGAATTACTTCCCTTGAAAATTAACAAACAGTATTTTAAGGAAAAGTTTTTGGTAATTTATTTTATTTTTTATAAAATCACTAATTATTTGCTGTTATATAGACAATACTGAATATATATATATATATATATATATATATATATATATATATATATATATATAGGAAATAGGACAATTCTCAAAGTACAATTATTTTATTGAATTTGGTTTAATTTTAATATGCATCAAATTTAGTTAATAACTAACGATTCAGCTCTAGTTTCCTAAATTAAAAAAAAAATCTCCTTACATTTAAATAGAAATTCTTAAAATTTAAATAGGAAGAAATCAAGTCAGCCATCTTTCACTTGACTATGTATTTCTCTCACCCTTTCTCACTGTATGATATTTATGATTCAAACTCTCTCTAATATTTTTTTACTATGTGAGCACTTAGACAAAGAGTGACTCTTTTTTTCAGGGCTGCTTCTTAATAGCTTTATTTCCTCATCTAATTTACAGTGTGTTCGTGTAAATTAGATAGCAAAATAATAAGTCTCTTTATTTCCATAATGGCCTCATGGATAATATAGAAGTAAAGAGATGCATTTCTAGTTATGCAAGACGATCTTACAGTTAATGAATTTTTGAATGAAATCAAAATGGAATCAAAAGTGGTAGCAGTTGTGACCCATTAACATTTTACTCCTTCAAGGTTAAACAAAAAGTTGTTTGCTTAACATGGAGGATATCCAGCTCCCCAAAAAGGGGCATTCTTGATGGGACAAACATTTTAATTGCCCCAGTCAAAAAGGATTTCTCCTTCTCTGAGAACAGAACACTTGAAATATTTATTTGCACAAAATATAAAAAATTACATTCAGAACAAATACTACACTTTGATTCTAGCTCAAAGGCCATTTTCATATAGCAATATGTTTTTGATAGATTTGAAGTATTTCGGGGTCTCAACCCTTTCCCCCACTAAAACTTTTCTAACTACTGATTATAATGAGGTTTAAAAGACAATTATAGACATTAAAAAAATTTTATTATAGTAAAAACATCTACAAAATTTTGAAGTGTATCCTTATTATAAACCCATTCTGGGTAGAGTATTCCGACTAGTAGTTCATAATTGTAAGTCATTGTCTGATATAAGCACTCTAAAACCAACAAAAAAAAGAAAAACGCTTAATATATCTGAAAACAAAGCATAATTCTGTTATATAATTTTCCAACTGTGGTTTGTTCATTTTTTATAAGTAACAACCATTTATTTAACAGTTCAAGTCACAAAAGTAGCTCAATAATCAGTTTTTAATAAGATTTCTTTCCAACTAGAGCTGAATCTAATCAAACAAATTTCTACCAATTTATTTTAAAGCATTTTTATTTCACACAGCCATTTTGCCTACATCATTAAGGAGGACCAAGCAGATGGAAGATTGCAATATGGATATAATTCAATTTCAGACTAACATTTTTTAACTTCTGGTAAGCCTTTGAGAAATACATAATTTGCAAATTAACCCATTGCATTTTCTCAACATAGGCGAAACGTCTCCGACTTCCAAACAATTAGAGTTCTTGATTTTATTAACCACCTCCTCTCACTACCTATTCTTTTATACAACCAATGGATTTTCCTCGCTTTGTTTAGAAACTTCTTTTGGCATTCTTCACTTCTAAGACCTTGCAGTGTAGGGTCAGTCATACTGGATTATCAGTGTAGTCATGTGATTCCCTTTGTTAACTATCGGCATGTTTAATTCTTGTATCTACTTTATATACTAATATGAGATTTAAGATTTATATGATTAGCATTAAGGAAAAACTAATTTACACTTCGAGTACTTTCATTTATGTCAAGAATCATCTGAATAATTAACTTAAAATGAATGGAAAATGTCAAAAGAGGAAAAATCCGTAAAAATTTAAATTCGCTTTAACTAGAGTTTAGTATTTGTTCGATTTTACTCATAAAATTGTTCTAAACATTCATCAATATTTAAATGTATTGATTAAAGGCATTTCAATATACCAACATCAGTTTCAAAACCAATCCGATTAATTTTCAGCCATTTAAGTTTTTTATATAAAAAACCTAATATTTCTAAGCTTTTTTATTGTTATTGTATATACAAAAAGTAACAACATTAGTGTAACAAATAATACAAAACATATGTCCTGAATTTAGTTTATTCACTTTAAGAACAGTAGAAGAAAATAAGAGCACTAGAACAATAGAAGAACAAGACAATGATAGAAAAGAACATATAATGGATTCAGTTTATTCACTTTCATTGACACTGTCACACATTAAGACGGTTTGTATGAGTGCCATCATTTTTGTGGCACAAAATAAGTGTCATCCTGATCTGTGTAATATTTTATAACAAGGTGCTTTGGCGACTGTTTTTCTATTGTTAATTTTTGGTAGATTAATAAGACTTTCAAACCACCCTGAAGAATTTCCGTGTTCAAAGGTGGTAGTAGTAGTAGTAGTAGTAATAATGAATTTATGTTTTCTAAATGTTGGCGTTTAGGGCTAAAATCTAGTAAGTG
Organism: Sepiola atlantica; assembly: GCA_963556195.1. Lineage (NCBI taxonomy): Eukaryota > Metazoa > Mollusca > Cephalopoda > Sepiida > Sepiolidae > Sepiola > Sepiola atlantica. The sequence continues at coordinate 92,355,547 of OY744521.1, read as the reverse complement.
TGAATTAATTCTTGTATAGAAGGCCATAGTTGTAAGACAAATGTAGATTGAGTTATATTGAAGAATAGATTGTTCAAAAAGAACATTTAAATACATTGACAATATTGGGTTTTTCTAACCTTTTATCTTCAAGGAAGACTTATTAGTAACGACCAGGTTAACAAGTTTAAGGCTAAATCATGTTGACATATCAGTTCTTGTCAGATTAGCAATGTGACATTGTGCCTGGTTAGTACAGCCATATTGTTTGACTCAGTTCAGGATCAGCGAAAGTGGGTTGCAATAGTCGCTGTACTTGCTCAGGAGGTAGTCAGCTCAACCCAACCAGGGTGATAGCTGATACAAGTACAAGTAGTCAGCCTGGTTGTTCCAACGCATCTCCCTGGCTATCGTTCGTGGCAACGCTATGTTAGTAACGGCGACGTCACTTCCGTTCTAATCGTCATCTGTTGACTCTCTCTTTCTTTCTCTCCCCCTCTCTATCTACCTATGTCTGAATCTGTCTCTGCTTCTCTCTCTCTCTCTCTCTCTCTCTCACATTATTGTTTTATAAATAATTTGACTTATAATTTACATTAAAAAAATGGAGAATTAAAATATAACATTTAAATCACGGAATAAAAGACATCCAAGTACAAGTAAGAGTACAAGATGAGCAACCATTTTGCAATACCAGATGCTGTATGTAAATCACTTCACACAAGTGTATAACTGGGTACTAGTCTTGCTGAGAGTTTAACAAGCGACAGACAAGTGTCCTGTCAGAGCAGGTGATTCAAGCCATCCGCTCCGCTTAACACTATAAAACTGGGGTTAAGCAACGATTCAGGCTGAGAAAATGGAACTTTATTTTTTACAGGTTAGTAGTTACTTAATTTCTTGTAATAGCTAACTAACCTTACATTTTAACCAGAGTCAGTGGTTGTTATGAGAAAATGCTGCCTAAATATACACACATAAAACAGGATCTCGCAGCAGGCTTGTCCTATACTAACTGGTGAGGAGGATGGCTAGCCCATCAGCAGGATTAAAAACAAGACCTTTAAAGGGCAGGTGAACCTTTCTTGAATCAATGACCAGCTAGCATATATATATATATGTATGTGCATGTGCCATTACAGAAATGCTCATGTGGGTGTCTAAGGGTGTGGTAAAACCACTGGGAGAAATGTTTCCTTCAGCCTTTGTTTAAAGCAGGTATCTAGAAGAAAAAATGATATAACACCTGCAGCAACTGTTGCTTCCAATAATGTAGACTTGCTTTTTCTTTCTTTTAAATCAGGGTCACAGTCAGTTAGAAAGTGAGATTGCTTCTGTGAAAAACCTTTCCTCACTTGAAGTTTCACACATAGGCAGTGCTTGAACACTTATTAGTCAAGCAATGACAATGCTCAAACACAAGTTTGAAGCCATTATATGTGTGTCATTATTAATATAAAAATTAAAATCAGGAAAGAAATAATAATAACATTGTTACAATTGATAGAACTGTATAGAAAATTCATTCTTAGCTGTCTAAGGGGAGTAAATGTTAATGGCGTAAACTGTTTTCTTAATCTTTTTAACCTGCAGTCGGATGACAGGTGAGTTATTTCCCTTGAATGATTATACAGTAAGCGAAGATTATTTATGGCAGACATAACTGCTCGAGGTGTGAAGGGAACCAGTGAATATCTGTGGTAGTTAGAAAAAATATTAACACAGTCTAACTCTTATATAATTTTGTTTGGAATAGATCTGTAAATATGTTAACGTTTAAAAAAAAAAAAAAGATAATGTAAAAATATAAAAGCGTCAACTGAAAGTGCATATTGCATAAATGGATGACAACTACAAGCAAGAAATATAATGTAACTATTGTCGCCAATAGACTGCAGTATTTGGTCAATAGATTTGTAATTGTAAGCAATTATGTATTGTTATAGAAAAATAAAATACTGTATTTTCTTGTGTATAATCTGACCCTGTGTTCCTGATATGAATCATTTACAATCTTACTTATATGATCTCACAGTACAACCATCCATACAGAATTTTTTTTTTCCAAAGATATTAACAGAGATTTTATCTCACAAGGGAACAAACTATTTAATACGAAATCAATTTAGTTAAATAAAAGAACAGCATCTGACAAACCTTGTGCAGGAATCTAAAAAGTAGCTGTTCCAAGTTCATTGCTATATCAAGTTAATCACGCTAATTTTTTTTTTTTTTTTTTTTTTTTTTTTTTACTTTGGCTCATTTAATTCTCAATGTACCAGATCCTAAATGTTATCCTCCACAACAAAATTTGCATTGGAAATGTGTTATATATATATATATAATTCCAGATAGAGTTTGTTCATCAAAGTTGGACAAACTATCACACTGTTTATATAACAGTGCTCAATAACAATAAAAGCTATCTATTTATTTGTTTGTTTTTTTTAATTTATATAAGATGTTTGTCTAAATAAATAAATATGTGGATAATAATTAAATATTTATTATTAAATAATTATTTATAGCCCCCTTTTGGCCGGGCTCTTTAATGAGAAACAATATAAGCCATCTAATCTAAGCTAAAAATGAAAGTTCCTTTCTACGTTATTTGTTGAATACTGTTAAGACAGCTGACTATGTAAGTCCGCCTGATTTGACATAAATAAAGTTTATTTCTCTACATGTCGTGTCATGATTAGAATTGACCTTATTGTTTAGAGCCCTTAGAATTGAGTTCAAGGTGGTTCGTGTTCCGGGGCTCAAATCGTGCGACCGGTTTGAGCAGTTATCTCCACACTGAAGATTCTGCAAGGATGAAATGTATACCTATGTTAATAATAATTAAATATTTATTATTAAATAATTATAAATATATATATATATATATATATATATATATATATATATATTTGGTATAAATCTTTTATTTATACAAAAATTTTGGCCACACATTTGCAGACATGTTTGAGTTCTAGCTGGGAGTGAACTTTGTATATGAACATAGTAAGGATTCACTGGATTAACCCCTGTGGACAGAAACTCATCAGAATTATATATATATTTCACTAATATATATAATTTTTTACAATACAGGAGAAAACAAGCCGCGCGTGCGTGGTGCCTCGATGTGGCGAGTGTAAAATGCAATAAATTTGGGCAACTTGGGGCATTTTTGACCCCCTGGGAGCGCGAACCAGAATTTTTCTGAGGTCAAGGATGCTCATTTTATATCCAGAACAATTGCCTCTACATTTTGGCCAAGTTTCAGAAAAATTGAATGGATGGATCAAACGTTATGCGAGAAAAGGGTCATTTTTTTTACATTTTGGGGGCTTTTGACCCCCTGGGGACGCGAACCAGATTTTTTCCAAGGTCAGCGATACTTATTTTCTATTAGGAACAATTGCCTCCACATTTTGGCCAAGTTTCAGAGAAATTGAATGGATGGATGAAAAGTTATGGGGCAAAAAAATGTCATTTTTTGCCATTTTGGGGCTATTTGACCCCCTGGGGCTAACCAGATTTTTTTTCAAAAATCGGAGAATGTCACTTTCTAACCTGACCAAAGTTACAACTTCATGCAAAATTTCAGAGAAATTCAATGGATGGTTGCGGAGAAAAATCTGGACGGACATGCCTCAAAACATAAATCCCCCGATTTTATAAATCGGGGGACCAATAAATGAACTTATTGTGTTTCTTCCCCTAATGTCATTTTCAAAACTAATTTTCAGGGAAAAGTGATAACTAAAAATGCTGTACCGAGTAATAAACAATCATACTTTTATAATATTTGATAGAACTTTCTACTTTTTTATATTAATAAACTATAAAAAAAAAAAAAGTGTTTCATTAAAAAGCAGAGAAAATTAAAACATAAAAAGAAAGATCTTTTGAGAGCAAGTTTCAAATAAAAGTGCTTTCTTAAGCCATTTCTGAAAATGTATACTTGTGTATAATACGAACACGTTCTTCCCTTCCATTCAAAATCTCTCGTATTATACACAAGAAAATACTGTAAGTTAATTAAATCTATTTGATTGGCCACAAAAAAAAACGAAAGAAAAGAATCGCAGCAAAGGAGAAAAGTCTTTAATGAAAAAGACCTACCTAGATCAAGTGATTACTTTTCAAATAGATCTGGAAATGTGTTAGTTCTTTTAACTAAAAGGATACTCAGAAAGATAATAATCCAGGTCTCAAAAACAAACTGGGAACTGTTTGAAGGGTATATGAGTGCCTGAAATCCAATGGCTCAAGTTAGTAAAAGACAGAAAAAAAAACAAAACAAAAACAAACAAAAAACTGCACACAACCAAAACTAACGAATAACACTGCTGCAAAAAGAACATTAAGTAAAATTCATGAATAAATATTACGCTCTTATAGAATAATCGAGCACTCTATTGGATTTCTTTCCGCCCAACAGAACCAACAAATATATATGTATATTCAGGGTGTCCCAAAAAGATGTATGCACCCTTTGATTTGTTATAACTTGTTCAATTAGCTGATTTTGACTTGCAAACAAGATTGATAGAAGAGTAAGAATGCACATTTAAAAATATTGACAGTAAAATAAGCAAAAACGTAGAAACGGACTTTAATAAACGTAAAGGCTATTTGGGGTAATTTCCAAATGTTCATAAAATGAATCCTAACTACAACCTGTTCTGCTCAATATACCTTTCATGTCGTGATCCATTGAACTTACAAACATCTTGCAACATTTCCTCTACCACGTTTATAAATTAACCCGAGCCTATATACCCGGGTTAAGGTTAGGGTTAATTTATGAACATTCTGAAATTACCCCAAGTAGCCTTTACGTTTATTAAAAGATAATGTTAAATGTTTTTGTTAATTTTACTGCGAGTACTTTTAAATGTGTATTCTTACTTTTTGATCAATCTTGTTTGCAAATCAAAATCAGTAAATTGAACAGGTTATAACGATTGAAAGGGTGTATACATTCTTTTGGGACACCCTGTATATTAATTTAGCATCATCAAACGTTATCCCCGCATACTACAGAATACAATCTATCATGTGTTAATTGTCTCTAATACCTTCTGTCTCTCACTACTTTCTTTAGCTGACTGATTGATCTGCAAGTCCAGGAACATACTTTATAACGCCATCTTCTTGGTGGTTTGCCTCTTTTTCTGCACCCTTCTATCATTCCTTCTAAACTTGCTCACACGGACTGTTAATCTTTCTTTTTTTTATTGTGTGCCTGTACAGTCCTAACACTTTCCATCTAACTACAAAAGATATGGGTCGCAAATTTAATTTTTACTTTGCTTAGTCTAATGTGCTCCATTAACTTCACTTTACACATTTCTCCTGTAATGTTATTTTGAAAGACTGAGGTTTTCCATCATTCTGTCTGTTCATTTCACATATCCAAGACCATATAGTATTACTGGCAGTACATACATGTTGATAATCTCAGCTTTCATCTGACATGATATGCAGTTTGAAGTGAGAACTTGCCTGTTTGTCGAAAGCTGCCCATCCAAGACATATGTGAAATTATAATGCTTCATTGGGGTCATTTGCAGTAGAAACCACCTGTCCTAAGTAGATAGTTAATACAAACTAAAATATTTTCCTGATTACCATCACAAATAACAGACAGATATTTTTTTTTTTTTTAGTTCTTAGAGTAGATACTAAGATAAACATTCTTATTTAATATATTCAATGTTATATGTTGTCACTTAGTAGAACTAACCTCCACAAGAATGGATTAAAGCTAATACCATGTAAGCAAGTAGATCTAGTCCACAGTAGAAGGCAGTTGAGTTTGATAAACATTTATGGAACCGTTTGGCCATTAGCTTAATTGAATATATCATCATATTCGGTTTAACGTCCATTTTAAATGTTGGATGGCTTCTAGATATTGACTTCCAAACTTATATCTGATCAGGTTCCTTTAGAAGTCATTTCCTTAACTGAGGCAAAATTTTTATAGGCCGGATGCCCTCCTTGATGCCAACGAAGTGATGTGATGAAGACGAGTGTTTTTATTGAGACACCATCTCTAGGTGATTGCCCAACAAGGCTAAAGAGTGCTTCACCTGCTCTAAATATATGTCACAAATACTATGTTATATCTTAAATAATATAATAAGACATGTATAATTTATATATATAATATAGCATTTATTCTCTGGAATAAATGTACAAAAGGAAGGTTAACAATACAATAATTGACTGCGTTCTATTGTCAACTAGATCTGCTTGGCTATATGGCATTGGTTTAGTCCGTTCTTGTGGAGGGGTCCTACTGCACCACAATATTATAACTTTGATATATATCTTTGTAAAAAGAAATCATGATACAGTTGCTTCTAATTGAACAATGTATTTTAAACCTTTTTGTGCAGGAGGTTTAAAGTATAAATTATTTATACATCAGATACCTCTACAATATACCAACGCAGGTGTCATTAAATTTTTTGGGGGGAAAATTAAATATTCAGTTTAACTCATTCCTTACTAAACATAATTGTAAATTAATCACCTTTGTTTAAAACGATTTCTGCAAAACCTTTTCAAGATTATTACATCTACAATAGAAAATTGTTAAATTTGCCGACTATACATCGATTATGCGTCTTTTGTTCATTTTGTTGAACTCTATATTAAGCCATAAAAAAGCAGTAGCTTTTAGTTGTAAATGATAACAGTCACCAAAAAAGCAGGTTTTAGTAGAGAATGAGTTAAAACTTGCACTAATATTGAAATGGTTCCAGATCACCATAAAACCTTATGCACCAAGATGTGATATTTTATCAAATCAATTTTTAAATATTGTCTACGAGTTCAAAGAATAGCATTAACATTTTCAAAAAAAGGGTTATTTGGACAAATAAATTTCTTGTTTTTGGTTTGTTTCCCACAAAGTTTAGGTTGATACATTCTCCAGCCTTTTACGGGAATAACTATATGATTTCCATATGAAAAGAGATTCTTTTTGAATCTCTTATTCTGATAGTGAATCAAGAAAATGACAGAGGTTTCTAGAGGTTGCCACTGGGAAAATATCCATTACACTTATTTGCTATGGGAAAACTGCTATGGTAGGAAGATAGTAGATGGGAAGACTGATTGATAGGAAAGGTCCCATAAAAAAGGAAAATTTACTACAAATAATTTTTTTTCATTTGGAAAAGTCAACACATCATATTGTAAAAATAAATATACATTTTTTTTAATACTTAATTAAATTTTTAGAAGATTTTCACAAATCTAAATATGCATTAAGAATGCATGAGAACCCCTGCATATTTCTGAAGGCCATATTACCTCTTTATTCTTACATTTTAATTTCTATAATATTTAAGTTAGAAAGAAAGAAAAACGTCCACTTTGCTGTTTATGGATGTCCGGCACAACAGCAGATCTCACAATATTATTGTAAAAAAAACAAAAAACTAATACAAAATTAATACCAACATTAGATTTGAGAAAAGACGTTTTATCTTGGTATAAACCTTTGATTTCAATTGCATCCCCCAGACAGAATGACAGAGATACCATAAATATAGTATAGATGTGGACCATCCGTAACATTCTGATTTATATAAATAAATGTGTGTAGGTTATGCCACCCCCTCCCCACTTTCATGAATCTAACACTTAAGTTTGAGTCAAATTAAACGTTTCTTAATATGTTATCAGTATTAAGTGACCAGATAATGATTTAGTAAGGAGACAAAAATACAACTAAGGAGACTTAATCATCCCTTCTTAGGTAGCCTTGAAAGCTTTGGCCTACTCCAGTTGGAAGGTTTGACCATAGTGCTGACTCTGAAAATTTTGGTCAGTTGGTTATTTTAAATCACATTAATCGGGGGGGGTCAGATTATTTAATGTTGAATCCAGTCCGTTTGGTAAAACATGTTATGCTTTCAATTCGTAATAACTTCACATACTTATACATGCTGGAAATGTACTGCATACAAATTGGTTTGTAGATTAGATTGTTTTGTAAATAAATAATCTGCAATTAGATTCTATTTAATCCATAAACAGGACTCTGAAAGGTACTACCCCTTAGGGTCAGCGTGGCCCCAAAATTAATGGCAACTAAAAGAATTTTGGTTAGGTAGGAGGTCAGAAACAAGGTATGGTCAGGTTTTGAAAAGCCAGCACATTAGGATTAACGTTCTCTGTCCTACAAAAAATGCCTGCGCAGCCCCGTCAGCATTATCTGACTGAATAGGACTATACCTCAGCCCGACAGGAACAAAGTCACTGTCAGACTGATTGTTAAGGACGTATCCTCGACTGGTACGAACAATACCTACACGTAAGAATTTTGGTTAGGTATGTGTTGCAGTTAGTATTAATTAAATAATAAATAACCATTTACTAAATACAGTACCAAAATGTAAATGTATTTCAATATAAAGGTGGGATTAGTTCATTAGAAGGGCAGAGAATATAACAATTGCTATGTTGTGAAAAAAGCAAACCAAAAACAAGTTATTTGTCTCAATAAATGTTTATAATTTAAAATGAATTTTGAATAATTCACAAATAAACTAAAATACTTATAACTTGAAAGTGATAAACATTCGTTTTTTACCAAATGCAAAGGAGGCTTGAATATTTTGTATGATACATATCAGATCAAAGAATAATGATTATATGAAAGGTTCGACCGTAGTGCTGGCTCTGAAAATTTTGGTCATTTTGGATATGCTTTCATAGATAACATTAGAAATGATTTATGGTTACAGATTTGAATTCAAAGAATGAAGACAAGAAGGGAAATAAATAGCAAGACAAAATTTACCAATTCCACCACAACCTTTAAATATTAGAAAATCATAGAACTTATTCCTACCATTTGTCCGGTGTGAGGATTTCTGTGCATAAACGGTGGACCGCGGATATGGTTCCACATCTGACCAGAAGTCATAGCAAATATTATAACCTGCAAATAAAGAAGAAGAAAAGTGTAACAAAGAGATGAAACAGATACGAAATGTGTCTGAAAGTAAAAAAATTTATTTCCTAACAGCAAACGACACAGTTTCCCCTTCAAAGTAATCCTCCCTCCTCGAGTCTAATATACTTTCTCATCCTTCTCAGCCATGCTTCTATGCACTGTTGGAAGAATTTTTCTGAGATGTTCCTCAGCTCAATCGTTACGGCCCTCATGATGACCTCCACATCCCCCAAAACAGATTATCTTAATGATTCCCTTAAGCTTGGGGAAAATAAAAAATCACATGGAGCAAATTCAAATGAATAGGACGGTTGTTAAAGTATTGCAATGTTCTTTTTCTAAGCAGGTGTATTGGAATGAAGAGCAGGCGTAAACAAAATGTAATGATTGTAAAAAGCTTATATTACAGTTATATAATCCCAGGATAGAAGGTTAAATGATAACAATTTGCTTATCCCTCTTATACCCATAGCTCACACAGCATAACCAATCCGTTATTTTTCCCAGACATGTTATATTTCGGCAAAAAGTTAAAAAATTACAAGTTTGAAATAATATTTTGTTTGAATTTTTAGGATGAGGAGTTATTTCATGTTCGTACTATTGTCTTCATCAACAGTGATCTATGTTTTGGCCAATGTTCCATCTAGAAATATCGTTTTATGTTCAAAATGTCAATTTATCTGTACGAAAATGTCAATCGGTTATTTAATAATACAAAAAATAATTCTGTTGTCCAGTTGAACGTGTGTGCACGACTAAATTAAATTTTTAGCACAAAGTTTGCAGCCATCTACTAGTTTATCAACGTTTTTTCGCCCTGAGGCTTTTTTTTTCTAAATATTTTAATGACACAAAATACATGCTAAAAAATACCTTAATTCTGGCACTGAATTAAGTTTGAAAAAAAAATTATTTTAATTTTAATTTATAATTAACTAAACAAGTTATCTATCTCTCTTAGCTACATATGTATTTCTCTCTACCCCTGTTCATTCTATATTGATTCAACCATATTCTCATCATCATCATTTTCGGTTTAAGGTCCATTTTACATGCTGGCAAGTGTTGGACGGCTTTTAGAAATCGACTTCCAAGCTAACCTATCTCAAATCAGATCTTTATTTATCCCTAATCCTTTAAGTCCATCATCATCACTTGTTTTCTTTGGCCTGTGGACTGACTCTGCTACCTCAATTGCTCTACATCTAACGCAGGAACTCTCATCCATTCTTTCAACATGGACATACCATCGAAGCCTCCTGTTCTGCACGCATCTCCCTATACTGTTCAGATTTTATCTTCATGAGTTCACCAGATCTGAGACTGTCTCTAAGATTTGTGTTACACATCCATTGTATTATTCTTATATCATTTCTCTCCATGCAATGCATGTCCCCAACCCTCACTGGCCAGGTTTCACTTACTGTATACACATGTCTGATAAACTCTTCCTTTGATCGATAGTGGTTAGTAATGGCAAAAGTTCCCTGAACTTACTCCATCCACTCCTAATTCTTTCTATCACACTAGCACCTGCTCCACCATGTGCTCCAATGGTATCACCAAGGTAAAAAAACTTCTGAAGAACCGCCATAACTTCGCCATCCACATATACTTTTACCATATCCGAGTTCGCATTCATCTCTGTTGTCTTACACTTCTTGCACACAAACTGGTTGTCCTCTCTCAACCTACCGGTAATTCCACTGTGCTTCTTGCACACCCAATGCCTGCATGTACCACATAAAATTGAGTTGCACCCGTCTCCTTTACCACAAACGTAGCATGGAAATTTTCCTCTTTCTGGAGAATTTCTAACACTACAACAACTAATCAACACTTTTGTCTTGGTGATATTCACTCTAAGGCCTTGATTTTCCATAGTATTCCTCTGTGTTTTTAAATTAACAAATAAACCTTTTGTTATATAATGGGACGCATGTGATGATGGACGTATGAGAGATTGCTTAGCTTGCACGATTTGTAACAAAGTCATCTCATGCAAGTTTAGTGCAATGTTGTTTCTCACGGTCGCAGTGACGGGTGATGAGACCTTAGTTCAAAGGTTAGGTCACACCTGCGTTTTGATCACAAGATTGGGTGACGTCACAGTTTTCCCGGTGGGAAAACTGTAGTTGAGATTTCAGTTCTTGACGGGAAGCCGACTAGTCAAGTCGCATTAGCAATGTAGCGATTAATTAAGATAGGGAAATTCGGATCCCCAAAAATGAGAGCAAGACGATGTCCCCCTCTTCCTTCCTTTACAAGTAATTAAATTAACTAGCGTAAGCTTCTCTCTCTACTACAAGCTAATAAAAACTTAATGGCTCAAACTAAAAAGTAAGGCTTGTTATCTTTTATCGTGTACGGGGAGATCCGATTTCAGCTTACGAAGAAACCGCCGGCACGAGATTGTGACAACAACAAAGCGTATGCAGAGAGTGGTAGTGGCGACGGCTCAGCAGGCTAACAATAGCAGTTAGGTTGCAGACATTTGAAAGCAGAAAGAAAAGAGACAGAAAAAAGAAAGAGAAGAGACAGCCCGAATTGGGTTTACTGCTGTGTCAGTCGAAAGGGAGAGATGGAAGCGACTGACAAGACCACTCGACGTCGCCCAGATCGAGAAACGACATATCGTCCCGTTAGCAAGCGATACCGTTCGCTGGATCAACAAAGGAGCTGTTCTACAATGCCAGAGATTACGACATTACAACGTATTATAAACCAGCAATTCAACACTTCAATTGTTTCACAGGCAAGTACTAAATCATCAGCATCTCTTTAAGACAACCCGTATGGAACTCCATGGACAATGCTTCCAAGACACAAATGAAAAGTAACAAACTCAGTACAGGACCCTGATGTACTCCTACTTTTAACATTAAAGCTTTCACTCAAGATGCTGTTCATTCTAACATGACTTTAATCATTTATGTACATTGCTTGAACAACCTTCATGAACCACTCGTTTGCCCCTAGTTTATGCAATGCCCATCAGATGTCATCTCTTACACTCTGTCTAAAGCTTTCTTCAGATCAACAAAAGTAAAATAAAGGTTCTTCTTATACAGGAACTGCTCTTACATTTGTCTCAGGATAAATATAACACCAGTGATACTATGCCCAGGCATCTGACTTCTTATTTGCTGCTTAATTATTCTCTCAATCAATTTCAGGACCTGATCGATCAACTTTAAGCCCCTGTAATTACCTCTTTCTAGAGCTTCCCCATTATCTTTTTAACAGTTGACAAGTGTACTAAGTGGCCAGTCTTTTCTATTATAATTGTTTCACCCACAGCCTTCAACATTTCAGCAACAACGCCTGAGGGACCTCCAGCCTTATCTTTCTTTATCTTTCTCACCACTTCCTGTACACTTTCTAGTTTTTCTCAGCTCCATGGAAACTCAGTATTCAGTAATCTTTCATAATGGCATTTCCAAGCATCCCTCTTGTCCTGTTCATTTGTTGCCAACACTCCATTGTCATTTTGAATGCATTTCTCTCCAACAATATTCATATTTGTCTTTGCCATCTGTTTAGCTATCCTGAATATTTCATTCTTTTGGTTATCCTTTTGTAGTATATCAGGAGATCTGCTTTGCTCAGCTTCCTTCTTGGCTTTGTATACTACTCTGTTTGCTTCTCTCTTTGCCACTAGGTAGATTTCCTTATTCACTAAACCTTTTATCCACTGGCTTCACTGTTTCTGCTTTTCTTTGATACACTTCTCAACTTCCTCATTCCACCACCATGTTACCCTATGCCTTGGGGACCCTTTCATCCACCCACAAGCCTGGTGTGTTACCACCAACAATGTATCTATAAACCTCTTCCACTGTTCTTTTACACTTCCAGAAGTGGTAATCGAAAGCTCCCTTACTTGATCTCTAAACTCGCGTTTCACAGGTTATTCATTCAACCTCCACACTTTCCTAATATCTGTTAATGTCTCTGTAAGCATTTAGAGAAAAAGTGACTTTCTTTCCAGCTAATTAACATAGTGTGTTAATATAGAGCAAACAAAAGTATTCTGTTCAGCTGAAAATCTGGCTTGTGATGGTCAAAACAGACACAGAAACGATGTTGGATAAGGGACTGGCTCCAAATTATCACTGATGCTTCCGTGGACTGGAGACAATGGAGGGTAGCGATCAGAGATGTGCTGTATTCCTTGGATGCCGATTAAGCTCACTTCCAACGAGAACCAAGTACAAGTAAGTAAATAAGTATGTAAATTAGATTGCAGAAAAAGGATAATACAGAAGTAAAGAGACTTCGTTTGAGTTATGTAAGAAGAATTTTCAAATGAAATCAAAGTCGAATAATTAGTGGCAGTTCTTGTGACCCAACAGGTCATGGGTACGTCTAATTGTTCTACAAAATTATTAATATTAAAAAATGTATTTTTTTTAAGTTTTAATATTCTTGTAAACAATAACAAATAATGAACAGAAGATAATCTTAGTCATTATTTACAACTACTCTGAAAGCATAGATAGAGCACTCTCAATTGACTCGAATGCCCAGGTACATGTATTTGGGGATTTTAATGCCCACCACCATGACTGGTTGGGATTCTCCAGCCGGCAACTCTACGTATAATTTCTCCTTAGCTCGCTCCCTCTCTCTCAGACTGTCGATTTTCCGACCCGCATCCCCAAACATTTTCTTGACCTCAATGCCCGAGGCTTGTGTGACGAAAGCTCATAGCCCACTTGGGAATGCTGATCAAATTGTGCTAATGATACATATCACTCTAAAAAATCGTCCTAAAGCTGATGAACCGTTGCTCAAAATAACGAGATACTACAAGCAGGCTGATTTTGAGTCAATCAGAGATTACATCAGTGATGCCCCATGGATGGAAACCTTCTCACTCCCTGCTGACCAGTGTGCAAATGAATTAACTGAATGGGTCAAAGCAAGCATTGATGCCTATGTCCCCATGCAAAAATTCTTTAGCAAGCCCCACTCTCCCCAATGGTTCACCTGGGAATGTGTAGCTGCCATAACTGAGAGGCAACAAGCGTTTCGTAAATTCGGCCGCCATAAGTCAGCTACTAATAGACATAAATTTATAGAGTCAAGAAATAATTGTATGGCTGTGATAGGCGAAGCAAAGAGAAGATATAATGAGTTAACAAAAAAACACATTCAGTCACAGAAACTAGGTACTCGCAATTTATGGAAAATCTACAATAGTGTAATGGACAATGAACGATTCCCCCACTATCAAACCACAATGATATCGTTTGCACGGCCACTGATAAGGCTGAACTACTTGCCCAGCGTTTCGCTTCTTACTCCACTTTGGACTCAGATAACCACCCCTCTCCAAATTCCCATTGCAGACCGAAGCCACACTTGATAACCTGGTCATCACCCCATCCCAGGTCAAAGACATCATAAAAAACCTTGACATCTCCAAAGCTTGTAGGCCTGATCTTATACCTGTAATAGTAATAAAGAAATGCTCTGCTGAACTGGCCCCTGTCCTCTCCAATAAATGCCTAGCTGAATCTTGCTTCCCCGATAGCTGGAAAATTGCGTCTGTGGTACCAGTTTACAAGAATTCTGGGAATAGAACCGATCCTCAGAACTACCGCCCAATCAGTCTACTGCCGATCTTTGCTAAAATCTTTGAATCCTTAATCTAGCGATAGTACGGCACTTAGTTAATGCTAAACTTCTTTCTGACCGCCAGTATGGATTTAGACAAGCACGATCTACTGCATACATCCTAATGGTTATCTCAGAACGCATGTATCATACACTCGACAAGGCAGGAGAAGCTAGGGCAGTAGCGCTTGATATATCCAAGGCATTTGACAAGGTATGGCATGAAGGGCTTCTCCTGAAAATACGCTCATACAGTATTACTGGGCAATTACTTAATTAGATCCTTCCTAACCAAAAGAAAAATCCAATTGTCCTCGATGGCCGTTCATCTAAGCAACATGACGTAAATGCTGGTGAACCCCAGGGATCTATCCTTGGACCTTTATTGTTCCTGATCGATATAAACAATCTCCCTGATGACAAAGTCTAGGATTCGTTTATTTGCTGACGACACCACGCTTTACTCTCGTCATGTTGCCGAAACAGACGCGATCATATCCGAGGCAAGGGCTGAATCCTTAGAAAATGACCTTCAGGCTGTAGTGGATTGGGGTCATAAATGGTTGGTAACTTGTAATGCTGCAAAGACAAAGCTCCTTTCCTTCAATAACTACAAGAAACCTCTCCAACCACCAATTGTCATGGCAAATAACACCCTACCTGAGAGTTCATCATTCAAACTCCTCGGCCTAACCTTCACAGGTAATATGAATTGGAACAAATACATTGAAGACATTGCCAAGGCTGCCGCAAAGAAGGTGGGCTCTTTTTACCGTGCTAGTAAAATCCTCACACCTGACATTATCCTGTATCTCTACAAAGCCACCATCTGCCCATGCATGGAGTATTGTTGCCACATCTGGGCTGGTGCACTATCCACTAGTCTCTCCTTCTTAGACAAGGTCCAAAAAAGAGTCGCCAATCTAATAGGTCCCTCACTGTCAACCAAGCTCCAGTCCCTGTCCCATTGCCGCAATGTAGCATCCTTGTGCTTGTTTTACAAATACTTCAATGGATTATGCTCCGATGAATTGGCTACTCTGGTGCCCCCTCAACGTAATTTCACTAGACGAACTCGACAATCAACTAAATCCCATCCATTCACTGTGGAGGTCCCCAGATGTTGGAGAGCTTTCTACTCAAATAGCTTCTTTCCTCGTGCTGCTGGACTCTGGAATTCCCTCCCTGCCCCCTGTTTCCCCGACAGTACTGACATGTAAAAATTAAAAACTAATGTAAACAGACATCTCACTGCGCAGATCCCAATTTAGGTTGAAACCCCCCCCCCCCTACTTTCTCCCTTTTCTTTCTTCTCAGTAGCCCCTTACGTCCACAGTGGCGGCCTGATTTGTTTGGGGTGAACTATGTTAAAAAAAAAAATGTTATCTATGTTCTTCATCTTAAAGACTCATTAGCACACAATAATTTCTTAAACCACCTTTGTACTAGCAATACACATAAAAAAATTTAAATTGCTTAAAATATCTAAATAATGGCATATATAGAAAGAGCTTGATCATCTAAGAAAGAATCTTTTTAAATTTTTTAAATCTGACTAAAAATAAGGAAGTTATGACTATTTTTGTGGCTTGCACAATTGGATATTTTCCCCTCTTTAAGACCATATGCGTTTTGTCATCTTTTTTACACTAATTTTTCAGTAAAAATGTTATATCTTTGTTAAAACACAATGAAAATTACCAAGCAATGAAATTTACCATATAAGTGTATTTTTGTACAAGGAATCAGAATGTGCTACTGAAAATCTCCAGAAATTAATGGTTCCCATGTAATCTGCAGTAAATGCACATAAATATGCTGCAATACCTTAAAAATACCATGTATCCATTAAAAGAAAGAAGTTAGAGAACTCAAAGTTGAATTGTAATACATTTTATTCACAAGAAATTGAAATCTAATACTAGAACTGTTTAAAAATGAATATATTGCAAAATTTCTTTGGCATTATCGTAAACTATCACCTGTCTCTAGATCGCCTCCTTGCCTCCCCAAAATATAAGATTCTACTTTTTTTAGGCAATTACATGTTAACACTCTGAAAAACTTGGCAGAAAGAAACAAAATCTATTATTTTAGAATTTAGAGTGAGGTTCAGGGCCATTTTAACGTTTTAGGGTATTAATCATTTTTTTCTAAGGAGGGGGAGTCTCCTTTTTGTAAATTTTTTTTTTAGATGATTATGTGTAGTTTTAAGAGGGTCTTTGTGGGAGGAGGAGGCGCTTACCACTCGGACTTCGGGTTAGTGGTAGGGCTAGGGGCAATTACGTGTGAAGCCCCTGAAAACTTAGCACAAAGAAAAAAAAAACAATTATTTAGAGTGGGGGATTAGTTTCACATAAATTTAATGTAAAATATTCACCATTTCCCGGCTATTCTAGCGTTTTAGAGTAGTTGATCAATTTTTTTTTCTATGGGAAATAAATAATGTGTGTCTTTCTTTATTGGGCATCTTTTTTTTTAGACAATTATGTGTGGTTTTAATATTTTTTTGTAGGATTATGGGCTTGCCACTCGGACTTAGGGTTAGTGATAAGGTTAAGGAAGGGGTTTTGTTTTGGATAGAGGTTGCCATTTAAACTTAGTGTTAGGGTTAAAGGAGTTTTTTTTTAGGGGGGTGGCTTGTCACTCGAACCTAGAGTTAGTGGTAGAGTAATTATTCATTCTATATCAAGTTTTCAGTTTTAAAAAATATTTAAAAAATTGCACTAAAGGCAAGAATGGTCGGGAAATGGGAGATCATTTTACGTTAAATTTATATGCGAAACTGATCCCCCCCCCCACTCTAAATTCTAAATTATTTTTTATTGTTTTTTTCCTTTTTCCGCCAAGACATTTAGGGTGTTCACATGTAATTGCCTAAAAAAGTAGAATCCTATTTATTTTACTTTTAATTGGCGACTGGAAAGTCATTACTACTAGAAGTTTGAAAGTTGAGTGAAAACCAGTATTTTTTAAAGTATTTTTTATAAAAAAAACACAAGCAGCATTAACTTTTTAAGCACAAAAAGTATTTGTCTTTCCCCACCTCCCCAAAAAGGAAGTTCATAAACGAATTTTACGAAGCTAACTGGTTATAGCTAGCTACTACCGATTGATTGTTATATCAGCAATACTAGCAGCCATTATTGACTTTCGCTCAAAAAGGGACAATATTTTTTCGTATAAGGTAATTTAAAATTACTACTATCGAAAGACAAAACAACATAGAATTATAATTTTAATGCATAAAAAAGATAAAAAATTGTTTTATTTACTAGTTGGGGTACGAAAAATAGTTTTTAAAAATGTTCGATACACGTCATGTTAAAGGTTTATTTTTAAGATCACAAAAAAAATAATGGATCAATTAATTTTGTACTCCAACAATAATTGAAATTGATATTTTTCTTGATTGTTTTCCAAATTTCATAATGAAATTTCCCGAAGACGAATGGTATATCTTTGAAAGAAGGGGGATGGTTAGATGGTTAGAAAAAACTGACGTAAATGGCCGAAAATGGTGTTAACATTTTTATGACTTTATTTGCTGAAAACTCTTAAAATATATAATGTAGATTATTATTTATTAATGCATGTGAAAGAATATTCATTTCTGAACAAAATGGTGGTATTTTGACAACTTAAAGTGCTTTGGTTTTTTAAACATGACTATTTTAGTAGAACTACCTTGAAATCCGTGATTATCCAAACTGTTTTATGGTCGGTGGGTATTGCTATTTGTACTGTCCGATTTCTTGTGAAGCGTGATATGAACATTCTTATAAACAGTTGAGTTGAGAATTTTTTTTTTTTTTTTTTTTTAATTGGTGTTGTTGTTTAATCCATATTTCCTATATGGAATAAATATCCATACTAGGTTGACTGATGTTTAAAAACCTAGCATATGGGCAAACACTTCCAAATGACTTTTCTATATCACTTCTAACTACATTCTTATGTTTTTCCGTACCTATTTTATACAAAGGTTTTAATATAAAGGCAACAATAAAAGTGACAGCAGTGGTCAATAAATAAAGAAAGAAACAGATGTTAGAGTTTACGTTAAAATAATAGAATTATATATAATCCTCTTTACAACTTACCATTGCACCAATTCCCCATGATGTCTTGTTGTATAAAAAGTCCAAATTATTTCGTTTGAGATAGAGTAAGCCACCAACCAAGGAAAAGAGTAAGGCAACTGCCAAAGTTCCAGAATAATTAGGAGGACGGAATACTCGAACCTGGAAACAGAAAGAGATAAGTATAATTCTTTATGGTTCTTTTAGAAATAAAAAGTTGAAAATTTTAATTCTTCAAGTTTAATATTTCGGTTGGTAGTAAATACAGAATGTCAGTCAATGGATAGTTTTATTAATGTTTTGTTTATTAATTTCCATAATAATTTATTTCCGAATTTTCACAATTTTGATGGAATTTTAACTTCCGAATTTTCCAAATTTGATGTGTAGATCTGATGCTCCTTGATAACAGTAACCACCATGCAAAATTTCAGCCTGATCAAATAAATAGTTTTTGAATTATCAACATTTCCATAGCATAACTTCGGAAATACTATATACAATATGGAGAAATAAAGCCCAGATTCGATTTTGGCCCATCCTTACATTGTCAGGCGAAAGTATGCAGTCTCACGACTGACTTAAGTTCCTGTTAGTATTATTTCCAGAATCAATACCATTTTTAGTAATTAAATGGTTGCTAAATTTAATACATCAATGATTTTTAAATTACTACATGAAAAAATGATATATACTTAATATTGTTTTAGAAGACTTGAAAAAAATGAAAAGGTGATTGAGAGTTTGATATTAAAAACTTATGAAAAATGTTTCTTACCTGAATATCTGTCCTTTCTCCAACCCATCTGGCTATTTGTTCAGCAGCAAATCCAACCCTAAATTAAATAAAGATGCAGTCAATAAAAAAATTCTATCAACACATTTTTCTAAAAAAGCATTAAATGATTTCAACAAAACTCGTTTTTACTAAGAAATTAACTTCGTTAAATGAATGATTGATAAAAATACACCTTGAAGATGCTTTAGGGTGAATCATCAGTGACGTACTGGTTTCATCGCTTGTTTTGGGTTTTTCAACATCATATCAGCTCAATCAGTAACTAATATAGCTGCTGATGATGGGTTCATTTTAATATATACTGAATTATCTCCCTTAGAGTTATTGGAAAGTAATAGCTATTTATACATATACAGAGTGCAAACAGTTATTTGTTTGCAATTTTCAACTTCTAATTTTATGCATAGTTTTTTTTTTTTTTTTTTTACCTTAATTGCCAGTCTTGTCTTCAAGAAAATGGTGACTATATTTCCATTTTTGTTTTGTACAGAATAATTGATTATGGACTATTTTGAACCTTCATATTCTCTTCGGAATTTGCGCCAGAAAGATACATAAGAAGATTTCAGACTTTCTTGACATCAGCAGGAAGGTGGTAGAGAAAGTCAAAACGGAAGTGAAAGAATCAGGATTTGACTACGAGATGACATGAGAGAAAAATGAATGCCAAAGTTCATTTCTGAAGTTCAGATCATCAACAATGAACACAGTGATGCATAAGGACATCTGCTACATTTCAGACAAGATGAAAAAGAACAATTTCTGTCAAAAACTATACAAGAAAAGCTATTGGAGCATGCAAAGAAGCTGGTCAACAAGTTGAAACACCTACTGGATCTATACATGTTGTGGTTCTTCTCAGATGAGAAAAATTTCTGCCAGGACAAGAAGATCAACTTCCAGAAAAGGTTTGCTTGCTGCTTCATTTAAAGATATATCCAGATTTATGCAGACAGTTTCCAGTGACAACCATAATCTTAGGTGTTGTCAAAAGTGAAAGTGACATCATGCCACCCCACTTCTTCCCTGAAGGCCTCAGGCTGAACATCAAAGGACTAGATACAAGCTCAATAATGTGACAGGGAAGATAATTTTTTTTTTAAATATTGAAAGTAATAGCTTTTTATAAAAATATAAGGAACAACAGGAAACTGAAGAAAAGCAATTAAGACAACCAACGGATGTAAAAAGGAAAGAGAATGACAGCGTTATTCTTTTTTTTTATGGCATATCAACAATTTTTTTATTATTTATTGTTGAATCCAATCATTTTGATAAAAGTAGATTTTCTCAATATCTTCAAATATTTATACATGGTAATTAATATTTCTTGATGTGACAGAACTTTTACACCGTCCAATTCTTTAATCTCATTGCTGGCTATATGCAACTTTGCATGAAGAGTCTTTCAATGAAGTGGAAGGAGCCGGTGAAGAATTTTTTTTTTATTCAAAGACAAAAGATTTGAACTTTATTAATGAGTTATATTTGATAATTTTAGGATCAATTAGGTTTCAAGAACCCCAAGATATAAGCCAATTGAATGGGACACATTCGGATCTCCACCGGTTGACCTTCGCACACGCATGTGGCATCTGTAAACAAACCTATAATAATCCGGAGTTGTTTGGTTTTTTGTCCAAAAAGAGGGGGAGTTAATTAAATATTTACTTTTTTTTTATGTAGGGTGAGTTTTTCTTTTATTTACAAAACTTTTTAATAAACAAACGAAACATCGCAGAGATCCTTAGCATCTAAAATTCTTGTTTTAAAATGACTTCATTCTATACGATTATTCGATTTATATTTAAATTATTATAATTCTAATAAATATATACATTTTTTTCTTTTAAAGTGGAATAATTATTTTACATTTTAATATTTATATTATTATTTAGGCATTTTAACTTTTAGCGTCTCAAATTCACTTTTTGTTATTCGATTTAAGATAGAGAAATAAAATAAGAAAAAATGTATTGAAAATGAGTAATCTTGTGTTAAATCTTTTCAGACTCAGGCAATTTAATTTTTTGTCTCAATTGAGAGGGCCCCATTTTTAAGGGAACTGGATTCTCCCTACATTAAAAACCGACCTTAGAAATTTATAAAATAATACAATATTAATTAAAAAAAAACAAGTTATAAACTCCCCCTCCCACTTGAAATGAATACTTACTATCTATTCTTATGTTAGACAAAGTGTTATTTTAAGCCTGTTTTAACCTTTTGAGTATGCATGATCACATACACACCTCTTATTCTGAAGATCATAGTTCAAATTGAGCACACATAAATCGCCAGCCAATATACGAGTATCTAGCTTTTGATTGATATCTAATATGGCATGTGCTGTAATACAATATTTAGCAAAAAATCTTCTTTCAGAACTGAAATTTTACAAAATTATAAAATTTCAGTTTAGAAGAATTTTATCATTATCATAATTGAAAAAACTGACGAAAGTAATATTTTATATTCAAGAAAGCTTCCATCAATTATGAAAATTAGACTGAACTAGTTTGCATATTTTGAAAGTACATTGACCATAAAATCTGTGTGCAATATGAAAAAATTATAACTTTTTTTAGGTGGTTTTGCTAGAAAGAATCTGTAAACATTAAAGGAAAATTAATTATTTTTTTAGAAATAAATAAGAATTTTTATATTGCACATGGACTTTATGAACACCCTATATATAGAATATGCAACACTATTCATATGCATCAAAAGTGCTATCAAAATCCTTACTACGATATGAAAATAAAAAATAAAATGCCTAAAGCACGGTAGACAAAGCAAGCCGCATCAACCAACATTGCATAAATATAATTGCCACATTGCTAAGTATCAACGATTAAAAAAATGTGCAAAAAGTAACATCAGTTTAGTTGATTTTTATATTTTGACTGTTTAGCTTTAAGTTCATTTTCAGAGGATTTCAGTAATTTGTTGTAAATAAAAACAATTTGTCTTACTATATGTGTCCTAACTATAAGTGTGGACTTGAAAAAGGTGAAAATAAAACAACGTTCTGACTCCCAGCCTTCCCGGCTACACTTTATATAGAACTAGCTGTACCACTCGGCGCTGCCCGGTTGTGTATTTAATTGCAATTTGTTTTTGTTTTGTTTTTTAAACTATGCGGTTTGTTTTTTTTCTTCCCAAAATATATGTTTTGTTCCCATCAAAGGGAAGTAACTCTGTATGGACGAATTCAGAGTTAAATACCTGTTTTTAAAGATGATGGCCATTTGAAAATCATTTCAACCTGCAAAGTATTTTCTGGAAGAAGTTAAATTGAATTACATATCATTCTTCTTAACAATATAATGCAATGACCAACAAGAAAAACCGAAACACCAGAATCAAATAAGAAAGCTATCGATGACAAAGAAACAATAAAAAGACTGCATTGTAATATATAAAACAGGGATGTGAGTGGCCAATGGCAAAAAATCTGAAATCAAGATCAATTTCCCAACCTATGGGATCACCAATTTCCAAACCTCCACCACCCTCATGTGTGTGTGAAATATAACAGAATTATTCCCCCATTTTTAGGTCATTGTAGCTTTTTAGGGTATTAACCAAAAGAATTTCGCTATTGAAGATAAATTCTGTGTTTTTTTTGTTTTGTTTTTTGGAAGGGGGGGGGGATATTCTGAAAAGTTAGTAAAAAAAAAAAAAAATAATTAGCTACCTTACCACTAACTCTAGATTCGAGTGGACACCCCATAAAAAATCCTAAGTTCAAGTGGCAAGCTCGCCTCTCAGCAAACAAAAAACCTTGTAAAACCACACATAATCATCAAAAAAAGTAACCATCCCTCCCCTTAAAAAAATCATTCTTTGATGTAACAAAACAAGTCTTCTACCTCCCCTCCCCATAATGGATGGTTTGAATAGGCAAAATTAAGAATTCCAAAGAGTTGGGAAGGGAAGTAAAACAAAACATGAAAAGAGGAAGGGGAAAAGAAAGAAAAAGAAAATCGAGCCAAGGCAGAAATCAGCCTTTCATCTTAAATAAAAAGAAACAACACTTTTTCTGAATTAAAAAGGGAGAATTCCGCTTTTTCTTAATTACCAAAAAAAAAAAGGCGGAATTCTGCTAAAAGGTGGAAATCTTACATCCCTGATAAAGCCAAAGAGAAATAAACGGCAGATATATTTTACGTCAAATTTTAGTTAACATACCTAATTTAATTATCAGGCAAAATTGTATGACACCTTTGAATTCACATGTAAACAAAATGGCAGATTGAATACTGAACATTAGTCAGCAAATATTGGCATAAAAAATTTTTTTTTTTAAATGTTTTCAAAAGGACTAAAATTTCCTTTAGTATATAAAATATATTTTTGATGTCAACATTAAATGTAAATATGATGTCGATTAGACTTTTTAATTTTAATAATAAAATGCCTACCGATGAATGTCCATTGTATCTCCTTTCTTTGGTTTACCTTTGGCGGGAAAATGCATGAAGACAGGGGCTGTGTTGATCTTTAACTGCAAAATAAGAAACAAAAATCAAGTAAAACATTTTTTTTTTTAAATCATTTAAAAAATCTATATGTGGTATTTCTGTCTGCGTTTAGGGATGCAATTGAAAAGAAAACATTAGATTTTTCAGAGGGTACACCTGTTGTATGTTGAAAACCATATGAACAAAGAAATCATGTAAGTAGTGGTGTCATCAATAGTTAGGGAAAATTTAATCAACTGGGAGTGGGTCGAGAAAAAAAATAAAATGGGGGTCATAAAAATGATTAGTTAAAGCTAAGTTAAGATCAAATCAATAAAAGTACAAGTTGTCATAATCGTTAGTTGGTGGTGATTAAATTGAACAGCAACCTTAAAAGTTTTGTTTCAGCCCAAAAAGACAGGTCATGATTTCTTCAGAGATCTTTAACTCCACAACGTCAACACAAACCCAATAGACGATCAGCATGATATATAACACGCCTCCTTATTCCTTACCGTCTGTTTCCAACTAAACTCTCTTCCTCCTTCTTTTTTATTCCTTTCTCTAGTCTGTTTTTATTATTACTATGAACTCGCAAAGTCACAGAGTGAAATTATTTATGTAAACAACACCTAAAATTTAAATATTGTTTAGAATGCAATGTCGAACACCATCGATGATGTTGAACAGATAAATCTTTGCCGAGCTAAATGTGTTTCAACAGTTTGACAAATACCAGATACGGTGCACCATCATTTTCGGTTTAACGTCCGTTTTACATGCTGGCATGTACATTACTTACAATGTTTGTGTCAAAATAGAATCCGGTCTAATTTCCTTAACGCCTTATGCTATTGAGATTAACCCATATAAACAATATGTATAGAAAGGAAATCATTTCTACCAAAATTGCAGTTTTGGTATCCATCAGCTTCACACACACGTACAGGTAGACATAATCAAGTTCTACATTATTGTAAATTGCCAACTAGCACATGTAGAACAGTATTCATTCAATACGTCTGCTATTGTACATAGTTAACACCTGGGCAACATGAGGAGATAAATAAGCAACTGGTTCGACGAGATAAACAAATGCTTTATTTTGCGACTGGCAAAAGCTACAAAGAAGCTCTTGTCGAACTCCGCTTGATATTACTGAACGTGTGTCCATCCGCCAATGCCAACCGAGATAATATGATCATGTCAAGAGAACGACAGACAGATACCTACCGAAAGATGTGTTTGCATAAGATGTAACCGGCAGAGTGGCGCCAGGCAGACTGCATAAGACTTTGGAAATATGTCAAAAAACTCCTACAAGGGTTTTGGAGATAGACTGAAACTATATTAACCAGATTACTTAAATGAGTAAGTTTCGGTCTGAACACAGATGGTACAATAATATCGTAGGATCTGCATTTCCGTCAAACATAAAATGGAAATATTTTTAAACACGGCAGCATTAGACAACAAATGAAGGATACAACTGTGAAATTTCCACGGGTCGTGATAGAGCGAAAAAGAAATTGTATTCTTTAATCAATTCTTAAGACTGATTTTTTTTTTTTTACTGAACTTATATGTAATTAAGATCTAGCATTCTTTCTGTCAGTTTTGACTGATATGGCCATGTGAAGAGAATGACAGACAAGATCCTACCAAAAGAGGCATTTGCATCTGATATAACGGGCAGAATGGCACCAGGCAGACCACATAAGACTTTGGTGCAATATATCAATAGTGACCTCAGACAGTCGGAGTTGAACTCAGAAGATGCCATGAAACAAAAAAATAAATGGAAAAGCCTCAAACCCCTGCAAACACGAAACAATAACGTTAAACAATGATGAAGATGTTTGGTTATTTACGTTTTTCCCTTTATAACGTTTTGATTTGGGGATAGATCAATAATTTTGTGTTTAGACTGCATACTACTATTATTATACAGAAAGTGTGATTATCACATCTTTCTTAAGCAAATCAGCTGTGTCGACCCTACGTTGACTGATGAGGGAATTTACCAAATAAAAAGAAAATTTCCTAAAAGCTTACATCAGAAACAGATTGTTATACTCAATTACACAATAGCAACGCGATTATGGAGAGATGAGGAAAACATGTTTTCCATTGTTACATTACAACATCAAATACACTTGTTTTACAAATACTTCAATGGATTATGCTCCGATGAATTGGCTACTCTGGTGCCCTCGACGTAAATTCACTAGACCAACTCGACAATCAACTAAATCCCATCCATTCACTGGAGGTCGCCAGATGTCGGAGAGCTTTATACTCAAATAGCTTCTTTCTTCATGCTGCTGGCCTATGGAACTCCCTCCCTGCCCCCCGTTTCCCCGACAGTACTGACATGCAGAAATTTAAAATTAATGTAAACAGACATCTCGCTGCGCAGATTCCAGTTTAGGTCGACCCATCCCCCCCAACCTTCTCCCCTTTTCTTTCTTCTCAGTAGCCCCTTACGTCTACAGTGGCAGCCTGCCTTGTTTAGGGTGAACTATGTTAAAAAAAAATTTTTTTAAAGAGTATACCATGAAAAAATGTCTTATCTCTCTTCTGTAAAATATAGTTATATCGACAATATGCAAAGATATCAAATTGACAGACAAACAGAAAAAGGAAAAAATAGACAACTCATCCACAGATGAAATAGAAATAATAACAGTGTCATTTAGAATATAATAGTAGCCTAAAATTTTAACTTACATTTGCAAATACATCTGATCCTTCATCATAATCAACCATTGCAAAAAAAAGTTTATTGCAGTATTGTTGTGAGAATCTCCAAGAATTAGCAAGAATAGTGAATTCCTCATTTGCATGCCTGTAAAAAAAAATTTTTTTTTAATTTTTTGAAATCTTTCACGAAAGTCTTTCATTAAGTTGATGTCTCACAAAACATCAATACTTTTTTTTTTTCACAATAAAAACTTAAAACAAAAGTCCCAGCGAAATGTGTCTTCATGTCACACAGTCCCTTTCCATTTACTTAAAGCTGTATAGCTCTTCATAAAAGAATAGAGCACTCTAGGTAGACGATAATGCATGATATAAGTACCTTGTGGTGTTTGATAATACATAGATGAAAGTGATAATTTAAAAAAAAAAAAAAAAATGAAAATATTTTGTACTGATATTAAAGTGGTGATTATGTGAAACTTTACGCGGGGGGGGGGGGGTAGGACTGATACCTCCAGAAAAATTTGATATAAAATAGAAAGCTGTGGTTCTGGTGATATCTGAGCTTCAACTTTTACATAAATTTCAATTGGAAAAATAATTTTTTAGTAACAAAACTATATTTTTCTCTTTGATCTTCAAGTCTTTTGCTTTCTTCAACTTCTTTTCTCTTTCAATTTGAAGCCTTCGATTATATCTCCCATATGCTAAAATCTGAAATCTTTCATCACTGATAATAGCACG
Source organism: Sepiola atlantica (assembly GCA_963556195.1). Taxonomy (NCBI): domain Eukaryota; kingdom Metazoa; phylum Mollusca; class Cephalopoda; order Sepiida; family Sepiolidae; genus Sepiola; species Sepiola atlantica. The sequence continues at coordinate 92,328,178 of OY744521.1, read as the reverse complement.
GGTATAATAGTTCTCAAATGTTGATAAAGCAATCGGGTTTCGAATCTCGGTTTGACCTGCCTGTTTCTAGCAACACTGAAGAGCAGTGATACAGCAAAACAGGCTGCCTGTAGATGAACAAATATCTGTTTATATAAAGTTAGATATGTTTATGAAAATATTATGAAAATTAGGTGACTTGAATGCTTTTCAAAATCTAGGTGCGACACGCATGCGCAGAGCTTTTGATGTAAGCATGACACATGAACACTCACACTATTGTATTAATATATAAATAGTAGTCCTTTAATCATGAAGATGATAGTCAAAAATTGATAACACCATAACACGTGAATTTACGTTCAGTGGCTCAGACATTGTGAAGAACACAACTTACACATTCTACAAGTAATGATCGTTTAGGGGTCACAATGTGTTCCACATGACAGTACCTACCTGGTTACAGGTATCATATCAGAGTTTTCCATCACCTAGTTTAGTTGACCTACCAATGTGTACCCTACTATTTCATAGCTTGAGAGAGGAAAAGATGAATTTCCTACATTTATGAACAAGTGCTGCGTGCGTTTACTGCATAGACACTGATTGATAGCTGGTTGTGCCGAAGTTGTTGTCTGATTCTGACATCGGCTGCAGCGTCAATTAGGAGGTCTCAATTAATGCTGCAACAAAAGAATTCTCACTCCAAATAAAACCACAATTCCAGTTTAAAACAGTAGAAAGTCACAATGGTACTCGTTTCTTCCTTTGAATAACAGACGTTCAAAATGAGAAATCTCAGCCTGACCAAATTAAAAAAAAGTCCCATAGTTTAGAGCCTGCCTGCCTCTCTCTCTCTCTATCTCTCTCTCTAAGAGGCATGCTGATTAATCTGCCTGTCAGACACCAGAAAACCAAACTGACCGTAGAATTTGGAGACAGTTAACCCTCTGAACCACGAGAACTGGAGAGTAAGCTTGCAAAATAGCAGGAAACGTCTGACCCCCTGATCAAGGGAAAAGTGACGTTATATTAATAGAAGAACTTTCTTCTAAAACATCAAAATTGCACTGAACCACACTTTACAATTCTAGATGGACCTATGCAATGCCTGCCCCCTAAAGTTTTTATTACTGGATTTTTTTTTTTAATTCTTGAAAATACTTTCAATTAAGATCCATTTTTTCAACTAATATTTCTACAAAAAAAATCCTTTCTCCAAATGCCTTTTGAGAATTTCGAACATTATAATTGTTTTTTAATTTGAAAATTTGATACTTAATCAATATCAATAATCCAATTTTTTTAAATATGTGGACGTTAGTGTGTGTGTTCACTGCACATTGCGTGATCAGCTGTTTGTTGTCTTTGTCCGAATTTGGCTTTTAATTCTGACACCAGTTGCAGTGCCAATCATGTGACCTGTCACTCCAGTTTAAAACAAGTAATAATGTTTTATTTTTAGACTTTTCCAGCAAATGACAGATTTGCAATCAGAACTTCAAGCCCGACTGAATCAAAACCTAAGTTCACCTGAACACAAACAGTCCATCTTGAAAAAACACAGAAACCCGACTGACCTCTGCTGCCGGAATATATATATAGACATCATTTTGACAACACCGCGAGATCACTAGATGATCAGCTGTTAATCTATGGACATAAAAAGCTGACTGACCATGAGGCCCACTATCTGGTATGACCATTACTTTTGGAAAATCTCAAGTGAGTCACTATCACAGCATGGAACCTTGTATCCAAGATGACGTTACTATTTTAAAGATGTCTGACATTTCTTGGGTGGTCTGTCTTTTTGTAGCTAAATATTTTCCCCATTGCAGGCCTGTCATCTGCATGCATTGCAACTATGCACCCCACTAAACATGTAGCATTGCACATGTTTGCAAAAAAAATAAAGTAGCGAAAGTTTTAAATTGTGGTGAAAAGCTCCTCTGGATGTATTATCTCCAGTAATATTTTTATTTTATGATCTGAAAATGTGCTACTTAATTGATAGTATAAGGAAGAATTATTGAAAAAAAAAATTTTTTTTCAAATCTGAAAGTTTTTCTCAGCTGGTGTTGAAATTTTCTTCAAAATTGTCAGCTATTTGTGGACATAACTTTTTCATTATCTTTGAAAGTAGGTTATTTCAATAAAATAACATTAATTTATTCTATTTATATTTTTTTTAACTCCTTAAAAATATCTACAGACTTATTTTAATAAAATCACATTCTTTTTATCTATATTAATAAAATTATGTGGCAACTTCGTGTGTTGTGTCCCCTTCAAAATAGCTTTGATAATTACACATTGAAATTTAAAAAATTTTATTTACTATTAATCAAATATTAGCGTAAACCAAAAAAAATTTTAAATCCTATTTTAAGCTTCATTAATGTTCACTCTTTTCCTCTTCACTCACACCAGTTTCTTCCTCCAAGCATTCGTCACATAATCAACACTCTCCCCTCTTTCAGCCTACTGGCTCTTATTTATAAATTTTAGAGTTAAAATAAAAAGTTTCTCTTTCTAAATTGAAAGTATGCAATTTAAAAAGAAAAAAGGAAAAAGCAAATGAAAAAGCTAATGCCGGATAGATACAGCTGGAATAAAATAAAAGATCTTAATACAAAAAAGGTTTTGGTATTTTCAGCTATGTAGATATTGATCTGCGTTTCGGTACTATTGACTATCTCCATTGCATAGAGAGTAATTAGCAATTTCTGAGCAAAAATCAGCTACAAACATTATTGGAATGTTGAAGCAAACCCATTAAAATGAAGTAATGCATTGATGTATTTTGATAAATGGTAGTAAATCATTAGAAAATTAAAAGAGGTCAGAGTGACCCCTCAACAAGTATTACTCTTGATGTATGCTTTTATCTTTTCTGTTTCATTATATACCAGGAACCCCGTGGAAATTCCACAGTGATTTCTACATCCACTTATATAATTTACTGTTAATAATAATAATAATAATATTACCTTTGAAATATTGTCTGTTAGGGTTAATACTATTAAATAGGGATGAACAAAAGTTTCTCTACTTGGTAAACTATTGAATTTTACGAGTGTTATGAAGCCCATTCATTTTACTAATCAAGACTAAAAAACAGTTTCTGTTTTTAAAATCTTTTTTTTTAGTATTAAAAGGTACTTTTACAGTTTGTGATTCATGGCCGTTTAGAGTATTTCCAGAATAAATTTTATAAAACTTGAATCTCGTAAAGATTTGTAGTCAGTATAAAATTATCGCCCCCGTTTTTTACTCTAAGTATGGGACTGCATAATCCGATTTGGGTGAACATACACAAAAAGACACCAAATTTCAAAGATAAAAAAGGTGTTTTCGGATTGTGGGCAAAGCAGAGCATCGGCTATCTTTTTTTGGAAGCTATTTTTTTTTTTAAGTACAGAAGACCACTGCTTGGCCCACCTCTCCAAAATAATACATGTTGAGTTGTCAATTTTTCAAACATTTGTTAGAATAATAAAACATTTTTTAAATCTTTTTTTACTATGCCATCCATAATAAATTAAGCAAATACTTAACCCAAAAAAATTTGCTCAACAAGCAATATTTTATTCATATTAGCGTTTTTAAATTTCTACTACTAAATTTCTACTAGTTCGATTAGAATTTTTCTTTTTTCAAAATAACAAATAAAATATTAAGCTACCAGGAATGATTTTAATTTTTTTAAATTGCATTTTTACAAGATTACAGCAGATGAAAAAATGACTTTTCCGTAAAAATAATTGTCATTGTCAGCTAAATATTCTTTAAATGAAACGAACATGTCTCTTCTTTATTTATTTATTTATTTATTTATTTAAAATTGTAGCAATTTAATTCTTTTTATAAAAATAAATATTTTTTGTCTTACCGTAAAAATAATTGGCAACTAAATATTCTTCAAATTAATAAAACAAATGACATTTCTTTTTAAATGTATTTAATTGTCTGTATTTCTGAGACGAGGTGTTTTTATTATGGATTTCAGTGTTCGGACTGACTTCCTCATCTTGGCTGCCATGCTAAACGTTTCGGTCGTTCGGTATCGAACTTCAGGAACCATCTGTCTGGACTCTCGAACCAATTCCTTTTATTGTCACGGGGGTGCTACGCTCGGATTCCATTTTTTGGCTCTGGGACACACATGGCCATGAGGTTTAAGTTGTTGGTTCGAAAGTTGCAAGTTATCTGAAGGTTTTAAGTTCAATCTTGGGCGAAGGCAGTGAAAGTAACATTCAGCGACAGCAATACGGCGATAAGCAGCAGTAGCAGCAGCAGAACTGAAAGCAACAGAGAATTTACGAGTGTGTCCCAGAGCCAAAAAATGAAATCCAAGCGTGATACCCCCGTGACAATAAAGGGATTAGGTTCGAGAGTCCAGACAGACGGTTCCCGAGTTCAATACACTTGATGAAGGCCAGAGGGTAGAACGGTTGAAACATTGTATTTATTTAAATTTTACTGTTTTAGTCAACAACAGAATTTGATTTTTTGGAACAATTCGTTTTAAAATGGTTAAATCTTTTTTTTTGCTGATTGGAGGATCTCAATTTTTTCAAATCTGTGTGAAAGGTGATAATGTATGTATGAAAACTAATGCATTAGCATATTATTATATAGATATACATACGAGTTTATGATTTCTGAATTTATACTCCAGAATGTCAATCTAATTTTCTCCAGTATTATTTCAAGCGATATTTGAAAGAAGTTTTAGAACAAATGACCTGGACTGACACACAATCAGAATTGCACACTGATAATTGATCATGTGAACAATGTGCAAGCTTTTGTGCTATCATCGCTCCACCACTTGTTATCTGCCCTTTGAACATTATGGTTTAGTTAGTTTCCAGAGCAAAACCAACATTACAACAGAGTTCAGTAGCAACCAACAGAACAAACAATCAGACAGAGGAAGGGTTGAAACAGAAAGGGAATGGAAGCGAGTAATTCACACATATAAAGGGTAAGAAAGAGCATGTTTTATCAGTTGAGATAGAGGGTTGAGAGTACGAAAAAAAGAAATAATGTTAAATATTTGTGTGTTTGGAAAGTAACGTACACAATGTATTTTTATTTATTCATTGACTTTGATTTATTGGCTTTGAACCTTTGTTCGTTTGCGTTCACTGCACAGGCCGTGATCATTCACTTGTAGTCTTTGTCTGAATTCAGTGCTTGATTCCGACACCAGTCGCAGTGTCAATCATATAATCTGTCACTGTTGTAACAAAAGGATTCTCCCTCCAAACAAAATCACAACTCCAGTTTAAGATAAGTAACAATATTTTTTTTTTTTTTTTTTTTTTTTTTTTTAAAAATCACTATTTTTTTTTTCTTCTATCGAACAACACGCCTGTAAATCAAGACAATCCAATCTTCCAACCAAACACAAACAGCCCATTAGCTTAGTGCTCAAAGGCCCATCTGTCTCTAAGACTCACAGAAACCCAACTGCTCCCCTCGGCCTACTGTGCTGGACTATATATATATATATATATATATATATATATAAATACTGGTGTCATTTAGAGTAGACCACACAGTCAGCCCACTTAAAAAGTCTGAGCTGCTTATCTATGGACATACAAAAACTCACTGCCCATAGTGCCCCATATCTGAAGGGAGATTAATTTTTCCAGGTTTTTATAATTTCTTAGAATGAACCTCCGCTTAAACAGACAATAACTTTTCCAAGAAAAATCAAATTTGTGTGTTCAAACCCCAAGCCAGATATATTTCCAATCAACGACCTGTCATCGACATGCATTGCAACCTCACTAGGCATGCATCATTGTGTGTGTTTACAGGGCTATCCGGCGTTGCCTGGGGAGCATAAGAAAATGAAGTTTTTTTTTTAAAGTGAGCATCTCTCTTTTAAAACTTCTCTCTTACTCTTAGTCACATTACTTTTTGAACACACTTTGCCCTCCGACTGTGTGTGCGTGTCTCTTGTGCAAACTTTGGCAACTGGTTCATTATAATGTCAAAAAAAAGAAAAAAAGATACTCATCAGCAGCCAACTGTTTAACCTTGTTTTAGTGTTCTCTTTCAAAGAATGGAAAATAACTTTTTTTTTCTCACTCCCCATGTACTAATTTGGTCTTCGGTGACTTCAAGCAAATGATTAGCTTCTTTTCTTTTTTTTTTTTTTACTATAACCAGCTCAGAAGTCATACTGAATTGGAATACGTATAGATTGTAATGTATCCTTAGTAGTTTCTGAGTTTTAGCCAGACATACACAGACATAAATATGACTTTCATTTATATAATAGATTAAAATAAAATTAAAGTTATTTTGACTTTTATCTCTAAGTAGATAAAATGAGTAAACTTAAACCAATTTTTTTAATTGTGGATTTTCCACAGACCTTGCTAGTCATTATTGCATTCACATTTTTTGTATAAACAGTTTTGCTTCCTTAAACTTCATTACAATCATACTTATATTTATTTATAACCTACACTTAATGTTGAACACTTGCATCCTATATCGCCCAAAATTACGTTGACCAGTAGTGATGTTTTTATTTCCAATCCGCCAGAAAAAACATGAAATGGTAACCTTTTGTTTAAATATATTTTAAAATACATCCCTATTGAAGGGAAATAACTCTTACATGAACTGTAAGGTACTGATACTAATTTCAGTATTTCATCATTTTAATATGGTTAGACGATTTTTTGTTATTTTAAAAAAAAAGTTACTTCCAAAATGTCTACTTTTGACAATAACTTAAATAATTTATTAAATTACATTATTTTTGTGCTAATGACATCATCATAATAAAGAACAAAGTATTTCCAATAATATTGTCAAGTTTCATAACAATCTGCTCAAAAGTGAAGGTATTACAAACATTTAAATGAAAATACCCAATTTTTTTTTTTTGATAATTCTTTACAAGACTTAGAAAATCTTCCACAGGATGTTAAGAGTTAGCGTGACTTTATATAGAAAGTCTGACGCTATTGAACTTTCTTGACTGGTGCAATTTCGTTTTCGTTATTCTGTTTTGTATTGTCTCCTCTTACTGATGTTAAGTCAATTTTGTACCCGATATTAATAATTTCTATGGGGACAAAATCATAAAAGCAATAACAAGTTCAGTCAAATTTGCATTTCACCCTCCCCCCCCAAATTTTTTTCAAAACATTTGTTAGTCCTTTAACTTAATCCTAACTGGCAGCCATTCGGACTTAGGGTTAGTAGTAAAAAATGTTGTTAACTGCACTAAAATGCTAGAATGGCCCAGAAATGAGGATCATTTTACATTAAATTTATATAGGAAACTCATACTCCACCCTAAATTCTAAAATAATTGTTATTTTTTTATTTTTTTTTTCAGACAAATTTTTTAATGTGTTCACATGTTATCACCTAAAAATGTATAATAAGGAGGGTGTTAATATACAAATGTACAAAAATAAAAACATCTTTCTCGTTACAATTTTATTAGGTAAAGAAAATAACGTAACACCATAGTAACAGGTAATACAAAAACTCAAATTAACCGCAACAAAACTGCTCCAGTCAAGAAAGTTCAAAAGTCCCAAAAGCCCTTTCTTTTCTCAACCCATCATTTTACTTACCTACAAACCGTACACTGTCTTTGAGCCTGTAATGCAGTCAACATAAGGATCACAGAGTAGTTTCGAGGAGATGTCTTCACGTATTGCCTAAACTTATCACCATTTAGACGCAATACCACTTTCTTTGTGTTCCATTCCATCATCTGCTGAACTTTTTCTGAAAGAAGTTCCTGAAGGAATGAAAAAAAAAAAGATTTAAGCAAAACATTTTTAAATTTAGATATTTCAAAATTATTTCTATGCAAAGATGTACATCACACTTAGTAAACTTCTTTTTTTTTTTAAACCTAGGATTAAGTTCTATCAACTTTGGATTATGAAATTTACCTATGACCATCTAAAAAACGGCTTCAACCTTTTCATGGTGGCTGCAAAAAAACAAACAAAGATATAAAAACATTCAAAAGTTGTTCATTTTCTTTATTCTTTTCTTTGTACTTGATTTTTTTAATGTTTCGGAATTTTTTAGATTAGGATCGATAATTTGTATTATTCAAACTTCTCTTCACATCTTGGATATTATTCTCACAATGTTTTGTCCGATGTAACCTCCGACCTTCTTCAGCTACCCCCATAGATTAAATATAGGGTTCCATTCAAAATTCTGCCTAGACTCTCAAAGTTCAATAAGACATGGAGGGTACATCAGCCAGAATGTTAGAATAACATTCGAGATGAGAACAGTTGTCCGAATAATACAAATTCTTTCTTTACTCATTCATCTTCATTTCTCTTTAAACTACCCCTACGCAAAAAACTCACATATCTATTTACAATAAGTACTGAATCTTTGCTTTTCTTTCTTACTTTTACCGGAAATCTATTTTATCTTCAGTTAAGGTTTTTTTTTTTCGTTTTTGCTTTAATTTGATATATGTAAACATATCTATGTATTTAGTTCATTCAATATTATTTTTATCCTCTTTCTATTTTAATCGCAGCAACACCAATAGCTCAATATCGTTTTTTTTTTTATTATTATTATTTTTGTACAGGGTGGTCCGAAAGTTTTGTTAACTCCTACCAAAAATGAACAATAAAAAAACAAGTAATACAGCAATACTAAATATGTTCTGAATTCAGTTTATTCACTTTAAGAATAGAACAAGTAATACGGTATTAGAAAAGAATATGCAATGGATTCAGTTTATTTACTTTCATTAACACTGTCACACATCAGGGTAAACACCATTTCTGTGCCACAAAATGATATGGCACGATATGTGATATTTTATGAAAATGTGTTATTCAATTGTTATTTTTTGATAAGGGTAACCTATATTTCTCCTGATGAGGAGGGGTATGGATATTGTCCACTTGACCAGTGGTGACCATGTTTTATTAATTCTTTTCTATGGTAGCTGGTATTTTCATCATTTCCATGAAGGGCAACAATGATATTCACTTGAAAATACTTTAATTTTAACCATGGAAGCTGTATTCCTTAGCCAGGAGTTGCTTTTGGCTGGACCAACCTCCATAAAGGTATCAAAGCCCCTATCTACCAAGACATTGCATTATTAAATATATCTTAACTAAACTGTAAGCAGTAACTAAAAACCTTACTTCAAATCTAATTATCTCAAAATGTAATGTGATGACTTGTTAATTGGTCCCCCGATTTATAAAATCGGGGGACCTATGTTTTGAGGCATGTCCGTCCGTCCGTCCGTCCGGATTTTTCTCCGCAACCATCCATTGAATTTCTCTGAAATTTTGCATGAAGTTGTAACTTTGGTCAGGTTAGAAAGTGACATTCTCCGATTTAAAAAAAAAAAATCTGGTTAGCCCCCTAGGGGGGCAAAAGGCCCCGAAATGGCAAAAATGACATTTTTGCCCCATAACTTTTCATCCATCCATTCAATTTCTCTGAAACTTAGCCAAAATGTGGAGGCAATTGTTCCTAATAGAAAATAAGTATTGCTGACCTTGGAAAAAATCTGTGTCAAAAGCCCCCAAAATTGCAAAAGATGACCCCTTTTCTCCCATAACGTTTGATCCATTCATTCAATTTTTTTGAAACTTGGCCAAAATGTAGAGGCAATTGTCCTGGATATAAAATGAGCATCCTTGACCTCAGAAAAATTCTGGTTCACGCCCCCAGGGGGGTCAAAAATGCCCCAAATTGCCCAAATTTATTGCATTTTACACTCGCCACATCGAGTCACATACAGAGGGGGACCACGCATGCGCGGCCTGTTGATATTCTAATATTTTGAAAAAAGGATTTATTAAAATAGGTTGAATATTAGCCAAGAATCATCCCACAAATGATTTAAATCTCACTTGAGTGGGGTTTTTTAATTCACATTTATAAATTGTTTTTGGTGGGAGTTACATGCACATGAAGCAGAAATTTTTTGGTGTGACCTTTGTATGTAAAGGTACTGTATAGTGTCCCTTTCTCAACAAAATCAATGTATGTTGACTGCTATAATGGCAATACAAAGGTGTTCAAAAATCTGTGTTTTACAGTAGCTCAGGAAAATTCACCTTGTATTCTACTTTCTGGTGTACTGTACTGACAAATGAGGTATTAATTTGGCAATATATTTAAGTCGAAGTCTGATGACAAAACAAAGAAGAAAACAGACACCTTTTTGTTCAACACTGCTGTTTGGTAATTGTAAAATTAGCCCGTTTTAGATCATGCTGACAGCTGCTGGCACAAAAAAAATTCTGGACTTTTGCTACAATGGCAATTTATCTAAGAAAAAGATTGTCTACAATGGTTGTTGGTTGGTTGAGTGCCAGACATAAGTGATCATAGTTTTTCAAATCCTTCATTTATCAGCAAAGCTTTTCTTTTTTTGGCTATTCATGATCTTTCCTTGGAAATTAACCATAGCTGGGGTAGATTGCGTTATGTCAGAGTTTTCCTTCTCCTAGGCTAGTCGTTCCACCAAAACTTGAGAACCTAATCTATCCTACAATATCATGTGAGGGGATAAGGATTCATACCTCTTCCAAGGGTATTAGTTAAAGTGATGCAATAGCTGACAAAACTTAAACTCAGCAAGTCAAACTCACACAAGTAACCAATGAACCACAACCACTTATATAAGGCAGGTGAAGCTAGGGCAGTAGCGCTTGATATATACAAAGCTTTTGACAAGGTATGGCATAAAGGGCTTCTCCTGAAAATATGCTCATATGGTATTACTGGGAAAATATTTATTATAATTAGATCCTTCCTAACCAAAAGAAAGATCCAGTTGTCCTCGATGGCCGTTCATCTAAGCAACATGGCATAAATGCTGGTGAACCCCAAAGATTTATCCTTGGAGCTTTACTGTTTCTGATCATCATAAACGATCTTCCTGATGTCATTGAGTCTGAGATTGGTATATTTGCTGACAGTACCACACTTTACTCTCGTCATGTTGGCAAAACGAACGCGATCATATCCGAGGCAATGGCTGAATCCTTAGAAAATGACCTCCAGGCTGTAGTGGATTGGGGTCATAAATAGTTGGTAACTTTTAATGCCACAAAGACAAAGCTCCTTTCCTTCAATAACTACAAGAAACCTCTCCAACCAACGATTGTCATGGCAAATAACACCCTAACTGAGAGCTCGACATTCAACCTCCTCGGCCTAACCTTCACAGGTAACATGAATCGGAACAAATACATTGAAAACATTGCCAAGGCTGCAGCAAAGAAGGTGGGCTCCCTCTACTGTAAACTTCTCACACCTGACATTATCCTGTATCTCTACAAAGCCACCATCCGCCCATGCATGAAGTATTGTTGCCACATCTGGGCTGGTGCATCATCCACTAATCTCTCCCTCTTAGACAAGGTCTAAAAAAGAGTCGCCAACCTAATAGGTCCCTCATTATCAACCAAGCTCAAGCCCCTGTCCCATCGCCACAATGTTGCATCCTTGTGCTTGTTTTACAAATACTTCAATAGATTGTGCTCCGCTGAACTGGCTACTCTGGTGCCTCTTCGACGCAAATACACTAGATCAACTCGACAATCAGCTAAGTCCCACCCATTCACTGTCAAGGTCCCCAGATGCCGGAGAGCATTCTTCTCCAATAGTTTCTTTCCTCGTGCTGCCGGCCTCTGGAACTTTCTTCCTGCTCCCTGTTTCCCCGACAGTACCAACATGCAGAGGTTTAAAACTAAAGTAAACAGACATCTCGCTACACTGCTCCCAAACTACGATGACACCCAAAACCTACACCCTAAATCTCAGTAACCCCTTACGTCTACAGTGGTGGTCTGCCTTGTTTGGGGTAAAATAAGTTAAATATATATATATATATAATAAACACGAAAAAAGTATTTTTAAATGTTTTTATAAAAAACAAAAATATCAGAACAATTGTTTTCATAAATCAAAAGGTAATTATGGGAGCTTCTTGGTTGACAAGATATTAATATTAATTAAGAAATTAAAATTAAAAACATTGAATTTGCACATGTGATAAAAACAATTTAAAGTGTAGCAGAGGTGATAATGTTCGGTTTTTCAGACTGGCCAAATTTTTTGTTAAATGTTTGTTTAAAGGAAGTAAGCATAAATATAAAACAAAACTGGAATTTTAAGAAAAAAGAAAACCAAATTGTTTTTACACTTTTCATTTTAAACAGTCAGAGAATAGGGTTCTTTTTCTGTTATTTTACTTATTTGGAAAATACAAAAGTTTTATCATAAAATTTTGTTTTCAATTCAAAATTAACTCAAAACTCATTTTTAATTGAAGAACATCAAAATTTATAAAAAGTTTATAAAAATGTGCCAACAAATAAAAATTCAAAATTCAAATGACTTCACTGAATCCCAGGCAATGCCGGGTAGGTACGGCTAGTTTGAATTAGAATTATACTTTAATAAGAAATTTTTTTTAAATAAATGAATTTTTTTTCATGTGATATGCATAGATTAAGTTTTGTATCGTATAGGGTTCCATCAATGTAAAGAATATCCGTTTATGATTAAAAAAAAAAATTATAAACCAATAGTTCATCCGTTAAAAAAATAAAATAAAATGTGGCTTTTTAAAGCCACATTTTATTTATTTATTTTTCTATTCATCTAATTAAAAATGAACATGTCTTTATGGTAAATCAGAGTTGAAGGAAGTCTGACATTTTTTAACGTTTTTTCCTCCTAGCTTTAAATTAAGATTTGCCTATTAAATCTTTACACAAAGAAATACAAAAATGGTGCATTAGAATTTTGATAATTATTATTGCACATACTTTCTTCCATATGTTATTGAAAATCTGCAGAGAAAAAACAACATTCTTCATTTTAAGATATACAAAGAGCAATATAGAATTTTATTTGTAAATATTGTATATAACACATTAGCTGAATCAAGAATAAAATTTGGAAAAGAAAAAAAGAAAGACAACTTATAAACTATAATCCAACAGACTTAATATTCCTGAAATAATGAAAAGTTTGCATTTTAGTTTCATAATATTCGGTTATGAAAAACAGTTTGCGAACCGTGTAAAAATAAATGATTTATTATGCATTTATTCAAAAACAACAGCTACTTTAAAATAAAAGAACATCATTGAAACGCTCAAAAAATCAGTGACCCTTGATAAAGTGCTGTATTGATAGAAATCGACTGTAGCCAGATGGAGCAACGTCTGTACTCTCGGCTAGATGTAGCAGAATTTCCATACCATACAATTATTTTAACACGGCGCACAAACTTTTTCAACCTTGTAGTAATGTTTTAGTTTAATTTGTCGATTTTAAAATTAGTTAACAGAAAAAGGGAAGAAATGGCAAACTATATATAAAACAGAAAAGGCAAGAGATCATTCTTTCATATCAGACACAAATAAGCAAATACAGACATTGTTAAATAGCAGGAAGAGGAGGGGGGGCCGAGAGATACACAGTTTTGATTGGTTAGACAAAATCACATATTCAGTGTCAGTTCGAGAGAGAGAAATAGCGTAACCATGTATAGGGGCTCTGTTCCCCACACACCCCTGGATAAGATAAGGAAACCGCCAAAGAACATATTAAGAAATCCATAAACTGACCAGTAGTGATGGTAATTGTTGGAAATTTGAATTATGCTCTTCCTAGATTCTTCGAAATATATCTCTTCTTTTATGAGGAAGGGGGGGGGGGGGGGGGGCATAAAATTAAAAAAAATATACTTCAATTACAAAAAGGACTGGTACTGACTATACACCATGGCCAAGTAGAATAACATAAAATTACACTTTTATCTCTTGATGGCTGATGGAATGAGAACAATCTAACTCGAATTAAATAATGGGTGTAGTTCAAAATTCTGTGTAGGTTGCCAAATTCAAAAAGAAGATCGGCGGTTACATCGCCCGAAATGTTGTGAAAATAGCAACCAAGATGAGAATAGTAGTCCAAATAATCAAAAACTTTTTAATTTTAAGCATTTTTTAAGTCAAAATCTTAAAATCAGATTCATGAGAATCAACAAAATTCCTACGATTCTCCTGGTATGATTTTCACATCAGTATCCAATGTTTCAGGCATCTTCAAACTCCTCTACTGTGGGATATCATTCCACAGTTTACTTTTTAAGCCAAGTAAACATTTCTGAAAATGCATACTACTGCTCCCCTTCCTACGATTTTACCTTTCATTTTTATTCAACAATTTTGTATTTTATATAGAAAATATAGTAGTAATCATAAAAGTAATAGTACTACCAATATTCTAGAGTCAAGTCAATCTAAAAAAAACTTATGTTCTTGTTTATTAACAAGAACATAAGTCAGTCGTGAGACTGCATACCTCTGCCTGACAATGTAAGGATGAGCCAAAGTCTTATCTGGGCCTTACTTCTCCATATTGTATGAAGTATTCCCAAAGGTATGCCTAAGAAACGTTGATAACTTTTTATCTGATCAGACTGAAATTTTGCATGGTGGTTACTGTTATCAAAGAGCATCAAATTCATACATCAATTTCGGAAAAATCGAAAGTTGAAATTCCGTCAAAATTTCAACTATGACTGAACTTTGATCTAGATATCCCAGAATAAAATTAGTTCTAAGTTAGACTATGATTTATATTTTTGCCAAGTTTGGTGACGATTGGTCAAGCTATGTGAACGCTAGGTCGTATACAAACAAACAAACTCAACCAAAAACATAACCTCCTTGGCAGAGGCAAACATACATTTGCAAAAGTGAAGTGAATTCTCTGTAAATAAACAACATTGGTGCTTGTAGAGAATTATGATTAATAAAAGCTGTGAGCTCAGAAGAAAAAAAGCAAATGGAAAATTTCAATAACTTTAATCAGAATTTCATTTATTTAAATATTTGTGACTGATGCATTAAAGCAGATATTCGACTAACATTTGCCTGCATGTGCATAGAGCAGCTGCTGCCACGTGTGATGAAAAGCAGTTGTCTCAACAACAACAAAAAGGGGGGGGGGGGCTGAAAATTCTTTAATAAAGAAATAAAGTTTAGGCTAAAAAGAAAATGAAACTAAATATTTAATAAAAAAATACAAAACATGATTAATTTAAAACTGCTTTTACCAATTACTTTATTTTAGAACTTTTTTTTTTTTTAACTTTTCAAACATCAACAAGAGCAGGGATTCAAAACAACAGACAGTGAGAAACGATGAAAGTAATAGATGGGTCAATTGATGAGTTATTTGCAAATTACGGCTCATTAGAACAATTAAATAGAAGTCTTTTTCAAACATAACTCAATCCCAAAACTGATGTATAATAGTAGATAAATAGTGCTTTTACTAGAGATCTGTTTTTGAAATAAACTATTTTTCACCGACTATTTTACTTGTTATGCATCACGTACATCAATCAGATCAAATTTGAGTGCATCATTATTGATCATCAATAGTGATGATCACAAGATCAATAATGATGCACTCAAGATCAATAATGATGCACTCAAGATCAATAATGATGCACTCAAGATCAATAATGATGCACTCAAATTTGATCTGATTGATGTACGTGATACATAACAAGTAAAACAGTCAGTGAAAAAAAGTTTATTTCAAAAACAGATCGCTAGTAAAAGCACTATTTATCTACTATTATACATCAGTTTTGGGATTGAGTTATGTTTGAAAAAGACTTCTATTTAATTGTTTTAATGAGCCGTAATTTGCAAATAACTCATCAAGTGACCCATCTATCGGTTTCACCCTCTCTCACTGTGTTGTATAACCCCCTGCTCTTATTCTATAAATCGTTTATGACTTTTGGTTATCTCTCTATCTCTCTCTGCTTATTAACAGTCAAAGGTAATAAAGAAAGGAAAGAATAAAAAGATTGGAATAGTCTATTATAAACAAAAGGGAATATGATCACAGGTAGTAATACTATTTAACTTGTAACTGGAGGGAGAAAGAAAGAGAGAGAGAGAGAGAAACGAGAAAAGGGCTAATTTTGGATGTCTTTATTTTTTGTATTTAACTGGCTTTGCAAACTCACTTTCTTATTTATACAATGGGTGACCCAACAGGTCACTTCTTTTCCTAGTAATATACTCAATATAAAAACCTTAATTAGTACTGGTAGTAGCAATAATTTAACTAAGTTTAAAAACAAAAAAATAAAATGGTTATTCTTAATGAGTGTATGAACGATGTAATGGATATTAAGTCGCACCACAGAATCAGCTAAGCTGTTCAAATTCAGTCAGTTCTATCACATTCACAAAGGTATGACCGACCTTCCCTGGCTATAGGAAAAATAGCAGCTTGTGTTCAATGAATTGTTTCCTATAGGCATTGTGTTTTGGCATTAAATTCAACCAAATCTAGCCCATTTCAAGAGATTAAAAATTTAAGTCCTGTTTTTATCAGACAAGTTGTAATATAATAGTCGCTCTCCTGCTTCTTTTGCATAAAAGAAAATCCTAAAATTATCAAAATGAGATAAATGCACTGAAAGAGTGCTTATAACGTATTGGGACACATCATTTAAAACAACAGATTCATTCCATCTTGCTGAAAACAAAGGTCAATCAATTAGCATAGTTATCGTAGTTAAAAACTAACTAGAAGTGTGGTGATGACAATCATGTCAAAATATAAAATGAACCGACGTATAGTTCTTGTCATGCTGACACGACTGTCACAATATCAAGAATCCGAGGAGGAAGAGAAACAAACTGACACCCTAACCCTGTTTGAAAAAAAAGACTAAGGGACTTTGATGGAGATAAAGAGACTAACACTTTTCACCACTTTTGTCTGCCACATTTAAAAAAACAGATCCAAAAAGAACTTTGTACAAGATAGACGTAATGAAAAGTCATTTCTCTCCACCTGACCAAGAAAGTTTATAAATTGATGAACTTTGATTCAGTTCCAAATTGACCACTACCATAGACATTGATAATTGATTATTTTTTCTTTTTAATAATAGATTGCTTTCGTAATGCTGATTCATCTTGTAATTTGCTCATCAAATCGTTGCCAATTACCACCCACAAGTGCGAACAAGTGAGCAGATTTGTTCAACATCCTCTGCCAGCAGCACAAAAGGGTTACCACAATTGTCGATAGAAATATCCAAATTTCTCCGTTAGAAACAACACATTTATGGTTCAGCCTAGGGGTGTCACAAAGCGATCTCTATTTCCATCCATTTCAAGATCAACGAATATTCGCTAAAGAGAGAAATTCATGGATTTTCATTTCATATTTTTCCAGTTTCTAAAAGGAACAAATTATGTACGAGAATAGTCATAAAAACTACTTTCAGGCTCAACCTATTGCCCAGCTTGCACTCCTCCTTCATTTATTAGCCAGGTACACAGATGCCATCAAAGGAAATTGGGATCTGCGCAGCGAGATGTCTGTTTACATTAGTTTTAAATTTCTGCATGTTAGTACCGTCGGTGAAACGGGGCAGGGAGGGAGTTCCAGAGGCCAGCAGCACGAGGAAAGAAGCTATTTGAGTAGAAAGCTCTCCGGCATCTGGGGACCTCCACAGTGAATGGATGGGATTTAGTCGATTGTTGAGTTGGTCTAGTGAACTTACGACGAGGGGGCACCAGAGCAGCCAATTCATCGTCCGAGATTAAAACGAAATAAAAAATGTCTTTACTGTGTCATTCTTATTCCATATTTAAAATTGCAACTTTTGTGTCACGATGTAGAAACACTCTTTTTCTAGAAAGAGGAAGTTTTACAGATTTAAACAGGATAACATTTGATAAACGATTAATGCTTTCACGTGAAATGCATTCCACAAATAAAAAAGTTAATTCGTATTTTTTACATTACATCATAATGTCAGAAAGATTTATGTTGGGATAAATTTAAGAAGATTGGATTTATTTTTTAATCTGCACGGCTACAATTTTTAAGTAGTCTAGAGAGGTTGACTTTATGCAACAGCAGCTTTTCTAACTCAAATCTTGTGCTTCATATGTCAGTTGCCATATGGACTACCAATCAGTCTGCATATGGTGCCATGTTTGTGCGACAACTTAAGAGCACATCTGTCAGTCTTTCGAGATCAAGGTGCCAATAAGGTTGAAGTCTTAGCATTTATTTATTATAGTGCAGTGTGGCCTCAAAGCGTTGCAAGAGCTTTAATGAAGGTTAAAAAAGGCTTTAAGAAAAAGTTAACATATTCAGAGTATACAAAACAATGTTAATGTTTAAGAGCAAAAATATTACCCAATAAAAAACAAAAATTATTAAAAAGATAAAATAACTCAAATAAACTCAAGCTATATGAACATTTCTCTACAAGCATTTTGCAAGAACCAAATGTTTTATTTTAGTTATAGAAGATCCTGATAATTTATAATCTAATCAGTTTCTCCAAGACACTAGCCCAGTCTAATAATATCAAACCAGCAGTGACAATGGCACATATATATATATATATAAGTCAGGTTTATTCTATATTCCAATAACCATGTTTATTATTTTTTTTTTTTTTCTTCACATTTCCAAAAAACATAACATTTCTGTGAGATGTATTTTTACGGCAGTTTCTTTTGCCGTGAGTCAAACAACACTTTTATGTTAAATGTTTCTGTAATACTACAAAATGAGAAAAATCCATAAAGAATAAAAAGTTCTTGAATTAAATGTCTTAAAAGAACCTAGACAACACAGTGGGTCATTGTTGGTGAAAAACAAAGAAAAAACAGAGAAAAGAGCAAACTCACACGTGTGGAAGGCTCACTAGAACGCCATTGATTGAAAGTAATATATATATATATATATATATATATATATATACAAAAGTTTTGTTAAAGACCACAAAGCTCTCTTGTTTTGCAATTTTCTCATTAATCTCTCGATGCGGCGAGCAATTTTGCAGTTCTCGGGTGTTAGTTGGTATATTGTGGCACCTAGCATTGTGTCATAGGCTATCCCTCAAGCGAGAGACTCAAAGCTCTTGAGGGATGGTCCATGACACAACGCTAGGTGCCACATTATACTAATTAACACCCGAGAACTGCAAAATTGCTCGCCGTGTCGAGAGATTACTAGGAAAGATTTCAAAACAAGAGAGCTTTGTGGTCTTAAACAAAACTTACATTATATATATATATATATATATATATATATATATATATATACTTTCACTCAATGTCCTACTCTAGTCTTTTTAACTCGTTCATGTTCACTGTTTCTATATTCGTTCCTTCTGTTGGCTTATATGTAACATTCAGTGTTTTCTTTCATTTTTATATCTAACATATTTACACTGATCTTAGTGTCACTTATCTAAATGTATATTTTATATTCTACAACTATACACCATTGTTAATATCATTGCTGGTTTAGTATTATTAGACTGGGTTAATGTTCAGGAGAGATGGAGAAACATAGATTTTGGGGGACATCCGTAACTAGAAAAATCTGATTTTTCTTAAACAAATGCTTGTAGAGTTAGTACTAGTTTTTTTTTAATTAAAAAAATTTGAAAGAAATAAATAAATTAAGAGAAAAATGTTTACATTTTGTTAATTTTATGAAACAGATGGGGAAAAAAAATGAAAAGATCTCTGAAAACAAAATAACAAAAAATATTGATAATTTATTCATAAATTTGAAGATTTTTAAAGATTAAAAACTAACAAGTGGTAAATCTTTCTTTTAGGCAGGAACAAAAAGTGCAGGTCAATATCTGCAATGAGCAAATAAATGCATAAATAAAAAAACAATAATATGAATAAGACAATTTTAAAAATTGAAAAATTATTTATTTCAATGACAATTCAAGGTGTCACTCAAACATGATTCTTTATAGTGTGTGATCTACATTTATGAATACTATCTACATTAACAATTCAGCTGAATTGTGTGATTTATTCTTTAAAAATGACAAAAAGCAACATTTTTTTTACAAAAATGTTTATGACCAGAAATCAGTTGAAGTGAGGGACTTTTAATGATATCCAAACTGTACAGACAGAGAATCTCGAATATACTACTAATATAAAATTCAGTGTTATAGGAGAAATAACGAGAGTGCTCAATTACTTGTGCAATAGCATATATATTTTTATTCAATGTACACCACACATTATTTAGATCATCCATCGGTACCTTCAGTTTTCACAGAAACGTTGGAAACTCAAGGCGCAGGGTTTAAGATAACAAATGTGATAGTGCCCTATCACTATCATTACATCGGCTGATGAACCAGTTACAGTTGACATCTTTAACTGTGGATTGAATTTCTATGAAAATTGAAGGTACTGATGGATGATCAAAATTATGTATAGTGTCCATTGAAGAAATTATATATATATATATATATATATATATAGCTATTTCTGTACATGTAACACTAAAGGTAATTCAGTATGTATTCAAGCAAAATACATGTGCTTCAATATCTCTATACATAAATAACTAAAAAGGAAAGTAATCCAATAGATATTCAAGCAAACACTAGCATAAATCAGCAGCAGCCGACTGAAGTATTAGTACTGTTTTCCAAGTGACTTTAATAGTAAAAGTAAGGAAAATAGTATGCCATCATTTTTTACAGTACTGAACACTAGTCAGCAATATTAAGAATTATGTATCCGTTTTTATATCTACCTATCTATATACTACTAAAACTCTGTAGATCTTGTTAATGGTTTGTTTGTCTCCACACACACTAGATTACTTCACAAAGGGATTACCTCATCCACTCAAACATGTTTAATATACCGGTATAACATCCTTCATGATGTCATATATTATGAAATAATAAATGGATGACATCATCCATTAAAACAGAAGACTTATGGTATGGGTGTGGTTCGAACTCACAACCTCTGTCTGAAATACAACACGTTAACTGATTGAGCTAACTTGGCAATTGGGAAAAGACAACACTATAAACTACATAGACCAAGAACAGGGTAGCATTCTTTCTTTCTTCTTTCTTTCCCTCTTTGTCTCTCTCTCTCTCGCTGAGGAATATAAAACAAATTGTCTGCTATAAAAGCTGTCCAGGTGTTAATGGTGGCAGTGTTAGGACTTCTGAGTGAGAGGGTAAAAGCTCCTCCCTCTTCATCTATATATGACTAATCAGAAATAAAATATCAACCAGGATTAAATATTAAAATCGATCGGAAATAGAATTTTTATTTTTTTAACAACACAGACCAATATTTGCCTTATATGACTCAAGAAACAGATTTGATGTTGTACCTTGTATCAAAAAAAGCTATTAATCAAAGACAGTGGGGTCTGGCTCTATTTTATATAATAGATAAAGACTACTACTTATTTCTTTTTCATTTATTCATCTTTTATTTTCTAGTTCTAAGTATTAATCTAGTTCACATTTTCTCCGGTCCCATTCAGTATGGAGATTACATGCTGAAGTGTGGCACCGAATTAAATATATCAATTAAAGATGTTGCTGGCTGCAAGTAAATTTTTAAACCGTCAATATTGACGAATTACATAAGCATATTTATTTTTAATCAAGCTATTTGCTGGTTTCACTTGTGGAAGAGTGAACGTGTATGCGCGTGCATCACAGTAACAGTTTTAGGAGCCGAACCTTTACAATAAACAAAATACTGGCAAGTTCTTATATGTCACTGCGGAGAGGTTACAAAAAAAAAGGGTGTGCTAAATTTGCAAAACTATACATGCAGTGTACACAACAGGTGTAAAGAACTTACTTTCATTTCTGTGTCATTTTCTAAAATCATTTCAGAATCCTTTTAAATAAAAATAAAAATAAAAAAATCTTTCTTTTTAGGATTTTATATCTTCCTGTGCATTGTGTGCCTCGATAGTGACATTTTTTTTTCTTCATGCATGACTTTTTTTTCTCCTTTCGACAAGATTAAACATGTTTGGATCACAACAAAACAGACAATGGCCATCTTCTCTATTATGCCTTTAACTGGGTTCACAATCAGAGTAAAACACTCTAAAAAGCCTGTAATATGTGTTACTGTGACTTTGGTTCCAATAATAAATTGTAAAAATTATTCTATCTTTAAGTTTGTCAAGTAATGTTTACCTATTTTTGATTGTTTTTTTCAGTAAGATTAATATGAAATAAAATAATGTAAATCAAAATAAATCACAATTCTATTATGACAAGATTAATGAATATTCAAATCTCGAATACAATTTGCTAATCGAGTAAGAAGACTGGTCATAAGTCTTACCAAAGATAACTACTTAACTATATATAAAAACAAGAAGAATACCCATCCCAAGACGAGTAAAATTAATTTCCCAAACAGAACAGTTTTGCATCACTTTTATGTCCCCTTACGAAGATTAAAATCAAGATATAATGATACTAAACCTTATGTCTAGAATCCTTATTCTAATTTTGATCAAAATCTATTACAGGATTTTGATTCGAGAAAATATCTACACTTCAAGGCTTAAGCTAAAGGGGTCTTAAGAAACTAACTGAAATTCAGAGAATCTTGCTTAATTGGTATCTAATGATTATGGACTAAATTCAGTTAAGTCATCACCAAGCAGAATTCTATGTGTAACTTTTGTTTACAGAACAATACAGGTCAAATAAATAGGAGAAAATCGTCCTTTACTTTATAAGATATGATGAACCCAAACTTTTAAGAGCCCTCACAATCAATAATTTAGGAGACTACGGTAAGGTGAACGGTGGTTGCCATGGTTTTTTAACTCCTTTGCCGATAAGTCGCTCCTCTGTAAATTGACTTGTGAGGAAGTCTCCATGCTATTGGCTGTGGGAATTTTTAAAGGCTTGTGTCTATCATCACAAGACAAACAATCTACCTGATTTACAAGTTCACATTGGAGAAGAAATTATTACTATTACAACAGATGAATTCACCTAGGTTTTTCAGAACATAACTAAACGTGCTAAATTGGTCTAAGAGGAATATGGGGGAACTTTCAATCATTTATTAACTTTAACATAAAGCTCCATTGTTTGTTATTAGATAAATCAATAAAATTTTGTTTAGTTCATTTTTATATGTAGTCAAGTATCTTCGGCCATACTTATGGCCAGTCCTGGATATTTTGGGAACAAATTGTCCAATCAGATTAAGGACAACAGAAAACGTTTTTATCACTTTCAGCTTTTCTCTCTTGAAAAAGCCCATGCAACAGTTGGGTAAAACGTTGAGTTTTAGGTCTTCCGCTTTTCCATTTGAACTCATACTGCCAGATTAATTTTATATTTTTATTGTCATATATAATATATAATAAAAATTAATGTGCGTGTGTTCGGCTTGCTTCAATAATCACGTATGTAAATTTATTTTTAGTAGCAAAGAAAAGGAGGCTTAATCTTAATAACTGATAATAATAAACGAAAGAATAATCAATTGAGCAAATTTAACTTTTTTTTTTGTAAGTTTTACCTCAATTAGTTCTTTTGGATTTTACAGTAAGATTTACCTCACGTGTGACAACTGTGAGAAATCAATTGTTATTGATAAAAATAAATTACGACACCCCCAGAAAATGGCAGGTAGTCTTGCTAATATATAATATATTGCATGATAAATGCCAGTATACTGAAATCATATGCCCTTAATAGGGTTAAAATGAAAATTTATATACACTAAATGTACAAAAGCAAGGAAATTCCCAAATGTTTATACTTTTATTATCATTAATTAAGGGTATGACAACATATCAACCAAACCATTTCATTATCACATCACTACAGTATAAATCTCTATGCATGAGTGGATGAAGTGTGTGAGGTGCGCTGAAGAAAAATTCCTACCAGTAAAATACATAGCCCTGTTGTGCTCGCATAAATGACAATAAAAGTGTAAAAATTTGGGAATTTCCTGGCTTTTGTACATTTAGTGTATATGAATTTTCATCTTAACCCTATTAAGGGCATATGATTTCAGTATACTGGCATTTATCATGGAATGTCACTACTTTTGTAAAGGCTATGCCTCAATACAATGGTCATTTTTAAGGTTTTTTGGAATTTTCTGGAAAACTATGGTATATGGTAAACTGAAATTAAAATGTCATCAACTAGACCCTAGAACCTCTTTCTCTGCCAAAAATCAGCTGAATCCATCAAATAGTTGATGAGATACAGGTGGCACATACGTACGTACATATGATTTCATGATTGAACTTTCTGGATCTCTGAGTTGCCTTGACTAATGATGCTGAAATTTTACACACTTATAGAACCTATCAAATAAAAATTGTGCAAAGTTTTAACTAATTTGGTTTATTGGTTTTTGAGTTATTATTGATCAAAGAAATGAGATTTCTAGCATAGGCCATTTGTGAAATCTATTAAGGGATAGAGCGCTCTCGTGCCTCCCTTAATTAGTGCTATGCAAAGGTAGGGAGAAAATTTTAAGTTTATTGTCCTTTTTTGGGAACATGATTTTCCCCACATTAAAAAACAACCTTGTGTCTAACTTTGCCCTCATGTGGAGACAAGTTAATAAGGGATCTTCCCTATTTTTTTCACTCTTCTACAGATCAATTTAATCAATTCCTTATTAATTTTTTTTAAATTTAGGTTTTTTTTCGCCAATCAGATGGAGAGCTGTCTGTCTTCTCTATCAATCTGATGGAACTAACTTTTTACTATATATATATATATATATATATATATATATATATATTTTAGTTTTACCCCCCTGATACCACCGTACATATCACTCTTATCGAACAGAGATATTAGCGGTATAGTAGTTAGCATGGAATGCACTTTTCCTGAAGACACCTATCAGCCTGAAATGAGAGATCTAGTATGTTCGCATGTGCCAAAAACATAAGTACAAATCAATGAACGAACTGAAAATGGAGCTTGTAATATCATTGATACATATTGGTTTTTGGGATTTGTGTAATTTTTAAAAAAAATGAAAGCTTAGATGCAAACATCAAATTTAAGATAAACAGTATTTTTGTAAAAGAACAGTTTTAAACCTAAATGTTTTATCAAAATCATGATAAAAAGAGAAAACTATTTAAATGTTTATGATAAAATTATGTTAAAATATTAATTTAATTAATAGATAATTCCTAGTTTAGCGATTTTTATTCCCGAGATGTTTTTGATGTAGCACAATTTTCTTTCTTTTTTTTTTTGACATTTTTATTTTTTATTTTGTTAAATGAAAATTACTAATGGATATGAAGAGTTTGAACGCAAAACGCGATAAATCCAATTCGTTAAAACTGAAACCTTAAACAATAAAAAACACGAATATATTATATCTAGACGTCAAATAAAAGCTTATTTTTATTGAAATAAATAAAAAATTATTTCACTATCATATTATGTAACACAATTTTGTGGTGTCATTGAATGTTAAAATGAAACACCTTTTGTAACGACAGTTTCGGGATTTTGAGAATGGCGTTTATCGCGTTTTGCATTCAAACTCTTCATATATTTTTTAACAAAAAGTTCTATAAGGCATTTTTTTAAATTCATTTATATTAAAAAGATTATTTTTGTTTACAACATAAATGAAAAAAATGCTTAATATATTTTTTTTACAAATTCTTTTTTTAAAAGTTGGGGTATTTTTTGGTAATAAAGTCATGAATAATTATTTTCATTTATTGTGATGTTACAAAGGTTGTTTTTTTTTGGGGGGGGGAGCTATAAATTTTTGTCTTTTTAATAAAAAAAAAAAATGTAAACTAAAATTGTTTTATTTGAATGTCGGATCAAAACAATACTCAACGTCAATAATATCTCAGGAATAAAAACTAGGGTCCTAAATTATAATGAAAAAAGAATATGAAGGAGATAAAATTTGAAATTTGTTTTTCAGCACTGAGTAATTGAGATAGAATGCATATTGCTCATGAATACATACAAAGATCACACAGAAGTGATTCTAGTGTTGCTTCCGCCACATCAATTCAATCAGATGACTTTCTAAAAGGTGTCACTGATTACCAAATATTTCTTGGCCTTTGGGCTGAGATCAAAGTGTAGTATCTGTCAAGTATGAGTACGTGTTCTCTGCCTGAGCATAGCGCACACGATTCTTGGTCCTGTTGGACCCTAGACGGTTCTGCTCCTCTCTCCCTTTTTTTTTTTGGGGGGGGGGGTAATAGATGCCTACTCCTCACTTTTATTTTGACCTTAGCCTTTCTAATGTTTTTGTTATCTTGGAGGCAAACCATCTACTCCCAAAATTCACCCTATTTTATTTCCTTAAGTCCCACTTCCATTTAGAGATCGACCTGCTCGTTTCCAGTTCTAAACAAACCAAAAGATTTGTTACAAAAGGGTTAGGAAGGTCTTACTAACATATTTTTATTTGAATTTTTTGTTTCAATCTTTCTTTTGGGGTATTTTTTGTTGTCTCACTCCCCATCTTTTTTCAATGAAATATATGTATATATATATATACTTTGTAAACAAAATTTGGTGCTTATGCAGTCAAGTACCAAAAATTCAATTAAAACCATCGCGATATTTTAAGTAGGTAGTCCATAGAGTAAAGCTAGTATTGTGGTGATTGCTAAAGTAAAAGTGATAGGCAAATGACGAAAGAAACAATGCTTCTATGATTGGGTCAAAATGCATTTATTTATGAGTAGAATAGACAAAGGATAACCACCGACCTTTTGGATGAACTTGTGCCTGAATTATTTTTTATTTGCGAATAAATAATCCAAAGTGTAGTATGTGTTCTGTCCTCAGAGAAATATTTCTTGGCTGGGGCAATATTTATTTTTATTTCTGTTCCAATCCAGAGTCTCCCCCTCACTTTTTTTCTTTTACTTAATTCACCCCTAAGCAAGGCACATTGTCACTGAGACTTAAGAGGCTACTATGAATTAAGGGCCATACCTTTAGGGGCATCTTAAGTGGGGAGTTAATTTTCGGCATGTTGGTACAGTCAGGGAAACCAAGAGCCGGGAGGGAATTCCAAAGGCTAGCAGTTTGAGTAAAGAAGCTATTAGATTAGAAAACCTTCCGGCATCTAGGGACCTCTACAGTGAAGAGGAGGGGATGATTGCTGGGTCGGAGGTATTTACGTTGAGAAGGCACCAGTGCAGCAAGTTCATCGGAGCACATTCTATTAAAGAAAGTGCTTTTAAAACAAGCACAGGGATGCAACATTGCAGCGATGGGACAGGGGCTAGAGCTAGGTAGATAGTGTCGGACCAGATGCTCTTTTTTGGATCCTAAGAGAGAGGCTAGTGGTTGGTGCACTAGCCCAAATGTGACAACAATACTCCATGCATGGGCGGATGGTGGCTTTGTAAATATATAGGATACTGGCAGATATGAGAAGTTTTCTAGCACAGTAGAGAAAGCCCAACTTCTTTGCAGCAGCCTTGGCAATGTGTTCTATGTACTTGCTCCAATTCATGTTACCTGTGAATGTTAGGCCAAAGAGTTTGAATGATGGACTCTCAGGTAGGATGCTACTAGCCATGGCAATCGATGGTTGAAAAGGTTTTTTTTATAACTGTGAAAGGAAAGGAGCTTTGTCTTTTGGGGAAGCTCGATACACTTCACATTAAAAAAAACACTTTGTATCTAACTTTTTCTTCATGGGGAGGCAAATAAATAGGAACATCTTTCAGTTCACATCTTCCACAGTCTGCAGGTGTATCATCAGGACAAACAAAGTTTCTCTTATGAGCAACAGCATTGTGCTTGTTAAATTCCATCCTGGAGCTTATCCAAACCAATATAAGAAATCACTCCACCAGGGGATAATCTGAGCCCAAGGTAATAATCCACTCAAAAATTATGAATGGTTAACTTGTTCTAGTACATAATTACCCCTATTTACTTGCCTCCCAACAAGAGCAAAAATAAGACATGGTTTTTAATGTATGAAAAATCCAGCTCTCAACAAGCGACACTGGATTGGAACAAAAATTAAAATTGCCTCAGTCAAAAAAGATTTCTCCTGCTTGGATAGAGAACAGATACTACACTTTGATCCCACTTACATCGTTAACCCTTATGTTTGGAAACTTTCTTTTTCCTTCTGGAGTCATGAAATAATTTAGGACCTTATTCTTTGCATTTGCCAATTACCTAATTTTTTTTTTTTTAACAAGAGAAATAATTTATTTAAAAAACAGATGCCATCACAACAACAATTGCTGCTAACTTGCATTTTCATTTTTTAAATTTCACAAATTGATTGGTTGAAAATTATTTACAGTAAAATGAGTTTCTGCAGATTTTCATTGCTTCCAAATAACTTATTTTTACTTAAAACCATGTTTTAGTTAAAAAAATAAAAATGTTAACATTAAAAACAGTAAGTTATATATAGCAAGTTTAATCGTTTATGCAAAACGAGGATAAAACAAGATGACTGGAAAAAGAAAAATGGCAGATATATAAATAAATCAATGGCGATAAGTTTTACAATAAAAAAGAAGTAAAACATGGTCAAATGTTTTTCTTTGCTTTTGATTAGCTAAAGTTTATTACAACTTGCTAACTCCATGTAGGTAGAAAATGTACCCTATAAAAATAAAGAACAAAAATGGTAAAACTTGGAGTTATCTCCTTTCTTTGTTTATTTATATTGGTCATGTTTCTTTTCCCAATCGTCTCATCAGCATTTCGCATAAGTGATTAAACTTGGTATTTTCTGCTGTTATTTTTCCAAATCAATTAATGAGAACATATTTTTTAAATAATTTTTTTTTTCATCTTGAAGAACACAATCCTTTCCTCTATTCCATCCTTATTTTTCTTTTACCTCCTTTGCCTAACCCCCCCCCCCCCCCCCACACACACACACACACTTAGAGATCAACATCCTTGTTTTCGACTTTTTGAAACAATCCGGAAAACTGTGGGCGGTCTACACTTAGAATGAATTGGAAGAGCCTTACTAACCTGCCCCTTATCTCATTTTACTTGGTTCTTTATTTTTCTTTATTTTTGAGTGTTTGTAATTTGTCTCGCACCCCATCATCTTTCATGCCATTTTTGTAAATAAAATTCATTTGTAAAAACATTTGGGGATATTTTAAACAAGATTAGCACATAGAGTAAATGCGGTATTATGGTGACTAAGACTAGTTTAGAGTTAGACATAGTCAAACAAAAAAGTTATATGACTATCAACACCCCCTCCAAATGATTTTGGCCTTGTGCCTAATTTATAATGGTCATGTTTATGCTTAATTTAATTGTAAATAAATATTATTAATGACAACATATTTTTAAAGAATAATGTCAAAAGGTTTAAGATAAGTGTTTAATTTTCTACAATTACAAAAAACTATTTTTTGCTCGTATCAGTGTTATTGTGCACCTTCTTGATACATTTCTATCCCTCCACCCCACCTACCCCCCAAAAAATGTATCATCTAAGGAATTAAATAAAATATATATTAAACAAAAAAGGCACTGATACAAACACAAGATGTGCAATAAAAAACATGTTTGATTTTTTTTTCTCTCTAAAGGCAGAACTTTGGAATAGAAGATGCATCATTTTGTGATTTAAAAGAAAAATGCAGATTGGCTTTTTTTTAAGTTTTGTGTATAATTACAGAAGAAATACAGTTTAATGGAGATTATGTGTATTTCTGTCCATAACCAAAACTACATCATTACCCAAGTTACAATTCCATCTAAGTCTTTTAACTTATTTCAGCTGACTTTATTTTTACATTTGAACCATCAAGAAATAATTATATTATTTACACCATTTACCTATCTACTTTACTTTAATATACTATTTAATTTATATATGCAACAAAATCAGTTCACAAATTGAATGGTATATATTCCAGATTATAACAATTTTGAATTCTTGGATTTTATTTTTTTACTAGACAACTTGTGACCCATTGAGTGTATGTTGGTACATCATACATTAGTGTATAAATTCATGGCCCAAACCAATTTTGAAGGTAAATTGATTACAAAAAAAAGCAAGAATTTTAAGAAAAACTCAGTAACCTGGGCTTAAAGACTTTTGCAAATAGTTCATGTAGGTCTGTGCAAAGTTGAGTTGGAATGATTAATCGGAATCGGGAAAATCTAAACTTTTTGGGGTATCAGAAAAATTTCTGACTAATTTCCGATTCTAAAAACGATTCTTTTACATTTTTTTTTAACTTTATTTTTCATTGCTAGTACTAATGATAAATATTTGTTGTTTTTAAACTACCAGTAAAACAAAAATATATATAGCATAATAACGACTTCAGGTAAAAATGGAACCGGAATAAATGTCATGGTAAAAATGGCACAGGTAAAAGCACGAGTGGATAAATAGGAAAAATCGCACGTGAAAAATATAGATGTAAACCTCACAATGATATTCTAAGATCACTATTTTCAATCAATTACAATTTGAGATAAAAATAGTTATAAAGATCTATTTGTGTAATGTACACACCCTAATGTGTAATGTACACACCCTAATGTGTAATGTACACACCCTAATGTGTAATGTACATATTTTTTATTTTGAGAAAATATATGTGCACATTACACAAGATTTTACAGTAATCCAAAAATTTAGAAAAGAACAACAACCCGATAATCAGATATTTATAAATTTTAAAAGAATCGGTAATTGTATCGGAATTGGGGGAAAATATTGAAAATGTCTCATCACTAGTGCCAAGTTTGAGTTTATCGGGGTTACAGCATCACTTTCACTCATACACTTGAATATATCATCCTTCCAACTAGAATAGTAGGGTAGACTAAACTGAAGCCTTAGTTGTGCAACTGGCTTAAAAGGAAAACTCCAAATACCAGCTTTTCTCCCTGATACTAGATTCAAGCAATGTCGGTTCAGGAGGTGCAGTTGAGGGGTTGATCAACCCTTAATTCAGACATCCTTACAGGGGGTTTCAATTGTCTTTTAAAACCGAGAGGAGGCTTTTATAGTTTTAATTATGCTTACAACTGAAAACTATAAAAAAAAAAATTTATTTTTAAATTGTTGTTCAGAATTTTATTTTATTTTGTTCTGAGATACAATTGAAAAAAAAAAACATCTGACTATTTCTTTTAATTTTTCTTTAGATTTTTCATGCAAATTCTGAAGTAAAAAAAATATTCTTGGAATAATTATTTCATCTTTTTCTTTGTCATTTAGTTTGTTTTTTTGTTTGTTTGTTTTTTGTTTCACTTGCCAGTTTCTGTCCTACTAAATTATCTTGTACATATATTTAGTAAATGATGGAGTTTCATAGAGAAAGTCACTTCATGCTAACATACAACCAACATTTGATGCGAAAAAGACATGTAAGATGTAGACTTGTTGTAAGTTGGTAAGTAAATGCAATTTGGCATAATACATTGCAATTTTAACATGAATAATTTAACACTTCAGAAATGTAAATTAATGCCAGTAAAATATACAATGTAATAAATTGAAAGTTTGATGTGCATAAGTAAATGGGCCAAAATGACCCCTCCAAAAAAATCAGCAGCAGCCACGGCTGATGGACCATTGTGCAAAAATATTAAAACCTCATTTTCAACCTTTACATCCATTTTTTTTTTTTTTACTTCTTTGCTTTCATTCCACTGCAGCTGCTTTCAAACAAACATACACATCCAGCCTTTTAGTACTATATGAATACTAAACCATCTGTGACCTGTTGGGTCAGTATTTGTTATATATATTATTTAGTTATTTAGTCAAATTAAGTACATTTATAAGTTAATGGGTCACCAAGCATTTCACAGATATTAACATATGTTTGAGAGATCATCCTGTTTTACAAAAGTTTACGGTAATACACTTCGAATAAATTTAAATGTAATCTATTTTATTAATATTAGTTTATATATGCATATATTTATACACAGAAAAGCAAAAAACAAAAATGAATGTCATTAAAAAAAAAGAAATGTAACTTTTTAAGTGTAGTAGTAGTAGTAGTGTAAGTGTTACACTTTCTCTTCGAAATAAGATTACATTTTATGTGTTAATTTTTTAACTTAGTTCACCCCAAACAAAGCAAGTTGCCACTGTAGACGTAAGGGGCTACTGAGAATTAGGGTGAAAGTTTTAGGGGTCATCCTAAATTGGGAGCTGTGCAGCGAGATGCTTGTTTACATTAGTTTTAAATTTCTGCATGTCGGTACAGTCGGAGGGAGCAGGGAGGGAGTTCCAAAGGCTGGCAGCTCGAGGAAAGAAACTATTGGAATAGAAGGCTCTCCGGCATCTGGGGACCTCCACGGTGAATGGACGAGATTTAGCTAATTTATACACAAACAAAAGATATTTACCCTTGGTATTCAGTATGTAAACAATGATAAAAAATATGAGAAGGCAACACAATAGCAAACAAGTAAAAAGAAAGCTTTTTGTTTTAAATAGGTATTAGTTACTATGACTACTACTTACTACTATTTCTTTTTTTTTAAGAACTTATTCATCTGTGTTTTTGTTAAAGATTAGACTTGGAGAGATAAGTTTTTCAAAAAACAATCAATACAATAATCTGGAGATTAAACAAAATGAAGAACCTTTTAGAAAGTGGGAGAGGATTCTTTGGGAAATATCAATTCCAAGGATATTTTACATCATACATTACTCTACACACCCTTCTAAAAATTGAACTTTTTTATGTACGATCTGACAATTTCGTGCTTGATCGATTGTAAAAAAAAAATACAAAATGGCCAGTGAGGGTTGAGGACATGTGTTGCATGGAGAGAAATGATATGAGAAGGATATGATGTATGTATAATGTGAGTCTTAAAGACAGGTTTAGATCTGATGACCTCAGAGGAAGATTAAATCTAGACAGTATAGGGAGATGTGTGCAGAAGAGTAACTTCGACGGTATGGCAACGTTGAAAGAATTGATGAGAGTTCTTGGGTTAGTAGATGTAGAAGAGTTGAGATAGCAGGGTTAGTTCAGAGGGGTAGACCATGAAAAACATGGGAGGAAGTGATAAAAATGGACCTCCTGAGAGAAAGATAGGTTACTTTAGAAGTCAATTTCTTACAGCCGTCTAACGCATGTCAGCATCTAAAATGGACGTTAAACCGAATACGATATGATGATGATGGGGTGGAGAGACCAACTTTTAATATTCCTCCATTCTTTTAGATGTTTGATTTGATTCAATAAATTTACGAAACAAAAACACTAACAGTACGATAGAAGAGAATTAAAACATCTACAATCCATATAAAACACTTTCCTGCAGTTAAAAATAAGTTTAAACTACTATTTACTCAGCGTAGAATTTATGTATTCTGTACTTTTTGCTAGTTGTATAAATTACAAATCATATCAACCGAAGAGTGTGTATAGATAGATATATATATATATATAGTCTAAAGAAGCTTTGAGTCATTTTAAACAAAAAAAAAAAATTTTTTTTTTAAAAAAAGTAAAATGCAGTTTAAATTCTAGAGAAACTAACTAAATCCAAGATATTGCAGACTTAACATTCGTTGGAAAATTAATAAGTAAAAAAATAAGTAAATAAAAAAAAAAGGGGGGGGGGGGTTAAGTATCTAAGAGTGAAACAAAAACAGGAGACCTTAAGCGTCTAATACTAACACGGGGATCATCAGCTGTTTACCATGTAACTGTTTCGGAGATTTAAAAACAGGACAGTTATAATATTCATGGCTCTCCAATGGTACTGATTAAACTACCATTTCCCCAATAATCATATATATATATATATATATAAAGGCTGTTCAATCTCGAGAGATAATAGATACCTCCTGTAAGGGTGTCTCTACAAGAAGCCTGTAATAAAGCAAGAGTTGCATAAAATCCAACTGCACCTCTCTTCACCAGCATTGCTTGAATCCAATGGCAAGGTGTCAGGAAGGCTAGAAACAATGCCGGAATAAGCAGAGAAAGACTAGTGTTATTTCAGTTTTCCTTCTCCTATATTAGTTGCACAGTCAAAGGTTGAGAATCCAGTTTACACTACAATTTAATCCATAGCTGGAGAGAGGATATATGGATTCATACGTTTCCCAAGGGTATCAGTAAAAGTAATGCAGAACCCACGATCTGCACCTGTAATAAGCTATATAATAGGGGGAACGTATGTGAGTGTGTCTGTACATCTATAGGAAGAAAAACTATTGGACAGATTTTCATGAAAGTTGGAACATAGACATAAAATGGAGTCTAATAGGCTATGTTTGATTTATTTTTTTGCTTCGATTTTCTTTAAAAAAATATCACTAAGTGAGAAAGGGGTGTCGAAAAGAGAAATAAATGAATGACATTTCCTGTTTCTGAAACTACAACTTTGACATGGAGGCCATTTTACTAGAAGTAAATGATAATTTAACGTATCAGATAGTCATCTCACTATAAATTAGTGTTTTTACTCTATTTTTTTTTTTTTTTTGCTAAAACATGGTTTTTAAGTCACACTATGTTGTTTGAGAATAGTTCCCAAACCCATTTCATTCTAAATAATTTAGGTGGCTAAAATAGGAATTTACCCAAATCTGAATGTGTTATGCTTATTGTATGTTTTTTCTAAAACTTAAAAATCCAAAGAAAGTGAAAAAAAACAACAAAAAAATAATGACTATTAAAGTAACTTTTCCAAAACCTTTTTTAAAAAGGGGTTTAATTATCGCCTTTACTTAAGAAAATATTTTCTTTTCTCCAGTCTGTAGTAGAATGTAGCCAAAAACGGATGGTCACATTTAATGCTACCAAGACAAAACTCCTTTCCTTTAACAACTATAAGAAATCTTTCCAACCACCGCTAGTCATGGCCGATAGCACCTTTCTCGAGAGTCAAACCTTTAAACTCTTCAGTCTGACATTCTCAGGTAACATGAAGTAGAATAAGTACATAGAAGATGCTGCTTAATCTTCCACAAAGATAGTAGACTCCTTCTACCGGGCGAGAAAACTTCACACCAGCAATATCCTATATCTCTATAAAGCCACCATTCGCCTGTGCATCAAGTATTGTTTCCATATCTGGGCTAGTGCACCAACCACTAGCCTCTCCCTCTTGCACACGGTTCAAAAAAGAATTTCTAACCTAATAGGTCCCGCACTGTCTGCCAAGCCCCAATCGCTGTAGTGTTGCATCCCTGTGCTTGTTTTACAAGTACTTCCACGGGATGTGCTACAATGAACTTTCTGCACTTGTACCCCCTAAACGAACCCCCCCCCCCCGACCCACCCAACTAGCAACAAAATCACACAACCTCTTTACTGTAGAGGTTTCTAGATGCCAGAAAATTTTCTACTCTAATATTTTTTCCTCGGACCGCTTGCTTTTGGAATTCCTTCCCTGCTCTCCTGACCGTACCAACATACAGAAATTTTAACGTAACATGAACAAACATCTTGCTGCCCAACTCCCCACCCAGGTTGCTCCCCTATAAATCTGACCCTTATCACAGTAGCCTATTATGTTTCAATGGCAAAGTAAAAAAAAAAAAAAAATTTTTTAAATAGAGTAATTTTATGCATGTTTAAAAATTAATCTTTTAATGTTGATTTTTTTTTTAATTTACAACATTTTTAAGACGTTTAATATAAATCATTGAGAAAAATAATCTTTTTTTTACATTACTTTTATTTTGAAATAAATGTTGAAAAAGGGTCAATGAAAAACAGACAGGTAAATTTTAGATTAACACCCTCAGCTGAAATACCCTCCCCAAGAAAATTAGATTTTCCTTTTTACTAGGCGATTATATGTGAACACCCTGAAAAAATTGGTGAGAAAAAGAAAAAAGAAAAACAATTTACTTAGAATTTACATTGGGGGATCAGTTTTGTAGATAAATTTTATGTAAAATATACTCCATTTCCAAGTCATTCTAATTTTTTAAGGAACTAAATTTTTTACCACTAACCCTGGCAAGGTCTTAGAATCACACGTAATCGCCTAAAACAGTAGACCCCCCCCCCCCGCATTAAAGTATGCACAGAATGTATCTACCATAGCAAAAAAAAATTTGATTAAATGCCCTAAAACGTTAAAACAGAAATGGCGGGATCAGTTTACGTTAAATTTATATACGAAAGTGATCCCCCACTGTAAAATACAAATTATTGTTTTTTTTTTCTTTCCGACAAGTTTTTCAGGATATTCACACGTAATCGCCTAAAACAAAAGAATCTCATTTTTTGGAAGGGTGTGATTCAGTTGAGGGTATTAATCTACAATAATATCAACGGATATGTTATTTTTAGTGGAAATCTATCTATATAAACTTATATATGTTAACGTATAATCATGAATTTTGAAACACAGCTGCTAGGCATAATGTGGGCTATAGTTAGTTTAATTTAATTTTATGCAAAGGGGGTAAGGTAAAATGGGTGTGGAGAACCTTCGTGAAAATTCAGATACTTCCGATTTTTACGAAATAGCAATTAATAAATATTTCGGAAATTTCAGTTGTATTTTAAAGATTTTTATGAAGCATTAATATGAGCAAAACCTCCCATTTGAAAATTAAAATATTTCAAATTTGCATTAAATTTGATCCATAGTCATTAGACACCAATTAAGCAAGACTCCCTGAATTTCAATTTCTTCTTAAGACCTCCTTAAGCTTAAGCCTTAAATTTTAGACATAGAATCCAAATCATGTAATGGATTTGGAACAAAATTGAAATAAGGATTCTAGACATAAAGTTTTGTACCATCATATCTTGATTTTAAGCTTTGTAAAAGTGGAATTAATTTTATTCTTCCTGTGGCGTGTATTCTTATAGTTATCTTTATTGATAAAACTGTATGGCCACTTCTTGTGTCTGTATTTCACACCTATACGTAACTTAGATTTTATTATTTTCTATCAATCGAATGTTTATTTAAATCAAAAATGCAATGGCCTAAAAATAAAGCGAAATGTTAAAAACATTTTTTTTTAAATAATTTAATTACGAAATTTAATCCACCAGAATGCATTTGTTTATTTGTAAAAAAAGTAAACCATTTTTGGGTAAAAAATGCACTTTAGATGATGAGATCGCCGTTCTAAACACTTTCTTCAAAAATTCGAATAAAAATAGTGTATAGGCGATAAGTTTCTTTTTCCTTTTAAAGAAAATGACATCATGAACGTTTCGGAGTTAAAAATCAATTTAGTATTACGTAGTTATAGGAAGAAAAAAACATGTTTTAACACTTTTTTCGTCTTAAGCGATACAAAAAAAAATAAGCATGGCTCCATGAGCAATACAAAAAACTGGAACGTAAACAATGTGTAATGAAACGAAGTAAAGTTTTGTAGTGAATAATAAAATTAATTTATTCAAAAAAAAAGACGAAGTATTTATAAAAATATTTGTTTCAGAACCTCTTTTATAGATAATTTGTAAACACTTCTTGTATTAACCATTACTATTCTGGGAATTATTAAAATTGCTTTCTGGGATAATGAAAGTACTTGCTTCGTTTCAGGTAACGTAAATCAGTTGTTTTTTTTTTTACATAATAAACTACTTCCGGTTACAGTATGACGCCATCTTGTAAAAACCTCGATTATGCTAGCATATTTACACATTTTACACGTGTTTTTTTTCAGATTTCATGCAGTTTTAACTCGAAATGGTTAAAAAAAATAAAACTATTTGTATCGCCTATACACAATTGTTTTGATCGCATTCTGTTTAGGACTGCGATTTCATCATTTACCATCTTTTGTTAACATTTGAAAAGAATCACCCTTCGAAATTTGAAAGGAATTTAAAAGCATTTAAACTGTCGAATAGAACATCATTTCCGACTTTTAAAAAGTTAGCAAATAAGCTATTCACATCTAACAATTTTATAAATTGAGATTAAAACATTACCTTAAGAAAATTAGGTACTTTCACAGATTAGGACCCACGCTAACTTTGACCCTAACCCTAACGACGGAGTAAAAGTTAACGTGGGTTCTAATCTGTGAAAGCACCGAAAATTAAACTTTAACAATTTGGTTTAATGAATGGTTTAATGACAAAACAATGCCGTATTAAATTTTATTTTTAGCTGCCATATTTCACAACCGGGTTTCATACACAAGCACCTTAACTTTCAAAATCATATTTAAAAATATTAAAATAAGGAATCCATGGTTTTAAAATTAAATCAATTTTCAACCGAGTTCAATTTACTTTTGTTTTTTTTGTTTTTACATAAAAGAAGTCTTCGATTTTAAAAATGAAAATTAGAATTCTTAGTAACAATATTGTTCATGCGAAGTAAATCTAAGAAAACAAACTCATCATTTTAAGAAGCATTTATTTCCATTTTCGGTGCGCACCTCATTTTCTAATAAATAACATAAAACAACATGCAATAAAATACACATTAAAGACATCTTGAAATTTAACACTCAAACAAGCAATAAGAACTCCTTCAAAATTATTAAAATTTATTTGTATACATTTTTTTATGAAAATTAAAACTAGTATTAGTAATAATTTCTTAGCTTAAATAAGTGTGTTTTTTTCTTCTTTAATTATATATTGACATACAATATATATATAAATTAAGACCGGCGTTAAAAAAAAAAAGTTCAGGACATGAGGCGGAAAACAAGAGACCACCTTGACCTACGATTTAAAAAAAAAGGGATCGTGAAATTCATTTATAATGTTAATTCTTTTTATATATATGTATAAAAATAAAGGTGTACCTCTTTCTTGCGCTGCAACCCGATGCCAGAGACAGAATTATCTGGCAAAGGTAAAAGCAAAATTAAAAGCAGACTTAGGCCCGACATCGATGAACACAACAACTTAACGTCCATATTGACTTTTTCTGTGCCGACGTGGATGAAACAACGACGTTGATTCGATGCTGAACAATCAGCCAATCAAAAAGCGTTTATTAGTCAGCTGCTTGGTTACAATTTCGTCTGCTTTTTCACATAGATTATTTCAATTTCGTTTCTTTGGATTAAAGATTAAATATTGCACTTCTCGGCTTTTGGGCTAAGATCAAAATGTAATATCTGCTCTGATATCAGCCAGAGGAAGAGAAATCCTTCTCGACGGAGGCATTTTTTAGTGGCCCTCTTTGGGGAACTGGATATCCCCTACATTAAAAACTGACCTTGTGTCTAACTTTGCCTTCGTGGGGAGGCCAGTAAATAGTGAAACAGATAGATAGATCTCTATTTACTTGCCTCCCAACGAGGTAAGAGTTAGACACAAGGTCGGTTTTTAATGTGAGGAAAATCCAGCTCCCCAAAAATGGGCACTCTGGATTGGGACAAAAATTTTAATTTCCTCTAGAAGGATTTCTCCTTTCTTGACTTAGGGCAAAAAAAAAAAAAGGTGAAGTACAGTATCAGAATAGATACTACACTTTGCTCCTAGCCAAAGGCCAAGGTAGATACATAGATAGTTGGATAGAGAAACGAACAGGGGTATAAATAGAGACAGATATTGACTGGTTACCTCCCCTTTGGGCTATGATCTAAATGTAGTATCTGTTATGTTCTCCCTCACAGGAGGAGAAATTCTTTGAGACTAGGATCAATTTCTATTTTTGTCAAATCCAGAATTACCATTTTTGAGGAGCTGGATATCCCCCACATTAAAAAATGACTTTGTGGCTAACTTTGTCCTCGTGGGGAGGTAAGTAAATGAGGGCAAATGAGACAAAGATGTTACAGCCTCTCTGAAAACTTCAAAAAGGGATCTGACATTTAATCCATCCTCATAAAATAATATCATTGGAGTATTCTCTGAAACATTCAGACTGAAATCAAAGTGTGATATTTATTCTCTCCTTGGTCAGAGGAAGAGAAATCCTTCTCAACTGAGACAATTTTTATTTTTGCTCCATCCAATAGCTAATCATGACATAAACTGTAAGACCAAAATCTCTAACCAAAGGGTCGTCAAATGAAAGAAAAACAACGCCGTTCTATAAATAACAAAAAATATATTTATTTAAGTGACCTACATCATTGAGTGTAGGATTATAAGAGCTGTTCTTATCAGTGTGTTAAGACCAACTCCTATATATTATTAGTAAGTAACGAAAACCGGTGCACAAAAAGAAAAACAAAACCTTTTTTTATAACAACAACGAAAGGGTTTATTCAATCACCTATACCATTTGGTATAGGAGGAAGAAGTTGGATTGTGCCCAAGTGAGGAAAGGAAAAGCAAAAAGTTCTTTGGGCTGTCGAAAGTTAGTCAGGCGAAGATAGTCGATGCTTGAGCATCCAGTGGACAGGGACAAGATTCTCTCTGCTGACCGACCATGATTTCCAAAGGGGCTGGAGTAGTTCTTCAGGGGACAGATGAAATAAATGCGCCCGGCAAGCTGATTGGTCAGTGTGTAACCAGATTGCTTAACAGGGACATTCTTCAAGGTAGAAAATAAGTCATTATTTATGACTGCTACAGGCTACCAGAAGTTTAGACAGTGAATACAGGAATTAAAAGTAATAAAGTTAGACTGCCAAAAGTCCTTTCTTAAAACAATATATCTTCAAGTGAAGCCTCTCTCGAATGTTAAGTTGACAGGGACAGAAAGGAAGAAGTCTTCCTACATAGGTGCCTGGAAGTGGCTCAAACTGCTATGCAATTCCATAAAGGTCTGGTTAAAGTCCTTCAAATGTCTGGTTGAAATTAATACGCCCTTGAGGCGGATTGGTCATTGTGTGACCAAACCACCTCGCTAGGGCTGCCCTCCACAAGAGAAAAGAAATGTCAGTGTTTATAACTGTTATAATGACACATTTCCTTCGTGGGGAGGCAAGTAAATAGGAACTGTATTTTCATTACATTTATCCAGTCTTTTGGGCCAGAATAGAGGAATCTCCATGGAACCCTACACTCAAGAGAGCCATCCCCAACTTCATCCTAAAGTCTTCGGTCAACAAAACTTCCTCAGTCCAGTGACCTTTCACAATCTAGAAAGTTACTATACAGGGATTTAATGGAGAGTTTCACTTCAGATCCACTTGAGAAGCAGCTGGGGTGGTCGATGGAGGAGATCCACTCTCAATGGTATTGGGCACCTCTGTCTTGGCAATTGGTCTCGAACGCATTGCCCCTTAATAGCATGTAGCATATTAGTAAATAAATATGCAAGACGAGCAAACATGAAAAAGATACTAGCTTGTATGAACTACTCTCTTTCCTTCTCCATTCGTTCGACTTACTCTTTCCTCTTCTTTCCTTTTCACTTTTTCCTCCTTCTGTACTGAGTGGAAATGGAATGCACTCAAATCAATTGCTCTCTCTCTAACATTCACAAAAATGCTGCGCTAGATTCTGAAATAAAAAAACCTTAACTCACATGTAGGTGTGAACCCGAGAATGCCTCTGTGGGCTAATTGATCCCATTATAAACAGTCACTCCATAACCAAAAAAAGGAGAGTTTTCTGGCTGAGACACCCATGTGCTGGTACTCCGAAGAGATGGCAAAAACAACAACAACAAGCACTTAACACAGATAGTAGATGCACCCAGGAACCACGTCTTATGCTACATTGAAGACCCCGTAATGACTACTTCTGCTATTGCTCATTTCTCTACAATTACAGCCCAACAAAAAAGGTAAAGACGCATACATACACAAACACACACACATAAAATGAAACTCTAATCAAACACATACATATTCTAACGTTTGTACCTTTTCCTCACTTTAAACTTTCCTCATTAAACTTTTTGGTACTGATATCGATCCTGAACCAGCTTTCGTGACGTTCGACTCGGAATCGTTCGGCTGTCCTACGCAAACGCCCGAGTGTTGACGAGCCGAAGCAGCGAGCAGCCAATAACTTTGTTACAAACTGAAAATAAGTGCTTTTGAAGACGAATTTTTTGTCAGGAAGTTTTTTTTGAAGAAAATAAACCCAAAATGAATTACGGACAGCTTTGCACTGCAGTATCATCGCAAGCAAGTAAAAATAAATAATAAAATTTTAAAAATATGTTGTGATAAAAGTAATTTTTGTACTTTTTTTTTTTTTAAATACAGTATTCATTTTACAACAGTAACCTCGCTATGTTTTTTTTCCTGTAGTTTCTTTCAAAAAAATTCATGAAAATATGTTTAATTTTCTTTGTTGTTTCTTTTAAAAATTCCTTACCCTAACCCCTAACGCTAAACCCTAACCCTAAACCCTAAACCCAAACCTAACCCTAACCCTAACAACAACAACAAAAAAACAAGCAAAACATTATTATCATAGGACGCAGCACCATATCAAAAATATCGTCTGGTAAAAATCAGCTCGTCAACTCTCGGGCGTTTGCGTAGAACAGCCAAACGCTTCCCGAGTCGAACGTCATGAAAACTGGTTCAGGATCGATAAGAGCACCAACTTTTTAGCACAGACACAAACAATTTTTTCACACAAAATATCTTTAATACTATTGTAAATTTGTAAATATATAAATATGTTTTATTTGTTAACAATGTTTTTATCTCTTTTATTGATAACATGAATTAATGTTCATTACTCCATTTATTACATGCTGTTTATTTTTGTAGGTCTTGGTTCATCCAAAGATGGTATTTTAATGTATGTTTATTTGAAATTATGATGAAGAAGTATAGTTTAGAAAATTAAATTGAAAAAAGTTCATAAAAATAAATTGCATTGTATTGCGTTCTATTTTTAATAATTCAAATTACCAATATAAACAATGCTTTCTAAAACAAGAATACTATTTCTTATATATATATATATATATATCATAAGTTGAGTTTTAAAAAATTAGAACGATAATTATATTGTTGCATTACCCGTTCTTTTTTTTTTTTACGCTTATTCTCCAACATGGCGATTTCCTCAACAAGTATAGACATAGAACAGAACATATATGGAAAAACTTTGGTTTTCTGTATTTCCCATCACCGGATGGTTTACGCCGGCTACGCACACACATATAAAAATCTTTTTACATACTTTTGTCTCATGAAAGTCTTTTTCTTGCTGAGGTCACAGATTTGGTTTCCGCAAGAAACTTGTTCATATATACATCCGATTGGAAAGCAATTTGCTCTGCATTGTCTATCCAAGCATAAACTGAATTAATTGTTCCACAAGCACTTCCAATTGTCTGTTTGATGAAATACAAGTCAGGAGATTCTTTCACAATACCAACTTGCTTATCAGTCGCATTTTTAGTCAGCGGACACGAAAGCCTAACAGCAAGACGGGCTTGGGTACCATAGCTAATAAAGCTTCATCGGTGCCATAAACATCGGTAAACTCCCATTCTTCCGATACTTCGGTACTCTGATCACCAAGCGCTCCGGCTCTTCATGTTTCTGAAATCGCCGCCTTTCAAATCTCACTTGCATTGTGGAACCTTCTCCTTTTTAACAGTTATCCAGTCGCTTTCTTTCTTTCTCGACGTCCCACCGACAATGGACTCGTCCACGATTCATTTTTGCCACTCTTCATTATCTGACAATATCAGTTCCAAGAATTCAAACACAATGAATATTTGTCGTACAATTGTTTCTAAAACAATTTGGAAAATGTTATTTTGTATTAAATTTTGTGAGCATGCACGAATGCGTTCACTGCACTGGCCGTGATCGTTCCACACGTTGTGCCGATCCAAAGTTGTCGTCTGACTCAGTCAGTGTTGCAACAAAGAATTCTCATTCCAAGTAAGGCCACAAGTCTACGTTATAAAAAATGGCAGACTTGCAAAATGAGATTTTTCCCGACCAAAAAAAAGATAAGTCCAATCAACACACTACTTTAGCTAAAGGCCCCAATGGACTCATCCTGCCTGGAGAGGCGCCCAGCTCCAACTGATCGCCAGCCCTCTGAAAACCAAACTGCCTGCCATGCACAGAGGGCCAGGTTTTCCCCTCCCCTTCCCATCTCCTGTAATCCTTTCCTCCTGACCGGAAATCTTGGATTTCACTCTTACTCACTGGTCACCATTCGACCACCCAAAGGCTGACCACTAATATCCATTAGAGATAACTGTCAGACAGTCTACTCAAGGGGGCTTATCATAGAGCCAATCTACGAACATTACTTTTTTGGTCTCAGCATGACTCACTGGTTTTATGAGGCACTTATTTCATTTCAAAGAGAAATAAGATTCTGTGTGACCCAAAATACAAAATCAGAGATATTCTCAAATTCCTCTGTGCCCCTCCCTTTCTTTTGGCCGACCATCTATCACTTGCAACATCTGCCATTCACATGCACCACTAAAACATGCAGCCTACTGCAGGTTCACAACTTTGGATCATTTCAAAAGGTCTCTCTATCAGCACCCTTTATAACA
This sequence comes from Sepiola atlantica, assembly GCA_963556195.1. Lineage (NCBI taxonomy): Eukaryota > Metazoa > Mollusca > Cephalopoda > Sepiida > Sepiolidae > Sepiola > Sepiola atlantica. The sequence goes on along the minus strand of OY744521.1, from coordinate 92,283,960 downwards.
TCACATATAGAAGTCAAGCAAGAAAAACATCATTTAAAAAAACATATCCAATCAATATGAGAAACAGACTAGCAGAAAGACCCTAGATTGCTTGGGATTTAATGATGATCAATACCATGTACTTTTTCACTATGCCTATAACACCATGTTACTTTCCTTGTTTTTACCCCCCCCCCCTTCTCCTGTTTTGCCCCCTAATATAGTAGGAAGAAGCTAAAATGTTTGAAACCTCTCTGAATTAGTGGCTTATACATATGATTTAAATCTCATTAAAATCGGATATATGTATTTGAAGTTTTAAGGAGGTTCTGTCTCAATGGGTTACTTAGCGGTGGGGGGGGGCGTATATATTCTGAACATAGAGGGTAACAAAAAGATTCGGGACCACTTCCATTGTCTTCCGCGGAGAATGTTATACATATGATATAAATTTTATCAAAATAGGATATATTTTAAATTTTAAAGAAGGTTTGGCCCCCATAGCTCCCTTAGGTTAGGAGGGCACTTTGAGGTTCGGGACCACTTCCATTACCTTCCTCATGAAATGTTATAAATACGATTTAAATTTCAGAAGAATAGGATATATTTGAAGTTTTAATAGGGTTATGCCCTCATATAGCCCTTAGGGGTGCACTTAGAGATTCGAGAATGCTTCCATTGTCTTCCCCAGTAAATTATACATAAGAATACACTTTTAGATTTTATGTAGATTCTCTAACCTTTCTTTCTATAGGGAATACGCACACATTACACACACATGTACACAGACATTGAGTTATATATATATACATAATTAACATTTAAATGTTCACAGTATTTCATAACTACAAAAGAGCATCCTTGCAGCAACATATTGATGTAAAGATGAGAAAATAATTATGTTTATAAACAAACACTGGAAGAAAGGTGATATTTGATATGAGTGAAAAAAAATAGCACATGCCCTTCATTGACCCTAACACTGACACTATGTCAAGTTGGCCATTCAATGGAAATGGTGCACAACATCCCTAAAGTCACAAGCTGTCACTGCAGGGGAGTGAAGTTGATCTTTTATTTGCATTACTTTTACCCTTGTCTCTAGGTGACATATGTTAGTGTGCAAATTTGTAGCAGTTAATTACCTTTTTTCCTTCAGTGGAATAAATATTATACACAGGTGATTTGGTTATGTGTCAGCCAATCAGGATCCTGGGCATAGTAATACTCTTTGCCGAACAACTTACACCAGAGAGCAAAGTCGTCCAGGCAGAAAGTCTTATGTTGTCAGCCAAAGAAAAGCATTTATCATTTCCTCCTGTCTTTTCCTTACCTTTACCCTGTGAACTAAACCTGCTACTGTAACTGTTTTAAATCTACTAACTAAAGCACTTTCATCCATTCTTTCAATGTGGCTATCTCGGCCTTTTGGCTAAGATCAAAGTGTAGTATCTGTTAGTTGCGCCGCTTTGATCTTCCCAAAGACCAGTGATCCGCTACCGGGCCTTTGGCTAGGTTAAAGCGTATGTGTTTTTGACCCAGCCCCCTTTTGGGGCTGTTTTCACTTTCTTCTCTCTTGTTTTCTAAACTTTATGCTCTCTCCTATTTCCTCCCCCCGTGGGGAGGCAGCTCCCCGTTAGTAGAGCTTTGTCTCTTCTGCCCCCTTTTGGGGCTTTCTTTCTTGTCACCCCTCTTGGGCCATTAATTCTTTAATTGTTTCTCTTTTTTCAGAGTCTGTCTGTTGATCAAACTTAAGCAGCCGGCAGGTTTCGGGTAAGACTCACATACTTATTAGGCGACGGTCTCCCTGACTCAGAATCGGCGGGTTGTGGTCATCAGACGGACCCAGACCTCGATGGAGACCTCTTCCAAGGTCTCAACAACGGGTGCTGCCTAAACACCATGACCAATACGTCTGCCAGTGCCGTCCCCAGCACTGGAGGTAGATCAGGGTCTACCGCCTTAAGCGGTAGCCCTGCTAGTTCTCACACTGCTGTCCCCGGCAGTGCAGGTTTTGCTAGCCCAACTCAGAGAGGTGATCTCGATCGGTGGGATAGACTCCCCACCTCACCGAGCTCTTGACGGGCTTCAACTGTCAGCCCGCCACCCGCAGGAGAAAAAACCTCCTGCCTGCGGGATTAAGGGAAGCAAAGTCGGTGGACCTCCAAGAGAAAGGAGCCACCGATCCAGATCAGCGACCAGCCCCAAGCGACAGGGACTCTGCTCAACTCCACATGCTGAACCTGGACTACGAACTGTTCGGGGAACCTGACAACAGCGATGGTAGCAGTAGCCTAAGTAGCAGCAGCAGCAGCGAAAAGGTGGACTACACGTCGAAAAGAAGAAGTCCGGCCAAAACTAGGCAGTCCAGGCCAAGGAAGATGGGGGTCGCTCAGCCTGAACGCAAATCTGGGGCAGTTGGTGTCACTGGACGAAAAGAAACCGGGACTGAAGTGGCCACTCCCATAGTTTCGACTCCGACTGCATCACCAAAGGAGTGGCCGTCCCTTGCGACAACAAGCCAGGAGGAGACAAGCATTTGGTTTATCCCTCCCGGGCAGAAAACGCCGCCGATAAAACTACCAACACCATCAGCGACTTCGGCGGCCACCAAATCTCCTGCCCTATTAACTCAAGTCTCCAAAAGTCTAGAGAAGTGGGGACCCCAGTCCCAGCGAAGCCCAGAGGAGTACCGTCGGTTGTTTGAAACAACTTACAAAGATCTAACCGACGGTACTACAATTAAAGCAGCTCCGGGTGCGGTGGACCGGCTGGAGAAACGGATTGTCTCTCTAGTCACCATCGATTCTAAAACAAAGGGCTTGGCTGGGGTCCTGATAGAGAAAATGGCGAATCTTCTGTGGGATCTTAAAATCCCGGCATCGTATGTGTGTCGCAGAGGGTTCGCCACGTGGGACATCTTGGTCCCAACCAAGGAAGATGCCGAAAAGGTGGTCAGGGCCGACCTGAGACATAAAAATTTAATTCTAAGGCCGGAGTACTTGAGCAGGAGAAGAACTACTGTCTCCATCCTTGGCGTCCCCTGTTTCATTGACTCTGAACAGCTTGGAGCGGTGATGAGCCAATATGGGGACGTCGAAGCCATAATTCCGGTCCGTGGTCCCCATAACCTGATGGTAAGGGACTACCAACTTAAAGTGCGCTTGGACCGGAAGGGCTTCAACAACATCCCACCACTGCTCAAGTGCGACTCCTGGTCAATGTCAATTATAGTGGAGGGCAGGAGGCCACATTGTTGGCACTGTGAACAGAAGGGGCATATGGCAAAAAACTGCCCAAAGAAAATGCCAATCTAGAAGACCCCTTCTGTCGCAGCCCCGGGAGGATTTCCAGTGATACCAGCAGCTCCTAAAACAGCAACCGGAGGAGGCACAACCACCGACGAAGATGGCTGGAGCAAGGTCGTCCAAAAAGGCTCCAGACCACAACAGTCAAAGACCTCCTCCAAAAATGAGCAGCCCCCTGATGAATCAGATAAGCAGAGTCCCTAAAAGTCACTTAACGTAGACATGCCCACCAAGGAGCAGCAGCCACTAACATCCGTCCCGGCAGCGGCTACCAAACGAAGGACAGAGGTCCCCTTGTCAGCAATGTCTTCTTCTTCATCAGACTCAGAAGGGGAGAGAATGGAGGACGACGCCGGCCCGGCTCTGGTGACAGAGAGCAGTGACAAGAGGGAGAATATCACTGCGAAATGCAAATCGAAAAAGATTAAAGAGGCTGGGCCCCAATCCCCCACCCCCAGGTCTAACGAGATGACCATCTCTTCTGCTCAGTCCCCCAAAACCCTGAAAACTAAACTCTCAACTGAGCAGAAATCCCCCTCCCCCACTGGAACCATCCCAGCTGGCTCCCGTTCTCTGTCCAAAAAGAAAGAGTCGGAGCCAATGAACACAACAACAACAACAACAACCAGCAGAAATGTGTCGCCCTCCCCAACACGGAGGCAAAAGACAAGAAGACTTCCATTCCTTCCAGGGGACCTCATCTGCGATGCAGATATACATCACGCCGCTGCCGACCTCAACCCTCGGCTAAGAGGTACCATCCGGCCGCTGCAGCTCCTTACTCAAGTTCAGAGACTAGATGTGGTCTACCCAGCTAACTTCCCCGATGCCCCCTTGCTGATCACGTTCGTCAGGAAGACGAGCGGCGGCCGCACCAAGGCCTTGTGGAAGATGATAGAGGCTGCCAAGGGGGCATTCCTGAGCTTGAAGTTGGTGGAAGAAGGGCACGCCTCCCTCAAAGAGTTGGGGGATAAATGCGAAGGGAGGGTGCCGATTTACGTCCACCCTTCTTTTTATAGAGCCCTTAAGCTAACCTTTCCCTTGGATGTCGGAGGCATCTCTCGAGACGGTCGTGCATCGTCAGAATTGCTCACTGGCAATATCGGGCATGTCTGCGGCATCCTGACACTCAAAGACTTCAGACCGGTGCTTGACACTGAATAGTGCAGATGGCCACGAACTTGATTTTAGGAAGCCTGAACGCAAGGGGCTTGAGATCCTTAAGCAAAGCAGCCCGCATACTGGGGGATCTCGAGTCTTTTAACATAGATGTGGCTACGATACAGGAAACTCACTATGATTCGATTGACGATCACCGACTGCTGGAGAAGCATTTCGATGTTTTTTCAGCATTCGGTGACTGCCAGGCTAGAGGAGTTTCCCTGTTAGTTAAACGCACCTTGTCCGCAAGTGTAAACGTTGTACACGCGGATGCTGATGGCAGACTGATCGTGGCTGATGTTGCCGTTAACAATACCAGGTTTCGAATCGTCGCGGTTTATGCGCCCAATACCATTCGGGAGAGAGCTTCTTTTTTCCGGGGGTTGGAGGGGTTCCTCGGTGGTTCGGAGCGGTTAATTTTACTGGGAGATTGGAATGCCATCCTTGATCCCAAGATAGATAAGGTGGTTGGGCCTAGTGGGTCGGATGGGTGTGAGACAAGTCTGTCTTGTGGCCAGTCTAGAATTAGGCAATAAAACTCACAAGTTAGCTGGGTACTGGAAGTTAAATACCTCTTTACTGGAGATACGTGACTTCCGGGACAAGCTAACTCTTAACTTTCAAAAGGGATTAAGTGGTGGGTTAACGCTAAAGTAAACATTAGACGCTTTTCTGTACAGTATAGCCAACGCCTCGCATTAAATAAGGCTGAAGCAGAAAAGCGTTTAGAAACTAAGTTGGCCCGGGCGGTGGCTGGGGGGGATTCCCTAGGCATAGAACTAACTAAGGGGGACCTGAAACGTGCGGCTAACGTACGGTATGAGGGTCGAGTAGTTAGATCTAGGCTAGATAGAGTGTCCAACGAAGCGATGAATGTCGACGCTGTTGAGCGTAGAGCTCCACCCCATCGCAGCTCGGTCGGTCTGATTCGTGAAGTTCAACACCTGGAAGGACACACCCTTGTGTCGACTCGGGAGATTTGCGAGGGGTTTCGAGAGCATTTCGAAGATCGCTCCACCCAACTGTCCAGACTCCGCGTCGAGGAGTTTGGCAACTATTTAGCTGGCTCGCCCCGCCTGGAGGCGGCCCGAGTGGCTAGTTGTGATGGGCGCATTATGGAATGTGAGGTCTTGGCTGCGTTGAAGCAGGTCGGCTATGATAAATCTCCGGGACTTGATGGTTTGCCCTATGAATTGTACTTGAAGCTGTCGCACATCTTCATACCTATTCTGGTCAATGTGTTCAATCACTGGTTTGCACAGGGTTCTATCCCTGGTCAAGTTACCAGGGGGGTGATCACATTGCTTCAGAAAAAGGACACAGATGGTGGGGGTTTAGATGATTATAGGCCCATAACTCTGTTAAACACAGATTTAAAGATTTTGGCCAAAGTTCTTGCAAATCGGTTGCAGGTTATTATCGGTGGGTTAGTCGAACCTGATCAGAATTATGCTGTGAAGGGGAGATCGATTCAGAATAATTTGCATCTGATACCCACGATCATAGAGGGATTAGAAGACGGCACGGAAGCCGCGCTGATCTATTTATATCAGTCCAAAGCTTTTGACAGGGTCGCCCATCGGTTCCTGGGATCTGTTTTAGAGGCCGCCGGTTTTACACCAGACTTCCGCAGATGGATCTCCATTTTGTATCACGGGGCAACGGCAGTGGTGCAGGTAAACGGGATGCGATCGGAGTCATTTGCCGTCTCTCGGTCGGTACGTCAGGGATGTCCGCTGTCTCCCCTGCTTTATGTCCTTGCCCTGGAGCCCTTTCTCCGCAGGCTTAGGATTGGGGAGGCTGGACTGGCCCTATGCGGTATTGCTCTTCCTGGTGGTGCGCGAGCCAGGGTTACCGCATTTGCTGATGATGTCAATGTGTGTGTGTCGAGCTTTTGAGACATTATCACGGTGATTAGGGCACTCAAAAGGTACAAAGAGGTTGCAGGGGCCGTAGTCAACCTTAGCAAATCCAACGGCCTAAGGTTGGCTGCCTGGAATGGCACGGCTGCGTTATTGGGCCTTTTCAACTGGACAAATGGCCCGGTTCGGATCCTAGGCATATGGTTCGAACCGGGTCTCCAGCTTGATAAGAATTGGTCGGAGGTACAGTCAAAGGTCGAAGCGTCTGTGAGGATTTGGCTTCGAAGGGGGCTTTCCCTTAAAGGACGAGCTGAGGCATGCGCCACGTACGTCTTTCCACTCATCCTTTACCGATTGGCTGTACTACCTCTGCCTGCGGACTGCCTGGCGGCTTTAACGCGTCTGCTTTTCTCGCTTTTGTGGGATAAGAGGAAGCCGCTGGTTCGTAGACAGGTCTGTACTCAACGTCCTGATGTGAGGGGCTTGGGAATGCCCGACTTGGCGAGCGATATGAATGCCGAGAGGTTAAAATTCCTGAGTCGAACTCTGATGGAGGAATCTGCGTGGGGCCTTGCGGTTGAGAAGGCTTTTCCCAACCTCATCCCTGATCACTTGGCCGAATGCCGTCGTAGGCCAAGACGTCAGCCGCAGTTCTTCAACGAATGCCGAGCTGCGCTCAGAGTGCTGCCAGGGTTCAGTGACCTCGCCCAGTCTAGAAAGGCACTATATCGAGATTTAGTGGTGGGGACCGGCTTGGATTGCCGGAGGGGGAGGCTCGCTCTCAGTGGAATTGGGCGTCAGGCCGGAGCCATCTCAATAATACTGAGTTCTCTCTGACCTGGCGATTGGCTCGAAATGTGGTACCCCTCAATGGCATATGCTTCAATATTGGTCTAGTTATGGACCCTTTTTGTCCGCGTTGCGAGGACAATGAAATCGAAACGGCTGAGCACGCCTTTTTCAATATTGGAAGTATGTCAACGAGGTAACGGCCCGCATCACCCCCCTACCGAGTGACGTGCCTGGATTTAGCATCCGTTGTCTACAACTTGGACCCCTTGTGGTGCAGGGAGAAACGTATGGTTTTGCTAGACTCGTTGTGTACTCTTCGCGCTTAGAAATAGGGCGTGGGGGGCGCCGCCTTCTCATCATCATTTGATTTTGTATTTTAAACATCAGCTTAAGATCAAAATCAAATCTGATAGAAGGAGGTTGTCTACCTCACTGTTTAGTAGAAGGTGGATACACACCGCTAGTTTATGCGTGTTCACGCGGAATAGATTCGAGTTCGTGTTCCCTGCCAGGTACTTTTTTGAAAAAGCTCTCCATGACCATCCAAATTGTTGGATCATTTCCTTTTAGCTAGTAGTACAAATGTGTTCCGAGTCCCCATCTTTATTTTAGGTGTCAGACCTCCTCCAGGATGCCCGCTCCCAACTTTACTTTTCATCCCTGACCCGCCCTAATGGTAATTATCCTGGAGGACACCGCACATCCCTAAAAGAACCCATCCACCATTTCTTTTCTCCCGTAGAAACGCCCACTCCCACCTAGGAGCTGACTTTCTTGCTTTCGACTTCTTCACTGGAAGACAGCAAGCAGCTCATACCTTAGATAGGATGGGGGGCTCCTACTAACTTACCATAATTAGCATTTTATTTTGTTCTTTAATTTTTATCATCACTTTTATTTTTATTTATTTTGGGGGGGATTATTTAAGGCTTAGTTTTTTGTTCTCCCAATCCCAGCATTTCACCATGTACATCTATTCTGTAAATAAAAATTCATTTCAAAACACCTGGGGATATTTTAAGTAGCTCAAGCCTATAGAGTGAATGTGGTATTGTGGTGACTGAAACTAGTTTCTAGGACATAGACCAAGTGGACGACCCCCGACCCCCATTTCCCTTTTTGGCCTTGTGCCACATCGAAAATTGTATATCATTGTATCACTTTTTGATAAATAAATATCTTGGCCTTTTGGCTAAGATCAAAGTGTAGTATCTGTTCCGATGGATACTGCACCCCATAGACTGGTATTGTCTTGGCCTTCGGGGCTTGATTTACACCGATCTATGGGTCGGTCCTGTGCAGTTCTAGGAGGTCCAACCTCCCAGGCTTCGCCTCCCCTCTTTGGGGATGAGTAAGTTTATTGCTTACTGCCTGAGGCGCCCCTACTGGGGAATGCCGACGGGGCTGCCCAGGCAATTTTTAATGGCCAGAGTGCTCACCTCTCGGGCGCTGGCTTTTCAAACCCCACTTTCCCGACCTGACCTTGGGTCACATCTTACTTGTGGGAGTAAGATAAAACTGGTCTTGTGTCTAATCTCCTGGAGAGGAGTAAATTTTTATACAATTGAAATCTACTCTTCTGCTGCATACATCTCCCTATACTATCTAGATTTAATCTTTCTCTGAGATCATCAGAACTAAGCCTGTCTTTAAGACTAACATTACATATCCATTGTATCATTCTCATATCATTTCTCTTCATGCAATGCATGTCCTCAACCCTCACTGGCCAGATTTAACTTCCATATATAATCACACTGCGTACCCTAACCCTAACCTGATAGATCTTTCCCTTGGTCGACAGTGGTAATGCTCTGTAATGGCAGAAGTTAAAAAATTTATAGGTTATAATCAAATATAGAATCAGGAAAAATGACTGTTCCACAGTACATCATTGGTAAATTCAGGAGAGAGAGATGTATCATCCTACACATCAATATTATGTATGTCTAGAATTGTAGGCTACCCACCACCCGAGTTTTAGGTTGATGAGTAAAATCCAAATGACAGGCCCCATAAAGGCAACACAAAATATAAGCAGTATGAAGAGGGGTTCTTTCCAAGGAAAGAACAGAGAACCATTTGAATAAACACAACAATATTTATATAATATATATATATATATATATATACTATAGGAGAGTTTGAATTACCTACTAGACACAATCCTCGAGTGTCCTCAGTCTCTCTGTAAAAGGGTTTGTCAGGACAACCTGACATGAGAATACTTCACCCTACAACTAAACTCAAATATTCAAAATAACATAGTATTCGAAGCCCAAATAAGATCGCCTCGACACGGCTATACACTAGCTCCTACGAGATATTGTGCACCTTCTCCTAGTGACGTTACCTCAAGTAACAGCACTTAGTTGGATACTCCACCAGACCAGATGAATTTTTGTCCTGGAATCCGGAAGGATCAAAAGACCACAACAAAGATATACTATAACCAGTTACCTGGTTATTTGGGGAAAGGTAAAGAAATGTTCTTAACTTCTTTACTAATTCAACGTTTGACAGATAAAGGAGAACTTTCATGGAATATTCGAATATCTATGTATCTCATATAGAGATCAAGTGTCAACCACAGGAAGGGGTTCCTTGATTTCTGAGAACTTCGACTGAAGTAAAATGAAACAAAAATACTATACAAAGGTGAATATCCAGTGTAGCAGCAAATCCTTGGAACATATACCAGAAAGAACTGTTGGAAATAAGCCATACACCATCCATTATGACTATGCAATTCCTACAGCTACATACCTAGAAAACAGAGCTGTTAAACCTGACATAGTGATATTGAACAAGAGGGAGAAAGTAGAAACCCTAGTTGAAGTCAGTATACCAAATGATGCTGGCTTAAAAGCTGAGAGGAAGAATATAACGAAATACCAAGGTCTTATGTACAACATGAAAAGAAACTGAAATCTTAGGAAGATCTCCATCATTCCAATAATTATAGGAGCAACCGGGCTCATGAAAAAAAAAATTCAAAAACTACTTGGCAATTATACCCAGTGAACCAAGTGCAAGAGAGATACAAACATTTTCACTTAAAGGGACAGTTAAAATCTTAAAAAGATCTCTCGGTTTAAGTCTTTGAAATAGCGGGCGAATGTTTGGTATCTGGTAGAATGCCCGATCTCCAATAAAAACAAAAAAATAAGAAAATTGAAAAAAAAAATACTAGTTTACAGTGATATGAAAATGTTATTTGATTTATTGTTTATTTGTGTGTGTAGGTAAGAAGGTTGAATACTTGTAATAATAATTGTTCCATTTTGAATGGGAAAAGGGGAGATAACCGCTTTCTATAAACCGGTATGCATGCTGTTGTCTCATTTGGTCTGTTGTGATGATAGTAGTAATTGCGGTAGTTTTCCCTTTGTGAAATGTATGCGTGTATGAAAGTTCATGCTGTTGTCTGATCTGGTCTTTTATAATGATTTTAGTAACTGTGATAGCCTTTCTTTTGTGAATGTGAGAAAAGCAAATAACCGCTGTCTATTATGCCTGCAAGTTCATGTTGTCTGATCTGGTGAGTTGTGATGATTGTAGTTACTGTGGTAGTTTTTCCTTTTTTTGTGAATGCGAGAAATGGTAATAATCACTGTGTACAAATCAGTATGCGTGCATGCATGGATTTCATTTTACAAGCAAATATGTATGCTGGTCGGTACCAGCCAGTATGTGCGGCATCATGTGTAGTTCTGATATGATGATTGGTAGTAGTTTACCATTAGCCACCAGCTCACAGCTGGGAATGAGGTGTGTTGATTGACTGCTCACTGCTGTTTTTCAGCCAATAAAGAATTCATAATTCTTAAGCATGACCTAATTTTTTTTTAGGTTATCTAAAGGTCAACTGAGGACATAGCAGCTAGCGGGTCACATGACCTGTTTTTTTAATCAATTTTATTTATATTTCTCTGGAGCCCCTGTTTGCACAAAAATGTAATAGTTTTTGTATTTATAAAGACATATTTTAGGGGGACATGTCTTAATTGGTTCTAAAATAGCCCACCCTAGCGATTGCTACATTACTCTGTTCACCGTGTTTCTTCTCATCAATCTTTGGCATGCACAAAATATCCTCCCAATTTAGTAGCACTAATTCGGGTTCACTTTAATCATTCAGTTCTCCAGCCCTAAATGTATATATTTTTAAATCCGAACCCTAACCCTAATAGGATATACATATAAAAGTATTGCAGAAGCAGAAAATATCAATTTTATTCTTGTTGAGTAGTTTAGATTATTCCAGAACTGATCATGAAATTTAATCATGCAGCGAAAGGGTTAAAATGAATTGCTTGGATTTGCCTCATGCTACAAATGGAAGATAATATTCTGGTTGGGATATATTACCTAAATAAGGAGAATGGAATCGTCTGTTCTTCCTATAAAAAGAGCAAGAACTAACGGGATCTCAAGGGACTTGCTAGCTCAACCTAGTGATAGCTAAATTACTCTGTTAACCTTGTATCCCTTTTCTTTAGTAAACCTTCTTTTCTATCCTTAATACTTTTTGGAGTTATTATCTATTCTTTTCTCTGTTAACCCTGATATTCAGGTTAAAACACAATTAATTGTATTTTTTCAGGGGTTTCTGGATTAATTGCACACAAATAATAAAAATACTTGAATTCACAATTCTCACCTGCAAAACCAACTCATTATAATATTCAGAACATATGCTGTTTTTACCCCGTTTTTTTGACAGCTATTACTTATGAATTGCAAATGTAGTTATCAAATATTAGTAAGACAATATTAATATTCCTGACTATGCACAGAATTTATGATTAATTAATATCTGATTACATTAAAGTTGCAGGATCAGACGTGGTTTATTTATTGGTGCAATCAATAATCGCATAACACACAAAAATATCTAACAGAATATAATTAAATATTAAAATGTTATGGTGTTTTTTAAGTTTGTCTGTTCGTACACAAATAGCAACATGTGATTGGTTGACAAAAAGGAATAGACAGAATACACATTACTAAGGCAGTAGTTTTTATGATGTCAATACCCGAGTTTGAATCTCACGTAAATCTAAAGGATTTTTTTTAGCTGGATACTTGTTTTATAAACTTAACAAATTAACATAACATAATAACATAAAAAACATTACATAAATTTTTTTTTTTAAGTTGGCTTTTTTTATCATCCACAAAAAAGTAGACATAAAGGATATTCGGCATTAATTCAAAGTGAATTATTTTTGCTTAAAACGTAATTTCTAATTTTTTTTACCAATAAAAACACTATGTAAATACATTCATCGTAGTAACTAATAAGTAGCATATTTTTTCACAAAATTCCACAAATACTTTTTTTGTACTAGCTAGAAGCTAGGTAAAGATGGAAATTGACATATTCAGATACTGTACGAACACAACTCAAAGAGCAGGTATGAACGAGTCGAGTTAAAAATAACACTGATGTAGAACATTTTAAGAATTAACTGAATGAATTTTGAAATAATGGTATAACAATGAACTTACAAGGACATTTTTGTGGTGTTTCTGATGAAATTTGATCTATATATTGTTACTAGCAGGGCAACCCGGTGTAGCTCGGGGCAAAAGTGTAACATATTTCTATTAAAATTTCTATCTCTTTATCCGTCCTTTTATCTTTCTCTCTCCCCCTCCCTCTCTTCATCCCTCTTTCTTCTCCACCCAACCCATTCCTCTCTCTCTCTGGACATACACACACACATACAACTCTCCTTCATATAGATTCTTTATTTTTCTTATCTTTCTGTTTTTGCTGGAGATGGGGCATCCTACCGGATGCCAGACATTCACCGGCTATTTCAGACATTCCAGCCTAGAGATCTTTTTAAGATTCTAACCGTCCCTTTAAGTGCAATTGTTTGTATTTCTCTTGCACTCGGTTCACCAGGTATACTCGCCAGATAGCTTTTGAAATTCTTTTTCATTAATCCTGTTGCTCCTATAATTACTGGTATGATGAAGATTTTCTTAAGATTCCAGTAAATTCTTGATAAAAAATCAGAGTTACTTCCCTTTAGTACATAAAATGTCTGAAAAATAGATCGCCCCAGACGAAATTTGTGCCAGTTTAGGATCAAAGTATGAATATTTTTTTCTAAATTGTAGATACTATTCAACCAGGGCAATGCTGATCAACTTAGTGGCAATTTTTTGTAGTTTTTTTTTTACTTTTAGCTGAGCATACACACAGACAACTGCCCTTTATATAATAGATTATATATTCTGTGAGATTGTAGGTGTTTGTGTATCAGATATATCTATGTATGAGACCCTCGGGTCATGTAGATAACACATCATACAGAATCTTACCCCCTTCTCTCACTGATTTAATGAATGGCTTCACAAAACTATGTTATCCACTGTGTATGGTTACTCCCTTCCCATCTGTTTTAATGGATAACGTCATCGTTTAGTGATGTCATTCACTGTGCACATTATCACCACATCTGTTTTAATGGATGACATCATCTAGTATGCCCAGTGACTAACAAAACAAGATCCACAGAGTTTTAGTAGTATATAGACGGGGCTTTACCCGCTCCATCTGCACCTTAAAATAAGTTCCTATTTACTTGCCTCCTCACTGCTGGATAAAAAAAACCATCCCTCCGGTCCTTGGCTGCAGCAAAAACGAGCACGTTCCTTTCTGTAAAGCCTTGTATATAGGTATACTATCTGTATGTAATTCAGTATTGTTTGGAAGTAGTTTTACTTTCATCTTTATTTATCTTCTTTTTTTTTTAACTATGTCAATTTTTAAAAATAGGATATTGAAAGGTCAATTTAATTATTACAGTATTTGTTGGTCATTAAACCAAATTGCTGGAAAACTATAATTAATTTTGTTCAGGTAATGTTTTAATTTCTATTTATAAAATTATTGCAAAACTTTCAATCTTTTAAGTGATACATGAGGATTTGCTTAGAATTTTAAAACCAAAAATGACTTTCTATAAAACAGTTTGAATGATTTCAAATTCAGAAGGGTCACAAATCAATTTATTCTTTTTATTTTTCAACTATTAACAAAAAGATTAAAGTAGCAGACTTGTTTAAGAAACACAAATGCATTCTGGTGGATTTAATTTTATGCTTTTAAAATAAGATTTTCAAAATTTTGTTTTATTTTACGTTATTACATTTTAGATTTCGATACATATTCAATTAATTTACTCTATAGAATTAAGTCATCATTTTCAAAATCAGACCCAAATAGCAATTCATCTGACATATCTATTTCATTTGTTAGTTTTCCCCACTATTTTATTGGTATGAATATATTTTATTTCTGTTTAGTTTTTTTTCTGAAAATACTTATGCTGACGAAGAAAGCGTTTAGAGTGGAGACAGACTTTTAAGGCGCTGATGTCGGTCAGCATAAAAACAAACAATATCGTAATATTGAAATTATCTATTAGTATTGTTTCTTTTTATGCTGACCGACATTACAAAATTGCTCCATAATTTGCTAAATAATAAGATAAAAAAAAAACATTTGAAAAATTTCACTTTTTGTAAAACAGATCGAGTAATATTTATTTTCTGCTAACTTGTATCCGCTTATTTTTTCAAATATCTGCTTACTTTTACAGTGGAGACATTTAGCTTTACTCACCTAAACAGAAGTGTGACCTTATATGCCCTCAATAAAAAATATTATTTCCACATTTACCTTCCTACTTTTGCAATTAAGCTATTTTTTTTTTTTTAATTTCTTTTCATAAAACTTGGTAAAATATTAATAATTTTCATTACAAATTTTTTCACATTACACACGTAGATTCTTCTTATAGATACAAGGGGCTTTCTTTATTCATGGCACACCCAACGAAGTTGCCATGTTAGACTCTCAAATACGAAGCGGCAACTTTCTGCATAGTGTAATAATTTTTTACATTTTATTATTACTTTTTTTCTACTTTTGTTATGATCTGACTATTACTTAAAGACATACAGAAGAAATATAAAAGGGGGCTTATTTATAGCTGGCCAACAGGAACCAAGTTACAACAAACCTTGTTCCTTGGAAAAACAAACTTAGTCCATTTTTCATCGGAAATGTTCAGTACACCTTCACATGCTTCCTTATATCTCCAACTAGCATGATCCGGGATCTTGTCTCCTGATAACCTGAAAATCAACTATTTGTTCTTCAGCTTACCAGTTAACATTTTTTTTGTGATGTCACACGGACATAATGTCAGTAAATAAAAGAAGAACTCCAATGTATAAATAAGTATTTAACTAGCGGGACCCGTGTAAATTACACGAAATGATGTTTCTAATACTAATTATCTTGTTCCTAACCTATACATGTTTGTATAAAATATGATTTAGACTTGTATATTTATTTCAAAAAAATGAATAATACATGAAACAATTTACAAAACTTCTTTATATACAATATTTCTAGTGAAGGTAATATTTCGACGACTAAACCTTACTTTGTAAATGTTTTCGATTAAATTAAATTTGGCTCCAATTCATGAATATTTATTTACTCCTCTCCAGGAGTAAGCCACGAGGCCAGTTTTATCTTACTCCCACAAGTAAGATGTTACCCAAGGTCGGATCGGGAAAGAGGGGTCGTTGCTTTTGATGTAAGCATGGCACACAAAATAACACACGCTATTGTATTAATGTGTGTTTTCCCGGTCGTCCTCTCCCTACCTCTCTTCCCTTTCCCTTCGAAATGTAGAAAAAAATCTTAGAGGTTGGTTGGGATCGAACTATAAACCAGTCGGGCCGAAGTCAAAAATATTACGTCGCTAACCGTTGCGCCAAAGGGAAATACTTGAAAATGTTTCGAAAATTAGGCGAGTTGAATGTTTTTTTCAAAATCTAGGTGCGGCACGCATGCGCAGAGCTTTTGCCGGAAGCGTGACACACGAACACACACGCTATCGTATTAATATATAGATTACAAAATACAATTAAAATACATTATATAACAAATAAAATCTAACAAAAAGAATCATTGGTTACTTATCCGTTAATACACATTCTGCATAGAGTTACTAAGAGGTATTTATTGTACTGAATCATCCCGGAACAGGTGTCACATGACACAAGAGTCAACCAGTAATCAACACACACCATAAGTAGCACAGTATCTTTATTTATAGTAAATCGTGGTTATCTATTTAATTATCTAGAGAGTCAAGTTCAAACTCCGGTGTCAGCAGTGACAACATTTTTTTTACTTCTTCTAAAACATCCAAAATTTTGATCAGACTTGCTTGGCACAAGGCTATTAAAATATGCAAGCATGTAAAACAGATGTTAAAACGAATATCATTATTATTATTATGATAATGACGACAATAAATAGTGGAACTTTGTTCAATCAGTAGCAGCAAGCAAATATTTTTTTGTAAAAATATCAACTTTTGATTGGATAAAAGTCTTAAAGGAGAAATTTTATTTCAGCCAATCGGAAGTGTTTCACATCTTTTAAAAAAAATAGATGTTGGAATATTGGCACGATATGCTGGGAGCCACCTAATTGATACTTAAGCTAAGCCAAATATTTTAGTCTGCCCCAAAATCTTTCACTGTATGCATCCCTTCATCTCATCGACAGTAACAGATTCTTGATAGCTGATCTCGCATGCGCTGTCTACATCAAGCGCTAATGAGCTCATCCTGATACCAAATAGCTATTCTTCTTTTCAGGGTTTAACCAAGACTGTTTCTTACCAGTGACTGTATATTTGGCCATTTCTCCAAAGCCGTTGTCTGTCATCAATAAAGCTTTATTTTTGTAAAGCTCAACTTTGTCATTAATTTTTATGTTGCTTACCCTCTACAAAATCTGTTGTCCATTTTAAAGATCTTGAATATCGTTACTGTATAGTTGGAGCAGTGAGTAATCGGTCTACTGATGTTGCTGGGCAAAAATCTCTGTCTCCAACGTTGTCAAGTGAGGAGACATTTTGTGTAAAATATTTTTCTTTTTTAAAATATTTATCTATCACTTTCACTCTCTTTCATTATATGTCGGTTGACCCTCCCCCACTCTTATATTATACACTGTCTATCAATCTCTCTTCTGTCATGCTCTCTGTTTCGTAATAGTAAGATGATCACTTTCTCTTTGTGGCCGCTTTTTAGAGAGACTAATTTGGGATTTTGCTTTTATTTAAAAAAATTTTCACTAGCTTTGCAAATTCAATTTTTTTATACCAAGCTCGGGGAATTCTTTGGCATCATTCTGGCAACCTATGGACTGTCTTGTCTCTTCGCAGATCATTTTTTTTTGCTTGAATGATTCGATTTGGTCCTATCCTCCTAGGTATTACTTCCTGCTTCAGGAGAAGGGGTTGGTTTATTGCCTGTCAGCTGAGGTGCCCCTATCAGCAGAAGGCCAATGGGTTCATTCACAGTTATTTTTATACTCTTCTAGAGTGCCTCCCTGGGGAGGGGAGGGGAGGGGGGATGGTTTCCCCACATTAAACTGACTTTGTTGCTGTGGGAGGTACATAAATAAAGGGTTTCTTTTTTCAGCTCTTCTTTTCATACGAGCTGGGGAATTTTTGGCATATTCTGATTATCGAGTCTGGTTTGCAAGGGGCTTGATCTTTTTGTCTGCATTAGGTATGGTTCAGTTCTCAGAGGACATCATCTGATGCATTACCTCCTCCCAAAGAGTAACATTTTTTCTAGTATCGTTACAAAATCAGACTGAAGTGTTACCTAATCAGATTGAAACTTTTGTCTATGCTGTTATTATTTTCATGGTAGGTGTTCGACTGTACTGAAATCTCTGGTCCCACTCCTCTGTAAAACATTCACAGCAAGGACTCGTCTAGCTACAACCACTGCAAAGAACTTTCCTTTCCTCTTCTGTGTATCTAAAACCAAATGGAACTTCCATGAACAGTTTTTTTCTCCCAAGAACTTACCATCTGTGGAACACAATACCACACAACTGCTTCACAGCATGGCCGGTTTCAAGTTGAATGCCAACAAATACCTGCTGAGTCCTCTTAAGTTATCAACTTTTGCCCATTGCCACTCGGACTTAGGGTTAGTGATAAGGTTAAGGAAGGGGGTTTGTTTTGGATGAAGGTTGCCATTCGGACTTAGTGTTAGGGTTAAGGGAGTTTTTTAGGGGGTGGCTTGCCACTCATATTTAAGGTTAATGGTACGATATGTTCAAGAAGGCATTTTTAGGAGGTGGGCTTGTTAGTCGTACAGTAATTATTTATTTTATAAATTTCACTTAAAGGCAAAAATGGTCGGGAAATCGGAGATCATTTTACATTAAATTTATACGCGAAACTGATCCCCCACTCTAAATTCTAAATTATTTTTTTGTTTTTTTTGGGGGGTTTTTTCGCCAAGACTTTAAGGGTGTTCACATGTAATCACCTAAAAAAGTAGAATCCTAATTTTTTTTTTTAAATTAGCGACTAGAAGGTCATTACTACTAGAAGTTCGAAAGTTGAGTGAAAACCAGTATTTCTTGAAGTATTTTTTATAAAAGAACCAAATAGGATTAACTTTTTAAACACAAAAAGTATTTTTGTCTTATTTTTACAAAGCTTTACAAGACTAGGTTATAGTTAGCTGCTGCTGATTGATTGTTATATCAGCAATACTAGCAGCTATTGTTGACTTTCGCTCAAAAAAAGGACAATATTTTTTCCGGATAAGGTAATTTAAAATTACTACTACGGAAAGACAAAACAACATACAATTATAATTTTAATGCATAAAAAAAGATAAAAGATTAATTTATTTACTAGTTGGCGTACGAAAAATGTAAGAACATTTTCTATATTCATATTTTCAAATTTTTTAAATTCGTTCTAGAATGAAAATAAACAAAAATCGCCTCGTGTTTATAGCAGCATCACTATTACTGCTGCTACTACAGTCAGTTTTTCAAACTATATGGAAACCATTTTTTTTTTTCGGATAGGGTAATGAAATATTATTACTACCAAAAGAGAATACATATATACAATTATAATTTTAATGCATAAAAAAGTAAAAAGATTGATTTACTTACTAATTGGGCGACGAAAATGTATTTTTCAAAAATGTTCAACCCACGTCATATTGAAGGATAATTTTTTAAATTTAAAAAAAATGAATGAGCCGATTTACTTTGTACACTAACAAACATTAAAAGTGATGTTTCTCCTGATTGGTTTCCAAATTTCAGGACGAAATTCCGCATAGAGCGATGATACCAGAGTTTTAAACGAAGGGGAGGGGGTTAAAAAAAAAAGTGACGTAAATAGCGTTAACATTTTTTTGCCTTTATTTGCTCAAAACTCTTAAAATATATATTATGTATATTATTATTCATAAATGCACGTGAAAGGATATTCATTTCCTAACAAAATGATGGTATTTTGAGCACTTAAAGTGCTTTAGTTTTTAAGATATGATTATTTTAATAGAACTACCCTGAAATCTGTGATTATCCAAACAGTTTTCTGGTCGATGTGTATTGCTAGTTACAGCCAATTAATAGTCTGAGGTGCTAAGTTATCGCCCTTGTGAGATATAAGAGTTCTATTACTTTTAGAGTGATCTCCCTTGTTTGTTGTTGGTTATTGGCTGGGAAAACAAAGATGGCAGTTTGGACAAACGGATGTGTATCCATGACTGGATTTATCTAACGAGTAAACTGACATTGGTAGCAAAAGCTGTCTTCTTTCGTGTGATGAGAAATTATTTTGTTCAGCAAACATTGAAACACATCTAAAAGAAAGATGGCTTCTTTTCTTCTACCTATTTTGCTCAATGAAGAGTAATATGTTGAATGGAAGCGAGATATAGGCATATGGTTTATATTTACAGATTTAGCTAAAGAGAAACGGCCCAGCAGTATTTTTGTCACTACCAGAAAATATAAGAGAATGTGTTGGACATTTGGCAATAAGGGATATCGATGAAGCAAATGGATTGAATATAATTATAGACAAATTGGACAAAATTTACTTACAGAATGAAAACATAATGGCATATATGTCATTTAAGGAGTTTTATTCCTACAAAAGGGTGGCCGGAGTAAATATAAATGAATTTTAGTCCAATATTTCTGTATAAAAAATTATGGAAATTTGAAATTACTTTGCATGAAGGAGTCCAGGCTTTATTTTTGTTTTGAATGCAGCAATTGTCTCGGAGAAAAACGAAAAATTAGCAAGAACCACGTGTTCAAGCTTGACATATGCAACAATGTAAGATACATCGAAGAAAATGTTTTCCGATATTTCATCAACAGAATGTAAAACTGCCCCAGCTATCAAAGAAGTTGAAACAGTAAATTACAATAGATACAGAAGTATCAAGGACCTTACAGGGGATATAAAATCAATTTTATGGACAGATAAAGTAAGATAATGCGTTGTTTTAAATGCAATTCAACTAAGCATTTTGCCCAAGATTGTAGGAGTTTCAATTCTAGAAACAATATAAACACTGTCGTGGATTCAGACCAGCCAGGTTAACTTTACTTTGTTTAATGTTGATTCATGTTATCAAACATTGATAAATGTTTCTTATTCTAATGTAAAAATGTTCAATCTTGTGAAAGAGACATTGGGTATAGCAGTGTTGGACTCTGCTTGTTCACAAACTCTGGCTGGAGAAATTTGGTTTAACGTATTCTTTGATACATTAAATGACCGAGATAAGCATTTAGTGGAAACTGTTAGGTCTAACAGAATATTTTGTTTTGGAAATGGAGTGGCAGTAAAAGCTATTAAAACAGTTAAATTTCCTGTAACAATAGGGAGTATAAAAAGTGTCAGAGGTTATATTGAGGTTGACATCGTCCAAAAATTATTTACCCCTTTTATTAAGTCATAAATTAATGAAAACTGCAGGAATAATACTAAATTTTAAAAACGACAGCTGTCGCATTTTTGGCAGATATATTAAATTGCAAATAACGACTTCTGGACATTATAGTCTTCCACTAAGTAATATGCTTTTGGGGGTTAAAAATGCACCAAGCATAGTGTTACATTGTGAGACCGTAAAAAGGATGCTCTAAAGTGGAAAAAGGAGAAAGGCTGAGAAATTACATAGGCAGTTTGCTCATGCATCTAATGAGAAATTAATAGCCTTGGTTAGAGGCAGTAAGGTATTTCATGATAAGAAATTTTTGAATCAGATCAAATATGTTTGTGATTCTTGTTCAGTTTGCCAGAGGTTTAGAAGACCCCTCTTCGACCAGTTGTAGAATTGGCATTTGGTAACAGGTTTAATGACACTATATGTTTGGATTTAAAAGAACATTGACATAACCAATGCTGGATTCTGCACCTAATTGATACATCCACTAGGTACTCTGCTGCCAGATTAATTAAAACCAAAAAGAGCGAAGAAATTATTCGCAACATATTTTTAATGTGGATATTTTATTTTGGAGCTCTCCCAAGCGGCTTTTAAGTGACAATGAAGGAGAGTTTAATAATGAGGGCTACAGACAGATGAATGAAAAGCTGAATATTGAAACATGCACAACAGCTGCAGAAAGTCTATTCAGCAATGGTACTGTGGAACGTCACAATCTAATAATTGGTTAAGCAATGGAAAAAACATTAGATGATGAAAAATGTGATCTGTTAGTGCCAAAAATGCACTTCAAAAGAATTCTGGATATAGTCCAAATGGGCTTGTATTTGGCTCAAATATTAACACCTCCTCAGTTTTGAATGATCGGTTACCTGCATTGAAAAATGCAACAGCCAGTGATATACTTAAAATAAACTTAAATGCCTTTTTCAAGATGCATTCATGTCACTTGGTGAAGGTAGACAAGGAATTGCGAAGTTTAAAGAATGAAGAAAATACAAATTCTTCAAATGAGATGAATGAAGTGTTTGAGTGTAAGAAAGCAACGTACAAAACCAAAATAATCCGGGACAATCTTCTCCCAATAAACCGTCGTTCCTGCCGCTCTCCAGTTTGTTCTGTTTTCATTTTCAACTCTATTCTTTTTATCAGTTCACCTGGACGCTATGCAAATTTCCCTTTCAAGCTTTCATGCACGGCACAGGCTATTTTTTGTCGTTTATGTCGGGGGGGATTGGCTCTATCCATTACATGGAGGAGGAAGATGAAGGACAATATAATAAGAATTCTAATGACAATAGAAACGAAGTTGTAGAATATAAATTTAAAGGGAGTGATGAGTGGAAAAAGGAATAGTTATAGGCACACAACCTAAGTCAATGGGAAAGAATAGCCATTGGCTAAATACAAAACCAGAAGCAGAGAATGAAAATCCTCTTTGTATCAATTGGAATCAAGTTGATCAATGGAGAGAACTTTCTCGAGTAACAGAAGGAGTAAGTTATCCAGAACATGCAGTTTTGCTTATTTCTGAACAAGAATAAGGAAAAGATATAATTGATGCAAGAAAAAGAAAATTGGAAAACATGGAAATTCATGAAGTATAAGAATGCGTGCCTGACATGAGGCAAAAATGGGTGATAACAGAAAAATTTGTAAATGACAAAAAGATAATGAAGGCTCCTCTTGTTGCACGTAGTTATGAAGAAGATTCCCATAACCTAAAAATAGATTTTCCAACGTGCCTCATATTCTTAACGGCCTCGGTTATGATGTGGCAGGTGGAGACTTTTGATTTTACCTCCGCATTTCTACCAGGTAATATGCTGGTGACAGAGGTATTTCTTAGGCCACCATCTGATGTCTATCCAGAGCACAGGTGAAAAGATGCATTTATGGATTAAATGATGCACCTCGTTCATGGTACAAGCGAGTTCATCATGAGTTAACTCACTTGAAAGGAGTGGTGAGTGCATACGACAATGCACTGTTCCTTTGGCATGATGCCACTGGTAACGTTATAGGCATTCTGGCAATACATGTAGATGATTTCATATTCTGTAGAAATGATCTATTTCAGAAAAATGTGATTGCAGAATTTAAAAAAATATTCAAAATTGGAAAGCATGAAAGTGGAACATTCAAATTTTTGGGATTGAATGTTAAGCAAAAAAAAAAAAAATGGAATTATTATAGATCAAAATGTATATGCTTCAGCTATATCCGCAATAGATATAAAGAAAAGAAGATCATTAAGGAAAAATTATGAATTGAGTCAAGAGGAGAAGACAACGCTAAAGAGATTGACAGGTCAAATGATGTGGGTATCCACGCAGACGCAACTAGATGTATCATTTGATGTGTGATGAATGAGTAATATTAGAAAATCTCCAAAGATGAAGTTATTCCTCGAGGCAAATTAGTCACTAATAACATTAAAATCAAGGACAGGATCTGTATCTTTTTCCCAGCTTGGAAAATCTTCAGATCTGAATATTGTTTGTTATTCAGATGCCACCTATGCTAATTTGGAGGATGAATCTTCAGAGTGGTTTTATCATCTTTGTTTGTGGCAAGATGAACAGAATGGCTCCTATATGCTGGTCATCAAAAAAAATTGACCGTGTAACGAAAAATCCATTAGCCTCAGAGACTCTTGTGCTCAGTGAAGCAGCTGATGCTGGAATATTGATAGCCGCCATGCTTCAAGAGATATTTAGACGACCTAGATTGCCTGAAGTTCTTTGTAAAACGGATAATGCGTCATCAAATCTTGTGAGTGACCAGTATCTGAGAGTTGATGTGGCCAGAGTGAAGTAAATGATGGTGAAGGAGGAGATTCAAACAGAATGAATCAGGTGCCAAGAACAGGTTGCAGATTGTCTTCGCCTCTTCTAAAATTCTGAGAGACGTGTTTTATTTTTTTGTTTTTTATGGAACAGTAGTCTTCACAAGAAGACACCATCAATGTTAAGTTATCTCCCTTGTATTAAGATATAAGAATTCTATTCCTTTATAAGCTTTTAGAATGATCTCCCTTGCTTCTTGCTGTTGTTGGTTATTGGCTGGGAAAACAAAGATGGCGGTTTGGACAAACGGACGTGTGTCCATGACTGGATTTATGTAACGAGTAAACTAACATGAGATTCTATGAAAACAGACACTTTTGAGTCTAGAAAAACAGGTTTCATTTTTTACTGTATGATGCAGGTTACACTTGTAATTAGCAGTTTATTGGTGGTTTATGCTGTCTGTGCTCATGATTCAATAAATAGTTTGTTACTTTGTCCGTTATGCTGTCACTGAGTATCCCACTGTCAGTTGCAATTTAAACAAAGTGAATTCTACGACGATTAAAAAAGATAAAAAAAGGAAAAAAATTAAATAAATTTATTAAAAAATCATTTCATAATACTTTTCTCAATTTTGTTCAATAAAAATCCAATTTGATACTTCATCATAGGTTGACCATTCTTTGTTTTCTTACTCAATTTTCTATAATTCTCGCGTCGTCTGTCTTTATACTTCTGAAGAGCTTCTTCCCGTTCCTTCTGTTTTAGCAGCAATTCCTAAAGAATAATAAAAAAAAAACATTAAAAAATGAAAGATTAATAAATATAAAAAATTTAATTTATACAATCAAAATCTTCTCATTTTCTGATATAGTTATTACAAATTCGCTGAATTCCTTGGCAAATATGTTAAACATACATTTCTTATATATAAGGCCTCTTTTCAGTGTTAAGAGACAATGGATACCCCTTGTAAGCTTGTATGAAGCGAGTCTATAGTGGAGCAAGGGTTGCACAATCACCAATTGCATATTTCCTGAACTGACATTGCTTGAGTCTAGTGACAAGAAGTTCAGGACGACTAGAAACAATGCCGGGATGAGCAGAGAAAGACTGGTATTATTTAGGAGTTTTCCTTCTCCTAGACTAATTGCAAACATATTGCGAGATAGAGGATATTATTATTTATTTATACCATTTCCAAATGATGCAGTAACCCCGACAGAACTCTAATCCGGCTACCCAGCCCACGCCTGTAACCTGTACACCATGCAACTCCCATCACATATATATCTCTATTTAGATATAAAGTTAGGTATGTGTATATGTTTATATACTTCTATGTATAGAATTCATTACTAAACTAATTAACTGATCATTATAAATATCGAAACAGCTGCTACGTGTAAGAGTGGATTATATTTAGTTTTATGAATAAGGGGAAAAGAGGGGGAGGGTCGAAGTTCAGATACCTCCAATTTTGTGAAAATTTAACATAAATATAGATACACATCATCATATTTGGTTTAACGTCCATTTTACGTTCTGACATGCGTTAGATGGCTTTTAGAAAATTGCCTTCTACACTGAACTATCTTTAGTCAGATCTTTATCTTGCTTTCTCTCAAGTCCATTTCTAGCAATTGCGACCACATTTTTCTTGGCCTTTCCCTGTGAACTGAACCTGCTACCTTAATTGTTCTACATCTACTAACCAAAGAACTCTTATCATTCTTTCAACGTGACTATACCATTGAAGTCTACTCTTCTGCATAAATCTTCCTATACTGTCCAGCTGAAGTCATCAGAACTAAGTTTGTCTTTAAGACTCACACTACACATCCACAGTATCATTCTCATATCATTTCTCTCCATGTAACGTACATCCTCAACCGTCACTTCCTAGATTTCACTTCCATACATCATCACACTGCGTACACATACTTCATAGACTCTTCCCTTGGTCAACAGTGGTAACGCTCTGCTGGTTAGTAATGGCAGAAGTTCCCTAAACTTACTTCATCCATTCCTAATTCTAACAATCACACTAGCACCCGCTTCACCCTGTGCGCCAATGGTATCAGCAAGGTTACAAAACTACTTCTGAACAACCGCAATAGCTTCACCATCCACATATACTTTCTCCACATCTGAGTTATCATCCATCTCCATCGTCTTACATTTCTTGCACACAAACTGGTTATCATCTATCAACCTACCAGTAAATCTATTTCACTTCTTGTGTACCAAATGCTTACAAGTACTGCAAAAAAATGAATTGAACCCAAAAACAGTTGTATTATTTAGTAGTCAGCGTATTATAATTTTGATCAGCGTATTATAATTTTGATCATTCTATAACACCTTGCATGCCAAGAGTGCTTCATGCCAAATTTGCTGAACATATACCTACTAGTTTTGAAACTAGTAAGTGATCAATATACATATACAAAAAATAAATATAGATAGTGATATATTAAAAAAATCTTAAACTAATATTGTCATGTATAACGTGTAGGCGAATTAGGATTTCATAAGCCGAATATATCATTTTGTCATATTGCATTTTTTAACCAGAGTCCGAGAGGAAAGCTGCACGTGCTATTTCTTATTAACCTACCTTTCTCCTGCCATATACCCATCTCGAGACGACATGTTCTGACCTTAAGTAAAAGTACATGTCACCTAAATTAGGAGCTGCGCAGCGAGATGTCTGTTTACATTAGTTTTAAATTTCTGCATGTCAGTATTGTCAAGAAAGCAGGGAACAGGGAGGGAGTTCCAGAGTCCAGCAGCACGAGGAAAGAAGCTTTTGGAGTAGCAAGCTCTTTGGCATCTGGGGACCTCCACAGCGAATGGATGGGAATTGGCAGATTGTCGGGTTGGTCTAGTGAATTTACGTTGTGGGGGTACCAGAGCAGCAAGCTCATCAGAGCACAATCCATTGAAGTACTTGTAAAACAGGCACAAGGAAGCAACATTGCGGTCATGGGACAGGGGCTGGAGCTTGGTGGATAGTGACGGACCTATTAAGTTGGCGACTCTTTTTTGGACCTTGTCTAAGATGGAGGGACTAGTGGAAGATACACCAGCCAATATGTGGCAACAATACTCCATGCATGGGCGGATGGTGGCTTTGTAGAGATATAGGATAATGTCAGGTGTGAGAAGTTTACTGGCACGGTAGAGGGAGCCCACCTTCTTTGCAGCAGCCCTGGCAATGTTTTTAATGTATTTATTCCAATTCATGTTATCTGTGAAAGCTAGGCTGAGGAGTTTGAATGATGAACTCTCAGGCAGGGTGCTATTTGCCATGACAATCGGAGGTTGAAGAGGTTTCTTGTAGTTATTGAAGGAAAGTAGCTTTGTCTTTGTGGCATTAAAAGTTACCATCCATTTTTTTCCCCAATCCACTACAGTCTGGAGGTCATTTTCTAAGGATTCAGCCATTGCCTCAGATATGTGCGCTTCGGTTTTGCTCACAGGATTGTAAGACTGTGAAAACGAACTCCATCAGATCACAAGTCTGTTGCTGTCAATGACATTTTTATCTTCCCACTAAAAATTGTATTTTTTTTTAATATCCAACAAGAGGATTGTGTAGCGCCAACCCGTGATTCAGAACTCAAACCCCACTCCAAGTCATGATACCTGCTGGACTTATATTTTTTACCTATATTGACTCTCTTATCAAAGGAATACTGTTTCCTGGATTGTTAGACTTTTACACCTTCTTCGGGAGTGGTACCTTGTGCCACCCATCAATGTTATATAAGTTACACACTATTTTCTCTCTTTTATTTTCTTAATATAATTTACTATGAACTTTGCTCATCGCTAGATAACAGTAGTTAGACCCCCTTTCCCCTATAATATTTCATATTTCTTTTTTTATTTGTTCTTTGCATGTTTCTTCATGTAAATAAATATTTGTTTTCAAATCATAACTTGATCGTTTTGAGTTGTTTCTTGCATGTTCATTTTGTTCCTTATCTTTATTCGGTGTCTTGAACTGGAGAACGCCCCCTCCCCATTCTGTCGTTGATATGGGGCCCAGGGATCAACAAGCTGATTCAGGATTTTCATATGCTTTTCTATTATCATATTATCATTGTCACTGGTATGCTGCCGTAGTCCTAACAAAAGCTGAGTGTGACAATATATATGAAGAAAAGTGAGATTTTTCCCCATTTGATTGACTGGTATAGCTTCCTAAACAAAAGCTACACATAAAAATTTGCTTCATATGCAATTTAGGCCGATTATTGTTAGTGTTTTAAAAAAATTTACAATAAAAAATTTGGTTTCATTCAAATTCATCGATTTTTATATTTTATCTGATGTTTCTAATTTTAGCTTGGAAGTAGGAGTGATTATACCCAACGCCCACAGTACCAAGTCCTCATCCTTTGATCCATAACATTGTAAAAGAAATATGGTATAAATCTAATTTTTCGTATTACATCGTGCATTAGATAACTTCATATTAATTACTATACCAAGTAGCAATAAAAAAAATAAAAATTTGTTTTTCTGATTATACAAAACAAAAAAATTTCTGAGGACATTCTTAGAATATACATAGCAAAACAGACTCTACATTTCTTTGTTTTAGATTAAAACTTACTAAACAGTATGCACTATTTTTTACTTTCGTTGGTCAGACATGAGTTCTTTGGTTTACTGCTGTGTTTATAGTTTGTATCTGGAGAAATAAACTTGTTGTGGGATGCACTATAATCAAATAAATTACAAAAGCAATTCATACAGAAATATATACTTTTATTTACAATAACTTAGCAACTATTAAATAATCCCATAATGTGTTAAATGGTGGAGAAAAGTGGTATAGTACAACTTCATCATAGTCTCAGTTACTTGCGTTTGCAAAGAAAGTGGCAAATCGAACAGGTCTATTGTCATAGGAACCAAGATGGTCCTGTTTATGCAGACAACACAAAATAAGCATTACCCATATGTATGTTCATGTGAGAATGTATTATGTCATAATTAAACATAAACAATAGTTTTACTCTTCCCTTTTTTAATAAATTTTATTTACATCCATTTTTCATTTAAATTAAAATTTTAATCTCATATTAATCAAACCCACAAAATATTTTGCACAAAATATTTGCTTACTCTAATTAAGCACTGATCTTTTTACAAATATTACTTAGAAAAATTACTCTATTTAGAAATACATTTAATCCTATAAAATATTACCGTCCTTCCAGTGTGTGTGTATATTTAATGCTCCCCCCGCCTCGTAAATGACCTTGCCCTTCTATTTATGTACATTGCTGTGAGGATGCTCTTTCTTAGTTATAAAATAATACAAACATTTAAATGTTCATTATTATTTATAATTTCAATAATTTAAAACAATAATACTTGTAGATTCAATGAACACTACTTATATGAGGTTCAGGGTAGAAACAGGAGTTTCTTGGGTTTGTAGCAGCGAAGTTTACTTTCCAAGCCAATAAGTCAGTGAGTACCCTTCTCAAAAAAAAAAAAAAAAACTAGCAGAAGTTTCTTGGTTTCCTCAGGCAACGCTGGGACAGAGGTCTCATTAGTACACAAATAAGTTCAAATTAAAAATGCTAATTATTCTGAAGAAATATATTTGAAATACTTACTTCTCTTTTCATTTGTGCTTCTTTCTTTTTCTTATCAGCTTCTTCCTGTAGTTTTTGAAAAACGTGTTTTCCAGGCCTGAAATTGGAAAATAAAAATGATAGCTGTTTTTAATCAAGACAAAAAAGTAGCTTCAGTTCAATTAAACATTACAGGTCAGAAGAAATAGGCACATAGTCATAAGATCAACTAGGTGTGCTGTTTAATAAATTAATGAATGTCATATTGAAATCTCTTTACAGCTGATTAGGTTAATCTAAATCAGGTGGTCAAAGTCACTGTGTACTAAATACAGGATGTTTTAGACAGATTTGATAATGTTTTATATTCTTTCATTTTAGAATCATTTGAACTATTTAAGAGCAGTAAATCTGTTAGATTGCAACTCCATATGTGTGGGTTGCAGTTGAGAAAGACACTGCCGTACCACTTGCAACACCAAGGATGAGCTGATTGCCAGGATCAATTGCCAGGATCAAACTGATGTTCAGGCATCTTGAAGGACACTATGAAGGGCGCAAGCTCCAGATTCATGTTTTGCCTAGAGGCCATGGTGGAGGCTCAGGGTGGCTTCTTCGAGTGAGCTGTATACTAAAATGGTACAAATATGTTGACAATAAAATTTAATTTAAATCTCAAAGTGATTTTCAACCAGTATTGAACTTTCCTAGAAATGGTCAGCCATTTGTGGACATATCCAACTTTTTAAAATATTGTAAAAAAAAAAATTCAATAAAATCATGTTAATTTATTCTATTTATACTATTTTTTTAATCCTTTAAAGAATATTTCTAAATTTATTTCAATAATGATCATTTAATAACAGTAATAAACTGTTCAAGGCCTTAATGATACTAAACGGTTTTGGTATTTTGTTAATATCACTCTTCTTTACTGAATGTGAATGGCAGGATGCACAAATGGCATTAGACGGAAAAAGGAAGAAAATGATATAAATAAATCTATATTGATAAAAATAAAAAAATTCTAGTAAAGTTTATATATTTTTTTAAATTGTGAAAAATTCATACTTTTTTTTATTATCTTGGAAATTCTTGGAGTGAAAATTCTCGTTTTTTTGTTGTGAAGAATTTCGATTGAAATCTGAGAATCTTCCAACTTCTGTTTTGGGAAGCTCCTGATTCTGTCTTGCTAAATGTTCTTGTTTTCGGTCCTCTTTACGTTTCAATTTCTTATACTGAAAACTAACACGTTCTCTCTGCTTGTTAACAAACCCATGACCTGAGGAAAATAAAAAAAATCAGAATAAAGGTATATTAAAGGAAACAACTATTTTTATCAAATAAAACATTAAAACTTTTGTATGGCTGCAAAGTGGCATAGCATTGGAAAGGAAACGGGGGGGGGGGCAGTTCCCATGGGCAAAAACTTTCAAGATGTCATTTAAAAATTTTGCTGCTTATTTATATTGAGATACATGTGAAATATGGCAGTTCAAAATAAAATAACAGGAAAACTTACGGATATATTTACTTTTCAGTGAAAAATATTAGTGTACACCAAAAATTACGAAAAATAAGGGAGTAGAATTTCAATAAAAAATAAAATAAATTTACTATTCGGAGTCAACAAACTCCGAATGACAAAACCATGTGACGTTTTCATATAAGAAGGGAGATAACCTACGACGCACTGGTTTGACATGAATGTCGTTTGTAGTTCGTGGACTACGAATAGTAAATCAATTTTATTTTTATTTAAATTCTACTCGATAATTTAACGTAATTTTTGGTATACGCTAATATTTTTCACTAATAAGTAAGTATATCCATAAGTTTTCCTGTAATTTTATTTTAAACTGCCACATTTCGCACGTATCTCATAATTATTCATCAAATTTTTTTTACATCAAACATTTTTTCTCTTCCATGTACGAATTGCTATATTTGAAGAGATTCTTTTTAATTTTGGATAAATTTGAATCTATAAAGCATTAAATACATTTTTTTCCTTACTTTTGTTCATCCCAAAGAACATATATTGCTACTGAAGTGTAAGGGGCTACTTTAATAAGGGCCAGATTTATAAGGGTAGTGAGTTGGACAGCAAGATGTTTGTTCACATTATATTTAAATTTCTGCATGTTGGTACAGTCGGGGAAATGGAGGGAATTCAAAAGGCAAGCAGTCTTTAGAAAGAAGGTTCCTAAATGCCGGAAGATTTTCTTCCGCCATCTAGGGATCTATAGAATAAATAGGTGCGATTTGGCTGCTAGTCAGATGGGTCAGGGGATATTTTCATTGAGGTTGTAAAAGTGTAGTAAGTTCCTTAGAGCACATTCCGTGGAAGTACTTGTTAAACAAGCACAAGGATGCAAAACTTTGGCGACTTGTTTTAATTACATCAGAACAAAAATGTAAAATATAAGGAATAAGGAAAGTTCCCCTGCTCAGTTTGCGGAAAAGGTGTCAGGTACAATTCAATTTTTTGTAGCACCTGTAAACATTGGGTACACAAGAAGTGCAGTGGAATTACTGGTAGGTTGAGAGATGATAACCAAGTTTTGTTATCTTGGTGATACCATTGGAGCACAGGATGGAGCAGGTGTTAGTGTGATTGAAAGAATTAGGAGTGGATGGAGTATGTTCAGGGAACTTCTGTCATAAATACTAACCAGCAGTGTTACCACTGTCGACTAAGCAAAGAATCTATCAGGCATGTGTGTTCATGTCAATGGCCAATATAGAAACGAGTTTGAAGTGGACATTGAGGTTCATCAAGGCTCAATACTCAGCCCACTTCTTTTCATCATGATTCTGGAAGTGCTGTCTTGTGAGTTCCATACTGGTGTCCTATGGGAGCTTCTGTATGCGGACAATCTTGTTGTTATTGCAGATTCCCTAGAAGAGTGCATCTCCAAGTTGCAGACATGGAAGACTGGCATGGAGAGCAAAGGACTTAGAGTCAACATGAAGAAGACAAAGTTTCCAATCTCTGGTGTTGATCTTGACCTGCAAAATGTCAACATGTTTCCTGCGCTGTCTGTCATAGAGGCATGGGTGTAAACTCCATTGAGTATGAGGGATAGTTCTCCAAGTGCAATGGGTTATATAGTATGATTAATAGGAGTCAGCTTATGAGGGATAGATAGTTGGTTGGTTAGTTTAATCATGTGATATAGGAAAGGTTTGCAGTTGTATTTCAGTTGTGAGATTAAATGTCAACAATATAGGGAGATGTGTGCAGAACAGGAGACTTTAATAGTATGGTCATGTTGAAAGAATGGATGAGAGTTCTTGAGTTAGTAGATGTAGAACAGTTGAGGTAGCAGGTTCAGTTCACAGGGAAAGACCAAGGAAAATATGGGAGGAAGTGATAAAAATGGACTTGAGGGAAAGAGAGATAAATAAAGACCTGACCAAAAATAGGTTAGTTTAGAAGTCAATTTCTTAAAGCCATCCAACGCATGCCAGCATGTAAAACTAACGTTCACCGAATATGATGATGATAATAATTTTGGAGGAATTAGACACAATGTAAGATCCTGAAAGATGGAGGCTTGTGTGAGGATGATGCAATGAACCTGTCAGAAGCAACTTCTAAGGCAATGGATCTTCATTAGTAAAGCAAATAACATATCTAATGTTAAAATTGTTATTCATGAATATATCTGCTTCCAAAGAAAAGCATCAAGAGAACATGTTTATCTCTGGCTCACAATAGACAGATCATATAACATAATATTATTAAGTAATACGCAACAAACGGACCCAAAGGAGTGTTAATAGTCTAATGGTTGGGATATTTACCCCCTCTTCCGAGTGTTGGCTATGCCACTGGATTTACAATAAGCACATATTTCCACTAATGGACCCTGTACACCATCCTGGGAATCCGGTGGCAAACTAAAATTGCCAATATGCAAATCGTAGACAGAAAAAAGACTTGTTATCTGTTCAAACAATGATCCTTAAATCGATGTTCCGATTGTCTGAGCCCGTCATAATCGTTGGAGTTAGAAGTAGTTTTTTGGAAGGGGAGAGTTAGGTTTTTTGCAGTAACAATGCCAGGTCTTTTGCCTGGGTGAGATATGATTCGGCTCAGTCCTAGGAGGTGCATCCTCCAAAGCATAAACTTCTCTCTTTGAGGTGGGGTTGGTTTATTGCCGATTGCCTGATGTGACTCTACTAAGGAATGCTGACGGGTCTGTTCATGGCTATTTTTGTAAAAAAAGAGTGTAACTTCAGGAACACTGCCCCCCCATCCCCCCCATCTTCTGCCACTCGGTAGAAAGGAAGTAATTAACAGCTTGTAAGCAGCCATTGGTATTATAGTGAATTAACACCCACAGCTACCCCCACAAAAAAAATGAGATTCTCCTATTTTTTTTATACATTATGGGCCTCTCTACGTTCTAAAACTTGGCAGAAAGAAAAAAAAAACTATTTTAGAATTTAGAGTGCAGGATCAGTTTCGCATATAAATTTAACATAAAGTGATCCCTCCGGCGCATTATAGCGTTTTAGGGCATTTAACCAATTTTTTTTCTTTTGCTATGGGAGTTAAATTCTGTGTTTTTTGGAGGGGTGCTACTTTTTTGGTGATTACGTGTGGTTTTACGACCTTGCTACTCAGACTTGGACTTTTTTGGCCTTTTGGCTAAGATCAAAGTGTAGTATCTGTTCCGATGGATACTGCACCCCATAGACTTGTATTGTCTTGGCCTTCGGGCTTGATTTACGCCGGTCTATGGGTTTGTCCTGTGCAGTTCTAGGAGGTCTACCCTCACAGGCTCCGCCTCCCCTCTTTGGGGAGGAGTAAGTTTATTGCTTATGCCTGAGGTGCCCATACCGGGGAATACCGACGGGGCTGCCCAGGCAATTTTTAATGGCCAGAGTGCTCACCTCTCGGGCGCTGGCTTTTTAAACCCCACTTTCCCGACCCGACCTTGGGTCACATCTTACTTGTGGGAGTAAGATAAAACTGGCCTTGTGCCTAACTCCTGGAGAGGAGTAAATAAATACTCAGACTTGGACGTAAAAAAATATTAGTTAATACCCTAAAAAGTTAGAATGTCCCGGAAATGGAGGATTATTTTACGTTAAATTTATATTTAAAACTAAACCCCCACTCTGAATTCTAAAATAATTGTTTCTTTTGTCTTTCCGACAAATTTTTCAGTGTATTCACACGTGATCGCTTAAAAAAAGGTAGAATCTCATTTTTTATCTAGCCATTTTCGAGACATGATTTAGTCTGATCGAGTTACCTTCTCTTGCTAATTGCCCCATGTAAACATTCAAAATGGTACTTATTTATTTACGTCTTTATTATTAAAGTCTTTTGTAAAAAATCCGAAATTTTGAAAATATTTAAAATATAAAAACTAAGTAAAATTGTAGCCTTCATAGCGTGGCGGCAAAGGGTAACATTTGATCAAAAACTACTTGTTTGTTTTCACAAAAAAATCCGGGTATCTTTCAGAATGATCAGTACAGTCGCGGACGGGGTCTAAAAAACTAACGAGTTATAACGGTTATAAAAATAAATATGCAACAAGTGAGTTTAACCTACGTCGAGAAGAGATATTTGTCTACTTACCTATGATATTTGTTTGTATTTTTACGTACTATAAATGGGGTTTTATTAGATGTAAAAAAAATTTCTTGTTCATTTTTTACTCGTTTTCTTTAGACATTATGGCGTCTTACGAGCAAGCGCCATTTTTTTTTTTTTTTTTGGAAGTTCGCGTGATAAAACTATTGATTTCTACTAAATAGCAGTTGGAACGGTTTAAAAATACAAACAAATATCACAGGTCAGTTTTAAATTAACTTTTATCGACGACAGTTACTTTTATTTGTTGTATATTTGTTTTTTTGAGCGTTTTCAGCGTACTGATCATTCTGAAAGATACCCAGACGAATGTATATGATTATTAGTTTTAAAATTAGATTTCAATTAAAGATGTAACAAAGTAA
Organism: Sepiola atlantica; assembly: GCA_963556195.1. Taxonomy (NCBI): domain Eukaryota; kingdom Metazoa; phylum Mollusca; class Cephalopoda; order Sepiida; family Sepiolidae; genus Sepiola; species Sepiola atlantica. The sequence continues at coordinate 92,248,630 of OY744521.1, read as the reverse complement.
AAATATTCATAAAGATTTAATTTAATATCGATTCTTTTCCTTTTAACAAAACATTTTAACCAGTTTTAAATTTTGAGCTATCGTATATTTAGGCTTAGTTGTTCTTTTCTAATATTAAAGTTAACAAAAAAAAGTATACAATATTAAATCAAATTTTTATGAATAATAAATCTTAAATTAATAAATCTTAAATTGCCATGTAATTTACAAACTATAAAACAAATAATCGTATAGAATGAACGAACGTCTCTTTTGAAAAGAGAATTTGAAGGATTAAAAACCAAATTATTTCTAAAACAAGCAAAAATACAATCAATGGTAAAAAAACCCAAAGAACCCTGATGATTGTTTAAGAAGAATCATGCAAGAATTGTTTCACCTTCATTTTTGTTTCCAATGTACTTTTTATAATTATTTCCATCAGGACGATTACCTCGCCTCTTATTCACAAGAGACATGTTGTTGATGACTTATATAAACGGAAGCCACGTGTTTGCAAAAAGTAAGATTAAAATCAATTAGTTTAATTATTGTCATATTCTACAACAAAACATTAAGAAATAATTAATAATTACGATATCGCGGTAATTTTCGATAAGAAAAAATTCATATTTCTCGAAAATAGAAATTATCAAGTTTCTTGTTTGTTTAATATGGAAACCATTGCATTTTATTGACGCAACAAGCAAATCTCGTTCCAACGAGATTTCGACAACAATAAGAACAATAAATTTTGTTTTAATTAAATTTAAAATTAACTAATTTTTAAATATATATATTTCTTAATTAATGAAACCTGGATTATAACTTTAAACCTGATTTAAATTTTTATACCAAGTTTAAGTAAGCCTTTTGTAGTTTCGTAATTAATGGCTGCTTTGTACTGTTTTCTAACTACTAGTTTACTAAAGTCTTCTGCACCATCCGGTGTAGAGTGAAAAGCAATATCAGAAAGAATGATACAATCGACACATACAAAAATAAATAACATTTTATTTACAACAGACAACGAATTTTGGAGAAATAACCGAATATAGAGTTTATCAGGAGACGGTTACGTGTAACGAGCGGTTATAAAAACGGACACCTCCTTCTCCTTACTGTGTTCTTTCAGCCAACTTTTATTGGTAACTTAAAGACGCACGCACAAGTAGTTGTGATCCAAGTTACTTAAAAGAACGAACGTTTGTTACGGCTGTTATTTGATTAAATAAACACCCCCAATCCGTTACCAGCGACGGTGTTTCGTTTTCTCAGACAGTTAAGGAGCGTACTTTGTTATCTGATCCTTGACAGGTGTCGAGGTCGCGAAAGGCAGTATTTTCACAGAACACTGCCAATTCTTAGACGCTGGTGTTTTTGTTAAGGGTGAGACAGCCATGTAGGAAGCTGACATGTGTGGGCGATCGTTAATCGGAGGAAAAACGACCAACTTGTATTTTTCCATTATCAGCAGGAGCGAGGTAACTTTCCATGGAATTTCGGGCACTTGGCTTAACACTTACGCTTTAAAGGAGGTGTATGAGTTTGTAATGTTTGTCAACATTGGGAGCAGTGAACGGATACCGCAACACTCTTGTTGAAAGACCAATCGTTGATGTGTGATCGGTCTTACAACTAAGAAAGGAGACACAGGCAAAAAGGTAACGGCAATGACAACGAAGAGAGGACAAGTGCAGATGAACAGTTAAAAAGTAGAAGTTTATTTACCATAAAGGTAATAACGTGTGAAGGAAAGCTGAGGTGACGTCATCAACAAGCAAGACAGGAATGAGGAAGCTGGAAACAGAAAAGGCTGGAATGACAGGGATGACGTTACTGGAAGTAGGAGATCCTAGAATGATAGAGATGACGTTACTGGAAGCAGGAGAGGCTGGAATGACAGACATGACGTCACTGGGGGCTGGAATGAGGAAGCTGGAACCTGGACAGCAGGAAGGAGGTTTCTGGAACTTGAACAGCAGGAAAGGCTGGATCGGCAGGAACGGGGAACCTGGAACCTGGACAGCAGCAAAAACGAAACTGGAACGTGGATAGCATAGAATGACGTCACACGGAGATTGACGTAGACGTCCCTGAGGTGTGATGAGATGCCTCACGTAGATACGGGTTGTGTGGACGTGGCCAAGGGCTGGATTGACAAGAACATGGTGCTGCTGGAACAAGGCACAGGATTTGGTGCAGTGGTTGCAGGAAAGGGGCAGAGCAGGCACTGCAGGAAGCTGGAGCAAGAGCCACTGAAAGGAGCTGGACCAGACGTTTCTGGAAGCTTGAGCTGGAAATTTGATTTGTTGGATCGAGAATAAATGAAAGTGTTGATTTCTGTCATACGAGTTAAGGCACTCAAGGATAAAACGGGTGTCGTGCCGACACGCTGAAAAGAAGAAGCGTCTTTGGTATGAGGAACAGGGATGATATTAGCAGTGGCGGGATAGTCTGAATTTGTTACCGGCAGTGATGCGAACAGATCGAGCCAGGGAAGTTTGAGTATTTACTTCCTTCCCATGGCAGAAATATGTGGCACAAGGCCGGAAGATGTAGAGAATCAAGCCAGCACCCCTACAGAAGGGACACTCTGGCCTATAAAAATTGCCTGGGCAGCCCCGTCGGCATTCCCAGGTCGGGCCGTCTCAGGCAGTTGGCAATAAACTAACTCCACCCCAAAGAGGGGAGGCAAGACCTGGGAGGTGGACCTCCTAAAACTACCCAAAACAAATACCCCAGCCCGACAGATAAAAGCTCCTACACCAGCTCCTTCCAGCGGCTCCTGCTCCAGCTCCTTCCTGCATCAGCTCATTCCTGCAACCACTACTCTAGCTCCTCTTCCTGTCGACACAGCCCTTGGCCACATCCACACAGACCGGACCTACCTGAAGCATCCCATTACACCTCAGAGACGTCCACATCAGACTACCTAGTTTCTGTGACTGAATGCGTTTTTTGGTTATCTCTGTATACCTTCTCTTTGCTTCATCTATCACTACTTTGAAATCATTTCTTGCCTCTACAAATTTTTGTCTGTTTGTAGTTGACTTATGGCGGCCGAATTTTCGAAATGCCTTCTGCCTCTCAGCAATAGCAGTTGCACATTCTGAGGTGAACCATTGAGGAGAGTGGGGTTTGCTGAAGAATTTTCGCGTGGGGACATAAGCATCAATGCCTGCTTTGACCCATTCAGTTAGCTCATTTGCACACTGATCAGCAGGGAGTGAGAGGGTTACACCCCATGGAGCGTCGCTGATGTGATCCCTGAGGGATTCAAAATCAGCCTGCTCATAGTTTCTCGTCGTTTTAAGCAACAGCTCTTCAGCTTTTGTCCGTCACATTGAATTACACTTTCGAAATATTTATTTGCCATAATATAATTATATACAAAATGACAAATTAGGCACAAGGCTCTCAAAATGTGGGGGTGGTCATCCTCTGTCTATCTTACTCTTAACTAGACACATTTTAATCTATTCTTACAAACAATTGACACTATCATCGAGCACTAGACACTATCCTCGAGTGTCTTCGGTCTCTCTGTACAAGGGTTTGTCAGGACAACCTGACATGAGGATACTTTACCCTACACGTACACACTGACCAAAAATTCAAAATAACAGTATTCACAGCACACATAAGATCTTAACACGACTATACACTTGCTCATACGAGGAATAGTGCACTTTCTCCTAGTGATGTTACCTCAAGTAAAACTACTTACCTGGATACTCCACCAGACAAGGTGAATTCTTGTCCTGGAATCCGGTTAGACCAAGAGACCACAAGAAAGATATACTACAACATAGTTAACTGGTCAATTGGGGAGAGGAAAATTAATGTTCTTCACTTCTATACTAACTCAACGTTTGAGAAATAAAGGAGAACTTTAATATGCGAATATCTATGTATCTCATAGAGATTACGTGTTAGCTCCAGGAAAGGAGCCCCTTGATTTCTGAGAACTTCGACTGAAGTAAAATAAACAAGAGAAAAACAAACATTATTTGTTTGTTTCTTTCACTTATACTTTGGTCTTGATGATCGGTCATATAGCTGGCTGTTTGCTCTCTTTTCTGTTGATTTGCTGCTGGTTTTGTACTTAACAGGCTGACAACATCTGATGGCTTAGAAATGAATTTTAACATCCAGTTTTGTTCAACCTGGAAGGATGGTGACCCAAACTAATTGTTATTAAAGGAGTGGCAATTGTACTGTTTGCGACAAGCGGTTGATAATTTAATTTAGTGTCTGAAATTTGTTTAACAGAGGGTCATTTAATGCCGACCAAAAGTAAAAAAAAAAAGAATAATTATTCTGTTTCGTAGAAAGATCTGATTATGTTATAATTGAGATGATGAATGGGATAAAGGGGTAGCCATCTTCATTATAATTAAAGTTTGGTTGTGATAGAACGTCCATCTGACTCCATGTTTGAAACAATTAGATAGAACGTCCATCCGATTCATAGATGAAATAAATAGACGACCGACGACATTGAAGGTTTACAGAAAATACCTTTTTTCAGTGCGGAAAAGGAATTGAAAACAGCTAATAGTTGTGACAAAAAAGAACAACACTTACCGGCCAAGAAGAGAATGCAATGCTTTGCATGTTGGGGTTGTACATCTGCCAGAGTGTGTGTATGGGGGATTCTCTTCAAAGAGGTGGCCTTTTGTAGGTGCAACTTATTAGCATATATGGGGATCAGCTGATGTAAATGGAAAGCAGCAGTTAGAGCTAAGAGAGAACATTGAGTTTGAAGTTTTGAGATTGATCGGTCGGTGTTCATTGCGATGACGTTAAAGAGAAGTACCGCTACCTTCATTAATGGATTACAAGTTATTTCGGCCTAAAATAAACAGCCGTTCTGACTTAAAGATCATTCCTGAGTTTGATGGGACTGGAGCAGTCATTGAATGGATTGAGAAAGTGGAATTAGTGTGTGACTTATCTGGAGTGAAGCGGCTTGATCATGTCATACCACTTCGGCTAACATGGGGGGGGGGGAGCGTTTGCAATTTACCAACCACTGACTAAAGAATATGTTGTGATGGGATAACCTGACTTTCCCATTCACGAAATAGATGAACTCATTGGAATATAAGTATGACTACAGCGAGCAGTCAAGACATTCGAGTTAAGACACATGCAGTCTGAATATTCTGTCTTACATATTCTCTAGTCGGTCTGCCCTATTACATATTCTGTATTCTGTTAATATATATATATATCCTGAAATAAACCTATTATTTTAAAGACCTTCTACTCGGGTTATTTATTATGATATCTTCAGCAAGATATATCAGAATAGAAATCCGATGTAGTGCAGATTTAAGAAGCACTATTTACTGCCTTTACTGGTGAAAGAGTTATAGCATATGAGAAGTTTGAGGCACGTGTGTTGCGTCCAGGGGAGACCATAGATGTGTATTTGGCAGATTTGCGGAAATTTTCAGTTCTATTTGGAGGAATACCAGATCATGTGATGGTGTGTTTGTACATGGGCTTCCTGACCCTGTGAAAAGGTTGTTGCAGTCCTCCTCCAGAGTGAATGATCTGACCTTAGAAGAGCTGTTGTCTCGAGCTCGAGCGTTGATGAAAGACAATGTTGAAGTGAGGGAAACCAGTCGTGGCTACAGCACAGTCTGCCAGAATCATTCAACCACCTGTGTGCATGGTCTGATCTGATTATAAGTGTTATAAATGCAATGGCCCTAATCATTTCACGAGAGAGAGTGTGTACAGAGGAGGCAGACCACCGTCAATGCTGTTATCGATGCAACAAGACTGGTCATCTGGTTGGAGATCATCCAGGAAACGAAGTTGGGGGCGAGACATCTTTCTTTCTCCCAGTCAAAATGTGAACTCGGCACTACCTATTCGTACAGTTTATGTTTATGATGCACCATACTTGGCTCTCCTCGACACTAGGTTCGCACGTTCAATCTTGAGCCCAAAGCTATGTCAGTCGTGGTCACTACATTAACCAGCATCATGCAAACCTGCTGCGGAAATGGCACTATTAGGATTCGTACAAAGACTGGAAACGTTGCCGCAATCAATGTGCTGGTTATGCAAGGAAAACCTCTTGATTTTGATATGTTACTTGGCATCGACGCCATTAAGGCACTCGGCAGTGTTTGCATCACGCAGTCTGGAATTGTTGAGTTTGGGGAGACACAACCCATATGTGCAGCACTGTGTATTAATGAAGCTAATTTTGTTGCAAAATTTGACGAGCAGAAGAGAGTGTGGGTCGCAGCATGGAAATGGTCAGCGGGTCGTGCACCAGAGAAACTGGAAACTCGGATTTCTGAATATCAGATGTCTGCTGAATTGAGGAAGGATTATGAATGTGAGTTGCAGACCTGGATAAACAACGGTAGGTTGCTGCCATATAACGAAGAGGAGTTTAGCACACCAAAGGGACTAATACCACTGATGACCATACTGCAGACCAATGAAAATAGAGTGCATCCGGTAATGAACTGTCATGAATTAAACACCTACATTGATGCATTTACTGGTGATGCAGATGCCTGTGAAGAGAAAATGCAAGAATGGAGACAGCTAGGAACCAATGTATCCATTTTGGACCTCAGGAGGAAGACATACCTGCAGATCCATGTTAAAAGATCCCTCTGCCCATACTAAACAGTGATATTTAAAGGGCAAAGATATTGTCTTCCTAGGTTAGGGTTCAGCTTAAATGTGGTGCCTCTGGTAATGCGGGCTGTGCTAGCCCAGGATGAGAAGATAAGGAGAACAACGTCGGCATATATTGATAACATATATATCAATGGGGATGTGGGCTCGGCAGAATCCATGAGGATGCATCTGGACCTGTATGGTAATATTCTGAAAAGCTTCAAAATGGTGCAAGAGTGTTAGGATTAGAAGTTTGGGAGGAGCATGGTCGACTGCAATGGCGGCAAGGAACAGTCCTTTGACCATGGCACAAAAATGTATCTTCTTCATGTGTGGCAAACTAGTGAGGCACTTTCATGGTGACAGGATTTATCAAACGTCGTGCTACAACTGTCATACAAGACTGGTATGACAGGGTTAGCAATGCTCTTCTGAAGTGTATGATAGCAGACACACTTGCTTTGGTACATCAAGCAGATCCTGTCTAAGGAAAATGGTGTGTGGGCACAAAGAAACTGGATGTGTGGGTGGATGCAAGCTCGCTGGCTGTGGGTGGGGCTCTTGACTCCGATGGACTATCATTGAAGATGCATGCTGGTTATGACCAAAAAAGCATAAACAACATATAAACGTGGCAGAGCTGGATGTCGTGCTAAAAAGATTTAACCTCGCGCTTAAATGAAAGGCCAATATGTTAAACATAAAAATGGACTCCCTGTGTGACCAATGCGCCCACAGGAAAGTCTCAGTTGAGCACCAAGGCCGCAAGCGAGATGCTCATAAGACAAAGACTGGAAACAATAATTTCACTCGTAAAAGAGTACAATATTTCGGTTGATGTAGCACTAGTAAGATCTGACCAGAATCAATCAGACTCATTGACAAGAGTTTCACAGCGGTGGCTTAATGATGTGAAGAGAGAGATTAAACCCATACAGCCAGTGTGTTCTTGCCACAGGGAGCCTGAACCCAACACAGCTGAATGAGGTTCATTGACATAGTACGCATCTTGGAGTCAGGCGAACATTATATTTTGTGCATAGAATCAACCTGTCAGTGTCTAAAGCGGCAGTAAGAGCAGTTGTTCAGAATTGTGGGAAATTTCAGACGATAGACCCAGCCTAAGTGCGATGGAAAAAGGGAGGGCTCAGTGTGCATGAAGTATGGAACCGGCTAGGCATGCACATTCCGCACTACACTGGTTGCCATTTTTTGTCCCTGATTGATTGTGGCCCCACACGGTTTTCAATTTGGCAGCCGCTACAATGGCAAGACTCAGCACATGCGATCTGGCAATTAGAATCAGTAATTTTATAATGTGGCCCCTCTCTTAGCTGAGATTTTTGCCGATACTGGCACTGCCTTCTGTAGTCAACAATTCAGGCAGTTCTTGAATGAATGGGGTGTCAACTTCCAACCACGTTGCACATACAGGCCACCAGGAAATGGTATCATAGAAAGGTGTCATAGAACAGTAAAGCGGATTGCTGCACAAAAGAGCTTTCCTATTATGGAGGTTGTGTATTGGTACAACATTATGCCCAAGGATGATGTGTCCGTCTCATCAGCACCAGCCAATTTGCTGCATTCATACCAGATCAGAGTGAAAAGGGTCAATTTGGTGTCCCATCCGGATTATCAAAGAATTGCTACACAGTATAAAGAGGGAAATACAGTTTGGTGAAGAATCCGCAAGGACGTTGCATGTCGAAATTCAGACCAGGTCATATCAGCGGAGTGATAAGTCCACAGTCGGTGGTCGTCAATGACATGCTCACATCTCGGTTCAGCACCGATAGTGAACAACAGCGATGACACATCATCAGAAAATGCTGAATAGAGAGAACCAGATTCTGATACAAGTAGGAGTGGTTCCACATTCTAGAGTAAGGGAGAGGTTGGACCTACTTTGGTTGAGCTGCCTGATTCTATTACCAATTCAGATCCTGGTACTTCTGACATGTTAGTCAGAGAGGAAGAAATAACTGTCCCACTATGGAGGAGTACTCAGGTGAAACGACCATCCATCCATTGTCATTTGTGTGATTACACGATCAGGAGATAGTGTGACAATAAAGAACAACATCTACCGACTGAGAAGAGAATGCGATGCTTCGCATATGGGAATTGTACATCCGCCAGAGTGAAGTTTTGAGATTGCTCGGTCGGTGTTCGTTGTGGTGACGGTGAAGAGGAGTAGTTCAACCTTCATTACTGGATTACAATAGTCAATCTTTACAAAAGGGGGGCACCACACATATTTGTAGATTTCATCCTTTGAGTTGGAAGAGCCAGCAATAGAATGTCCAGTTCATACAACTCTCAAAATCCAACTGCCTGAAAAGTGGGAAAAGAACAGCGAATAACTCCATCATTCGCTCTTGGATTTGCTTTACTTTACAGTAATCTTTACAGTAATTTACGTCAAGATGAACTGTAGGGTGATGGAGCTTTTGAAAACAGCATCCACTAATTTGACGCCAAACTCCCCAGAGGCAGGAACTCTCTTGCTTTTCTACCACATACTTCCTCTCATGTTGCAACTACCGGTACATGTCAGGCTAACTTCTAAAATTGTCTTGCTTAACTAACCTTACATGGAATTTTCCATTTTTAAATCCAACTGCCTGAAAAGCGGGAAAAGAAACAGACTATGCATGTGCTGCAAGTAATCCAACAAATTTTATTCCTATGGCAAGAAATCTGATTGGTTGATTGGCCATCAAGAGAAAATGGTACATTAAAAAATGTGACTGCAACAATGTTAACATCCTTTGTAGAATTAACATTGGAAACTGATCCCCCGTCCTAAAATGTAAAATATTTGAAATTTTTTTCCAAAAACTCCGGAATTCTCTAGCAGCATGATAGGTAAGTGTACACCGAAAAAAGAAAAAAAAACTGGTCAGTAAAAAGTTGTGAAAAACGGACTGTGGGAAAAGACGAACATGTGCCAAAATCTTTTTTAGGGAAAATTTTACAATTAAAATTTACTGGAGTAATTTTTTTTTTTTTTATGAAAATTAAATATCAAGTTGAAAACCATCAAATAATTCGAATAAATTTTTTTTTTTTTAAATTAATTATTTTTAGTGTGCAGTCATTTATATCGGTTTGAAACCGTCTAAATTAGACTAGAAAAGTTGTTTATGACCGTTTGGTACAAGAAAAACATTCACTGATGGCAGCCCATGGCCACGAATTCGGAATAGGGGCGTGTGACGAGAAAATTCAATATCGCCATAACTGTTCTTCTAAGTTTTTCAGGCTGCTGTCACCATGTATCGCCTAACAAAGTAGAATCTCATTTTGTGGGAGGGAAATTTGGCTGAGATTGCTGATCTACAAATTTACTGAAAAATTATTTTTTTTAATCATTCAATATTTTTGTGCTTAAAAGTAATTTAGGTGTTATTTTTTCTTTCTAAATTAGCTCATAAAGGGTGACGTCATAGTCGATAACGTTACCATAGCAACGTAGCCCAGTACTGAAAATAACACTATAATATTTTTTTAATTGTAAGATAAAAACGTATTTAAAAGTACTTTCTCATATTTAAAGTAATTTAAATTGATTTTAGATATAATTAAAAAAAAAAAGATATATATATTTTTATTGAATCGAAAAGAAAGTTACGCCAAACGAGAACTGGGACGAGAGGTCGACGAGATTTAAGCACAAAAATCAACTATTATCGTTGCTGGCCATCTGCTGCAAGGTTAGATATTGTTTCCTTTGGGTCTTAAACTGTTTCTTTTTTTTTCTTTAATCATATTTAATATTATGTTGGGACTCTATAATGCCTTTAGGAACAAAAAAACCTTTTTGTAATTAAGTTATTTTGTCGTAAGTTCATTATTTTGTCTTTGTTCATTTTGGTTTTAATGAATTGTTTTCTCGGTCCTTTTTAAACAAAAGGTAGTTGTGAATTTTTCTTTTCTTTATTTCGTTAAAAAAGGAACGGTTTTTCTTTCTCACTGTATATGTTTATATAACTTGGTTATTCTCTACATAAACCCTTTTATTCATATTAAAAGTTATCAACCCGAATTTAACATTCTCGCCTTTAAACAAAAAAACAAACATTATTTTGTTTTTAACCTCAGATTATTATCGAATAGTTATCGTAAATAACAATTATCTTTTTTTAAGACACCCCCCCCCTAAAATACAACAACAAACCATTCAAATGATGTAATTTAGAAAATTCTAGTCATAACCGGTGTTAGTAACTACAAAGTTTCTTATTAAAATTAAACCATTCAATCAATCTGACCACAGGACTATTAACGATTTCAACCGCCAAATTACTACAATAACTTCCGGATTTCTCTTTTTTTTTTTTTTCAGAAGACCCTATTCTATTGATCAAATTTTTTTTATTAACATTTTTAAGAAGATTGATTTTATAAAATAACCAAAAAAAAATTAAAACGTGACCTTGCTAAATTTCGTTGTCGAAGTGGATAAGTTGAAGTGTTAAAAACACTTGACCAATAAAGATAGAGAAGTGAACCAGTCCATAACGTATTGAGAAGGACAGAGAATACAGTAATTGACGAACTCTATTCCTTTCAGAGGTAAGACTAGCCAAGTTGGTTAAAACAAATGACCAAGTGAAAGACCAAAAGACCCGCCCTCCCGATTTAATGGTCCTATGCCTAATTAAAAAAAAAAAAAAAAAAGCGTACGCTACTGACCACGTGAGTTAAAAAAAAATCGGGAAAACATGTCAATCACTTCCGATAATCGATCTCCGATTTCTCCAAGAATGAAGATTCTACACAATCTGCAGCCAGAGAACGTTCTTAAATATTTACAAAAGAAGAAAATAATTGCCACTGAAAAGTTATGTAGCTGCGGTCATTCGATGTCCCTTAAGAAATACAGCCCCTCCATTGATGGGGCCGTGTGGCGATGCAAAAACAATGTGTGCAAGAAACGGACCTCTGTTCGAAACAACACCTTCTTACAGAATTCAAAGCTAAACATGGGTTTAATTTTTCACATAGTCTTGGATTTTATTTCCGAACTACCCTTGAATTGTTCCAAGTCGCTGAATGGCATTGGGAGCGAGGCGGCTGTACAATGGTACCAATATTGTCGTGATATATGCTCGGCGAAATTGCTGAAAGATACATGTGTTAAACAAGAGCCTGATGATGACGGAATCGCGTGCAAATCATCGTCTGTTCATCGAAAGAGTCGCCAGAGTAGCTACCTGCTTCGCCAGTCGCATAATGACGAGACCTTATATAGGGGAACTTACAACATGACGTGTGATAAAGCGGCGAATAATTTCGATTTGTTCTTGTCTCATATTGCAGAAATATACCCACAAAACTAGTATTTTCTCCATCTTTTTTGGTTAAAACAAATAAAAACTAGGTTGGAAACATATCGCTGCCAATTTTATAAACAAGTCGATGGGCACATAACTCAAGTTATAGTTTAAAGGCAGGGAACCATTTTTCCTTTAAGGAGAAAAGAAGAGGGCAAACGCATTATTTGACCATTTTTTTTTTTTTTAATGATCAAATGTTTTTCTTTTTGTATTTACCCATTTTTTTTTTTTTTTCCAAAAAGTTTCTCTGTTCTTAACTTGAGTTATGTGCTCTTAGACGTGTTTATAAAATTGGCGACTTTCCGACCTAGTTGTCAATTCAGCTCAAAATAATTTAAGTCAAGGATGGACACTTACTTTATAACCGGTGTAATTGAAATCTCTTTCTACCAAGAGAGCAGACTACATGATACTACCTTCAAAGTGTAGCATCTGTTCTGTTAGTTAAAATAAATCCTTCTAAACTGAGGACATTTTTACTTTTGTCCCAATCCAGAGTGCCTGTTAGTGTTTTTGGAATTGGATTTTCTCCACATTAAAAACCGACCCTGTGTCTAAATTTGTCTTCGTGGGGAGGCCAGTTAATAGAGCCAGTGTATCCGGCCTTTTGGATTAGGATCAAAGTTTAGTATCTGTCCAGTCTCAGGAGGCCATCCACCCAGGCATTATCTCCTCCATTTGAAGGCAGCAAAAAGAATCTAATTTAGACTAATGAAATTTCCAGAACTGGACAAAAGAAAAATGCTCAAGTAACGAAGCCTTTATTGAAAAAGTCAAAACAAATGTTATAAATCAACTTTAGCATTTCAAATATTCATCATCATGGCTAGAGATTCACGAAAATTAGAGTTGGAATCATTCAAATAGTACTTATTTGAATAGAATACAAAATGTACACTTTGAATTCTGAAAACTAACATTGAATTTCACTCGGAGGACTACAAATATGCCTTATCAACTGATAGTGAAACATTCAGTTTGTCCGCCATGATGCTCTTTCACTCATTACATCTAAGAAGCTCTGAGAGTTCAGTGTCCTTCTCCAGAAGAGTCTTGATTGTAATATGAGGCCTCCCAGCCCGTCACTTGACTTCTGCGGACATTTTCAGCAACGTTATCATGTTGGGATACATGTCCAGCCAACACCAAAATTTGGCGTTGAACAACTGCATATATGCATGGAAGGCAACCATACAGCATTTTGTTTGTTATATGGTCCCACCACGATATGTTGTAGACGACTCGTAGCATTTTGTGCATGATCCATCAAGTTTGAGATCGAGCAACATTTGCTTCGGATTTTGAAAATCTCAACGGAATCCCAGCCAGATCGACTACATCATGGTGTAAAACCGATTTCAGTTCTTGATCAAAGCCAAAACAAGAATATTTCCAGATGCATTCTTCTCTTTCGTGTGAATCAGATGATTCTGGCGTTGGCATTAGTTTTTCTCGTAAGAAATCTTTCTGGAAAGACATCGGGTACTTACGGGAAGGACCACAAGAAGGTTGCCAACATCCCTAAGTGAAAGTCGTACTGTGGAAGCGACTGGATTCGAACTTGGAACACCCGCGTCTTCAGTCCGTGTTGTTATCCACTTGACCATCGTCACCTCCATTCCAGATGCAGCAGATGCCAGAAGAGACCATGCACTTCCGGATAAGTTCAACTTGGACAGGCTAAGATAAACTTGAAGTTCCGCGGCATATATAATAATCTTCGACTCTTTGCGTATTATTACTTAAAAATCTGCTGAGTCCGTAGTAAGGAAAGAAAGAAGACTGTCCATATATTTAAAATCCTAATTTTATTATTCATGGTTTAAAAAAAAAAAAAATACTGTTTGTAAAGTTTTTGAAAAGACCAGAAAACAAAAACAATCGATGAAATGAATAAAAAAAATTTTTGGTTGAAAATTTAACACCTATTTCTGTTCCTAATGATTATGGCGAAGACTGAACAAAAAAACCTCCAAAAAGATGTCCTGGTTATGACCTTAAACTATGTCCGATGGTGAGGCCCCAAATTGGGAGCTTTGGGGAGTGTGGAGTCACCCCTTAGTTGCCATTACTCCCAGGTCCACTCTGACCCGGAGTGGTAGTACCTGTCAGGGTCCCAACTATGGGTTAAATAGAATCTATCATTTGCAAATTATTTCATTACAAAATCTATCCATACAAAACTATGTTAATCTGAAGGAAGATATTAAAAACGTTTACCAGAATAAATGAATTCAACATCAAATGATCAAAAAAAAAGGTTTGATATGCCATAAAACAGAACAAAACAAACCTCTGAAGAAAGATGTAAATAAATGCACTTTTTTAGTTAAAAAAAAAAAAAATGAATAACTAAAAAAGTTTCTAAAATGTCCAAGGGTGAAATCAAAAGTATTCTGTTTGGTTTGCAAAACTAATTTGCTTTCTTACTTTCCAGGATTTCCCATTTTTGTGTTTACAACCTAGAATTTAAAATGGATGTGTTTCACCTATGTTTGTCAACATAACAAATGTATTTTTTCCATCGTACTACAACAGAGAAAATTATTACATTTGACCAAGATCAAAGTGTAGTATCTGTTCCAATGGATACTACACCCTATAGACTGGTATCGTCTTGATTCTGTCGGTCTGTGGGGTTGTCCTGTGCAGTTATAGGAGGTCCACCCTCCCAGGCTTTGCCTTCTCACCCTTTAAGAAGGGGTTAGTTTATTGCTAATCGCCTGAGGCGCCCCTACCGGGGAATGCCAACGTGGCTGCCCAGTCATTTTTTGTAGGCCAGAGTTCTCATCTTCTCGGGCGCTGGATTTTCAAATCCCACTTTCCCGACCTTGTGTCACATCTTACCGCTGTGGGAGGAAGATAAATACAAAAAAAAAAAGCACAAGAGAAGATCTCATTATGTCCACAAAACCAGCTATCCTACATTGTTATGAGGTGTTTATTTTGATCGCATCACTCAATGCTTTGGACAAGGATCAAAGTGTAGTATCTGTCCTCAGTCAAGCAATTTTGATTTTGGTCTCAATAATAAAAACAACCTGGTGTCTTACTCTGTCTCCATTCAGACACAACTGAATAGGGATATAAATTAACTGTTCAGGTTGGTATTATTTTGTCAATCCTGAAAGAAAGAAAATTATACCAAGAAATATAACAATAAATTTGAATTATTATTGGATGAACAGCTTTCAACAAAACAGGCTCATTTTCACACCACATATCACATTGGATGAAAACTGAGAGTTTGAATTACATGGATACCTTCCTAGAGTGTCTTCGGTCTCTGTATAATGGTTTGTCAGGCCAACCTGACATGAGGATACTTCCCCCGACAAGTAAACCCTGACCAAATACTCAGAATAACATGGTATTCACAGCAAAAATAAGATCCCCTTAACACGGCTATACACTGGCTTATACAAGGATAGGTGCACCTACTCCAAGTAATGTTACCTCAAGTAACAACACTTAGCTGGATACTCCACCAAACTAGATGGATTTTTGTCCTGGAATCCTGTAAGACCAAGAGACCACAAGAAAGATATACTATAACATAATTAACTGGTCAACTGGAGAGAGGAAAGTTAATGTTCTTAACTTCTCAATGTTTCAGAGATAAAGGAGAACTTTAATGGAATATTCGAATATCTATGTATCTCATAGAGATCAAGTGTTAGCTCTGAGAACTTCGACTGAAGTAAAATGAAACAAAAAACCAGATAATCAACACATGTATTGCCAGTACTGCTATATGATCTTGAGTGTCAAATGGACAGACAAAATAATGGGGGAAAAACTCTCAGTTTTAAAAAATAAGATAATGAAAGCTGTGTAGTGATGTGAACAGATCGTATTAGAATAAGCAATCTTTTAGAATAAGCAATCTTTTAGTAAAGAAGAAACCATATCCTCTGTAACTAAATGGAAAGTTTGAGGACTGTACGGACACACAAAAAGAATTCTATGTCTAGAAGGAATAGTGGTAAACTATCCAGAAGATTGTGTGGTAGGGTATGTTCCCAGATTTGCAGCCACTTTAACGAAGTAGTGAAAGATTCTCTACAGTTTATTTTTTAAAATAACACCAGATGGCTTGATATGATAAGTGTCCTGTATTCAGAGATGGGCATCACCAGACAATGTCTCATGCCTGTGATCCATTCCAAAGGGTTAACATCAGTCACGTTACCTGCAGTTGTATCACTTATACACTCAAACCCTCAGTTTACCATGCTCCCTAGTTAGTGACCAGGATATCCACGCACGTTATGGAGTTGATGCAAGGGGTGCCATGCTATACCTGTCTGAACCAACCGCGACGCTGAGAGCGTAAGATCTCTGTAATTTCACCAATACCAAGTTTCATATGAAGCCTGATTGATGGGATCGTTTCTTCCAGTTTGCAATCACACACCCACTTAATCATGGCACGATCAATCATTGCGCTGAAGCCGTCGCAGATCAGAAGTGTTTGGGGCTCAAGTCTTACTCTCATGCAGGATGGCATCCGTATTAAAAAAAATTATAACTATTATGAATTTTTGTATCCTGGAAATAGTTTTTAAAATTAACTAAAAAAAAAAAAAAAAAAAAAAAATAGAAGAATTTATAAAACCAGCAATCAAAATTTTATTATTCATCAGAGAATCACAAATTAAACAGAAAAATGGTTTTAAACAGACAATTTAAAAAAAAAATCATTTTTCAATTATCAGTAATTAAATAATAGCATTTTAAACTTTTTTTTTTTAATATAAAATGTTTTGTCGACTGCATGACTTTTCTCTGGAACTTATCACTTACCTTTGCTTCCGCGCTGTGAACGGAAAAAATAAAAATGAGATTCGATTTCTTTTCGTGCGATTACTTGTCAACAACAAATACCTGGAAAGGGAAAATATTTTAGAGTGGGGGTTTACTTTACTATATTAATTTAACGTAAAATGAACATTCATTTTTTAGCATATAGCATAGGACAGAACGAGTAACCACTTTTTTGTATTTCCAAAATGTCTTACACGATAACACGTTGGAAATAATTGGAAAATTAGAAAAAAAAGTAATAATTTAGACTTTACGATGGGGGTTCACTTTACTATATAAAATTAAGGTAAAATGATCACATAGCATAAGAAAGAACGAGTAACGATTTCCTTTATATTTCCAAAATGGCGGTTACACGTCAACATCCTGAAAATATAAAAAAAAAATTTAAAACAATTATTTTAGAAAGGGGGTTGAGTTTATTATATAAATATAAAATGATTACCCACTTCCTCAGAAATTCAAACGTTATTAATCAATCCTGATCGCGTAGCATAGGACAAGGCGAGTAATCATTTTTTTTTTCTAAATATTTCCAAGATTACTGACGTGTACGAAAAAAATAGAATCTCATTTTATTTTTACATTAACAGCGTGGAGGCAAAAACGTAATAATAAATTAAAAAAAAAACGAAAATATAAAACAATGGTTGCTTAAATTTTTAATTTAAATATGAAGGGTTTCATGTGTTAAATTGCAAGTTTTTCTTGTTTAAAGAATTGTTTTCTTTTTTGATCGGATTTATAAAATGATCTTGAAACAAAATGGTGGTTGTTCAATGTTCATATTGCAATGTTTATTTAATTACTAACTATTCATCATGGCGGCGACATTGTTTGGGGTAGCTGCTTCTATAAAATACATAACGTTAGTGTTAAAATAAAAGGAAGTTAAATCGGTGCTTTTATAGATAACCGGATTTTACCGACCCAATATATTCGCCATAGGGCCCGATCTATAAAAGCACGTTTTTTAAATTTAATTTTTTTTTAACTGAAAGTGAGTTGCAAAAAAAATGTTAAATTATTTTTCACCTCTTATTAAAACCTATATAGAAATATTTCCTATGTTCCGTCTAACTCGGGAAAGTTAATAATGCGGTTCTTTTGTAGAATATATATATATATATATATATATATATATATATATATATTTAGTTTAGGAGCACAAATGAACCATACGAACTTTGGTTAATTCCTGTTTCAGTCACCTAAATTATTGAGAGTGAAATGAGTTTCGGCATTAATCCCAAACAACTTAGTACTAAAAAAACAAAAACATGTTTTAGTAAAAAATAACGGTATTTTTTTACTATCTTATCCGGCGCAGTTTACCTCCTAAAAATAACATAAAAACACTAATTTATAGCTTTTTTTCATCGTACACGTGAAACGCTGGAATAAAAACTCGCCCGGAAATAAAGTAATAGATAAACAAGTCGAGTGAGAGGCACTTAACCCAAGTCGTTTGTTTGTTTGTTTGTTGAGAATTTTCGGTACTACTACAGGCACCCTTTGCTAATTCACACACAGAAAACATCTTTTTTATGCGATTACATATAAACAACACTATCTGATCCGGAAGTGGGTGATCATTTTACGTTAAATTTATATGCGAAAGTGATCCCCACACTCGGAAGTTTTTGGTTTATTTCTTTTACCGTAAACTTTTTCAGGCTGTTTACATTTAATCGCCGAAAAAGTAAAATCTTGTTTATTTTTGTGTAATTAGTTAACAGTTAACACCATTTCCTTGTCCTTAATTACAAAATTATGAACTTTTGTGTCCTGAGCTTCGTTAAAGTTTGTTTATAGAGATGTCTATTTTTTTTTTTTCGGGCGAGTTATAATTTCGATATTTCATGTTTACGACGAAATTTGCTTTATAAATATAAATTGGCGTTTTTAATGTTATTTATTTTTTACTAAAATATGGTTTAAGCAAAACATAAGTTGTTTGAGATTAATTCCGAAATCCATTTCATTCTAAATAATTTACGTGACTAAAATAGGAATTAACCATATTTTTGTCTGTAAACTTTAATACTAGCCAGAAATCTCTTATACTGCGGATTTAAATGCTTCAAAATCATTTTTGAATTCAGAAGTCTATGACGTTGTTTATGATTTACGTTATCAACTACGACGTTGTTTATGATTACGTCATAGATTACGTCGGAAGTGATTTTGAAGAATGCCGAAAAGAAAAGAAATTTCTGGTTAGAATTGGGTAACTTCTTAGTTTACAAGTATTAAAGGCAGGATATGTTATTGCCGTTAGGCATTGTAGTTCAAAACAATTTATTTTCTTTAAATGAAATCATGATTTATGTTTATTTTATTTAAAAAATAATAATTATTTATAAACAATACTTAATATTAACGGATACATATTTTTAATGCAATAATTACTTATCTTCAATTTTTTTACATATTAAAAAAATATTGAAAATTCCTTTTTTTTTTTTTTTGTTGAAAAAATAATTTAAATATAAATAATACGTAGCATAAAGCATGATTTTTATTTAAAGTAAATGTTGAACAAACCCCAAACGTCAATAACATATTCGAACACCTGTAAACTAAGAAATTATCGAGTTGTACCCCTAAACCAAATAAAAACGGTATTTATTGACCGCACCACTATTCTATAAAAGAACCCCATAATAGAATTTATGAATTAGGCATTAAAAAAATGATTTCTGCATAAAATATTTTCTCGTTTTAGTTGGTTTAAAACATCGAAGGAGCGTTTTTGGTAAAATCTTACCCTTTGCCCCCACGCTGTCAACGGAAAAATAAGAGATCCTTTTTTTGTGCTATTACATATCAATATCCTGAAAAAAAAGTCAGACTTTAGAGTGCGGCTTTACTATATAAATTTAATGTATAATAACCCACTTATTGAGTACATAGCGTAGGATAGAACGAGTAACCATTTTTTTGTATTCACATGGTCAAAAAGTAGATGATCATTTTATGTTATATCTATACTTATATTTATGTAAACTCTAAAGTTTACAATATTTTAAAAGGTTATGGTAGTTTCCAATTATTTTGAGGGTGTTGACGTGCACTCACACACACAAAAAAAAATAGAATCTCATTTTTATTTTGCCGTTGACAGCATGGGGGCATATCGTAAAATGTTAACACTTGTTTAGATTTCCCTTTGTGTGCCGTTCAGTTGTTATAGTGCTTGGGTTTTTCTTATTGTGATGTTTTTAGCTTTGAAAATTTGAGATGGATTTTTCTCATGACTGACACGGTGTTTTTCTAGGTCAAATCTTTAAATTAGTATATTTTTCTAGGTCAAATCTTTAAATTAGTATATTTTTCTAGGTCAAATCTTTAAATTAGTATATTTTTCTAGGTCAGCTCCATAAGTAGATTATAGACCATAACATTTAAGATTTATTGCTAAAGTCTCACAACGTATATTATTGGTGATCATTTGATCATCCCTCTTTCTACTGGATTGTTTTTTTGGTGCAAATTAAACACAATTCATCGCTAACTTTTGGACTAAAATCAATGTAGTATCTGTTTCTGTCCTCAGAGGATTGAATATCCTTTCAAACTGAAGGAGTTTTTATTTGTATCCCAATCCAGAGTACCCCCTTTTTGGGGGAGCTGGATTTTCTCAACAGTAAAAATTAACCCTGTGAGGAAGCAAGTAAAAATAGGGTTTTAGTTCATTGGGCTAGGATCAAAGTGTAGTATCTCTTCTGTCCTCGCTTGGAGAACTCTTCTGAGATTGAGAGGATTTTTTTTTTTTATTGTTATCTCAATCCAGAATGCCCTTTTTTGTGTAGCTGAATTTTCCCCACAGTGAAACCTAACCATGTGTCTAACTTTGCTCATGTGGGGAGGTAAATAAGTAGACTTAGTTTATTAGGGACCTCCAAAGCAAGACATAAAACCGCTGACGTCACCGGTTTTTGCGTTCTTTAAGAAATATCCATACACCCATGTTAGTTTTATTGTGTTCTAAACTTTCCTAAAATAAAGTTATGCTTATAGGAAGTTGTTTTAAAGTAAAATAGTTAATTTAAAGATTAAATTATCGAACTGCAAAAGAAACCCATTCTTTATCTTGATATAGGTACAAAATCTGATTTTTTTTTTCTATGGCGGGCGTATTGTTTACACAAAAAAATGAAATTATGTGAAATGTATGGATGAACAAAAGGAAACAAATTACTTAAATTTAATACTACACTGATAACTAAAAGAAATATAACTGAAGTGAACACTTTTAGGGGAAAAGAGTTTGGAATTTCATCAAAATAAATATAAAAAATAGTTTCAAAGGATTAATTAAAGTAACGATTTTTGCTATTGTTTTGTTAGCGTTTGGCTCACATTTTATATGTAATAAAACTCAACTAAAGATTAAAATATAAAAAGTATTGTAGTTAACGATTTAACAATATTATTTGTCATTTAAAAATAAATGAGACTATTTCAAAGTGAAAATAAGTTTTAAGATAGGTCGCATTTTTGCCGAATAAAATCAAAATTCAAAAGAAAATTTTGAACGGATAATCATTTAAATTTGAAAAAAGAAAACTGATAGTAAGTATATAATGCTTGCTTTTGTTGTACAAAGAGTTTTTTTTTAGCTTAAATAATGTAAGCAAAAAAAGAACCTTGTAAACAATAAAATTTACGCACGTTAATTTGCAAAAATAACTACTTTTTCTTTACGAGTTGACACGTTAATAAAGGCTATTAAGGTCTTCCATAGTTTGACAATGTCAGGAATTCAACGAACTGCTTGCTTACCTCGAGCAAATAAACATTCTATAAAAAAAGCACAAATTATTAGGTCAAAGTTGATGTTGGTCTCTTACGCTTAGGTTTATATTATACTCAAATATTTTGAGAAACCATATTTTCAAAATAGATGTTTAAAATGTCTAAATGATGAATTCATTTAAATGAATTAAAATCTCTGAAAAATTAATTATTGTTTAGAACATTTTTTGGTCCTTATGCAGATGAGCGGACCATTAAAAAATCATTTTTTTATGAAAACAATATTATATACTTATTCAGTGTTATCTTACTCACTGTGCAAAAAAGTAGAAAAAATTATCCACTAGAACTTTAATTACAAGTATTTTTCCATTCTGCGTATCATAACAGCGACTCATTCAGTAAGCCTCCATCTTGTTTTTTAAGAAGATTTCAGTTATCTGCCCTTCAAATCTTCTTAAAAAACAAGATGGAGGCTTACTGAACGAGTCGCTGTTATGATACGCAGAATGGAAAAATACTTGTAATTAAAGTTCTAGTGGATAATTTTTTCTACTTTTTTGCACAGTGAGTAAGAAGATAAAACTGAATAAGTATATAATATTGTTTTTATAAAAAAATGATTTTTTAATGGTCCGCTCATCTGCATAAGCACCCATTTTTTTCTTTGCACTTCATCAGATCAGAGTGTATATTAATGAGAAAATGAAGTAAAATAAAAAAAATTTAAAACATATCGTATTTATTTCCACTTTTTATTATGAATTCATGGATATTTTACCAATAAAAGAAAAACGGTAAATCTGATGTTTTTTTAAGACTCTTTCGTTTTATATAACATTAAAATTTCAATCGACCTGAATATATTTTGTTCAGATTTCATGAAAGGTATTAAAAATATTTTCCCTAATATATTTGACGAAAAAAAACATTTTAAAGATAAATTAGTCTAATAGTGAATAAGTATAGAACATTTTATGAAAATTTAACCATTACTTGATTTTTGCTAGATTTATTAAACGCGTGTCTATCAGAGCGCACACAATGGCCACTACATAGGAACGTTGTCTTTAAGGCGTCAATAATGTAAACACGTTTTTAGTTTCTCATTTTCATTATTTTTGTAAGCTGAAAAAAATTGTAAAAAATCATCAGCAGTTTATTTTCTTTTGATGATAATATTAACCTATATTAAAGTTACATAGGGGGAGGGGTAAATTCTATGGTTAGCTTTGGAGGTTCCTATAGTTCATCATTAGACATTCCATTGTAAGATTTAATATTTATATCATTAGAAATGTTTCTTTCACTCTTAAAAGAATTGGAATATTATTCAATACTAGCGAGACCTGTGGAAATTCCAAAGTTGTATCTTTCATCTATTGCTGCCATGCTTATGAGGGTCTATCTCCAAAAACTCTTGTAGAAGTGTGACATATTTCCATTCTATGAACGTCCGGTGTGAACGCAGACCCCATGATGATATTATTGTACCACCATTGTTCAAACTGAAAGATACTTATCTAAGTACTCTGGTTAATGTAATTTAAGAATATCTGTTTATGGGGCTCTATTTCCAAAATGCTTGTAGGAGTTTCTGAAGTTTATTTAAGTTCATGATCGACACAACAGTGACATCAGATGCAATTTTAAAAATTACTTTTTTTGCATTGTATCTTTGGCGATCAGGCAATCCCGTCTTTAAAAAAAAAAAAGTGGAGGGTGATAATTGACGTACAAACGTGCAATTTACATAGTATTTTATATAGATTCCTGACACATTAGTTGGTTTATACAAGTGAACTTTTTCTTTTAACTGGGTAATCTTTTTTTTTTTTTTTTTCTTTTAATTGATACTGCATTGAATAATTTAGATATGCTAATAATTAGTATTTTTTCATGCATACTATTTTTGAAACGCCATAAAGCAAATTTTAGGTTGTCTATTTGTCAGACTTGCTTTCGTTCTTCTGTCTTGGTGTATTTTTTTTGTCAGGTCTTGTTTTTGCAGCTGATTTACTAGCTGAGTCGAGAGGCAGCCATTTTTTTTTTCCGGATTTTTTTGTCATCCACCACATCTGTTCTATTTAACTTTCATGTCGCCTTATTGCTTTGTGTTCGTATGCATTCAATACTTTTCAGTTTTATCTGATTATTTCTTTTTGATATTATCTTTTTAATCTTATTCCACATTTGAAAGCGAGTTTATTTTCTCACATCTCTTAATAATAATCTACTAGAAATTCTGTTTTATTAAAACAGGAGTTTGAACGAATAGCTGTTAAAAAGTTTTAAAAAGAAACCAGAAAATCTTAGTTTTTATTGGATACAAGTGGAACCCCAAACTGTTTTTTTTTCTTTCTATTGGTTTTGCTTATAATTCAATGAATCAATCTACTTATAGTTGTCTCGTTGGCTCCAGGTTTTGCATGTCTCGTTGGCTCCAGGTTTTGCGTGTCTCGTTGGCTCCAGGTTTTGCGTGTCTCGTTGGCTCCAGGTTTTGCGTGTCTCCTTGGCTCCACGTTTTGCGTGTCTCGTTGGCTCCAATAAAATTCCCAACTATTGAGACTAGATTGTAGTCAAATTCATGATAAACAGTTCATAGCATTCCATTCAATTGTTTATTGCTATTAAAATACCTGGTTTATATTTTTACATATTAAGTCAATTTCATAGAGTAGTTATTATTTTTTAATACGAGGTTCTAGGAGCTTAATTATATAAAAGTTTCTCAGTTTTAGAAATAGAAAATATTTGTATGTTTATAAAAAATTTGACCCACATTTCTTAGATTTTTTAATGTCTTTTTTTTTTGTTCATATAAATCAGGTAAATCATTAATTTTGGGACATTTTCCTGAAAACCCATCGTGTATGTGTGTGTGTGTGTGTCAATATGTGCATTTGTCCATATCTACTGTTAAAGTATATTAATATTTATACTCCCCCCCCCATTACAACTTAACTCATAAGTACCTTTATTCCCTTATAACTTCCTTCTTTATGCTAAAGTTAAAATCTACTCCTTAACTTCAGATGTCTACATTTTCTTATCAGTTTAAAACCAAATCCTCTATATATTTGTAATCATAAAGTACTTTTGCCTTCTATCACAATTACATCATTTTTATTAGTTTACTTCCCCTTTTTTTGGTTGACTAATGTAAAATTCTTTAATATACAAAACTGTAGACGCCTTTTTGCTTAATATGAAACTTAAAAGAAAAGAAGCTATTTCTCATTTGTCAATTCATGTTCAATTATTTTTGTTCATAGCAAAGTGTCAAATATTTGGCATAAACTTAAGTATATACGAAACACACCAGATATTCCCTGGATAAGTAGCTTCTTTTCTAGAAGAGTGTACATCCCGAGAAATACTGTTTATCTTTCGGAGCACAAATGAACCGTAATACTCTAATTTGGCCTACAAATTTTAACGCTATCCGGAAATTATTTTGATTTCTCAATTTAAAAGCATCAAAATCTACGACTTTATCATTTTATTTTCATTATTATGTTTGTTTGTATGTATATATATATATATATGTAATCAGTAAACGGAAAATCATAAGCACACAAGTGGGAGAAAAAATAATAAATAAAAACTGAGAATGAATAAATGTGCAATTTACAATTTTGTGCCGAGTTTATTGGACGATTTTAGAAGCAGAGTAAATCCCAATGTCAGTTCTTCTTGGGTATTGGGCTAGTTCATAGGAAATTTTCGGGAACAATTCCCTTCAAGCATTCTATTCTACGAAGTGTTAACAGAGTTCTTGAAAATGACCAACTATATATTTATATATATATATATATATATATATATATATATATATATGTATATACATATATATATATATATAAAAACATGGTACATTGATTTGTTTATGCAAAGTTTCGAAAATGATTTTGGCAGATAGAAAGTAATTTCTGACTCTAATGTAAGTTTATCGGCCGAAGACAAAGTATTATAGTTTATTTGTTCTACCCCCCCCCCCCCCCCCCCAATAGCATCTTGTCCAATCCATTCATCTTTTATCAGCTGCATACTCACTACGAAAAAAGGTATTTTCTCCCTAATTATATACTTGAAAACAATAGAATAGCTAAAATACAGCATTAATGTCATCAAATATACCGTAAATTGCTGTAGAACAGCCTTAGAAATCTGCTTGAAAATCTTGCTCAACTTATGTATGTGTTCACTGAAAAATGTATCTTAAATTGGCTGCTATTTTGGATTGACACATTCGATTTAATACTATCATGAAGTCTACACGTATACAAATAATTATGAACATGGACCAAACCTTCCCCGACTTTGCATACAACTGCTGCGCACGGCTGTTCTCCATGCCAGCAGGGGGGAGGGAGCACACCTACAATTCTGTAAGTTAACAAAAAGCTGCGATCAACGAGAAGGATTCCATACAGACCAGACAATCCTGAGGCACGATCTTCATGAGCTCTATGCAGAAGTCCGATTCGCCTAACAAACAAATATACACAATCTGAGTCTGTTATCACCAATTCTATTGATTAATCCCGATGTATTGTTTGATTGTCCGGTTTTAATTGCTTTACTCAAACTGTCATTATGTTTGTGTCGGTAAGTGTGTGAAATCACAAGACAATGTTTTTAGTCCAGTGATGTGTGCATACATCACAACGGACATCAAAAGTGCCGGTAACACTTCTTCAGACACTTTAACTCCCTTACACATTCATTACGCAATTTACTTAAATGTTGTTAGTGCATTCATATAAGGGAAGATAGCAGGCTGATCAATAGAAATTCATTTGATCCGTCCTCTTTTCTTATTGGTTGAGCATAACTTAGCAGAATAAAGAAGGGCTGGTTACTGTACATCTAAATTTGTTACTTTAGAAATCAGTTTTGACGTTGCCAAAAAACTATCCCATAAATTTTCTGAGAAAATAATGGTGTACGATTTCCAAGGGATTTCTTCTCGACTTTGTTGAACGCAGCTCCATAGCAAAAATATAAGTGAACCTATGAACAAGCCTATGCAAAAAATCCTTCCATTTAACTTTGAAAATACTTTCTCGACATATGGCTGAAACAATAAGGTACTTAAAAGTTTGAATATCTGGATTTTTAAATAAAAAACACTTAACTCTTTTTAAAAATAATATCTATTTGACAACTGCTATAAAACATTTCACAAAAAATGATTTTCTTTTTTTATGTAGATATTAAAATTCATTCAAGTTGTTAGAGAAAATAGGTTGTTGTTTTGGACTCAGTAAATAAACTTTTATCCTTATTTCGATAAAACTTATATTTTTAAATCAAACTGGTTTTGGTTAGTCTTTTGATCAATAAGATGCTATTCACTTAATATACCATTGCGTTCATAAAATATTTCTGATTCTTAAGCATTCTTTACATTTGAAATTATTTCCTTATTCTCCAAGTGCCTAAAAGTTGTTAATCTAAAGTGGATAACTGTCATAGATGTGCATTATAAATTACTGTCCCTTTTTATCTACTGGACTTTGCAAGAGTGCTGTTATTTTGATTTCAACATCCAGAAACGACAATGTTTTAGGTGCAGTTAGACACATATGCTTACTGTAATAGTTTATTAGGTGTTTATATAATACTGTTAATCAATGTACCTGCTCTCAGCAGTGAGGACAAGGTTCAAGTGTAGTTAGAAGACCGCTCACTTTATGGACTGAGGACGTCAGCTTGTCTGCATTATTATGGCAAACTTTGCAAGTAATTCAAAGGGTTCAGGTTAAGCGACTCTCTTTCCTCATTTAACATTACTTTTCCTTTGTCTATGGGTCAAGACTTTTTTTTTCTATATTTTGAAGCTCACTTTTCAGTTCTCGCAGTTAAGCGGGTTGACTGTCTCCAAACTGTGTCAGCCATAAATTCATGATTGACCTCAGCTGCTCTTGCACGACTTTGGGCTGTGTGTGCTAGGGCACCATCTCATTGAAAAATGCAGTATTCATTCTTGGTTATTTTCTCAGCCAAGTCCAAACTTTCATGGCCAAGATATCTTTGTAGTCGGCAGCTATTAATCTGTAGCCAGCTTCAAATCACACAGGTAGCATTTTCTCCCCATTAGAGATATCATGGAGGCCAGGTGTTTGGTAGCAGATGTGTAGCAAATCTGATCATTCTGTTCACGACCAGATCCACCATGAAAGTTTTCTCATCTGCAAAAATGATAATGCAGTTGACATTGCTCTTGCATGCGAACAGTTAATGGAGTTCTTTTCACACACTTCAAACTCTTTCCTCCTTCATTCTTGATTGCAAGTTCAGTCATTTTGAGCATTCCAAACAATCGATCGAGTGACAACTCGACGTTAGCCTGAATGAGACCATCACCACTTCACAACCTAACTGCAACTCTGTGGATGATCATTTGACCGACTTCTAGTCGTTTGGTGTTTTCTGACTTTTAGTCGCTTGACCCACATGAAGAAGAGTCAATATCTCAATTCTTTTTTCTTCCATTGTCGTATACATGCTCCATACTCTCAAATGTACTAATAATTTGTTCATTCATATTCTTCCTCTCCTGTAGTTTTCATTCTCTTATTCTGTATTAATTGAAATCGTACCTCTGCTGAGCGGAATGGCAGTTATATCTATGATATTAAAGTTATATCCACTATCTTTAAATACATAGTATAGTTCTCACTCACAATAGATTGTAGCTACTTTCTATCGATCTCTTATGTGTGTGGTAAATGTTACAATTGGCGACAAATTATTTTAAATAAAATAACAGTTGAGGACATTAGTCAAAAACAATTTTATTTTGGTTTACTTGTGACCTATTTGCGTTTAAAAAATTTAATATAAAATATAAGCATATTAAGTTGCCGTAAATATTGGTTGTGAGTAAAGTAATCAGTGGCAGCCATCTTGGTTTTTCGTGAAATTAGGTACGAGACTGGGCCGGATTCAAGCTATTAAATTAAAAGTGGGGTCTTTTATATGACAAGGGCGCAATTCCGATGAGATCTTGTCTAATTTTCCAACTATATTTCCTTTAAATTAATTTGTTAGCAATAGTAGCATTTTCCATGTTTGAGTAAAATCTGTCAGTGTTGGCTCTCAGTCTAAGAAATAATCTTTTGAATTTAATTTCTATGCAGTAGACTAGTTTTTAATTTTTTCCTTTCTTCATTACTGACATTGTTGTTGTCATCTCATTTGAATGATTGATACATAACTCTTTCCGAAGGCAAATCTCTGAGATTTCTTATTAGCTAGTAACAATACTGATGAAATACAAACTCAATAGATCGCTCATATAATTATATTAGCAGGAAAACCTGCCGTTGCCTGGGGTTGAATCAGGATCCTTATGTCCCCCATATTACCATTTAAAAAAAATAAAAAATTATTTTATACATTTTATAATCAATTTTTAGGGTAGGGTCAAAGGGTTTACTCAGCATCGATTGACTGAACGGGTGTATAAGTACAGTGACATTTATTGAAATAGTTTTCGGTAAATTTATAGTCTTTGCCCCTCTTCATGCTTACCCTGCGTTATCTGGGAATCAATGAAAATCCCTGTGCACTCCTGCTTCCAGTCCTGAACCTTTTTAACCATTTCTATTATTCTATAATTTCTATAGTTTTCAAAGTTATATAACAAATAAAGTATGGATGTCAAGCATGAACGCAGATCCCATGATGTTGTAGTCCCTTTGATCAAAATGAATCCTACTTATTCGAGTACACTGAATAATGTAGTTTCAAAATATATATAGGGTTACGGGAGGATATCTATTAAAAACCCTAGAAGAGTTTGTGAACAGACAGGAATTACAACTTTATATAGAGATTAGTTTCTCTTTCCTCTTTCCATCATGTTGATTAACATAAAGTTTATTTTATTACTTATCACTTATTCTTGAAATTTTAATTAATGTATGGGAAACATTTTTATCTTTTCATTTATAGCTATCTTTTATAAAATGTTTATTTTTAAAACAATTATTAATTTATAGCTTTTCATAATGGATTTTTCTTCATGTATTAATGTTTTTTTCTTCTGTAACTGATACTTTATCTTGGCTATTGAGTTTCTCAGATAGCATTTTATTTATATTTATATGTATATATGTATACCGGCTCATTTGGCATAATGGTTACAGTGTTTGTTAATAGGCTGGATGACTAGGTTTGAATCCTCAGTTGAATCATACCAAAAACTCAAAATGATGGTACTTGATGCCCCCTTGCTTAAACACTCAGCATTATAAATGTGAGGATCAAGAATAAGTGGAGAAACCTTGGGAAAGGAGTGACGCTCTCCCCTACAGCTAATGAAAAGGGAACCTTTATGTTACCCTCGACCGTGGTCGACTACGTTACTTACTAAAACTAAGTTTTTAAAAATTTCTTGTTTCACAAAAAAATAATTTGATTACAAAATTAAAGTCAGCAAAATTAATTTCCCTTTCTTTGTAAACAACTCGGTCATTTTTATCTTTAACATCTTGGCAATGCCACGGCGAGTACTAAATATTAGTTTAGTTAGCTTGAAGCATTGTGTGTATTATATGAAGTATTCTATTGAAGCTTAGTACAAGGTGTGGTAAATATTCATTCATATCGTATGAATTGGATGATTTTATTGTTGGCGTTAGTTTTCCCGGTATCTTTATAGCCGGGATTCTTTCTAGAAAGAAATCAGGTACTTACAGGAGGGACCACGTGAAGGTTGCCAACATCCTAAGTAAAGGTGTTTCTGTAGCACGAACTGGATTCAAACTTGGCACACCCAGGTCGTCGGTCCGTGTCGTTAACCACTTAGCCGCTGTCACCTCCCGTGATAAATATAAGAATATACAATTACATATAAGTGTATGTTCTATATTAATAAAATTGTGAGGCAACTATTTCTTACACCAAAGAAACTTTGAATTAATCTTTTTATTTATTGAAATAAAGAAAAAACGAACTTAAAGATCCTGTTTATGAAAAATTTATTTAATAACAAAATCAAATCTTCCAGAATGCATTTCAGTTTTTTAAACAAATCATTATAGCCGTTTTGACTGAGAGAGACAGTAGTGTTTATTCTCACCCCCGGGCTGAAATTCCTGGTTTGCCTGAAACCTATGGTATAGTATCATCTATGAATAATGTATTTTTATAGCAAGCCGTTCAAAATTTTAATTTTATTGTTCAAGAATAAATAGTTGTTGTCTGTCTGATATGAACTAGTTAAACATATTATAAAATTGATCTTGACTGAGTAGTTTGTTGGTATTGCTCTCGAGTTAATCGGCTGATTGCCTTTCAATCTTTAGGATGTTTTTGTAAGGCGTAGAGTGATTATAAAAACTCCTTTTAATATCGGTTCTTGTATTGTTTTGCTTTTCTTCCAGTTTGTAACATTAATTCAACTACCCTATCTTTCAACACAACTTTGAATAATTTTAATAATCTACATATCAAACTAGTTTTCCTTTTGAGTTTAGTTGTCCGCCATACTATGACAAGATTGTGAATGTTAAGCTAGATCAAAAACATTTGGAATTATATATTTCTATACATATTCTGATCTATTATGTCCAATTTATATAAAATCAGGCTTATGACGTAGCTATATATATATATTTTTTCTTTGTTTTTACATTGTTTTTTGTGCTTCTTTGGAGCGTATATAATCTGAACTTGAAAATAGATGGCTGTTAAGATTTAAGGTTAGGATATTTAGTAAAAGGAAACGCTTCCTTATCTCAGCAAATAAAAGTGTCTTTTTTATGGCTTTCCCCACTTTCCTGTTATAAATTGAATAAACAAATAAAAATCCACTCCTGTGTTTAAGTCGACATGCAACCTCTTGAAATGATGGCACACCTCCTGCCCAATGACATCATGTAAACAGAGGTAAGTATTTTTTTTTGCTATTACATTTGTGTAATATTTTCTTGTTTCTTGTGGACCTCTGGGATCTATCCTTGCTTAGCATAACTAGTGGCAGTCCGGTGTCTATCTATCTTTCCTTGTTAGCATAACTGGTGGCCTGCCCGGGGTCTATCAATCTTTGCTTAGCATAATTGGTGGCCTGCCTGGGGTCTATCCATCCTTGCTTAGCATAATTGGTGGCCTGCCCGGGGTCTATCCATCTTTGCTTAGCATAATTGGTGGCCTGCCTGGGGTCTATCAATCCTTGCTTAGCATAATTGGTGGCCTGCCCGGGGTCTATCCATCCTTGATTAGCATAATTGGTGGCCTACCCGGGGTCTATCCATCCTTGCTTAGCATAACTGGTGGTCTGCCCGGGGTCTATCCATCTTCGCTTAGCATAACTGGTGGTCTGCCCGGGGTCTATCCATCCTCGCTTAGCATAACTGGTGACTGCCCGGGGTCTATCCATCCTCGCTTAGCATAACTGGTGACTGCCCGAGGTCTATCCATCTTCGCTTAGCATAACTGGTGACTGCCCGGGGTCTATTCATCCTCGCTTAGCATAACTGGTGACTGCCCGGGGTCTATCCATCCTCGCTTAGCATAACTGGTGGCCTGCCCGGGATCTATCCATCTTTGCTTAGCATAACTGGTGGCCTGCCCGGGGTCTATCCATCCTTGCTTAGCATAACTGGTGGCCGCCCGGGGTCTATCCATCCTTTTATTTCACTCAAAAAGAATTAAGCTTTATCAAAGTTTTCTTTTCTGTTAACTATTTTAGATTTTCATGCATTTTTGAAAGCATGAAAAACTTATTACAAATTGATTTATATGTAGAAATGAAATTTTTAAGTAATTTTTTTTTGTTTTTGTGAATTTAAAATAACTTATTTGACTTTTGTAATGTTTTGTATCCAGCATTTATTTATTTTTTTAAGCATCTTTCATTGATTTTCTATTTTATTAAATTTGTAATTAGATTAACAAAATAAAAACCGTTTTCATCATTCTATATTTTTCTCTTTCAGGTGTCTATTGTCTGCTTGAAATAATCTTTTAAATTCATTGGATTATTTTTCTCCCGTTCATTGGACATTTCCTTTTTACAAAAAAAAAAAAAAAATACAGAAAAAAAAATTGTTTTTGTTTTTTCCCCAATATGGCAAATATGAAACTTTTCTCCCAATTTTCGCCACTTTTAGTGGGGAATCTGAAGAACTTGTAAAGCTATGTGCACACATATCCAGAAAAAAAAAAAAAATCATGTCACGTCCATTTTTTTTCCCTCCCCAACCATTTTCTTCACAGAAGCTTTATCAAGATGAGCTACTTTGGAGATGACTGCTACTTCTACTACTATTCATCCTGCTCCAAGGTAATCAAGTTCTCTTTGCTATCCATTGGTTTTCTTATCGATATTACTATATTAGCAGATTTCCCCAGTATTGCCTGGCTATCAAATATATTGAACATCTATACTATTACTACTAAAATTCTGTGTTATCTTGCTTGTTCATCATAGTGCACACTTCATCTGTACATGACTTGTGGGGAGAAGGGTGAATAAGAGAAGTTAGGAGAGAAATAGAATGATGTAAATAATTGACATCACAGTGTATCCTGAAATCCTTTGATGTTATGAAAATTACTTTATGGAATTATATATTTAACTAGTAGAATACCTCTCCCAGGACTGGTTTAAGGAATAGATGTAGCATTAGTTTTAAATTTTGATGGGTTTTTTTTTTTCGGGGGGGGGGGGGTATGGTTTGGGGTGGCATCCTCTAAATTGTAAAATTTACAAAAAATATATAATGTGTCCACGTTACTCACCCTGTTGCCTAGAATACATACCAAGCAGATACATATTATTGACGCTCACGTGAACGCACTGATCGTTTTAAAAATGTATTACTTAATTATATCTCAAAATTTGATGTAGAGCAATTCTTTTCTCTATTAAATATTTTGTATCTTACTTATTTTAAAAGTTATTTAGGGGAGGGTGTGAGTTTTGGTGGACACGCCCCTTAAATGGTAAATTTTTCAAAAAAAATAATGTATCCATGTTACTCACTGTTGCCTAGATTATATATTCCAAAATTCATAATGATCGGTTCATTTGTTTAGGAGATTATCCTGTATATATATATATATAGAGAGAGAGAGAGATAGATAGATAATATAACAGATAGTAACCCAATGGGTCACAGGTGGTCTAGTAAGTAATAAAACTTACGACTTAAAATGGTCCAAATCTTTTATTTATACTAACTTTTTTAACTTTCGTTCAATTTTATTTTTATTTAATTCTATGTTTTTAGATACACATAAAAATTAAAAAATAAACATTTTTCGGACTATTTCTTTAATTTTCTCTGAAGAAAAAAGTTAATCTTGATATAATACTTTTATCCTTTTTTCACTGTCATTTTGTTTTTAATTGCAATTTTTAGTTTTTAATTATCTTAAATATTGTTGCAATAATAAATAACTTTTTAAAACTAGCTATCTCGACTCGACATTGTCCGGGACTATATATACTTGCATTATTATTTTGCAACAAAATATTTTAAGATCAATCATACGTCTTCGCAAAATTACATTTGAAGCTTTTCTTTTAAACTCTTCAAATTATTAGATGTTTAAATGTATAGAGATAAATACTAATTGTTTATGTTTTTAAATCAGATTGCTAAAAAGTTTCTGTTTCTTTCTTGATTTAGGGGTAGTAGTAGTAACAAAGCTAAAGTGGAGGGGGTGTATACTTGTTTGTTTTGTTGTGTGTGTATGTTTTATTTTGGGTTAAAATTTACAATAACAAAATGAAATGGCTGATTGGGGTACTAATTAACTGAAGTGCATTATGGTGGAATATTATTTCTTAATGAAATTAATGTAGAAATAGGGCCGATGTATACTTGTGTACAATTTTGTTTGGTTGCGGTTTGTGAGTCTGTGTGCTTTTGTTGAGGTGGATTATGTCATTGTGTCTTAATTTCAGTGTCACGCCCGATCGCAACTTCTAGAAGTAAATTGACCTGAAATGAGTCAGAAAGCTTCTTTTCACCAAAAATGGTAATTTTCTATTCACGATCTAAAAGAAAATGTGTAAATAGAACTGTAATAATAAAATGAAAATGTTCATTGAATTGGAAAAAAAAATAACAGTGAATTAATGAGATACCATCTTTCAAATCAATATGCAAATTGGTTAGGTGGATAGCATGTACATTCTACTCGGAATATTAGAAAACTGAAGATCTATTTTGTATTTGAAGTAACGATTTTTATGTCATTGTCAGTGCGATAAAAGTCCCAAATTTATAACTGGGTGCAATTAGTTTGGCATAATACATTTAATTTTCAAATGATTAATTTAATGTCTTTGAAATGTAAAAATCTTTAGTTTATTTTTTGTGTGCATTTATAATTGAAGAAAAAAATTAAATTAACCTACTAAAAATTAAACAAACCAGCAGCAGCAGGTTGTCATGACAACCGGCTGCTGCTGGTTTGTTTGTTTTTCTTGATGTAAAATTATTCTTATCAGCCGTCATATCACCAACCTAAAATAAAACGAAATTTAAAAAGTCCTATTTAAAAAAAATAATTTTGTTTCTTTGTAAACAAATCCGTCATTTTAATATTTGGGAAAAAAATTACTGAGACTTTTTAAAATTTGAAAGCATCTAAACTGTCAAATAGAAAAAGTCATTTATGCTTTTAAAATTTGAAAGCATCTAAACTGTCAAATAGAAAAAGTCATTTATGCTTTTAAAATTTGAAAGCATCTAAACTGTCAAATAGAAAAAGTAATTTCCGGCTTTAAAAATTCTTAGTAAATCCTCATGTATTAAAAGATTGAATGTTTTGGAAGCTATTTACATCCAATAATTTTATAGATTAAAACATTAAAGAAAATTATAGTTTTATAACAATTTAGTTCAATTAATAATTTAATGATAACTAATGCTATACTAAACTTTCAAAATCATATTTAAAAATATTATTTTTTAAAAACCTACATAGTTTCAACATTATTTAAATTTTTTTATTTATAACTCTAATAAAGAGGTGTTTTGTTGTTGTTAGGGTGATGATTGTACCTACCGACATTGCAAAGAAGCCTTAGGGAATGAGACTGTCTGTACCAATTGGAGAAATGGATCATGCACTCGATCTGGATGTATGTTTCGTCATATGGAAATAAAGGTAAACCGTATTTAGATTTTTGATTAATATTAATTTATGGGGAATCCTAAAAAATGCCACTCGGCACTATTTCAAAACAACTTATTGCATAAACCTTTTTTTTTTTTTACAAAAATTACATGTAATATAATTAATAAAAAAGAAATACCATCACCATTTCTTTTTTCAAATTCTTTTTTTTTTTTTTTTTTTCTCAGATTATCAGATTTTTATTTCATACTTAAATCTCACTGAATAATTAAAATAATTCTAATTCACAATGTAAAGAATTGGAAATTTATGTACCTGATTCAAACAAATGTCAATCATGAAAATTGATAGCATTTTAATTTATTTTCGATGAAAACAGGAGAGAATTATTTTATCCGGTATAATTTTTTTTTTTTTTTTTTTTTTTTTTTTTTTTTGTAAAATTCAACATTTTAATAATTTGGTCGTTTAATAGTTTAAATATTTTTGCTTTTGACATAATTTAAAGCAATGTTTATATATCTCAATTGATGACCTTGTGTTTTTAGTCTTTTATTGAACTCAAGATTTGATTTTTATCTTTTTAGTTTGACCGAAGCGAGATTCCCTGTTATTGGGAAAGTCAACCCAGCGGCTGTACCAAACCCCATTGTGTTTTTAAGCATTACTGTCTACGGGATGATTTTGAAACCCTTTCAACAGCGAAAGGTAAGTTGTAATGTTACTTTTACATGTTTATTCTTTACAAAATAGTTCTAATTTTTATTACAGAACTAATGTCAATATTAAGGGCTTATAGCCATTGTACTTTTGTAGTACGTATGTCAAGCATAAAAGAGGTTGAATTAGACTTCAATGAATAATTTTATTGGTTCTTAATTTACCAGAATATCGCACAAATATGTAAAAGATATATATATATATATGTATATATATATATATATATAAAATGTTTAATTGCAAAAATATAAGTTTTCGAATATATGTTAAATTTTCTTTAATTTTGTAGATTCTTCAAAAGTGGTTACAAAATCTAATCCATCTAACTTGGTGGCTATCGTCCCACAGAAAATAGAACCAGTTGTTGTGAATCCTTTAGAGGGTAAGTTTACCAATTTTTAATCTTAAAGTTTTTTTTGTTTTTTTTTTTGATAAAATAGTTGTGTAGAATTATGTTAGAAAAAAAGCAATTCTTTTCTTCCGACTACTTATCATAGATTAATGAAGAGCGTGTTCTAACTAGGTGTTGTATTTTCAGGAACATTTTGAATCCTTTTTCGTGAATGAATTATGTAGTAATCAAGATTTATAAATGCTGATTTTTTTAATGGTGGCTAATTTTCATCATTGAAAGGATTGCTTTAACATAGATTTAAAAAAATTTTAATATTATTATTTAAACTAGTATTCCCATTTTGTTATTTTCACAATGTTTCATCTGATGTAACCTTTGACTTCAGGTGCATCTTTTCAAACTCGGGAAATTTTGCTCTGGAATCTATACAAAATTTCAAACTGAACGTTTTATTTATGAACTAGTGGTGCAACGGATAAAGGTGGTGAGTAACAATCAGTTCCAAGTGAGTCTTCTGGAGTTTGATGGTTCAATCCTCACTACAAAATAACTAAGAATAAAATAAAAATCACTTAACACTTCTACCTGGTTATGGCTGACGGAATGAGAACAATCTACCCCCATGGATTAAATAATGAGTTCAGTTCTCAATTTCGAGTTTGAAACGATGCACTTGAAGGTCAGAGGTTACATCAGCTGAAATGTTGTGAAAATAACCCCTAAGCTGAGAATATTATCATCCAAATAATACAGATTAACGATCCTCATTTGAACAGATTCGAAACAGTTTTTTTTTATACTAATTTTCTTTTGCTAGGTGAAATTATTTTATTTCTCCAATACTAAAACTCTAGTAATTTTAGGGTTAATCTTGCGTGTTTGCACATGGAATGTTTTAAATGATAGAAAGATGGGCAAATGCGTCTAGAGGTTGTAGGAGGAAATAGAGGTAGGGAAGTAGTGGTAGAAGGGGAATGACATAAATGGCATAAATAAAGACATTTTGGAGAGGCTTTTGATTGGACGTGTCGTAGCACGTTCATCTGGCAGACATTTTTTTCTTTTTACTAATGAGGCACCACTTATCAAGACCTAAAAACCACTCGAGAATCAGGGTTAATGAGATGGTGAGACCGACAGTTGAACACTATGAGAGCATTTAAAATCTCTGCATACCACCCACTGTAAACCAGAAAACAGCAATTCTTCCTCCTTTGTCAGAAACATTGCTTATGGAATGTGAGGACAAAATTGGGGGAGGCAAGAATTACGAGGCTGTCAAAAGTAAATCCAAGGTCTAATCTCAACTCTTCATCAGTGTGGATGGCCATTGGCTCCCATAGAGTTCATCTGCTCTTTGACAGTTTTTGTTTTTAGTGTTGCTGGGTGTCTACGCACACACACCTCATCGGACAAGCCAAGGCTTGCCTGATAGAGATGCCAGTTTAGTTGCCGACAACCCGACCATGGAACGGGTAGTAGTTTACATGGTATTAGTAGCAGGTAAGAAAGCAGACCTGACCTGTCTATTGATTCTGTTATAGTTGCTTAAAACATTGGTACTGTTGAGCCTGTCTAACCATTTAGTTTTATCTATTTAATGTACCAACGTTAACTCAAAGGGTTATGTGTCATCTACTTAAATGCTAAAACTAAACTCTTTTTGTTTGTTACTATCAATTTGTTATAGCAAGTTTTTCAGATTCATCGATTTTCATCAATTAATATTCTCAATATGCGTCTGTTAAATTAGTGCATTTAGCAGTGAAAATGTTATTTCAAACTTAAAACATAGAAACCAACGGAAAGAGCCTCTTATAGATAGGCATAGACTTAAAATGAATTTGTGAACACCTAAAAATGCTATTTCCAAACTTGAACGTGACCAAACAACCAAATATACGGAGACGCTTACAGAGATGGGGGACATTATACTTAAAATTTTTATTTTTTCATATTTTCATTTTAATATATTTTCAGAATCTGATCAAGAAAGTATCTGCAGTCCACAAATAAAAAGATCTTCTCCCCAAGAGAAGCCTGTAGAGGAACGGCCTAAAGTGAATGTACTTTGCAGATTAGGGCCGAGAAAAAGTGAGTTTTTATTGTGTTTATCAAGAGTGCAGCAATAATAACCTAACTCTTATAATGGAAAGATATGTGAATTTTGTTGTTAAATGTCATTAAAAATGGATCAAAAATCGGTTCTTCAAATTCGCTCCATGTATGTTTGGAGTTTTAACATATCATCTAGTAAGGTTCATGAGAAGTTGGTGGGCTCTAATCGCACTGCTGGCTCGAGGAAGCACACAGGCAGCCAACTGAAGACATGGATTAAAATGGTGAAGACAGACATGGAGCTGGTAACTGGCCTCCGCATTTTTGGTAACACTCGTTGGAAATGGCTGAAGTAGGCTTCATGCTTGGTTGGCATGAGTGAACTGTCTTGAAGCAGGATGCGATGAACTCATTTGGAACTGGCTCTACTCACCCTGGTTGAGTGCTGTTACAAGTATAGAAAAGGTTCTGCCATGTTGCTGCTTAGCCTATAAGTCATTTTTTGGGCCATTAAGTTGTTCACGTACTGGTATCTTGTCAACTGTGTTTATATTACTATAGTGCAGTATTTTTATTAAGAATCACTCAAAAATATATATATGTGTGTGTGTGGAAAACGATGAAAGTTGAATAGAAAATTTATTTCCATACATGTGAGCCTTGTCCTAGTCTACCAAAAATGAAACTTGCATATACATGATAAAATCATCGTTTGGGGAATCAGATTTGTAAGTAGTCCCACAATATGCACGACCACATGATACTCAAATGTATACAATATTTGGATTTATTTTCTGATTTCCTTTCCATGCCATGTTAAACCATTATTTTTTTTTCAATTCATAGTTGAGGACAGTTTTGACATTAGTTCTGAAGATTTGACACCACGAGCGACTCAAGGTGAGTACATTTATATTTTCACTTAAAAATTTGACTACAATTTAATTGTATTTAAAAAAAAAATTTTTTTGAGCCAAAAAAAAAATGTTTAAAACAATTTTTTTTTTCTTTTATAGTTTACTAGAATATCCAGTGACTCATTTGAATTACAGGAAAAAAAAATGTAAAAATCATGTTTCCTGATATGAAATCCAAAATAACTAAATAAAATACTTCTGGAAATGATTTAATTTATATTACAAAAGTTCTTAAAAGAATTTATGTAGTAAAAATGTCTGAAAGCGACATTATTATTATTATTTACTCACTATGAGTTTTCACACAAATCATTTTTGGCTAGGAGCAAAGTGTAGTATCTGTTCTGATGCGCTGTCCTCAGTCTAGACAGGCAATTTTAATTTTTGTTACAATCTAGAGTGGCCCTTTTTTTTTTTTGGAAGCTGGATTTTCCCCACATTAAAAACCGACCTTGTGTTTAACTCTGCCCTCGTGGGGAGGCAAGTAAATAGAAACAACCAACTACTCAATCATCACAGCAGCAACAAATTGTATTTATTCTCCTAAATTTACCGTCACACAAATTGTCTCCTTTTTATTGTACGTTTCAGTCCTTTTATTTTATTTGCTAACATGAGTCATGATATACTAGACAACGCATAGTCTATTTTGATATTACAAACGTTAAACAATTTGATTGAAAATTTTTATGCTTACAAATCTAAATAAAATAACAAATACATATATATATATATATATGTTAAAATAAACAGTTTGAGTATCTGACAATTGTTTCAGAACCTTCGGTTTCTCTTCAGGAATATACTGAAACTCAATATACTAAAACTTTTTATTTTAATATAAAAAATTCTAACATATATTGATCACTTTTGAAAAATATTGGTTTTGTTCATTTTGTTTATATTTGAACTTTATTAATTAAATTATATATTTCTTTTTAAAGCTACTTGCCTATTGTTACCTATGTAATAATTTCCAGCTACTGTTTTTTATTTTTCATATGTTAATAGATGAAAAGCTTGCACATCATCGATTGACTGTCACAAAAGTAATTCGGTCATTCTGAAAACAAATAGCCGGC
Source organism: Sepiola atlantica (assembly GCA_963556195.1). Classification (NCBI taxonomy): domain Eukaryota; kingdom Metazoa; phylum Mollusca; class Cephalopoda; order Sepiida; family Sepiolidae; genus Sepiola; species Sepiola atlantica. Next base: position 92,207,820 of record OY744521.1, on the reverse strand, counting down.
TTTCCTATTCATTTTGGTTTTTATTAAATTTACGAACATGTTAAAGATTTGCGAAAGTTTAAAACAAATTAAAAAAATAGTTAATAATTTTTTTTTTTTAAGCATTCAATTTTATTCTTTAGTAAATATCAAACTCATTACTCTAAATTAGATTTCTTATTTTTGTTTAAACATTTATTTTTAGTAATTTTTAACTACAATTCCCACTTTTTAAGGAATAAGGATCAAAATGCCAATATGTTTTTATTCTATTATATTTTTATTGAAGTAAAAGCTCTACCTATATGGTGTTGCCCAGTATACAAAGTAATTTTAATTATTATTTATTACATTTTTAAATTTAAGGTAGATAACCCCTATTATATTCTCCAATTTAAAATGAGTTATCCTCTTTGCTGATTTTTACTTTTAGGTAATTATTTAAAAAAATTTCATATCAGCAGCTGTCTAGGTTTTATTAAATGATTTTAAAAATAAATTGTAGCCAAGTATGTTATCTAAGTTTTTATTAATTTAATTAAATTTAATTTCAGAGAGGCTTAAAAAAATAATTTCTGAAAAGAAAGGCCACGGTCATCCACAAATGAAAAGAGTTGATGAAAACCGTAAGCATTTTTCAAGATATTTAATCTGAATTTGAAAACCTTGTAAACTTGGATGACAAATCAACAACTTAGAAAGTTCCTTAAGCTTGGAAATTGTCCAAAGGCAACTGTAAATCACAAGTTGAGATTGCAGACGAATTCATGAAACACCCATTTTTCAAGCTTAGGAACGTTTCTAAGTTGTTGATGACTATGAACAGTTTTATTGTTTGAAGAAAGCTTTATTACCAATTTTAGAAGTGAGACCATCAAACTGGATATCTGATAGATTTTCTCCAAGAGTGAAATTTCTATTTCTGAATTTTGTAAACCATCTTCTGTATGTTCTTTCATTCAGGCAGCTGAGTGAATGTTTAGAGTTATTTTGGCCGCAGAGTCACCCCTTTTTTGTAATTTATAAAACATTATATGCCTCAAATGCTTCTGGGATACTAAAGTTTTTCAATAGTGAAACTTTAATGAATTTTTCGTACAAAATAAAATTTGATAAAGTTAAATATATGTATATTAGTTTTACTAGACATACTCATTATTACATTTCAGAGAATTAAAATCCTGACAGATATATGGGATAACCAATAAGAAAAGTGGACGGATAAAATGACTTTCTGTTGGTCAATCTGCTATCTTCCTTTATATGAATGCATCAACATTTAAGTAAATTGCTTAATGAATGTGTAAGGAAGCGAAGTGAAGGTGTTCGGAAGAAGTATTATCGGTACTTTTGATGTTCGTTGTGATATTTAAACGTTCTCATATTTTCACGCATTTACAGAGACAAAAGACTGACAGTTTGAGTAAAGTAATTAAAAATAAACAGTTGAACAATATATTAGGATTAATCAATAGGATTGATTTATAAGATAACACTGTCAGATTTTGTATGTTGAAAATTAGTAAATCAAATGCACCATTCAAACAGATGTCTGATTTAAGATGAATTTTTCCCCAAAACCATAACTTGAATCAGGTTTTCAATCTGATTTCTAAGGCTGTTTTATGTTGTCTTATGACTGAAACGATACATCATTTTGAATTTGTCGATTTGTTTTTATTTCCATTTATTTATTTTCCACTTTAGGATATATATATATATATATATAATGTCTAAAGAAGCTTTGAGTCATTTTAAACAAAAAAAAAAGAAAAGAAAATGCAGTTTAAATTCCCAGAGAAAGTAACTAAATCCAAGATATTGCAGACTTAACATTCGTTGGAAAATTCATAAATAAAAATAATAATAAGTAAATAACATAAAAAAGGGGTTTAAGTATCTAACAGTGAAACAAAAACAGGAGACCTTAACTTAACCGTCTAATATTAACACGGGGATCATCAGCTGTTTACCATGTAACTGTTTCGGAGATTTAAAAACAGGACAGTTATAATATTCATGGTTCTCCAATGGTACTGATCAAACTACCATTTCCCCAATAATCAAGTGTCGAAATAATTCAGCTTAAAATTTCACTAATATATACATAAATAAATAATAATAATAATAATAATAATAAGATAATAATATATTACCCTTAAGACTACCGTGTGATATGGTAATTTGCATATCAAATAACATTAATTATAACAATAATAATAATAATAGTATCCAAACACTACACCCAAGAACCATTCTGTGATATGGTAGCTAGCAATTAAATTATATAGGAATTAAAGTTGCATTAATATATTATATATATATTCAAAGTTCTACAGTCGGTGCAAGTGAACCTTACAGTATTTTTATATAATAGTGCTCTAAAAAGAGCAGCACCGTATATTTTTTATAAAATTATTTTTATTTATATAAATGTATTTTGCTACACAAATGCAGTCATGTTTCAACTCTATACATATTTGGGTGACAAAAGGTGAACATATAAGTACAAAAATGGGACCAAACAGTAATGAAAAGAACTCTTAGATTTTATAGATTAAAACTTATACAAGAAAAATGTGTGACCTTATGTAGTAAATCACTGACGTTCCGTTTCCTTTCCACCACCACCATACAGATTTAAAACAGCCACCCTTATAAAAGAAATTTTCAAATGTGTTTCTCCTTTGAAACCGACAATGACTTTCTGCAATTTGTTCATGACAGAAAAGTTGGAAAGGGACGTGTTAGCAATATAAACTTAACGAAGAAATGTTTGTTCGTGTTATCCACTAATGTAATTTCGCCATATCACGTTTCCTCAGTGTGGTTAGACATGGGGTTTCAAACTTCGAATTGAAACCCGACCGTTTTGTACAGTAGTCAACAATCTTACCCCTAAGCCATCTCGCATTCTACCTACAATCTATAAGAAATAAGAATCTATAGATTGAAATAAACTTTGTATTTTTTAAAACTGTTTAGTCTTTTTTTAATTTTTTTTTTATGGAACATTTGACTTTGTTTTCAGATGATACACAAATACGTAAGAAAATGAAATATGATGCAGAAACCGTTTCACCTTTGGCAGCTACTACGAAACAGGTGATACGAAATAAACGTATGCCAGTTCAATATTCTAGTGAAGATGAGGATGACCGCAGCATCAGTAGTACTGGATCCTCTGGTTCACAAGGTACGAATCTATTTTTTAAACAATTTTATTAAACTTTAAAATAATTTTAAAATGACGTTGAGAGAATATTGAAACCAGGAAGACAAAAGATTATATTTTCTTAATGTAAAAGATTTTATAATCGATTGAACTCCTTATTAACATTTGTACTGTTTTTTATTTTTTTTTTATAATCGATTGAACTCCTTATTAACATTTGTACTGTTTTTTATTTTTTTTTATTTCTATCATTTTCAATTTATAAATAAAATCAAGCAAAATATTAAATTTCCTTATGGATGTCCGACATGAAATGCAGACCCATTTGATCAAACTGAAATATACTCATCCAAGTATTCTGGGTTATGTAGTTTCAGAATATATTCATGGTTATGGGGGGGGGGGGGGGTCTATTTTCAAGAACCTAGGAAGAGTTTGTGAACAAACTGTCAGGGACTACAAGTTGATTATATAGATATATTTGTTTCTATTCAGTAGACCACATTTTTTACAACTGAAGCATTCAAATAAACTTTAATAATAATTGCAAAGCCTAACAACTCTTTTTATTTGCTGCGATAATGTATTTTATGGAATGATTAGGAGTTGCTTTTAATTTTCTGTTTAACAATTAGTTTTCCATCGGTATGAAAGTCATGAAGTTCAAAATCTTATGAAATGTCTATCAAATAAGACAACACTTTGTAGTAAATAGTGTTTTCTGATCATCATCATAATATTCGGTTTAATATCCGTTTTACATGCTGGCATACATTGGACTGCTTTAAGAAATTGACTTTAAAAGTAACCAATCTCTAGCCAGGTTTTTATCCCTCTTTTCTTCAGGTTCATTTTTATCACTTCCTTCCATGTTTTTCATTGATCTTCCCCTGTGAATTGGACCTGCTACCATAATTGTTTTACATCTACTGACCCAGCAACTCTCATGCATTCTTTCAACATGGCCAAACCATCAAAGTCTCCTTTTCTGCACACATTAATCTATACTGTCCAGATTTAATCTTCCTCTGAGGTCATCAGAACTAAACTGGTCTTTAAGATTTGTATTACACACCCATTGTATCATTCTCATATCATTTCTCTTCATGCAACGCATGTCCCTAACCCTAACTGGACGGGTTTCACTTCATCATCATCACACTGTAAACATGCCTGATAGAATCTTTCCTTGGTGACAGTGGTAACGCTCTGATATATATAATTTTATCAATCAGATATGACGAAAAAAACTTGTTGAAGGAACTCTTAAAAAGAAAACCATCTTGTACTGAATTTTTCCATGTGAAAATTTTTTTTTTTTTTTTAAGATAATTCTTTTTCTATAGATCTTTATTCCAAGAAATACAAGTGAGTTATGTTATCTTTTCTGTTTATTTTTTTTTCAGACTCAGAATTCAGCTTCAAAGTGAAAACTTTGCCAGAAATCAAAGCTGAAAAACGGAAAAGATCAGGCTTAGCAAAAAAAGGTTTGTTTTTTTTAGGATTCATTTTCAGAGAAATGTTATGTAAATGCTTTACCAATTTACATATTTACATATATTATTTTGTCTTTCTTGGGATAACAATCCTCAGCAACAGCAGTAAATAAGATTCTAATTTTATGTGATACAGATTTGTAATTGTGCAAAGAAAAATTAAAAAAAATTAAAGTTTTAGATTTTCAAACTTTCTTAGCTTGCAAATCAAAGCTTGCAGAAAATCATCTTGAAGAATAAACTGTAAGAGAAGATAACTTGATCCGACCAAGACTTTTATCTCCCTTGGGGGTTTATTCTTAAAAATGGATAACTCGTTCAATCTTAAAACTAACATGCAGAAATTTAAGTGTAATGTGAACAAATATCTTGCTGCACAATTTCTCACTTAGGATGCCCCCTATAATTTCTGTAGCCCTAACGTCTCAGTGGCCATGTGCTTTGTCTTAGATTTTTTTTAAAAACTTGAATTCACCAATCTGTTTTCACTAAAACATAAAATATAACTTTTTTATACAAGTCTATAAAATTAGAATCTTATTTACCAAGGATTATTATCTAAAGCAACACTGATTATTTCTTTTTAACTATAACTAGCAGAGCCAATAATTTTTTTTAAAGCTACTTTTATTTATAGAAAAATATTTTGCTACACATATGCAGTTATGTTTCAACGCGACACATATTTCAGTATCATAAGACAAAACGGTAATGAAAAGAATTCTTCAATTTTAGAGATTAAAACTTACGGAAGAAGATGTGACCGTAAATCTTTTACACTTCGCTATCTTCCCACCACCTTACAGATATGTCATAATATTTTGATTTAAAACAGCAACCCTCACAAAAAAAAATTTCAAATGTGTTTCTCCTTTGACACCATTGCAATGGGTTCATGACAAAAATTTGGAGGGAAGTATTAGTAACACAAAGTTAAAATAAAATTAGCAAGAAATATATATATATATATATATATATATATATATAATTGTGTGTCATCCACAGACAGCTATTTCACCATATATCATTGTTTCTCGGTGTGGCTACACATGGTGAGTGTTTAAAACTTCAAAACCTGATCATTTGTACAACAGTCAGCAATTTTACTCCTAAGCCATCTCACACTCTACTTACAATCTCTGAATATATAGTAGAAAACTAGACTGAAGTAAATTTTGTATTTTTTTTTAAATGTTTAGCTTTTTTTGTTTATTTTTTTATATTAAACCTTTAACTTTGTTTTCAGATGATACAGAAATACATAAGAAAATGAAATATGATGCAGAAACCGTTTTACCTTTGGCAGCTACTACGAAACAGGGGATACGAAATAAACGTATGCCGGTTCAATATTCTAGTGAAGATGAGGATGACCGCAGCATCAGTAGTACTGGATCCTCTGGTTCACAAGGTCTGAATCTATTTTTTAAACAATTTATTAAACTTGAAAATAATTTTAAAAATTACAACAATCAAGAAAACGTTAGACTCTGAAAGATAAAGATTGCATACTTAATATAAAAGTATTAATTACTGATATTATACTAAAACTTGTAACCATTTGTACTATTATTTTTTTTTTTCTATAATTTTCAATTTATAAATAAAATAAAGTAAAATGTTGAATTTCCTTATCAATATCTGACATCAATGCAGACCCCCTTTGATTAGAATCGTCATCATCATATTTAGTTTAACGTATGTTTTACATGCTCGCACGTGTTGGACGGCTTTAAGAAATTGACTTCCAGACTAACCTATCTCTGGTCAGGCTTTTATTGGTTCCCCGATTTATAAACTCGGGGGACTTATGTTTTGAGGCATGTCCGTCCGTCCGGATTTTTCTCCGCAACCATCCATTGAATTTCTCTGAAATTTTGCATGAAGTTGTAACTTTGGTCAGGTTAGAAAGTGACATTCTCCGATTTTTGAAAAAAAATCTTGTTAGCCCCCCAGGGGATTGCTCCATAACTTTTCATCCATCCATTCAATTTCTCTGAAACTTGGCCAAAATGTGGAGGCAATTGTTCCTAATAGAATATAAGTATCGCTGACTTTGGAAAAAATCTGCTTCGCGCCCCCAGGGGGACAAAAGCCCCCAAAATGGCAAAAAATTACCCTTTTCTCCCATAACGTTTGATCCATCCATTCAATTTTTCTGAAACTTGGCCAAAATGTAGAGGCAATTGTTCTGGATATAAAATGAGCATCCTTGACCTCAGAAAAATTCTGGTTTGTGCCCCCAGGGGATCAAAGGGGGGGTCAAAAATGCCCCAAATTGCCCAAATTTATTGCATTTTACACTCGCCACATCGAGTCACATACAGAGGGGGACCACGCATGCGCGGCTTGTTTATCCTTTGCCTATTCTGTGAACTGAACCTGCTACCTTAACCGTTCTATATCTATTGACCTAAGAACTCTCATTGATTCTTTCAACGTGGCCATACCATCAAAGTCTCCTGTTCTGAATACATCCTCCCATATTGTCCAGATTTAATCTTCTGAGGTCATCAGAACTAAACCCGTCTTTAAGTCTCATATTACACTTGCATCGTATCATTCTCATATCATTTCTATACTTATCCAAGTATCCTGGGTCATGTAGTTTCGGAATATATATGGTAATAGAGATCTATTTCCAAGACACTGTGTTCATAAAATACAAGAACTTCCAAGTTTATTATATAGGTATATTTTTATATATACAGCATAATCACGTTGACACACCGGTTCAGTTAGATAACTGAAGTTAAGCAATGTTGAGCCAGCCAGTACAAGATGGGTGACTATTTGAAAATACTAGGTGCTGTATGTCATCTCTACTAACTGGGATATACATGCTGACTGGGGGCCGCATGTGAATTTGTATTTTGTATTCCCCATAAACTTTCAGTTTAATACCACAAAACATGGTATTACGGGTTATTCGATATTTGTTTCTATTCAGTAGACCATGTATGTTATACAACTAGAACATTTCAAAATGATTAGGGGATTTCTTTTCATTTTTGTTTAACAATTTGCTTTCCATCAGTATGAAAATCATGAATTTTCAAATGTTGCTAAATGTCTATCAAATAAGGCATCATTTTGTAGTAAATGTTTTCTGATATGTATAATTTTATCACTCAAACTTGAAGTTAAAAAAAAAATCTTGCGAGATACTCTTCTTTAAAAGAAAATCATCTTGTACTTTATTTTTCCATCTAAAAGAAAAAAAATTATTTCATATAACTCTTTGTTCTAATACAGGAGAAAATACGTGATTTATGTTATCTTTTCTGTTTATTTTTTCAGACTCAGAATTCAGCTTCAAAGTGAAAAGTTTACCAGAAATCAAAGCTGAAAAAAGGAATAGATTAGGCTTAGCAGAAAAAGGTTAGTTTTTAGGATTCATTTTCAGAGAAAAATCCTGTAAATATTTTATCCTTTACTAAATTTAAAATTGACTAAAATTAAAATTTGTGATTTGTAATTGGACAATATTTTATTTTTCAGAACCAAGTTTGGGATCGGAGCCCAAAAAAGAATCTCTAATAAAATCCAGATTAGGACCTGTGTCCAGAACTGAATCATTTATCAAATCCAGATTAGGACCCATGTCCAGAACTGAATCGAAAACGTCTTTATCTGAGCAAAAATTGAAGAAAGGCAGACAACTCTATTTACCACCTGCTGCCCGGTCTGGAAGTAAGTTTTTTTTTATCAGTAACGAGATATAATTTAAAAGAACTCCAAAATAAATGAAAATAACTTTTAATTTAAACATTAATAATTTTAAAATAAAATTTTTTTTATATAAATATCTAGTGTATTCCATTTTTAGGATTCTCTTGTGCCATTGATCGGCTCTGATTTAAATGGCCTTTTACGGGAGGAGACCTATTTTTCTTGTCTATTTTACTTCTATTTATTACTAAACAGAAGAAAGACCCGGCATTGAATGAGAAACTATATTCTTTTGCATCCATTCCATGATACCATATTTCCTTGTTTATTTATTTATTTAAAAAAGTGTTATTTGTATAATATGTAGTCCTAATAATAATTTCTATAATATCTAGTCACTCACACTCACTCACTCACTATCCAAGTTTATCGTCTATGTTCTTTGACAAGAGGTTCGACGTTGTCTGGCTGTCCTTATGCTAAGACTCTAGTGATCACGATTGTGAGGATTGACTATCCATTTGCCACTGTTTACTGTTTTGCCTGATGTTTGTTTTCCATGTCTCCTTAAGGCGCCCGGCTTTCATTTTGCTGTCCAGCCAGCATGTGCTGATATACCCCTTGCTTCTTTCAATATGCCCAAACCAGCGAAAACAGTTTGCCCTTATTAGGACATAGTTTTGGAATGGCCAATTTCTCAAGTAGTGTCTGACCTAATGTTCTAGATCTGGTCCGGCTTTACATTGCATGTCCACCTAATCATTGCCCTGTCATTTTGGAGTCGAGCAAGTGAGGGCCCAACACTTACTGCCATACAACATCAGGCTTCTTATGTAGCTATCATAGATTTTACCCCTGGTAATAATTGGGATGGTTAGTCCTAATAATAATACTGAGTCAGCTTTAAAAAGAAAATTTTCTATATTTAATTTTCGAGATGGGACCCGGATGTAATATGCATTAATTGGATGGAAGAGGATGTAAATAAAGTAACATTAATTGAAATAAATTTTTAGTAAATTTATAATCTCTAACCCCCTAGAGGCACACCCTGTGTTCCCCTGGGAATCAATGAGAACCATTTGCTGTGATCATAGAGACTACATAAAGGCCTGAGTGATTGAATGCGATGTCATACAAAATAGAGCGAGCACAAGTTACATCCGTGGTAACGAATAATCGAGTCAGCTTTTTAAAATGTATGAGAAAAGTCTTTTGAAAACTGCAATCAAGAAAAATGAAACTTGTTTGATTTACACTACTGAACGTTGTTTAATAACTAGATCACCCGTTATCAATTGGGTCAGTATTTATTCTGTATATTAAATATACCCCCCTCTCTTTAAAAAAATTTTTTATAGTCAAAAACTTTTTCTATTAAAAAATAAATAACCATCATTGCTATGTCCTAAAAAAAGTAAATAAAATTGGATTATGATTTTTATGAAGACTATTTAGTTATGGAGGATACTGTTAGATTATTATACTATTAAGCATCAGTTTTAAAGAAAAGACTATTTAGTTATGGAGGGTACTGTTAGATTATTATACTATTAAGCATCAGTTTTAAAGAAAAGACTATTTAGTTATGGAGGGTACTGTTAGATTATTATACTATTAAGCATCAGTTTTAAAGAAAAGACTATTTAGTTATGGAGGGTACTGTTTGATTATTATACTATTAAGCATCAGTTTTAAAGAAAAGACTATTTTCTTAAAGAAAAATATCTTATAAAAATTATTTCTCACAAGAGAGTTGCATAGACTTTTATTTTATTTATTTACTTTTTGACTTTTTTTTTTTTTTACAGAAATGTGACTAAAAAGAAATAACATAAAAACATTTCTAATCTAAGTTTTAATTCAGTCAATGTTTTTTTTATCCGTATTAAAAAAAAAATTTTCTGATGAAATGAATTATTTTACAACAATATTAATTAAAAAGTGTACATTGACTAGTTTCCTGTTCTATCAATTCACAACACATTTGTTTTTATTTACAAATTCAAATTTTAATCAAAAAAAAAAAATTATCGGTGGACACTGTATTGTTACTTTATTGTGGGTATATGTTGTTACTTTATTGTGGGTATATGTTGTTAATTATGTCACAATTACTTCTGTAAGATTGAATTGAATACTTGCTCTTTTAAAATAAAATCAATGTTAACGCTTAACATATTATATTTCATTGGAGTAAAATTATTTTTTCTAATTGCATAGATCAATTGTTGAAATAAATCCATTTCCTATGAAATAGAAATAATATAACTGGCTGTACAATTTGAGACATGTGGATGAGGCATGTTTTTTTCTGAGAGTAAATGATTTGCTTAAGACATTAATTAAAAAAAACAATCATGTCAAATTAGATCTATTTAATGTGAGGGTAGCAGACATCACATGTTCAGATCTTTATGTGGATCTAGACAGGCGTGCATGTGCACCCTGCTCCAAGCCTTGAACCCCTTATTAACATTTCTATTTTTTTTCTCGTTTCTATAATTTTCAAGTTATAAATAAAATAAAGCAAGATATTGAATTTCCTTTTTATGGATGTCGAGCACAATATAGACCTCATGATAATGTTGTAGAGCCTTTGATCAAAATGAAATATACTCATCAAAGTGTTTTGGGTCATGTAATTTTAGAATATATATATATATTGTTGGGGGGGGGGGTCAATTTCGAAAAGGTACACATATACATACATATGAACAGTAGTCACACAATTTTATTATTATAGAAATGATGAAGAGATGTTTTTTTTAGTGTTTTCTTTTTTTTTTTTTTTTTTTTAAGCATAATTTTTGTAATAGCACAAGTTCTGTTGCCCCAAGAGTCGTCGTCATCCTATGAACATTTATTACAGTTTGGTAAACTCATTTGCTCTCATTGATTTTTGTGTGTCCGTGAATTTGTAAGGAATTTTCTCCGTTAAATTTATTAACTTTTTTGTCTTTTTCTTCCATTTTCTATACATTTTCTAAGGTTTAAATTATTTATTAATTTCCTTTTTCCAGTTGAATCTACCCCTTTTCCGAACGGTTTAAGTAGAGAGCTTGTTGCACCAAAAGCCACTATTATTAAAACTACAGCAACAAAACCATTACAAACAAAAGTAAGTATGTCACCTATTTTCATAGTTTTCCAGATTTTATTTACGAAATATAAAATTTTCTCTGAATCAAAACTTTTTCTACTAATCGTCAATATCACTTACAATTTATTAGGAAAAATTAAAAAATATATATTTAAAAAAATCATCCAAAATTGACCATTTGAACATAATGGGTTAAATGTTAATTATTACTGAGGATATTTCAAATAAGGATCTATATTTTATTTATTAGTTTTTTTATAACTGTGTGACATAAATTTTATTTATAAGACTTGTTTTAGTAATGCAATCTAGAAAAATGCTAAATTTACTAACTTTAAAAGCATATGAAGTCCATTGTGAAAAATGGGCATAAAAATTGTTATTATTCATTATTGGTTGTAGAATGAATTGTGAATTTGCTTGTCAACACTGTATATGTATTATGAGTATTCCATACAGTACTATTTTCGATCATTTTTTGTTTTGAAATTTTTGAGATGAGGATTGTTAATTTGTAATTATTCAGACTACTGTTTTCATCTTGGATGTTATTCTCACAATGTTTTGGCTGATGTAACCTCCGACCTTCTTCACGTGTATCTTGTCAAACTCTGGAATATGTACAGAATTTTAAACAAACGTACAAATATATGAGTAAAGTTTTATAAAAAAATATGCGTGATAAGTTTTACAAAAACTCTCTCCTGAATCTGTGAATAAAGTATCTGTGTGCCTGTAGATTAATTTCTATTTAGGTCACAAAAATATTAGGAACAAGAGAATATTTTTTTACGTCTATTTAAGGTGAAAGATATTTTTGTCTTTATTTTTTATTATTAGTTGGATTAAGTCTCCCTTTCTTTGCTCATAAAAGTAAATTTGCATGTGATTATTGAGGCAAGCCAAACACGTACATTCACTTTTATTATATAGATTTGATTTGCATATTCCTGTTATATATTCGGAAATCTGAAAGCATTTTTTATTAACGTTGACGCAAGATTATTTATTAAAACAAAGGCTACGCAGATATGCATAATAAATAAATGGGCTTGTGATTATACATTGTAAAATTCAGTACAATAAATCTATTTTTTATTTTCTATTTTTATGTAAACGTTTAAGACGAAAAACAAATGTGAAAACATTGTATTTTTCTCCTTTTATCTTCTTGGTGTCTAATTTCCAAATTTCCTTTTTCAATTTCTTCTAGATTATTCCACAGAATACTGATTCAACATGCCAAATTAAAAGTGAACGTGATTCTCTTGAAAATGTAAAAGTCAAAAGTTTTGCAGAAATAATGGCAGAAAAGCGACGGAGAGCCCAACAGCTAGAGAATAAATCAGCAGAATGTCCTGCATCAGGACCAATAACCAGCACAGATTCTACTGAAACAACTAAAAAAGGTAACTTTTTCTCATATGGAAATTTCAAACTTTATACCATCACCACTATTCAAAGAAACACCTTGAGCCTGCTCTCAGCCTGCCAAACCAGCAGAACATCCAATGAAACTTCCTGATATTTGCATATTGGTTTTGAAAATAAAAATTATTAACTATTTGTTGTTGAGTAAATTTTATATTACTATCATTGTTTTTCTATACTAAAACAAATCGATAGCCTTACCTTAAACAGGGACATTAATGCCAATCTTTAATGAATAAAATTGTGTGACCACTTTAAAAAAAAAACTATATTTTGTCAAATCTGCTAAAAAAAGTGATTAAATAACTGATATTTTTAATACATGTCCATTCAAGCTGTGTACTTAGCAATGAAAATGGCATTTTAAATTGAAGGTTGCCCTACCAAAGAAAACATCTTAGATGCAAGGATACATCGAAAGACTTTTTATAAAAATGCCTTTGAATAATATGTTTGTTAAGCCTCTTTCGAGATCTCCATTTTGAACTCTGTTCTCAATTCAATCCTTAGAAGTAAAAACATTGCACAGAAAAATTACGATATCAATATACAGATCAAATTCTGTTCAATATCTCATCTGAAAGTTCCCAACAATGTCACAAGAATTTCTCTTTTTTAACCGTTTTTATAATAATACGCTACAGCATTTCATGTTTGTATGTACATTATCACCTTCCACACACATTTAAAAAAATTGAGATCGTCCGATCAGCAAAGGTGATGATTGGTGATTTATATGATGTTGCTATATTAAACAATTCTCACTTTACCCATTTTAAAATGAATTGTTCCAAAATAAAATTGTAAATAATTGCATTTCAAAAGGTAACATTCGTTTTATTGATTGGAAGAATATTTAGTTTAGTATTTATTTATTTTTTTGGTAAGATAGAAAATGCTGTCTTATAAATTACAATTTTAAATAAATAAAGAAGAGAAATTCTTTAATATTTAGCTGACAATGATATTTTTACAAGATGAAAGTGTCATTTCTTAATAGTATTAACCCTGACACATTATTTCAAAAGGAACAGTAAATTATACAGATTGATGTAGAAAGTACTGTGGAAATTTTCACGGAGTTCTGCTAGTTATTTCTGACTTCATCTAATTCCATCTTAACATTTTCTACGAAACTGCTTTTCTTGATCTGATAAGCAACTTGTTCCAAAAATCTATTACTCTATTAGTAAATTATTCCATTAGTTAGATCAAGTTTTTGAAATTTACCGTGACAATAAATTTTCAGATTGATGTTGAATCGAATTAGTCATATAAGGGAGCTCGTTAACGGGTGGTCATTCATGTTAATAGTTTTCTTACTATTTTATGAAAATTCTATTTATTCAATTTATAAAATTATGCAATTTATAAAATTCTATTTTATGCAATTTCTCTTTTACAAGAACAGATAGCTGTTTCTATATACCTCGTATGTATGTAAATAAATTATTTGATGTAAAACTATTTTTATTTGTTTTTTATTGACTGATGTCATAATGGGCACTTTTGGTCTTACATCCAACCATGCCAGAGCATTGGTCCGCCAGAAATTTAAGAATGAAGAAGTTAATTTTGAGAAGCATTGTTACATTTGAAATTATTTTTTTATCATATTCGGTTTCACATTCGTTTTTCGTGCTGACATGTGTTAGACGGCTTTTAAAAATTGACTTCCAAACTTATCTCTTGTCAGGTTTCTTTGGAAGTTATTGACTTAATCGAGGCAAAATTTTTATAGGCTAGATCGTTTTTCGGACATCAACTGCGTGAGGTTGTGACGGAGTCGTTTGACTAGTGGGGTTAATCTTGGTCGCGGTACCAATGTGGTACTTCTGTTTTGGCAGGGGACATCTCTTGCCGGACTTTTGTGCCGACGACGGGACGATGTTACAACATGTGCACGTAATTACTGGCAGTTGTTACCAGTCAATCATCTTTGTCGTTTACTTTTGGAACCGGCTTGCTGGGAGGAACCTTTGGTGCTGCAAAAAGAACCTTATTTGAAATAAGAAAAGAAAAACATTTATCTGTTTTCTTATAAAAATATATATTTATTTTACTGAAGACATTTTTAGTACCAAAGTCGGACCGCAGCAAAATGCGGGCGTTTCGTCCGAATCCAAAACACTGTCTGCTTTTGCAAAATCTCTTAACGAGAGAGAAAGAAAGAGAAGGGGGAAAATGAGAGAGAAGGAGAGAGACAGAGGAAGAGAGAAAGAGGGAATACAGGCACAATCAGTGTACGCCCCGTCAAATGTTTATATTTTTTGAGTTTCATAACCGATTTCTCGAATGATGGCAGTCTGATCCCTTGTGACCCCATCAACCAAAAACCTGTCACTGAATTGTTTTGACACCGAACCTTAGCCCTCCAAACATGACCGAGGCAAAAGTGTACTCAGTGATCTCAACTGTCAGAATGGTGTCACGATTACACCGAGTACAGAATATCTTTGTTGAATTTTGCGGCTTTCCCGAAATTTCAGCGCAATTTTGGCATAAGGATTACGAATATTACGCATATTATGGGGGGCACTTAGCTCCTCAAAAGTTCATTGTGCCACAAGGTGATAGAGATCAGCATTTTTATCTCTAGGTGATTGCCCACTAAGTAATAGCAACTATTGTCATGTAAACTTTCTTGGGTTTTAATCTGAATTTTCAGAAATTTTTTATCGTATTCTACATTTTTTTTTTTTTTTTTTGCTGTTATTGGCCACTACTTTATTCTTAAATTTTTGGTGAATCACCGTCATGTTCAAATATTCATGATTAGACATAAGCCCAGAAGCGCCTGTTACGATCTTATGACCAATAACAAAGGGTATTCCTCCCGTTCTTAATTAAACAAAGTTCTTAAAATAATAAAAAAATTTTTTAATTATTAACATATATATTTTTTTTATAATTCTTCCAGTACCATCATTGCGTTTTTGGAGAAGAAAACCTTCACCTTTGAATGAACAAAAAGATGTGAAAACTCCTGGAATTGAAGCACAGTCACAATCACCAAAGAAGCAGCTTAATACTTCTCCTCCTACTTCTGTACACAGCAGCGGCAGCAGCAACAATGCGGCCATGAGTAAATCATCACCACCACCACCACCTCCAATGCAGCGGATTACACCTCGTCGGAATACAAAGGCTGTGAACGCGCTTACAAATTCTGTCATATTGACAACAAACTTTTCAAAAAAGACGACAGCGGCTCCAATTGTTTCAGTTGCGATATCTGCTGAGGAAACAAAACCAGGCGACACAGCAAATCTTTTGTCTGAGAGGAAAGCAAATCCGTTAACGGAAACCTCTTCAGTATTAAAAACTGTTACAACTTGTCGTCCGGCGGTTGAGATTACGTCAAAACCACCTGTGCAAGAGAAGATAACCCCGGTGGCTCCAGTCGCAGAGGAACCGAAACTGAACTCTACTGTTGATGTAGGGGCACAGCAAGATGAAGTATCATCGCTACAGCCAGAGAGAAGTCTTTCAACGTAAGAAACCTCTTTTAATTATTATTTGATATAAAGCATTTTGGTAATCATTATTATCACTGATGTAACTTATTTCAAAGGAAATATCGTTTTGAAATTATTCAAAAACAATTTATTTTGCTTTACCTACTTATTAAAAAAGTTTAATATTTCAAAGAAGTTTTAATCATTATGACATTCGGTTTAATGTTTTAAATGCTGGATGGCTTCAAAAAATTGACTTATCTCTGACCAGGTTTTTATTTTTCGCTAAGGTTTAAAAAAAAAAAAAAAAAAATATTTTTTTTTATCACTTCCTCCCATGTTTTCCTATGAACTGAGCCTGTTACCTCAACTCTTCTACATCTACTAACCCAAGAACTCTCGTCCATTCTTACAAAGTGACCATATGAAAGTTTCCTGTTCTGCATACATCTCCCTATATGGTCCAGATTTAATCTTCCTCTGAGATCATCAGAATTACGCCTGTCTTTCAGACATTACTCATCCATCGCAGCAATTTAACTTGCCATACAAAAAAAAGAAACCCTGTAAAATAAGCCGGTTTTGTACTTCCTGTAATGGCTGAAGGTCATTATTTATGGCAAATGAAATTGCTTTAAACTTGTGTTAAATATTAAATTCTTTTTAATGCAAATGGGTCACAAATGAGTAAGTAAAGCAAAATAAATTGTTTTTGATTAATTTCCCAATGATATTTTAAATTATTTATG
The DNA here is from genome assembly GCA_963556195.1 of Sepiola atlantica. Taxonomy (NCBI): domain Eukaryota; kingdom Metazoa; phylum Mollusca; class Cephalopoda; order Sepiida; family Sepiolidae; genus Sepiola; species Sepiola atlantica. The sequence continues at coordinate 92,190,757 of OY744521.1, read as the reverse complement.
TCACTATTCGTAATGATTACTAACATGTTTTTTATTTTTAAAGTTAATTAAAATTAGTTTTGATAAGGATAAAATTCTACAAATAATTTTATAACACCATTCAAATTTTCCACCGATTCCATTTGGGGGTCACTAGGGTGTAATTATTAATTCTAATTATCGCTTACCGGGCATGTAATTGAAAACAAAGACCCATACAAAGATCAAACAACTTGAGAAAAAATTACAAGGAATCAAATGGTGGTGTTAATTTGTATTGGGGATTCTTACAATGATATCGTGAGGTCTTTGTTTGTGCTGTACATCCATAATTATCAAAGACTTTATTTTAGAAATTAAAAAATAAGATAAAAATGGTAATATGGAGTTCAGAGCTGGGAGCATGAGTACACAAGGTTCTCATTACGTACAAGGAACCTTTGCTAGTAATCAAATAAGTATTTATAGGTACAGTTTACAATAACGTTGAACAATGGTAACATTTAAAAAAAACAAAAAAAAACAAACTATCTGCTTGTCTCACTTTGTTATCACAACTGTTGTGCTACCAATACACGTGCACTAAATCTAACAAATTTAATTTAGCCAAACTTGATGTAGTAGTAGTAGTAGTAGTAACTAGACAATTCATGACCCGTTGGGTAAATTAGTGTATAGCTGAGGATACGGGTCTTTTGTTTTGGTCGCTTTCTTGGCCTTTTGGCCAAGATCAAAGTGTAGTATCTGTTCTGATGGATACTGCACCCCATACTGGTATTGTCTTGGCCTTCAGGTCTTAATTTACGCCGGTCAATGGGTCTGTCCTGTGCAGTTCTGGGAGGTTAACCCCCTCCCAGGCTTTGCTTCCCCTCTTTGGTGAGGAGTAAGTTTATTGCTTACTGTCTGAGGCGCCCTCCTGCCCAGGCAATTTTTTTTAAGAAACTCCGTACTCTTCCTCTAGAGTGTAAATTCCCACTTTCCGACCTTGTGTCACATTCTACTTTGTGGGACGTAGATAAATAGGAGTTCATTGATAACTTAATAAGATTTTTGCTTTTATTTGTTTTTAACTAAAATAATTCCATTTTATCCTAACCATTTCTTTTTTTCTTTTTCAGTTTTTCTGATAGTTACTTATTCGAGGAATCTGACACGGACCATGCAACAAATGTTAGTGCTGTAGATGATGATGATGATGTGCTGCGACAGTTGGAAGAAATATTAGCCAGCTGATGACCTTCATTTTGAAAAAAAAATGTTAGCATGCTGATGATCGTTTAAAAAAACAAAAAAACTTAGCATGTTAGCATGCCGATGACCTTCATCTAAAAAAAAAATGTTAACATGCTGATGATCGTTTTGTAAAAAAAAAAAAACATAGCATGTTAGCATGCCGATGACCTTCATCTAAAAAAAAAAATGTTAACATGCTGATGATCGTAAAAAACTTAGCATGCCGATGACCTTCATCTAAAAAAGAAAATGTTAACATGCTGATGATTTTGTTAAAAAAAACAACAAAAAAAAACGAACGAAAAACAATATAAGTATGCTAATACAACCTCATCCATTACCTCATTGTAAATATCATTAAAACAATAAAATAGATACAAGTTATGTCAGGATTAACTTGGCACATGTTTAACTTTAGTGTATTCATTATCGTTGATAAATATTTTCATTCCTTAAACAAATCTTGTTTTTATTTTTAAATAATCCCATGTCTCAAAACGCGGTTGGAATTTTTCTATCCCAGTCATTCATGCCAGACTGCATTAAAGGATTGGCATCATTTTAACCTTTTTCTTTTAGACTCTTCACCAATGGCGGCGAGTCCGTAGGTGATGTGGAACTGTAGCAGTTTATTTTCAGATCTATACCATGTTTCCCGAAAATAAGACAAGTTGCACTCTAAAATAAAACATGAGGCTAAGTTTCAAGGGGATGCCTTATTTTTCATGTACAGAAAAACATTACTAAATTTTGAAATAATAACTTATGGAAAATAATCTACATATATATTCCAGTAACATGTTTTTTGTTTTTATTAATTTACACAAGAATTAGGAGTGGATGGAGTAAGTTCATGGAACTTCTGCCTTTACTAACCAACAGAGTGTTACTATCGATAAAGGGAAGAATCTATCAGACGCGTGTATGCAGTTTGATGTATGAAAGTGAAACTTAGCCAGTGTGTGTTAAGGACATGCGTTGCATGGTAGAGAAATTATGAGAATAATACGATGGATATGTGATGTGACTCTTAAAGACAGTGCTAGATCTGATGACCTTAGAGGAAGGTTAAATCAAGGTTGCCAGCAACCTGGAAAATGACATTAATCCTAGAAAGTCCTAGAAAATCCTGGAATTGAAAGAAAAAAACATTAAACTATCCTGGAATTTAAATGATTTAATTGTAAAAATATTTTTCTTTATATCTTTTACAATTCAGTTAGGAAATGGTCACGTAACAATCACTATCTTCATGAATTTATAATTTCTCAATGTTATTGTATATGGTTGATACTTTTTGTGCCACTTGTCCGATGAGATACCAGGTGCAGTCCAGCAAGGGCCTCTAGTATTTTGTTGATGAATTTAACATTTACGTTTATTTTGAGTTTTTTGTTTCATACTTATTATCTTGATTCCTTAAAATATTGGAAAGTCTTGGAATTTATATAGCAAAATACCCTGAAAAGTCCCAGGATTTTAGTTTCAAATTTGGCTGGCAACCCTGTAAATCTGAACAATATAGGGTGATGTGTGCAAATGAGAGACTTCGATTGTACGGCCACGTTGAAAGAATGGATGAGAATTCTTGAGTTAGATGCAGAACAGTTGAGGTAGCAGGTTCAGTTAATCTGGGAAAACATTGGGGGAAGTGATAAGGATGGATTTGAGAGAAAGAGTGATAAAAACCTGGCCAGAGATAGGTTAGTTTGGAAGTTAGTTTCTGAAAGCCATCCAATGCATGCCAGCATGTAAAACGGGCATCAAACCAAATAAGATGAAACGCTATCATCCTCTCTAATGTCTTTGTTCTTCAAACCACCAGACTGACATCCTGGCGGTGTTTTCAGGTAAATCAATATTCTGCAGAAAATTTCACAATTCTTTCATGTCTGGCAATAGAGGTCTTCATTGAGAATTTCATATCCAGGTAGTCTGCTCATAGTACGTAGGTAACATAGCTATCTGTCTTACTGTTCTATGAATTTGTCACGCAAGTAACAGTCACTTGTATGTTGGGTTTAACCAAATTTCTGCACGCATTTCTCTCCGTTCTGTTAGCCGTTGATTTCCATGTGTAAATGATTTTTTGAATGGTTTATATGAAGAGCGCAGATAAACATTGGAAGTCGTTTCCTTAATTGAGAGAAGAAATTTTGACAGCATAAACCGGTTATTTACGATCATTATTTTATCTTTTATTTTTTTAATGCTGAAGAAAGCTCACGACGTAAAAGAGAAATTATCTCCAAAAGAAAGGTGTGGAGGTTGAAAATGAAGAACATGTGAAACGTCAGTTTAGAGACGAAGTGATGGAGCGTTTGGTTACCAGATCTACTTCAGGAAGATGTTGGAGGTAACGGAGCAGACGTTGGGGACGAAAAGGCCTCGCAAGACATAGGATGACATGAGTCTGGAATAAGAAAGCTGACAAGTGTATCAAAGAAAACCGGAAACGATTGAGTAAGTGGAGAAAAGGTTTAGTGAATAAGGATCTGGATCTGGTGGCAAACAGGATAAGAAAAGCAATATACAAAGCGAAGAAGGAAGCTAAGCAAGCGAGGTTTCCAGATGTAACACCACTCGATAAGTCTTGGGCCTAATATTACAGTTCTTATTTATATTGAGGTACTTGTGAAATATGGCAGTTCAAAATAAATTAACAGAAAAACTTATAGATGTACTTACTTATCAGTGAAAAATATTAGTGTACACGAAAAATTGCGGAAAAATAAGTATATCCATTAGTTTTCTTATTTTATTTTCAACTGCATATTTTGCACGCATCTCAATATAAATAAGCACCGGCATCACTAATAAAAGAAAAAAAAAAAAATAAATAAATAAATAAAATCCACATGTAAAAATTTGAGCCCAATCGGATTATTTTACAAATTGGTTATTTAAGTGAAACTACTGTTGCAAATACATTGAAACAAATACATTGAAGCCATTGCCAAGGCTGCTGCAAAGAAAGCGGGCTCCCTCTACCGTGCTAGAAAACTTCTCACACTTGACATTATCCTGTATTTCTACAAAGCTACTATCTGCCCATGCATGGAGTATTGTTGCCACATATGGGCTGGTGTATCATCTACTAGTCTCTCCCTTTTAGACAAGGTTCAAAAAAGAGTCGCCAACTTAATAGGTCCCTCACTATCCACCAAGCTCCAGCCCCTATCCCATCGCCGCAATGTTGCATCCTTGTGCCTGTTTTACAAATACTTCAATAGATGAATTTGCTGCAGTGGTGCCCCCTCGACGTAAATTCACTAGACGAACCCGACAATCAGCTAAGTCCTATCCATTCACTGTAGAGGTCCCCAGATGCCAGAGAGCCTTCTACTCCAATAGTTTCTTTCCTCGTGCTGCCGGCCTCTGGAACTCCCTCCTGCTCCCTGTTTCCCGACTCTACTGACATGCAGAAATTTAAAACTAATGTAAACAGACATCTCGCTGCACAGCTCACAACTAAGGATGATGACCCCCAAAACTTACACCCTAATTCTCAGTAGCCTCTTACGTCTACAGTAGCATACGCCTTGTTTGAGGTGAACTATGATAAAAAAAAAAATTTTTAATCTTTAAAACGATGAAAAAATATGAATTCCATGTGTTGATAAATTATTGCTTTCTGATGAGACTAAAAATACTGTTCAAGCAAAGCAAGGCTTGATAAATTATTCCAACTATGTGGTGGTATGCTGACTTTAAAGGTGGCCGTACAGACACAAATGATGCTGAATCACAAACTTGTTTTGGCTTATTGTAAATTGAAATTTCTTGAGATATCAGAAAGCTGTGTATTCACCATTTTTGCATAAGCATTAGTCGATGAGAAAATTGTGTTCAAAGTGGGTGCCACATTGCTCACAGTCGATCGAAAACATGTCGGCGATTCAGAGCGTTGTTTGCATCTGTTTCAACTCTGCAAAAAGGGGTTTTTGCATCAATATGTGACAATGGATGAAACATGGATCAACCACTTTCACTCCAGAATCAAATCGGCTGTTAGCTGAGTCGACAGCAGTATTTATTTACTCCTCTCCAGGAGTTAGGCACAAGGCCAGTTTTATCTTACTCCCACTATGAAACAACGATTAGAGCACATTAGTATGCATCTTGGCGATGATGCTGGACCCTGCGTAGAAATAAGTAGAGATCTGAGACTAGTACATATGTCGGCTGTCCAAACGTCCAGAGTTGGCGACGAAATGTCTGGAAAAAAACAGCTTAGGTAGTCAACCTTGATTATTGCTGCACAATGAATTACACTTCCCATGTGTGTACCAAACCCCTTTTAATCGCCAAATACTAAGAAGATATCAACAGAAAAAACATACGTACTACGTTAGTTGAGTACGTGAAGTTGAAGCTTGAAGATAAGCCATCTGGAAGCTGTCACTTTTAATTAGGGCAGAAGTCTCCTTTCCCCAGCAAGGTACGGACAATTGCTTTCTATCTAGATAACATCTAAAAAAAACCTAAGCTAGGAATTCCAATTGTCGTACCACACAACGAGAGAGAGAGAGAATGGGTCCGTACCGCCCCTCCCCAAACCACCAAGAGAGAAAGAGGAATGTTGGAGAAAGAAAAGGTGTGACAATATGCCGTTTTGGGATGAGAAAGGACCTTGGTTTTGGAACGAGAAGACAGACGATCAGTTAGAGCTGTGCGTTCGGCCGGGTTAGACGTGTGGACGCTCACATGCCAAGCACGCAGTCTGACGAAGTACTCTCTCCACCGTTTTAAGTAGACAAGATTAGTTCAACTTACGACTTTATTAAGAACTTGCAATCATAAATGGTTTCACAGAGAGAGAGAGAGAGGGAACAACGACGAAATAGTTTAGTTAACTCGAAGAACATTTTACCAAAACGATAGACTCTAAAATTCAAGAGTAAAATTAATTCTTTCTTTTAATTGTTTTTAATAATTAATTCTTGCCAAAAGGACATCTCCGATGTTTGTTGAAGTTATTTCTGCTTTTTGATTTGTTCTGCTGAATAACCTTGCCTTCACAGGACCAACGAAGCTATCATCATTCATCCCGACCTGGAGGAGATTCGACACATCTTTGTTTTTACTGCCACTAGAACGATCACCGGCCAAAGAGGGTGTTCACAGTCTGGAAAGATTTCTGCGCAGAGAACCAGACATGTGAGCACAGAGATAGAGACATGAGTGGACCACCTATGTTACAAGTGGTTCAGTGACACAGGATCAGAGTGAGGTATCTGTTTTACTCGGCACGGCGACCGGGATATCAAACACCTGTGCGTGAGTGGCCGACAACGATACCCACGGGTGAAAGAAGCATGTGGGGTCTTATGTTACACCACAAGTAAGATGTGACCCAAGGTCAGGTCGGGAAAGTAGGGGTTTGAAAAGCCAGCACCCGAGAAAGTGAGCACTCTGACCATTAAAAATTGCCTGGGCAGCCCCGTCGGCATTCCCCGGTAGGGGCGCCTCAGACAGTAAGCAATAAACTTACTCCTCCCCAAAGAGGGGAGGCAAAGCCTGGGAGGGTGGACCTCCTAGAACTGCACAGGACCGAATCATAGACCGGCGTAAATCAAGCCCCGAAGGCCAAGACAATACCAGTTTATGGGGTGTAGTATCCATCGGAACAGATACTACACTTTGATCTTAGCCAAAAGGCCAACTGAGTCGACAGCAGTAGGTGAAAGCTGTTGAAAGCGACCAAAAATGCAATTATCAGAAGGGATGTGAAAGTTATTTTGTTCGATTACTTTAAGAATGATATATAGTATTATTGGCGTGTTCGAAGGAAGAAACCTGAAAATAATGACTGTAAATAAAGAAAAAAGTGCTCTTTCACCAAGACAATGCACCATGTCACAAGTTAATCACAGCAATTATAAAACTACATGAATTGCACTTTGAATTGCTTCTGCACCCACCCTATTCTCCAGATCTGGCCCCCAGCGACTACTGGCTGTTCGGAGACCTCAAAAGAATGCTCCAGGGAAAGAGATTTGGCTCCAATGAAAAAGTGATATCGGAAACTGAGATGTATTTTGAGGCCAAAGACAAATCGTTCTACAAAAAAGGCAACTGATTTTTGGTAAAACATTGAAATCCGTGTATCGCCTTAGAAGTAAACTATGTTGATGAATAAAGTCGAAGTTTGCGTAAAGGTTGTTTTATTAGTTAGGCCTGGGATATGTTACAAAGGGATGATTAAATTTGGTTTTATGCCTAAGCAAAGTACTGGTTCATATTTATCCTGAGACAGATGCAAGAGAAGTATCTTGGTAATGGAACCTGTATTTTCCTTTTGTGGATGACAGAATGCCAGAATATGTATGTTGGGTTTTACTTAAATTAGGGGTAAACAAGTGGATGGTATAGGTTGTTCAAGCAACGTACAAACATGTTCAGTTGTGTTAGAATTAACAACATCTTTAGTAACAGCTTTAAGGTTAAAGTAGACGTGCATCAGGTTTCTGTACGGAGGCCATTCTATTTCATTCGTCTTAGAAGTCCAGGAAGTTTCATATGGGTTGTTCGGAAGAGATGCTAGATGCTGATGATTTATACTTGCCTTTGAAATAATGGAAGGTCTTCTTGTTAAGTTAAACTTGGAGTAATGCTATGGAAAGTAAAGGTCTGAGAGTGAATGTTACCAAGACCTACCTGATGATCAGTGGTTGTCGTGTTGGAAAACCCTCAGAAAGAGGAAAGTTCCCCTGCTCAGTTTGTGAAAAGGGAATTGAGAGCAACTCATTATTTTTGTAGCACTTGTAAGCATTGGGTACACAAGAAGTGCAGTGGAATTATAAGTAGACTGAGAGATGATAACCAGTTTGTATGTAAGACAATCGAGACGGATGAGAAGTCATATGTGAAGGAAGTATATTTGGATAGCGAAGCTATTGAAGTTGTTCTGAAGATTTGTTACCTTGGTGATGCCATTGGAGCACAGGGAGGAGCTGGTGCTAGTATGATTGCAAGAGTTAGAAGTGGATGAAGTATGTTCAGGGAACTTCTCCCATTACGAACGAACTAGCAGAATGCACCACTGTTGAACAATTTTGAGATCCTTGATCTCATCGTACCATCGCTTGGTCAACACATTTGCCTGTTGCTTGATGAAAGCTGCTGCCACCGTAATTCGGTCACACACTGGAAAATGACCCACATGTTTCACACATGAAAAATATGTTGACGGGTCACCGGGCGAAGAACTTCCCGGACCTCACCTCCCTGTTTTCATTGAAGTATGCTATTTCTGTGCACACATGCAGACTCAAGACCTTGGCTTCATCTCTCAATTGTTCTAGAATTTTACAGATGAGATCATAGATCATAAACAGAAATCCGTCTTTCAATTATAAAAATGCTGTTGACATACGCTGAAGTGGCACTCTTGATTGTCTGATTTTGAAACATTACAATATCTACGACAAATTTCATGATGAGTGGTGCAACTGGCCAAAATGAAAGTGTTTGAAAGAACCACATTGCCTTCTTCACAGGGATTTGCAGGTAGGCATTTCACAGATCCAAAAGTGATCTGGGAGGGTGCACTTTTAGCCGAACCATACTTAATTCTGACAAAGGAGGGCTTGATAGTTCAAATCAGCCCTTGATTGCCAAAATGATTCCAAGGAGAACGTTGGCTGGTATGAAAAACGCTGAATCTTATTTACTTTCTTCCCATAGTGGAGGATGTGGTGCACTGATTAAATGTGAAATCAAACAGCTCTTGAAAGGACCTAACTGGAGATAAAAATGGTAGCAATTAATTATAAGGCCATAATATAAACTGGAATAGTTAATACGCTGTGGTGTTATATTATGTCGTCTAGACTAATCTCTTTATTTACTGTGAATTGATTTGCTGCCATAATGAGTCGTTCAATAAGAAACCAACCAGTAATAAAAAATGAAAGTCAACCGCCTGTTCAACAACATTCGGTTTTATTACTTAAGGAGTGGCTATCTGCAAGCAGGTCACAAGTTTAAAACACATTGGATAAAGATTTTTTGTTTTTATTCTTAAGAGAGAGATGTAAAGAGTCTATAGTGAAGCAAGTGGTTTGAATCGGCATTACTTGAGTCCAGTGGCAAGGAGAAGTCCTGGATCATGGAAACAATACTGAGATAAGCAGAGAAAGACTGATGTTATTTCAGAGTTTTCCTTCTCCTAGACTAGTTGTACAACCAAGACTTGAAAGTTTAGACAACTCTACAATTTAATCCATAGCTGGAGGGAGGATATTTGGATTCATACCTTTCCTAAGCGTATTTTTTGTGGTACTTGTAAGCATTGGGTACACAAGAAGTGCAGTAGAATTACTGGTAGGTTGAGAGAGAATAACCAGTTGAGATGCAAGTGTAAGACAATGGTTCATTTTGGTATCATTCTGGCAACCTCAATAAAAGAGATGCAGTAGTCCTGATATAAATCAGACCTGGCATGTAGAGACCAAAGTCCTACACCGTGCCACGCCACTTACCCTCATACACAGGTTAAATGCTTAAAAATTGTTGTTTTTCTAAATTGAATCAAATACTGATGTAAACATTCGCAATACTTCATATTTAGTGGGATGCAGACGCTGCAATAGGTAAATATTTAGCTAAGAGAAAAGACAGCACAAGAAATGAGCTGGCATCTTTAAAATACTTGTGTCTTCTTGGATACAATATTTGCTGATGTGATTGTGAGCTAATTGAGACTTTGTAAAAGTAATGTTCATACCATATGGTGGGCTCCATAGTCAGTCAGTTTTTATGCCCATAGATAAACAGCTTATAAGTCTCGAATGGTCTCACAATGTGGTCCCAGTGATACTTATAGATATTGCTGCAGGACAGACAAGGTTGGAACATATGTGTTCGGTTGGTAGATATGTTTGTCTTGAGTTGTAGGCTTGTCGTTCAGTAGAACGAAAACAAGTATCATTGTAACCTCAAAAAATAAAACATTGTTACTTGTTTTACACTGAAGTTGTGGTTTTGTTTGGTGGGAGAATCCTTTTGTAACAACAATGATTGACACTGCGACTGGTGTTGGAATCAGCACTAAATTCGGATGAAGCTAATATGCAGACAGTCATGACTTGTGTAGTGAACACACATCAATGCAGGTTCACACTACCAATTGTATAAACTAGTTGTGGTTATCACTATATTATCATATTCGGTTTAATGTCGTTGAACATGCTGGCATGTGTTGGACAGCTTTTAGAAATTGACTTCCCAACTAACCTATCTCTGTCCAGGTCTTTATTTATTCCTCATTCTCTCAAGTTCATCATTATCATTTCCTAACATGTTTTGCTTGGGCTTTCCCTGTGAACAGAACCTGCTACCTAAAGTCTTCTACATCTACTGACCACCCCCCAAGAACTCTCATCCATTCTTTCAATGTGGTCATATCAAAGTTTACACACATTTTCCTATAGTGTCTAGATTTCATCATCCTTTGATCAATCAGAACTTAGCCTGTCTTTATGACTCACATTACACATCCATTGTATTATTCTCATATCATTTATCTCCATAGAATGCATGTCCTCAACCTTCACTTGCCAAGTTTCACTTCCAAGCTTCTTTCTTTTCTTGTTCCCACAATTGTGACGTAATTGTCCAAAGAGAAGAATTTTTTTCTTAAAGTTGAAAAGGTATGTTTATATTTTTAGTACGAGAGCGAACTTGTTCCCCAGATTTTCGTGTCAAGATTTTGCACTGGTCCACCTCGATACCAAATCCATACTAGAACTGGGACTAAAACTGGAACTGGAACAATTAAAATTGATCTTATTTTTAAACATAACTCAATCCAAAAGTTGAGGAATACTTTATGATGTATTTTCTGTTATCTAAAATAATCTTATAAAGTAAAAATGTGTCATTAATCATCAGCCCAATGATGTGACTAGATTAAATCGATTAAAATATTTGTGAAAATATATTCGACCCAATCACATTTTAAGAATATGATTCTTATTTTAAAAAATCCAGCATGATTTTACTCACTTCAGATGCATTTATTATTTTTTTACTCACTAGGAGTTTTCACACAGCTCGTTATCAGTGATTGCTCACTGGTAATAACCAGTGGTGTTCTCCTAAAATCTGAGTGACAAGTCTCATCAGAGTTCCAGTATTCTCCACCTCTTTGTGATAGACAGACACTTAAGAGATGGATCAGTTACTTGGTGAGATAATTGTAATTCATTGCTAATTAGAACAATTAAAATGGAATTTATTTTTCAAACATAACTCAATCCCAAAATGAAGGAATGTTTAGCATGTATTTTATGTGATTAAAATATATAGAAAAAGTTTTAGGGAAACAAACGTTGATAAACTCAGCTTTAGTATATTAATAGATGATGCTGCTGCTGATTATTATTATTATTATTATTATTATTATTATTATTATTATTATTATTATTATTATTATTATTATTGTTGTTGTTGTTGTTGTTGTTTTTTGTTTTTTTGTTTTGTTTTTTTACTCATCTGGTAGAGCAATGATGATTTCCACTTAACGTAACATAATATTCTTCCATAAAAAGAATTGAGTCTTCTCGTTTATCAGTATCATGAAATGTAAACAAATGAATAATTACATTGAAAAACGATATCATTTCATGGTAATTAGCTCATTCAGTATGATTTTTCCGATTTAACATAACATGTTTACAATTAATAAAGCTTTATTCGACATTGTGTGATACTATAGACTTCCTCCTACCCCCACCACCACAACAATGACCACCGGAAAGTAATGCTGAAGTAAATTATAATACAAACTGTAGTGGAAAATAAAAACATAAGACTTACCTGGAATACCAGACCAGGCCATGTGGAACAACAGAGTTAAAGCAAATGGCTGGTTTTATAGAAAGGAAGTACCAAATGATCATGTGACCTATTTTGCATTGCATGATGAGAGTCCCCATAAAGAGGACAGGAAATGAGAAAGTGCACTTCTTCTTTGGTTCATCCTGGATTGAGACCAGTGAAGGTGGAGGTCGGATTTGGTGCTGTCAGAAGAGTGAAGTTGGAGTTCAAGTCGGTGTTTGCGGACTAGTGACTGTTTTGGGTCGGATTGGGTGCCCCTGAAGAGAGACACTTTGGTGTTTTCGGACGACACAAACGAAAATGACAATACGAAAGTGGTGCGGAAGTGAATGACAATACGAAAGATGACAATACAACAGTAATGCGGAAGTAGATGACAATATGGGAGCGACAGATCTATTGTTTTGTACAGACGAAGTGACGCCATTAACAATTAGCCTGGGAAATAGAGAACAGAGAATTCAGAAAGAAGTATTTATTTCTGGTTGAGGCAAGCTGATGTGCCCGTCCCCTTGATAACCGGCGCTGACCCCAACGCTTGTGTGCCGTGGTTTTCTTTGCCTGATTGCATTTGCGACAGAAGCCCATGAAGGCAATTCTTCTGTGATGAAAAGAGCCAGAATCAATGGACCCGCATGTGCAAGCAGTTACCTGAACAATCTCTTGAATAAATTCTCGTAAAAGCATGTATTCACAACCCACTACCTCATTCTGTATCTATACTATCTTCTGTTGTAAATCATTCTTTATTACTTGACTAAGTAAAATTGTTCAATTAATATACATTGCTGCTGTTCCTTCTCTCCAAAAGCTGTCGCTATAGTTTAAACTTCAGCATCTATCTTCAAGGAATATTCCTACGTTCTCACACACGAGAATTGGACTTTCTTCTTCTTCTAAATTCATCTTATTCTATCTTGTCCTTAATCTGATCTGCAAATTGTTAAGCAAATATATCAGCCAATTATTTGATTTTTCATAAAGTAATTCCTTCTAATTTTTCCAATCATTCCCTTTAACTGTAATCTGTTATTCTTTTTAATTACTTATATGTTGAGAGAGGATGACACATTTGTGTGCAAGAAGTGTAAGACAATGGAAATAGATGAGAACTCAGATGTTGAGAAAGTATATCTAGATAACGAAGCTATTGAGGTTGTTGAGAAATTTGTTACCTTGGTGATATCATTGGAGCACGAGATGAAGCAGGTGCTAGTGTGATTGAAAGAAGTAGGAGTGGATGGAGTAAGTTCAACGGACTTCTGCCATTACTAACCAGCAGAGCGTTACCACTGTCGATCAAGGGAAGAGTCTATCAGGTATATGTAAGCAGTGTGATGATGTATGGAAGTGAAACCAGTCAAGTGATGTTTGAGGACATGCGTTGCATGAGGAGAAATATGAGAATGATACGATGGATGTGTAATGTGAGTCGTAAAGACAGGCTTAGTTATCAAAGGAAGACTAAATCTGGACAGTATAGAGAGATGTGTGCAAACCAGGAGACTTCGATCGTATTGCCACATTGAAAGAATGGATGAGAATTCTTGGGTTAGTAGATGTAGAACAGTTGCGGTAGCAGGTTTAGTTCACAAGGGAAGGCCAAGGAAAACATGTGAGAGAAGTGATAATAGTGGTCCTGAGAGAAAGCGAAATAAATAAAGACCTGGCCAAAGATAGGTTCCTTTGGAAGACAATTTTTTAAAATCGTCTAACATATGCCAACATGTAAAATGGACGTTAAACCGAATATGATTTTTATTAGTTTTGTCATTATTCTTTGTACGTTTTACAATCTCAATATTACATTCCATGTATACGCATTTGTGTCCATATCTGAGTGTGATACTTTATATAAAGTCTTAATAGAGTTTTATATATCTTTAAAACAACGTTTGGTTTCTACTGCAATACTATTTCTATCCATCCAACCAATTATTCCATAGACAAAATAGTGCCATAAAAGGCTGAAACATAATCAAAATTAGGACATGAAAAGATTGAAATTTGTTGGACAATTATTTAGACTTCCACGTATATATTTATTTAATCTAATATATAAAGATAAGCCAGTTGGATTATAAATATTAGACTTAAATAGCATTGCATATTGTGATACTATGGATGTATGGGGGGTGAAGGCCCGCACGGTGATGGGAAATGATTCACTGGAGGAGGGGAGTTATCGGAGGTAGGATGGGTTAACAGACAATGATAGGAAATGACTCACCAACGCACACAAAGGCAATCGGAAATAGTGTGAATAGCCAGATGGGTGTGGCTGATAGTGTGAGGGCGGGAGTGGTCAGTTTCTATTGTTCAGAGGGTTGGTAACCAAGACAAAAAAACAGACATACGATTTCCGGTTGAAAGTTAAGACATTTAGGAGTCAGAGTTAAGCAGATAGCTGAGGTTAATAGATCGGTGGGCAGAGCTTGGCAAAAATTTAACAAGTGATTAGATGAGCTGACGAGCGATGACACTGATAGCCTCGACAGACAATTTAATCTCAGTTGACTAAGATGTGAACGTCAGCGTTTGAAGGGCCGTTTTCTACGACAGTATCACACACTCACCTAGGGCTCCAGGACCTATACATAATGTATCTGAGTTTGTGTTCTCTCTTGTGAGTTGCGTTGTTTTGCTTTATAAAGTTGTAAACCAGTGCTGTACTCTCGGCGATCGCCAAGAAGAAGACATGGCCAGACCAAGAACGACAATAAAGGAGAAGAAAACCACGGCACACACAACGTTTGGGTTGGCGGCGATTCTCGGAAGAGCAGCACGTAATTATAATATGACAAATTGATATTTGATTCTTACTCGCCAATCATTTAAATACATTTACAGTCGGTGTTCTTTAGATAAAATAATAGAAATTACTATCGTTTCATCGATTACATATTCTAAACAAGAACATAAGTCAGTCGTGACCCTGCATACCTCCGCCTGACAATGTGAAGATAGGCCAAAGTCTTATCTGGTCCTTTACTTCTCCATAAGTTATGCCATAGAAACGTTGATAACTTAAAAACTATTTATCTGATCAGGCTGAAATTCTGCATGGCAGTTACAATTATAAAAGAGCATCAGATCCCTATATAAATTCATATATAAAATTTCAAATAATAGGAAATGTAAATTCTGTCAAAATTTCGACCGCGACTGAATTTTTAATGGTCCAAATAGAAAATTAGCTGTTTTTAATTCCTTTTCAGCACTGCCAAAATAAAATGTATTTTCTGTTAATCTTCAATGTTTCATCGACTTATTTAATCTAATTGTTTTGAAGATAGAGTCACAATAAAACATTAATTATAATGAAGATCGATACCCCTATTCATCATAATCATTATAAATTCCTGTTTGTCAAATTTCATTTGTCATTGCCTTGTGCCTCTCCAAAGTTGTTGGACCGTTCACTATTATCGGCGACGGCGATAGGTTTAGCTTTTGGCCTACTCACACGACCCTTAAGAGAGCAGCAACTAAAAATTCCCCCTGACCATTCCACGGGCGTTTTTTAACATTCCAACAGAAGGTTACCCCCTTCCATGTCAGACACACACACACTTTTATACTTTTTAACGTATAATTTTCGATTTTCAAGAAGAAAAAAAACTATGCTGTAATAAGATAATCCGTAGCAACAGCAATATCCAAAGCTGAATTTTCATTTTTATGTGATAGAACAATCCTCAAAATTATTTGCGGACCACATTTCATTTGTGTGTTAGAAGCATTTTTCAATGAGTTTCATACGGGTTGTCCGGAAGAGATGCTGTATGCTGATGATTTAGTACTTGCCTGTGACACAATGGATGACCTACTTGTTAAGTTAAAGACTTGGGGAATGCAACGGAAAGTAAAGGTTTGGGAGTGAATGTTACTAAGACCAAAGTGATGATCAGTCGTTGTAGTGTTGGAAATCTCCCCAAAAGAGCAAAGTTCCCCTGCTCAGTTTGTGAAAAGGGAGTTGAGTGAACCTCAATTTTTTGTGGTACTTACTTGTAAGCATTGGCTACACAAGAAGTGCACTAGAATTACTGGTGCATTGAGAGAGGATAACCAGTTTATATGCAAGTGTAAGACAATGGAGATGGATGAGAACTCAGATGTGGAGAAAGCATATTTAGATGGCAAAGCTATTGAGGTTGTAGAGAAGTTTTGTCACCTTGGTGATATCATTGGTGCAAATGGTGGAGCAAGTGAAAGTGTGATTGCAAGAGTTAGGAGTGGATGGAGTAAGTTCAAGAAACTTCTGACTTTAATAACCAGCAGAGCGTTTCCACTGTCGATCAAGGGAAGAGTCTATGTGCGCTCACTGCACAAATCGTGATTGTCTTCATCCGGCATGTGTCTGCAGTGTGATGATGTGTAGAAGTGAAACCTGGCCGGTAAAGGTCGAGGTCATGCATTGCAAGGAGAGAAATGATATGAGAATAATACAATGGATGTGTAATGTGAGTCGTAAAGACAAGATTAGTTCTGATTGATCAGAGGAAGATGAAATCTGGACACTATAGGAAAATGTGTGTAAACTTCAATGGTATGGCCACATCGAAAGAATGGATGAGAGTTCTTGTAGATGTAGAAGACTTTAGGTAGAAGACTTGTAGATGTAGAGACTTTAGGTAGCATGTCCTGTTCACAGGGGAAGCCCAAGAAAAACATGTGAGGAAATGATAATGATTGACTTGAAAGAATGAGGAATAAATAAAGATCTGGCCAGAGATAAGTTAGTTGGAAAGTCAATTCCTCAAAGCTGTCCAACACATGCCAGCATGTTCAACAACATTAAACCGAATATAATAATATGATGATAACCACAACTAGTTTATACAATTGCTTGGTAGTGTGAACCTGCGTTTATGCATGTTCACTGCACAAGTCGTGATCGTCTGCGCATTGTCTCCATCCGAATTTGGTGCTGATTCCAACACCAGTCACAGTGTCAATCGTGTGGCCTCTGTCACTGTTGTAACAAAAGGATTCTCCATCCAAACAAATCCACAACTCCAGTGTAAAACAAGTAACAATGTTTTATTTTGAAACGTTACAATGATACTTGTTTTCTTCTACTGAACGACAAACATATCTTCTAACAGAACACATAGGTTCCAACTTTGTCTGTCCTGCAGCAATATCTATAAGTATCATTGGGACCACACTGTGAGACCATTGGAATCATTTTGGCAACCAAAAAGGTGATCTTTCATGGCAATACCTTCTCCTTCGAAATTAGGGAGTATTACTGATCACCTGAAGTGCCCCTACCGGGAAATGCCGACGGATCCATTCTTGATTATTTTTGTACCTGGCCAGAGTCCCTCCTCGTGAGAGTTAGTTTTCCAACGTATCACTTTTGGATCTGGGAAATGCATGCCTGCAAATCCATGTCAAGAAGCCAATGTGGTTTATTTAAACACTAACTTTCAAAGGTGCAACCGGATTTTGGTCAGTTGCACCACTCATCATGAAATTTGTCAAGATCAGATAATAATCAAGTGTGCCACTTCAGCATATGTCAACAGCATTTTTATAAATTAAAGACGAGTTCCTGATTACAATCTATGATCTCATCTCATCTGTAAAAATCTAGAACAATTGAGAGATGAATTGGTTTTACCTAATGAACTATGCCTTACAGCTAGTGGCAGTTGGCGATTTCCTTATGAAAATCTTTACCCAAAGATGTCAACACTCTCAGTTCCCAAAGCGTACTCTTTCAAAAACTCTCGTTTTTGATCAAAAACAAATGACGTCAGAGACACTACCTCGGGTTGTCCAATCAGACACGACATTCACAATCGAGCTACATCTGACATTTTCTGACCCGAGATTCCCTGTGTCGGCGTCGAATTTGTAACTTTGTTATGGTCTTTCAAAAACATGATTGACTCATAATGGTCCCCTTCGGTGTTTGTCAGCTTGACCCGCACTCATTGTCTTCATTTGACCCCAGCCATAATTCACACTAGTTAACTTAATCGTGTTTAAAAATATCGGGTCCCATCCATAATATAACAAAGTCTCCAAAAATTAATCGGAAAATATCAAATAAGCAGACCTATCTTTGATATTTTCAATTAATATTTGGAGGCTTGTGTTCGGTGTATCAATTCCATGCCCACTCCTATGTTCTGATGGTTTAGTTTGTGTTTATTTATACTTATATATATTTACATACATAATTGTATGCATGCTTATATATATATCTTCCACTTTATGTGTGTTTATCCTGGCTAGTTTCTCGGTCTTCTTCCCTCTTATCGCCTTTACCACCTACCGCCTACCGCCTCCCGTATGCTAGCTCGGTGGGTGCGAAAATGGAAAAGAAAAAGAAATTGGATGAAGGTATAAAAAAGAATGAGAAATAAAGAGGAATATGTCACCTACTTGTCAAATCATATTTCAATGTAGCTAAGGGTCTTCTCATATGGTCCAATCGGATCATCTTTTCCTTCTCCCATGTGTATGCCTTCAAAATAAAACAAAATTGTTTCCAGATCTTCACTTTTTCTGAAGACGTTCGATAATACGAACGAAACCGGTCAAATCTCTTGTTTTTTGTTTTTCTCCTGCATTTTAACCTGTTTTCCGTTTGTCTTTTTTCAAACATTTTGTCTACCACAGCATTTCATTTTCATGACTTATTATCGTGTACCTTACCCCATATATATATATATATATATATATATATATATATATATATATATATATATATATATATATATATATATATATATACACACATTCAAATTTCAATAAATGAGAAAATTCTTTATGAGTCAAGTACAAAGGTCTATCACAAACTTGCAAAAACTACAGCTTGGCATTTCATCAATGCCCTCCTTGGCCTTTTGGCTAAGATCAGAGTGTAGTATCTGTTTCGATGTATGCTACACTCTGTAGGCCGGTACGGTCTGGGCCTTGGGGCCTCGATTCCGCCAGTCTGAGGTATTGTCCTGTGCAGTTCTAGGAGGTCCACCCTCCAAGGCTTTGCCTTCTCACCCTCTGTGAAGGGGGTTAGTTTATTGCTAATCCCATGAGACGCCCCTACCGGGTAATGCCGACGGGGCTTCCCATACATTTTTTTGTAGACCAGAGTGCACTAATCCTAGTGCGCTGGGTAACCACATTTGATCTGGAGAGGAGGTAAATAAAAATACTTTGACCTTGTGTCTAACTTCCTGGAGGTAAATAACTTGGCATTTCATCGATATTCATAGATAGATATATTCATAAAATTAGCTATGTTTATATATTTATATTTACAGGATTCACTCTTAAACTAATTAGCCGATCATTATGAATTTTTGAATACAGCTGTTAGACGTAAGGGATCTAAATATGGGCTAAATTCAGTTTAATTTATTCAAAAGAATAAAAACGTGGGTGGAAGCCCTTCTTGAAAATTCAGATACGCCCGATTGTTCTGAAATTCTAACAATAAGTATTAGACATCAATTAATAAATATTTCCCAAATTTCAGTTTCTTTGGACTATTTTAAAGATTTTTTGGGGGAGGGTGGCATAATGTGGACACAACCTCCAAAATTAAAATATTTCAGATTTGAATTAAATTCGATCCATAGTCATTAGATACCAATTAAGCAAGATCACCTTAACTTCAATTTCTTCTAAAGACCACTTAAGCTTAAGCCTTAAATGTTAGATATTTTCTAAATCAAAATTGGAATACGGATTCTCAACATAAGGGTTAGTATCATTATATCTTGATTTTAATCTTTGTAAGGGGACATAAAATTGGGTCTGTGATTCTGTTCAGGGAATTAATTTTACCTGGGATGAGTATTCTTCTAAAAATATATATATATATATATATATATATATATATATATATATATATATATATATATATATATATATATATATGTATATATATATATATGTATATATGTATATATATATATATATATATGTATATATATATATATATATATATGTATATATATATATATATATATATACAGGGTGGGCAAAAATAAGGGTCCTATTTTTAAAAATTCATAACTTTTTTATTTATTGATTTTTAAAAAAATTTTTTTAGAATAAGTAAAGGACCCCTTCCGAAGCAAGCATGAGCCGTATTAGCCCTAAGGAACGTACCCTCATTTAGAAAACATTATTTTTGCTTAAAAAACTCAAAACAGTGTAAAAAACAATACTTTAGTTTTTGTAAGTTTTAAGAAGTGTTTTTCGGCTAAAATTTGTTTTGTTTATTTCAAAAAATCTCGGAAGGGTCAGTCTACACACACATAAAGTTTGGTGAGTTTAACTTTTATTTTGTGGAAGTTATTCAAATTCAAGTTATTCAAATTTAAAGATAGGACCCTTATTTTGGCCCACCCTGTATATAGTAAAATATCTTTGGCAGAAATTCCAGGCTCACATAACCGGATTTGGATTTAAAGTGTGCAGTTTAGTAGATAATTCTTTTCTCTCGACCAGAGGAAAACAACAAATAACGGATAGAACTATAAGTATTTCAAGAATCAAGGTATTCAATTGTTCTTTCTTTCTTTTCCGCTCATTAGCACTGTTACATACATTCCTTTCTATAAACAGATCAGACCACCATTGACCTTCATTTGAAACCCCTCCCGAATTTTACAGAACAACCAACAGTCATATCTTATTGCAGCAGATCTTCATTTCTTTGCAACAAATAATTCCGGGGGATGTTTATCAGCAATACACAGTACTTCTCAAGATAACAAGAGGATCCACAGATTGGAATAAATGAAACGCGCATTGCTACCACTATAAAGTGGACGAATACTTAGACACGCTGACAACATTTTAGAAGAGCCGACTGCTTCGAACGAAAATCACCACAGACACCATGATGAAATTTCTAGTTGCAATTGCGATGGTTGCCCTAATCGGGTTCAGCTTAACATCGGCTGCTGCAATAGATTTGGGTGATAATAACGTTGAACCGGGAGAAATGGACGGTAAGTATCAATAATTACATTTGTTTATCTGTCTTTGTATATATTGTAATGTTTTTTTCCAAGACGACAATTGTTTGTAATGTAAGATGTTGTTAAAGATAGATTAGACATTAAAATGTGTTTTTTTTTCTCCAAACGATTGTAGAAAGGAATTTTCCACAGGTGTGTAGGCCAAGGGGATTTTTGTTAAAAAAATGGAAGACTTCTGATTTTATGATCGATAAGATGTGACCAATTGTTTTCTTTAGTTCAAATGGAAATGTTTTGAAGCAGAAGTGGCACGGGTCGTCCGTTTTCCATCGAGTCCAATAAAATAAACCTGTAGTATTACCTATCCTTCCCACATACTCATTTACACATACATACACCAGAGAATGCTCAGACCTAATTATTTATTTTTTTGCAACGCTAGTGGGCGCTGAGATCGGGACGATAATAACTGAAACTCAAAGAGATTCTCTCTAATTTTTGCTCTTCCTTGTTTCACCAGAAAAACATGCGCGTTATGCTCGCACAAAATCCAAGTTATGTGAGACATATTTTCTCAAGTTTTTCACACGCACACATTCTATTCAGACTTTCTTGGACCTATATATGCATTTTTACGCACACAATTCAAGTAGGAGCGAATCCTTTTGGTTTCCCAGTAAATAAATATCGCCTTTGTTTTGTTCTTAATTGTTGTGAATCTACTGTATTTATGATAAGCGAATAGTCACTTCCGTTTCATTTCGGGCGGGGACAAGTATTTTTTCAAATGAACTAAGGTGAAATACATAATATACGTGCAAAGAACATTG
Organism: Sepiola atlantica; assembly: GCA_963556195.1. NCBI lineage: Eukaryota > Metazoa > Mollusca > Cephalopoda > Sepiida > Sepiolidae > Sepiola > Sepiola atlantica. The sequence continues at coordinate 92,168,919 of OY744521.1, read as the reverse complement.
TGTAAGGATAAAAGGGAATAATCGCTAATCAGAATCAAATATCGATATCTCATGCTATTATATCTGAAGTAAAAAATACGTTCACAGACGCTGTAAAATCAATTTAGTGAACCTTACATTATTTATTTAACAATGCTCAATAACAAGTAGAGCTATATATATATATATATATATATATATATATATATGATATATATTATATGATCTGAGGTTAAGATCGGATTCTAACTCTGCCTGATGAGATCTCAGTTTATAGTAACTGTTGATCGATAACATCGACATGCCAGTGTCGCAGATTTTGTACATGTCTGTGTAAATAAAACTATCATATATATATATATATATATATATATATATATATATATATATATATATATATATATATATATATATATATATATATATATATATATATATATATATATTTATATATATATATATATGCGATTTTATGAAGGCTTACCAAAGCATTCCTTCCAGGACACCAATGATCACCATTAAAGATATTTTTTCTTACAAATATTATTTATTCAAATTAAATGTTTTTTCCTACTAATTAAGATTTTTTCTTAAAATAAAGGAGAGTTTCTGCGAGATTGACGTTCAACTCGTCCTGTGTTGATTTCTAAGGGGAACAAGTCAGCCCTTGAAATAAGACTCGTCTGACCGCTGGCATTCCGGACGAACATTTATGTTGCTTTTCCTTGTGATGAATTAGATTTAGAATTCCCATACTATCATTGGATTGGAATGGTAACTTGTGAGCGGTATCTGTAATGGTTTAGTTTTTTTTTGGGGGGGGGGGGATTTTTTCATCATTGTGCCGCCCGACGTGAAAGTGTATTATCGCACATTGTTCCGTTTTTTGTTGTTGTTTTTTTTTAATGCATTTGGGACCGATTATTTGCTTGTTGGCTTGGTGGCAGAAATAATGCACGAGCTACTTTTCTAAGACATTTTCTAGGACTTTCTTTTTTATCGTTGTTCTTTCTTGTTTTTTAATTTTAACTTTTATTTATTTATTTTTCCTCTTCTTTTCTTAAGTGACCTCAACTATTGCAACGCCACATTGTGTATTGTCGGCAGTTGAAACCCTTATTCCAGACATTTAATTTCCCTGATGATCTGCCAAGCAAGTACCTGCTTGGTAGTGAAACACGTGTAGGAAAAAACATTTAATTTGAATAAATAATATTTGTAAGAAAAAATATCTTTAATGGTGATCATTGGTGTCCTGAAAGGAATGCTTTGGTAAGCCTTCATAAAATCACATATAAATGCTCTGTACTCTGTAATCGAGTATCATCGAGCTTGTTTTTATTGGAACAACCCCGGTCTTCACTGAATGATCTATTTTATAAGTGAAAAATCTAAATATATATATATATATATATATATATATATATATATATATATATATATATATATATATAATTTTAGTTTTATGCAAAGATTATGGTTCATGGCCGACTCCATAAAGTCATGCGTTCTTTTCCCGTAATTTTGAATCTTCAAAATTGAAGAACTTTTCGAGATTTTGTTCTGTTGTATTTTCTTTTTTACATCCTCTTTGTGATGATACGCAAATATGATATTTCCAGGATTTAAACACGATTGCATTCTTGTAGCAAAGTATATTTGTATAAATAAAAGTTATTTGATATATATATATATATATATATATATATATATATATTAGTTTATTTTTTATAACTGCAGATTTTAACGAAAATTTTAAAGAAAATCTGCAAAACCTGCTTCTGGACGTTTTTCAGCAGATAAAGGAAAATGCTAACTTTGAGGATGACTCAGATGTAGAGAGTTTTCTCCAGGAAAACCAAATTGAGGGCGAGCAGGTATCCCTTCTGACTGAAGAAGAACAAGAAGAGTTTACAAATGTTGGCCCATCTGACGCTGAAGATGACGAAATGGGCGAAAATGTTGAAAGCGGCATGGGGTGTAGTTGGAATGGACGAAATGGAAAATGCTGTCAACGTATAAAAATCACGCGAATCAAAATTCATAGTAAGTATTTATGGTTCTTTTCTATTTAATAATATTTGAAACATCGACCATAAAAGAATTACAGCAAACATTATCAATATAACAATATGCTAATGCATTTTATGCAAGTACCTACGTTATCACCTTTCACACACATAAAAAAATGAGATCGTCCAATCACCAAAGATGGTGCTTGGTGATTAATCTGATGTTTCTAAAATAAACAATTCCGACTTTACCTATTTTAAAATGAATTGTTTCAAAATCAAATTATCTCGTCCCGTCGACTAAAAAAAAAGTACAATTTTAAATAAAAACGTTTCAAAAAGTGACATTCGTTTTATTTGATTTGAAGAATATTTATCAGACGATTATTTTTCCGGTAAGAAGACAGAGAATATTTATTGTTTTAGAAAGAATTAAATTGCTACAATTTTAAATAAATAAATAAATAAATAAAGAGACATATTTGTTTTATTCATTTAAAGAATATTTAGCTGATAATAATAATTATTATTTTTCGGAAGAAAAATGGCATTTTTCTGAATAGTATTGACCCTGACAGACATTTATTATTTCAAAAGAAATATTATTATTAACAATAAATTATACAGATCAATGTAGAAAGCACCATAGAATTTCCATGAGGTCCCGCTAGTTGTTGTTGCTATTATTATTATTATTATTATTATTATTATTATTATTATTATTATTATTATTATTATTATTATTATTATTATTATTATTATTATTATTATTATTATTATTATTAGTAGTAGTAGTAGTAGTAGTAGTAGTAGTAGTAGTAGTAATAGTAGTATTTATTTATTTTACTCACTAATTTTCACACGAGTCCTTATCTGTGATCGCTCACTAGCAGCAACAGTTAGATTTCTATGTACTCTCCGCTTTTTTTTTATACCTGTTGCAAATCACTTTACATTATTTCAACCGCTGTTTACCATTGGTTTCTTGTTGATAACGACCTTTGGCTTTCTTTGTGGTTTGAGCGGCAATAAGCCCCTTCAAGATTCTAGTACTTTCCGTAACATTCCAGTGGACGTATGGATGGTGCTCGCGAAGATTTTTCTTAATAATTTAGCTATTTCATCAATGCTGTACGTTGTATCGTGTCAATCCTCCCTTTTCCCAATTTCTCTTAGTTTTTTTTACAGGATTTTAACTATTACACCAGATGTCCATGTAAACAATCCTCCTATGAATTTTGAGAGTATTAAACCTAATTTCGACTAGATGTATAGTATTACTACTTATTACTATATATATATATATATATATATATATATATATATATATATATATATATATATATATATATATATATATATATATAATGTTTGTTGCGATCAAAATAATTTGAACATTAATCCAAGAATTCAAAACCAACTACAAATCAGCGTACGATCGTTTCCAAGACCTTTTGGAAATATTTAATTGTTTATTATTTATGATGATACCAAAACGCTTTCGCCAGCGCCTTTTATAACATTACATATAGAAGTCTCATGAAAAAAACACCATCAGATTTGAGTACCAAAATTCAACACGAATGAAAGGATTTTCAAGGTAAACAAATTCATGACATATTCATTTACATACGTTCCAAGAATTCAACATAAACAACTCCCTCCCTAAATTCCCAATTGAGAACTGAAGCCACACATGAGAACTTAGTCATCACCGCATTTCAGGTCAGAGTCATCATAAAAAACCTCGACACCTCAAATCCTGTAGGTCTGATCTTATACTAGTAATAGTAATAAAGAAATGCTCTGCTGAACTGGCCCCTGTTTTCTCCAAACTATCAACAAATGCTCTGCTGAATCTTGTTTCCCTGATATCTGGAAAATTGCCTTTGGTACCAGTATTCAATAATTCTGGAGATAGAACTGATCCTTTAAACTACCGCCCAATCACTCTACTCCCGATCTTTGCTAAAATCTTTTAATCCTTAATACAATCTAGCTATAGCCCGGCACCTAGTTAATGCTAAACTTCTTTCTGATCATCAATACGGATTTAGACAAGCACAATCTACCGCAGATATCCTAACGGTCATCTCTGAACGCATATATCATACACTGGACAAGGCAGGTGAAGCTAGGGCGGTAGCGCTTGATATATCCAAGGCCTTTGACAAGGTCTGGCATAAAGGGCTTCTCCTAAAACTGCACTCATATGGTATTACTGGACAAATATTTAATATAATTAAATCTTTCCTAACAAAAAGAAAGATCCAGGTTGTCCTCGATGGCCTTTCTTCTAAGCAACATGGCATAAAAGCTGGTGTACCCCAGAGATCCATCCTTGGACCTCTACTGTTCCTGATTTTCATAAATGACCTCCCTGATTTAATTCAGACTGAGATAGGAATATTTGCTGACAACACCACGCTCTACTCTCGTTATGTGGGCAAAAATCGACGCGCACATATCTGAGGCAATGACTGGATCCTGAGAAAATGACCTCCAGTCTGTAGTGGATTGGGGTAAAAATGGATGGTAACTTTTAATGCCGCAAAGACAAAGCTCCTTTCCTTCAATAATTATAAGAAACCTCTTCAACCACCGATTGCCATGGCAAATAACACCCGAGAGTTCATCATTCAAACTGTTTGGCCTAACTTTCACAGATAACATGAATTGGAATAAATACATTGAAGACATTGCCAGGGCTGTTGCAAAGAAGGTGGGCTCCCTCTACCGTGCTAGTAAACTTCTCACACCTGACATTATCTTATATCTCTACAAAGTCATCATTCGCTTATGCATGGAGTATTGTTGCCACATCTGGGCTGGTGCATCATCCACTAGACAAGGTCCAAAAAAGAGTTGCCAACTTGATAGGTCCCTCACTATCCACCAAGCTCCAGCCCCTGTCCCATCACCGCAATGTTGCTTCCTTGTGTTTGTTTTACAAGTACTTCAATGGATTGTGCTCTGATGAACTTGCTGCTTTGGTGCCTCCACGACGCAAATTCACTAGACCAACCCGACAATTAGCTAGGTCCCATCCATTCACTGTGGAGGTCCCCAGATGCCGAAAAGCTTTCTACTCCAAAAGCTTCTTTCCTCATGCTTCTGGAGTTATTCTATATATATATTTATATTTAAAACTAGCGGGCTTTACCCGCTTTGCAATTTAATTCATATTTATTACTTGAAATCATTGAAACGAAACTAATCGATAAGAAAAAAAAGACTAATTTATCTTCTCTCTCTATTATTAAGAAAGGATAATCTCACCAAGAAGACAAAACTAAGCGATAAGAAAAAGAAAACAAAGCTCTCTCTCCTCCTTCTTTCTGCTTTAATAATAATAATAATAATAATAATAATAATAATAATAATAATAATAATAATAATAATAATAATAATAATAATAATAATAATAATAATAATGGAATACTTTTGTGTCTAAATTAAAAGTGAAAGAAATTATTTCCTTTCTTTTTTATTATTATCACATATTATTGAGATTAAGCCTCTGCTTCTTTGCTCATTAATTTAAGTTTGTATACGTGATTATGTTTTTCTTTTTTATTATTATCAGCTATTATTAAGAATAAGTTACTCCTTTTCTTTTAAATTTGCATACATGATTATTGAAGCGAACCTGCCACACTTACGTTCATTTTTATTATATAAACTGACATTTGATTTTTAAATGTGATACCCTGTTTTTATTCTTACCTTTAAAAATATTTTACATTGTTTTGATTTATTTTTTACTTTTGTCAAAATAACAACATAGTCCTTTTATTATTTTAACTTCCGTAAAACACGAAAAATGATAAATGCAAATTAAGATATGCCAACCGTAATGCTAAACACAATGAAAAAATAATTATGATAAAAGAAATTGAACGGAAAATATTATTTAACACACACTTTGCAATAGGCAGATATACAATTAATAATTATCTTTTTTATTATTATTTCAATTGTTTAATTGTAATAGATCGACACTCTGTCATAGGAAACAGAATATGTATCCAGACGTTGTACAGACATTTTTTTATCCCAATCCCGAGTGCCCTTTTTGGGAAAGTTGGATTTTCCCCAAATTAAAATCCGACCTTGTGCCTAACTCTGCCCTCGTAGGGAGGCAAGTAAATAGGGACATATAGACAAAATAAAATGTTGATCTATTATTAATAGATATTTTGGTATCTGTCGGTCTGAAGCCGAAACTATACTATTACTTATAGACTAATGTACTATCTTTCAATGCTCAATTCAGAGCGGTGTAGTGTAGTATCTGTTCTGTTGTGATGATACCATCCTCCCAGGCATTACGCCCTTCTTTTTTGTGAGGGGTAATGTAATATCTGTTATGTAATCATTAGACCACTCCCATGCATTAGCCCCTCTTTTGGGTGGGCAGTATAGTATATGTTCGTTCATCATGATATCATCTTCCCAGGCATTACCTCCTCCCTTGGGGGTAGTGTAGTATCTGTTCTATGGTTATGATACTATCCCCCCCCCCGGAGATTACATTGGCTTTCTTTGGGTTGTGATAAACTACCAAGAATATGTGATCTCTGGTCACACATTTTTATAGTAAACTAGCTGGACACGGCGCCCGGCGTTGCCCGGGAGAAAAATAAAAAAATGAATTAAAATTTGTCAACATCCGAGAGAACGCAAATAGGTCACATCGGACAATATTTACCAACGAAAAGGTTTACTTCTGAGTTAAATAAAAAATAAAAATTGCCACAGTGTAGAAGGATATCTCCTTCACTGACCGGCTATGGAAAAGGTTACTTGTTTCGGGGCGGGCTGTTAGCAATTCTCTCGTCCGTCGTTGAAAGCAAATCCTTGTAGAATGCGTAAATGTTTATTTATGTTGGTGGATTTTCGACACAGTAAGAACTTACGTTGTGTCTAACTCTGCCCTCGTTGGTAGTCAAATGTGACTGAAAGTCGACCATGTATAACGAATGTACATTTTAGTTTAGGCACGTAAGATAAATATATATTGTGTAATAAGAAAAAAATGAAATCAACTTTGCGGGTGTAGGAGTCGGTAATTCTCCAGAATGTTTCTTTTTTTATTAAACATCCGGTCTATATATGATAATGAGAACTTTTATAAACAAAGAGGCCTACAGAGTACTATTAAAAACAATTCCCCCGCCCTCGTTATCTTTGTATAGAAATTCCTTTTTTTTGTAAGGAAAAAAAAAAAAATTAGTATGCCTCCTGAGCACTACTGAAACACACAAATATAATTACGGTCATACAGAGCACTATTAAAACCAATCCATTATCTTTGTATAGAAATTAATTTTTTTGTGAGGAAAGTAAAAAAAGAAAAATTAGTATGCTTCAGAGAACTACTGAAACACACAAATATAATTAAGGAGGCCTGCAGAGCACTAATAAACCAAGTTTGTTCGAAGAGAAATGATAATCACCCTCTTGTACCCCTTCTATGTTGTTTAGGTTACTTTTAAAAAAGAAAAAGAAAACAAATTGTGTTAGTAGACTGGGATCGAACCCTAAACCTCTCGGTAATGGACGTTCGTCGATAATCTTAGGACCAAGAAAGCGAGTAGTAAATTACTTGAAAAGTAGTTGACTAAAACAAAGCTGGCATGTGTTTTATGCACGCACGCACGCACGCACAGATTGTACGATCCGACATAAGTCAACCAAATTTAGTGTCCACCCGTCACACGTTTTGGGTCATTTTTATACGAAAAAAAAATCGATGTTTTTTCCAATTTCTAGATATTATACGTTCGAAAGGTAGAAGATTAAGAAAATTGCAACTTTACGGTTTATGCTGAGTATTGTTAACACATGTACGTATATTGAAGTAATTCTAAAGTTTATTCACTAAAGAAATTGTAGCCGACATGTTGAATAATGGAACGCTATAAGGAACTATGTTGGTTAAATGTATTCTCTGAAAACCAGAATGAGTATAACTGCATAGTAATAGGTAGAAATAAAGTAATCTGATATTCTCGAAAATCAGCGGAAATGTGTGCGTAATTTATTGTATTATGCAGTAAAGTAATAACAGACGTATAGTAAATAATGAGGGTCACGTTTTAAAAAAGTAAACGTTGTTTACTAGTTCCCGGTGTCGATGGGGAAAGTGGCATTAGAAAAGTTATAATGGCAAAAGTTTTGCTACCCCCTGTATGGAGTATGTTTTGGAGAGAGTCGAATATGGTGAGCCAAAAGTAATATTTTGTGTTAGTTGGAGAAAATAATCACAAATTTACTATAACACGCTTGAGTGAATAAGCGTAATATAGTGGTGAGTTTAGTAGCCTATGATGGATGTGATTATTTTCCTATTCCTAACAAAGGTACAGGAGAACATCGTTTTTACTTTATATAGAAGATATATATATATATATATATATATATATATATATATATATATATATATATATATATATGGATAGGTAACAGCAGATGGATAAAATATGTCCAACTTCTGAAGCAAACTTTCTCATTACACTCTTTACTCGTCGTAAACTGAAGATAGTCGGCTACTTAATATATACGAAATTACTTTTCTTTTTAAACGTAGCGAAACAGTGTATAAAAAAGTTTATATTTTTTATGGTATTGGTACAGTACCTGGGTATGTAAATTTTCATTTTTACCTATCTTCTACCGCTTTATAGCTAGTAAGAAGAAAACTATTTGTGAAATTTCGTGTAAAAAATATGTGACTAAGTATTTGCATGAGAGAATGAAATGAATGTTTTTACGTATTGTTTTTACTTGCAAATTATGTTTTTAAGCAAAAACAATTTGCTTTGAACTCACACCGAATTTCCTTTATATCTACATTTTTCCAGATTTTCTTAAAAGGTCATTTACTATAAACAATATTTACGTAACGTTTTTTATGTTATGTTAATTTCTTTAAATGTATAAAACACGTATCCAGTTAAAAAAAATCTTTTCGATCTGAACTCGGATATTGACATCGTAAAAACTACTGTCTTAGTGATGTGTAATCTGCCTATTCCTCTTTTGTCAACTAATCACATGTTTCGATTTGCGTACGAATAGACAAACTCCTAGAACACCATAACTTTTGAATCTCTATATAAAAGTCAACGTTTCTTTTGTGTTATGGAAATCAATGTCAACAGTTAGAACATTCAAATAAGTTTCCATAAGGGTTACATTTTTCACAGAGTTTAAAGACTAGTAAAATGTTCCTTTGGTTCCATCCGGGGTCACCAGGGATAATCATCGGTTTGGTCCATGAAATAACTGAAATATATTAGAACGTAAAAATAAATAAATAAAATGAATCTATTTAAAAATGTTTGAATATTTAAATGATCATTTTTATTGGTATTTGTAAGTTAAAAAATAATTATCCGGTATTCGTTAAATCCATTTGCCGTTTTACTGCTACATGATTTTTTTTTCTTCAGAAAAACACTTCAAACGCGTTTAGTTTTTGTAGTATATAAATGTGGTGCGTTTGTTACCAACAATCATATGTATACCCAACTTAAACTCTGACCATAATGAATTGATAATAATATTTATTAATTTTTAAACGTTTATTTCAGTCTGTCTCGTTGCTGTAATTATGCCACCAACTCGTATGGAAATTCTCATTACATTACAAGGGAAAAAACTTTGGCACCATACTGTAGGTAAGTACCTAAGTTCAGTCAAATCTGAAGTTAATATACGATTTAACTTCACTAACGTTAACAATTAAAAAAATATTAAACCAGTCCCCCTCCTCTTTCTCAGTACCACTTGAAGGGGAAAATTATGGGAATTATACCAGTTGTGCATTGTTCAATACTATACTGTGATTAATAAAGCACGCCTAGTTATCTCCCTTTCTCACCAGAGAGTGAGGCCGCCATATTTAATTTACCTTCACTTTTGTATTTGTTTGCTATTAAAATTGTTGTGTAAAAGATAAAGACTAAAAGACTGATTAACCGCAAAAAAGGTTTTAATACCAAACAAATACACACGTAAAAGCTAATTAAATACAGCGGTCTCGCTCTCCTCCACTTGGTGAGAAGGGGAGATAACTAGGCGTGCTTTATTAATAACAGTATATTATTGACCAGTGTGCGACTGGTATAATTCACAACAAATAGTATCCAATATCTTCAGCATTTTACATTTGTACTTCAAAGGGGCATCATTTCGCTAATTACAAGATTGTATATTATGCAATGTTATGTAATCAATTCATACCTGCGCACATGTAAACGCAAAAGAAAACAATATGACTTTGAGTCAGGGGTCGTCTATGCATATATATAGGTACGTGCAAAATCAATGGCCGATTCCCAAAATGAAAAAAACATTTTGACCCCCTCCCCCTTCACTTAAAAATACACTAAAATTCAGGAAATCAACCAATTTTACTGAAATTTTCAATATTTATTAATCAACAATTACGGAATATGTTGAAACCATTATTTTCTTTAAAATCTTAGAGAAAATGTATTATTTTTTAAAAAGAAAATACACCTTTATTAAAGTTATATTTTTATATATTAATAAAAAAAATGCATGATTTTTTAAATGTTGCTTATGTAAATAAAGCATCGTAGATGTTAACAATTAATTTTTTTTCTTCAAAATATTTCGTATACATTACGAAAAAGGCCCGTAAATACCGTGTTAATAAAAGCACTATAACTCGAAGAAAAATTAATTTTTTGAATTAGCGATATTATTATTGAATAAAGCATTGTTTAATCAATATTTTCACCAAAAATAATATAATTGCAAAAAATATTTCATGTGATTTTAATGATTAGAGTTTCTGGAAAAATAAAAAAAATGCGACATAATTATATTTCCCTTTCATACATGAACGTGGCATCATCAGCGCAAGAAATTTTTTTATAATCTTGAAAATAAACCAAAAATTGACAAATTTGAGATCCAGGAACTTAACGAAAAAAAGAATTTTAAAAATTTAATAATTTCTCTTAACGATGAACTTTCATTAGTATGGTAGCCCCGTTCTGTAATAACCTTCCAACAATCACTCACTTTTACACCGCACTCAATTTTTTTTTTTAGAGATTCAAAAATTTCTTTTTTTTCACAATTCATCGTCAATTATTTGGAAAGATTTGTATTTGTTTTGTCTTTTTTTCATTAATAAATATTTAAGTTAAAAACAATTATTTATTAATAAATAAAGAAAATTCAAACATGACATTTTCTTTCAAAATTGAATTCTGTTTATCAATAAATAACTGTTTTAACTTTTCTTTCAATGAATAAATTGTCAGTGTAGTCATTGACTTTAATTTACTTTTTCACACTTAAAATAAAAAAAATAAAAACACTTTATTTTAAAAAGAATCAATGTAATTTATCGTTACGACACGTTAAGAATAAATCGAGTAATTAAAGTTTTAAATCATGTAAAAAAAATTGATAAAATTGACGCAGTTCGTAACGTAAAAATATTTTTAACATTTAAAAAATAGTTTATTTCAAATTCTAAGGAAAACATTGGTAAACAGACGTCATCAATAATATCAGAGTATTACGAAATTAAAAACTGAACCTTTTCAGTTAAAAATAAAATAAGATCTTAATTGCGTACACTCACAAATAATTAAATAAACATTTCCTTTTTATTATAACAAAATAAGGGTACTTAAATTTGTTTATAATCTTAAAAAGAATAAAGAAATTAATGGATAATAATTTTTCAACTTCTATAAACTATTATTACATTTTTATATATAAAGTTAAAAATGATAAATTATGACATTTTTGTCTTCCATATATTTTGCATAGCGATAGTCAATTTGTAGACAATGTCCTTTTCCGATGAAGTTATGGCGGATTTTACTCATTTATCACATTTGAAGGGATAATTTTGCTAATTTTTAGTCAAACGTGGATTTTTTTAAATTCAGTGTCTTATGACTTTAATTTAATAATTAGCTTTGAAATAGTTCCTAAAACCTTATATTTATCTTTTAAGGAATTTTTACAAGTAATTTTTTCAAAGTTCAAAATTCATTGAATTTTTGGGGTTTGTGACCGTCGTATTACATATTTTATTATAATTTATTTTTCACACGTAAATATGCAGTTTTTTTCGTTTAGAGATTAAGTTTAGGCTTTTATCTTTCAAACACAATCAAAGTTTACACGGAAACTAATTAAATAATTAATGATAAACGCTTTTTAATAAGCATAGTCCGTACAAGACCGCCATTTTTGCACATACCTAATATATACTTCTCGCGACTTCGTAAGATCACACGACAACAATATGTATCAAACAATGGATAAAGCGATGAGACAATGATATATAATTAAACAAAGATATTTATTTAAATGAATTTAAATTTTATGAAAGTCAGTTTAAGTTTTTTTTAACAATAAGAAAAATTTGATCCAACAATATATAATTTAACATTTGAAAAGATATGAATATTAGATTTAAATTTAAAAGTCCATGGAAGCCTTTTTCAACTACCAAATTTAAAAAGCCAGTATTCGGAACATCAGCTGACGAGGGCGTAAAAGTGTCAACACAAGTCGCATCCCATATTAGCGACCTGCCGTTTAAAACTGGTACTATTTGCCCCCACAAAGATTCCGAGATTCGAAGTGGGCGAATCGTTATATATATATATATATATATATATATATATATATATATATATATATATATATATATATATATATATATATATATATATCGTGATACACACACACACGCACGCACACCCACACACACGCACACACACACATATATATATATGTGTGTGTGTATTTTGACGATTTCAATCATTTTCAAAACAAGTTCCAAGTAAAGAGCATACGCAAAGGTATTATAGCTGTTTACAGCTGTTTAAAGGAAGTGTTTATTTTAAATCATACAATGAACCATATATAATATATTTTTATATGTTTTTATTTATTACACAAAAATACATTATATATATATATATATATATATATATATATATATATATATATATATATATATATATATATATATATATATAAAACACAAGACAATCACCGAAACAAAGTTTTCGTATGTGCTTAACACAAAAGAAAATCAACAGCAATGCCCCCAAAAATTACAAATTCCACTGTGATACTATAGACTGCATCCTCTTTTCAACAGTCGGGGCTACCGGAAAATATTAGCTTAGAAGTTAATGACAATATGAAAGTAAATATCAATACGACTGGACCTATTCTGCCACACAGACAAAGTGACGCCATGGGCAGTTAGCCATTAATAGCCGGGGAAGGGTCAATATAGAAAATTCGGAAGGACGTATTTATTTCCGGTTGAAGTCAGCTGAGAGTAAGTGAGAAAATCGGATATATTGGATTTCTGTTAGAAAGTAGACATATTTGGGGGACACTGACTGTTTGTTGTGAGCAGACGGGTTCATGGAAAATTACGTCAGAGCTTGGAAGAGAACAACGAGATTTCAATAGATCAGATGGAACTTGGCAGTGAGTGATCTCGATGGGTAGGTCGGTGACAAAGCCCAGGGAAAAGGCGTAGTACGACAGTTAGTCTGAATTGAAATTCTGAATTTGAAAGATGAGAATTTAACTCAGATTTGGACGCTAGCGACGGGACCCCAACGACACACACGCACACACACTTATGGTCAACAAGTAGTGCGTATACAATGTATATACCTGTGTTTGTTGTTTTTATTATGTACGCAAATCGTGTGAGCAATGCTTTGCTCCTCCGGTACTGACTACATTAGAATCGACACGGCCAGAATAAGAAGATGGAGAAGAAGAAAAGCCACTGCCCAAACGTTGAGGTGATCGGCTGTTCGGGGCGCGAGTATGGTTGCACACTAGTAGAACCAAAACAAAATCACAAGAAAGGATGCATGTCAAGTACCCTGGTAGAAACTATTAAATATTAAATTTAATTCATCATCAAAATGCATATTATCAAAATAAAAAGAGAGATTCGAAATATACGAAAATTCGCCATTTACTGAATATTGAGCTGCAGTTTTTTACAATGATCTAATTTGAAGGTATATGTATGCGTGTATATGTATATATGAGTGTGTGTATGAATCTGATCTTCTCTAATTATATATATATATATATATATATATATATATATATATATATATATATATATATAAAATCATCATTTGTCCCGTGGTCTGGATGACCGTTGGCGCACACAAAGATTACCTGGCAACCAGTGTTTTCCAGCACTCCCGATTTTCTGCCTTATTTAGCGTGTTACTCAATGCCAGGTCTGTCCACTCTCGGATGTTGTTCTCCAACTTCTTTCTTTGTCTGCCCCTCCTTCTTCCTCCCTGTACATTTCCTTGCATTATTTTCTTTGCGACACCTGATGATCGTGTGACATGGCTGTACAACTTCATTTTCATATTATTCCTAGTGGTCAGCAGATCTTCATATGGCCCGACTGCTTGTCTGAGTCTGTTCTTCACTTCCTCATTTGTTATGTGGTATTTGGATGAGATGTTTACGATCTTTGTGGCCGGTATCCTTCTCCCTAGGTTATATATATATATATATATATATATATATATATATATATATATATATATATATATATATATATATATATATATATTATCGCGAAACTTTTAGTGGTTAACTTCAATATATACTAATTTATAATTCCAGACAATAGAAAAAAGCAGATTTCAGCGACTTTATCTTTATTTTCCAATAAATAGATTCATTTTACGGCTGTTTCTCCATTTTTTCCTACAGTCCTGGTTTTCAAGCATATCTTGAATCTTGAATCTTTCGTCAGAAAACCATTAGAAAAGTATAAAACACGAAAACTTACTTTAGAAAACATTCCTTAGATCGATTTTTTTCCTAAACAACACGTGTATCTATTCCAAAACTAACGCCATATTTTGTCTTTACCAGAAAAAATCAATCTAAAGCAATTATTTCTATAGAAAGTTTTCATGTTTGTTTTCTGTTTTATTTTCTTCTTACGAATAAAAGATTCAAGGTATGCTTGAAAACCTTCATTGGAGAAAGGCCGTGAAAAATGAATCTCATTACTGGAAAATTAAGATCTAGTCGCTGGAATTTGTTGTTTTTATCCTCCTTCGCTCTGTCTGCCTGTCCTCCCCCCTCTCCCTCTCCCTCTCCCTCTCTCTCTCTCTCTCTCTCTCTCTCTCTCTCTCTATATATATATATATATATATATATATATATGAGATAGAGCTACATTTGATGATTATGATGCTTAAAGAAAAAAATATTTGGTTTTTATATTAAAATTTGCCTATTTTTTTCCATGTGCGATTTATTTGTTAGCAAAATGTAACATTTCGTTCTGTCAATTTTATCCGAACATTTTTTTTTACTTTAGTAAATAACTAAAAAGTAATGGACGTAAAAACCCAAATATTTCTTATTTCTTTTCAGGAGGCCAAGGCTCTTATCGTTTCTGTGCGAAAATAAGGCGTCTCCAAGTGTGCTTTAACCTCTACAACTTGCAAATTTCTGATCATTCAGCTGGAGCTTGTCTTTCGATTATCAAACCTTTAAAAAAACACATTGGTTGCTTTTCCAAACATTTCGCCGATGATGAGATTTCGAGTGCCAAGGAGGAAACGACGCTCCAGTTATCAGAAAAGGAGGAAAATATTAACAAACTGTTTTTTGTTCCGAACGAAAATTAGAAGACAACCGCCGATGTCTTTAGATTACACCTATAAATAACATTGGTACTTTCTAGTGTTTTTTGTGTTGGAAAAGAGTTGTTTTTTACTACAAGGTTTTGGGTTTTAAATTTCTTATATCAAATAATGAGTCTAATTTTATGCCCTTTGTTTAGTTTAAATGCCCTTTGGGAGAATGTAACTCCAATAATAATAATAATAATAATAATAATAATAATAATAATAATAATAATAATAATAATAATAATAATAAAGCTAATAGTTACATTGGTTTTACAAGCACTACCTGATCCCGCCGCATCACCAGGCATCTTGTAAATTTACACACATCTACAAAAACATAACTGCCCTCCTTCTGATTTTAAACAAATTCAAGTTAATAACACTAAAATAATACATTCCGAAACCAATAATAAAAAAAAAAAATACTAAAATTAATAAAATCACATATGAAACCAATGGTAAGATTTTAGAATGTTTAACGTGATGCGATTTTGTTCTGTGATGCCATTCCAGCGTCGCTGAATTTAAATTGTCAGCAACTTTCCTAGAACAATGCGAAAAACGTTCTCTGCGCGTTTCTCTGCCGTCCTTTAAAAAATTCACTTCTTTCTCCAGCTTTTTTGTTCAGTTTGCGTTTGACACCTGAGGATGATTCGACGAAGAATCGAAAACGTTCGTGAAACCTATGGAACATTTATTAATTCTTTTGATAATAATACAAAAAAGACTATCAGAAAAATTGAAAAAATTAAAAAAAGGTATAATTAAACAGACGAATTCTGTAATTTTTAACAATGTTTGCATAAATGAGAAAATGTTGCCTAAGCCTAAATACACACACACACACTATATATATATATATATATATATATATATATATATATATATATATATATATATATATATATATATATATATATATAAACAGATTCTTGGTAAAGCATATTTTTTAATGAAAAGGGGTTGAAAAAAAATTAATGAGAAAATGTAATACATTCTCTTAAGGGTCTTTTCATCTGACCCTCTTAAGAAGAGAAACGTGAGAAAGGATACCAGTAAAAACTAAGAAAATCGAATGAGGAAATGAGTGGACATTTTCATGTCGGAGAAATTAATTGAGAGGTAAGTGGGAAAAAACATTGGGGTAAATCTTCTCAACTAATTAATTGATGGATTTGAATTATGAAAGATCTCTCACTTATGTTTCAATTCATTTTGTTTAGATAAGCTAGGTTGAGAGGTGTTAATAACGATCGCCTCAAGAATATTGGGATGAAGGTACGACCTTGGACTGCCTAAAATGGAGAACCACTCATCGGATTAACTGTTAGAACATGTATTTATACTGATCAAGTGGTTACCAACGACAGAATCATGTGCTTGTAAATTCAGTATATCTAATATATGTATAAAATATATATTTTAATGATGATTGTAGTGTTTGGAGCATACACACGGTGTTGTTATTTTTGTAATAATTATTTTTTTAACTTTCTTATTCGATATTTCGAACGCACCTGTGTTCTTCATCGGGAATAGTTATATAAGAAGAAAGGAAACAAGAGAAAAAGGAAGGGGAGAAAGAACGAGAAAAATCTCCCTATCCTTTTTTTCTTCCTTCCTTCTTTTATTCCCGGCGAAGAATGCGGATGCGTTCGAAAATTAAATAATAATAAAAATAAATAATTATTTTGTGTAAACAAACAAACAAACAAACAAACAAACAAACAAACAAACAACAACAACAACAACGACGACAACGACGACGACGACGACGACGACGACGACGACGACGACGACGACGTTTTTATGCTTCAAACACCACCAATCATCCTTAAAATACTTCTCTAGAAGCATACGTAGAATAACAAACAAATTTGTATATATTATTCATAAATATTTTTTAATAAATATTTTGACTGAACGAGCCACCGATCAACTGACAAATGAAGACACGGCATCTAAAACAAAAATACTCATAAAGATGGCTACTCTCTCGACACTGCATATATGTTTAATCTTCGTGTGATTCAAGGGCTGCTTCCCTGTCGGCTTTGAGAATAATTATGAAACGACGTCTTGTATGAAATTGTCTTGAAAAACTGTTTTTCGCAACTAGTTCTTGTAGTCTAACCGTAAAAAAAAAGGTTCCAAAGACAATCAAACTTTTCAATAGATTTTCAGCACCACCATTTTCTCTCTCTCTCTCTGCTCTTCACTCTGCTCTCTGAAAATCAACACACTGCTTTCCATCAGCCCTTTCATTTATCTCACTTGGCCTCCACATTCGCTAATTAGTTCTTCATACATGCAGATCAGTCCCAACTATAAAAGTCTACAATTGTGGAGAGACACCCTTTTTTACTCTGGTAGATGGGCATTCACGACATGCGAAGCATCACATTCTCTTTTCAGCTGGTAAGTGTTTCTCTTATTCTCACATAGTCATGCTTGTGCTATAGTTGATCGGTGATGTTGATCTTGTAAGAGACAAAGTTTGAGCCCGACAAATATCTACCTAGCTACACTTACAACATTCTGCAGGTTCCATACACCTATATTTTGTACTTTGTAAACATTAAATAAAAATAGATAAAAAAACAAACACCCAAAACGTCGACTTTGTACACGAAAATAAAATGTCAAAGTTCCAGTTAAATGTTTTTGTTCATTTATTTAACTTTTGATGTTTCGGTTGATTGGAATTCATTTTTGGAAGGTGCGTAACGATTTTTAATTTTAATATGCAGTTTTAATGTAGTAGTTTTAATGTAGTTAATATGTAGTTTTAATATGTAGTTTTAATATGTAGTTTTAATATGTAGTTTTAATATGTAGTTTGGACGAAGGACGTAACTTGGTAGAGTTAACTGTGTCCAGCCCCACCTGACTGAAATAAAATATTGAACAAGAAAAGGGTCACCATCTTCCATTAATAAGATCAACATCCCCACTACTAACTAAGTATCAACTTTTATTCAAGTGAACATTGGAACATAACGAGAATTGTTTGGTAGGCTGGCTTTTGTCAATCAACGAATATTGTATCCTGGAGTTCCATTCTAGCAGGCCGCTTGTGGCGAAACGACGAGAACAGGATAACACATTATTCCAAGATGCGATCAAAACTGGAACTGATTTGAATCGTATTTTTGACGGCAAGTTTCATTGGCGCGTATTGATTTGGATTATGCGCTGTCGCGTCCGAACTCCCATGCAATTATAAGTCAAGGCTTAAGTGCGTGTGCGTTAAGCCAAACCCCAACTATATCTAACGTGTGATACCGCGTGCACACCCAAACAAAATAGATCCCTCATGCAACTACTACATATTCGTTTAGAGTCGAGGTCGTCAGCCAGAACAAAAATGTCTGCTCAATGTTACCCTACACACTAAACAACTTCTTCTTCACTTGAAACGTTTTTAGAGACTTTGAACACTCATTATCTATTAACTCTTTCTTTTGTTTGTTTGTTCGTTTGTTAGGTAAGGCGGACATCTGCATAGAGCTCACGAAGGTCGTGCCTCAGGTTTGTTTGGTCTGCATGAAGTCCTCCTCATGGGTCGCAACTATTCGTTAACCTGCACGATTGCAAGTGTTTATCGCCGACACCGGGAACAGCAAAGCTCAGCAATTGCATACAGAATCGGGGAAAATATTGCTCAGAATGCACAGATGTAGGACCATGTGCTGCCCCACTCGACGACCGTCAACCCCAACGTTGTATGTCCGTGGCTTTCTTGTCTTCATCATCTAGCCGAGTCATCTATCCCTTGACGAATTGTCGAGGGCACAGCACCGGTCCACAAGTTAAATAAAAGAAACACAACTTTCGAGAAAGAACACAAACACATATACGTTGTGTATAATTTAGTTGGAACTATGAGTGTGTGTGACACCGTCGCGGACTGTCGAAACCCCCATTGTCGTTGCTCAAGTCGTCAGCTCATCTAATCGTTTTTCGGTCCGATCCGCTCTCTGCGGAGGTTCTATCCCTAACTGATCGGCTTCTCTCTGAAACCAAAACTCGTTCACTTTTTGCCATAAACCTTACTGTCGTCAAACTGTCGTAACACTAACTTACCTTACTGTCGTCAAACTGTCGTAAAACGTTGTCACTCCTAAATGTCGTATCCGGTATTCCTGTCTGAGTCACCTGTCCTAAACAATGGAAACCACCACTCCCGCATTTTCTTTTGACTCTGTCGATGAGTCACTTCCGATCCTCGCGGCCTTCATTGTATCACACAAAGGAATAGTGCTGAAACAACATTGTCACTTCGACTCTATTGATTCAGTTCCGCGCCTGCCATGTCTCTGCTTGCCACATGCAAAAACAGAGACGACTAGAGGACGACAGATCCTGATGCCGACTTCTCTTAGATTTTCACCAGATCTTTTTTAGTCGGGTATCTCTTACACTACCGCGCTGCCACCGCCTCTACCACTGTGAGGAAGGGTCTAACTTTAGGGGGACACTTTTGATTGTCCTCACAAGTTGTCAATAGCATTGACATAGTTTTGCATGGATAGTCTGTTATTTTGTATGGATAGACTTCGTCATTCTTTCTTTTCATATTGCCTTATCCTCAACAAGTGTGTGGCTCAAAGATATAATAACTGCAGCACGTGATCATAAGAGATGACCCACTGACATCACAGGGGGTCAGTTTGAATAAAGTGGAGGTCAGCGGGATGATTTAAAAAATCATTTTCTAAATTCATTTAGATTTATTTATCACATAGTAAGGGGATAACGTGAAGCTATTAGAATTTAAAGAGAATATGTGTGACTTTGACGTCATACGAGAAAGAGATGAGAAGTATTTGTTGTATATGAAGCAGAAGCAGCGAATGTTGTTTTTTTTTAACTATCGACTCTTGATTAGACAAAATCTCTAATCAGCACTTCTTGCAGTAGAATTACTGGTAGGTCGCGAGAGGGTAACCAGTGTTTGTGCAAGAAGTGTAAGACAATGTAGATGGATGAGAACTCAGATGTGAAGGAAGTATATCTGGATGGCGATGTTATTGATGTTGTTGAGAAGTTTTGTTACCTTGGTGATAGCATTGGAGAGTTGAGCAGGTGCTAGTGTGATTGCAAGAATTAGGAGTGGATGGAGTAAGTTCATCGAACTTCTGCCATTACTAATCAGCAGAGCGTTACAACTGTCGTCCAAGACATATGTACGCAGTGTGATGATGTAAGGAAGTAAAAGCTGGCCAGTGAGGGTTGGGACATGCGTTGCATGGAGATAAATGATATGAGAATGATACGATGGATGTGTAATGTGAGTCTTAAAGACATGCTTAGTTCTGATTACCTCAGAGGAAGATTAAATCTGGACAATATAGGAAGATGTGTGCAGAACAGTAGACTGGATCAAAGAATGGATGATAGTTCTGTGGTTACTAGATGTAGAACAGTTAAGGTAGCAAACCCAGTTCACAGGGGAAGACCAGGGCAAACATGGGAGGAAGTGATAAGGATGGATTTGAGAGAAAGAGAGATAAATAAAGCCCTGGCTAGAGATAGTTAGTTTGGAAGTCGATTTCTTAAAGCCGTCCAACGATTTCCAGCATGTAAAACGGACGTTAAGCCGATGATGATAATGATGATGATGACAATGATGATGATGATTGAGTTTGTCAATAAAAAGTAATCAATTGTAATTAGTAAAGACGTTGTCATTATTTCATTTGATAACGGTCTATCTCCTTAAAAGGCAATATAACTTTTATTGGCAACAAATTCGCTGTTTGATAGAATAACAAAATAGTGACTGAAAGGGAGGACTCTTTTTGAAATATGCGGAGGCATATATTTTCTACGCTTCTGATTGGCTTCAATCATGAGTTAATATTTTTAAACAACATTTTCTGGCTGCTGCTGCTTCTATATTGGGGTAACATAATGAAGAAAACCGAAAAAACAACAGGAAAAGATGTTTTGCTTTCTTTATCTATGCCAAAGTATTATATACATTCATATACAATTTAACACGTTGAACGTATACTTTTTTGTATGCATAAAAGTGTAACGGCATCATTAAACATACATTACAGTTTAAAGATGGAGCCACTATTGAGGATACTTTGTAATTTCTATTGCTCTTAAAGTTTGAAAAAAAAAAGAAGATTTTTTTATTACTTTTGAATCAAAAATGCAAAGAAACAACGTCATTTTGAACATTGTTAAAAAGCTATATTCCAGAGAAGGCCAATGGTCGTTGCTAGCGTTAAATTAATAGTAAACGGCTGTGTCGATAAAGCAAAATGATTGAAAATGGTTATTGAGACGCGTTGGCATTCAGACTCTGGGAAACACTATGATTCCTACGAACTCCTAGTGAGTATGAAAATAAAAAATAAAAATAAAATAAATAAATAAATAAATAAATCTTCCCCCTCTCCTCCTCCTCCTCCTTCTCCTCCTCCTCCTCCTCCAAAAACCGCATTGCCACCAACATCGACTGTTACCACGGAGAGTGGGTGCAGTTATTTTAGTGGGTGGAAAATAATTGAGAAAGGACTGCGCCATCCAGACTTGAACTGGAATGGTACGATAATTACTGGAATTTTGAGAATGCTTATTAACACTCAAATTCCATGGTCAACTACCTGTAAAAAATCCTTGTAGAGAGATGACTAGTGCAAGAGGACCAAGTGAGTTACATCATTATTTGTACTCACTAGGAGTTCTCACACAGATCATCCCTGGTGTCTGAGTGGTGGTATTCCCTGGTGTCTGAGTGATAATAAGTCTCTCCAGATTTCCAGTATTCTCCACCTTTAGTATGGTAACAGCCGGTTACCTTTAGTTTCTTCGCTGGTAAGAACCATTGGTCTTCTCTGGGATTTGGGTGGCAATAATCCTCCCCAAGGTCCCAGCACTCTCTGAACTTCCTGTGGAGGTCTGCTTTGTGCTGTCCCTCCTCGGTCTTCTCATCCTCCTTGACTCTCTACAAATATTTTGTGTGGGGTCAACCTAGGCTGGCGCCATTTTGTTTGAGAGGGGTAAGGGGTAGGGGTGGGTGAAAGGGAAGAGAAGAAAGGAAAGATTGAGCGGATTATTATTATTATTATTATTATTATTATTATTATTATTATTATTATTATTATTATTATTATTATTATTATTATTATTATTATTATTATTTTTTTAAAAAGTTTTGAACAAAAAGTTTTCTACTTACTAAAAGTTTCCACGAGCTATCTCAGGAAACAAATATTTACTAGTAATAACAAAATACGAACGCTAAAGACAGTGGTAAAACCGAAACCAAAGTCCACAGCCTGTTCCAAAACAAGGACTATACCCAAAGAAGGTTATACTCTCTTTATTGTGGGACATGAGAGGACTGATTCATTATGAGTTACTAGAGCCTAATCAAACAATCACAGCAGTAAAATATTGTTCGCAGCTGGCTGATCTAAGAATTGCTCTATCAAAAAAAGAAAAAAAGATCAGCATTACTCAATAGGAAGAGTGTAGTGCTTCAGCATGATAACGCGAGACCTCACATAGCAAAACTCACCCAGGAAAAAGTCATGAGTTTCAATTAGAAAGTTTTTCCTCATCCGCTTTATTCACTTTACATTGCTTCATTCGACTACTATCTTTTCCGTCCTAGCACAGTGCCACAACATCTTGGAGCACGATAGTCACATTCCCGTTCGGAGCAGCGCTTGCTCATCATCCGGAGCCCACGTTGTAAATAAGATCCTCAAGATATCTTATTTCTTGAAACGTTGTCTGGACGAGTGGGTAAGTTAGTCTTCTGTTATCATTAATTATCTACAGGGTTAGAGAAAATCAGGAAGTGACTGACGACCTGTTATTTGTGTTTTCAAGAGACCTTGAAAAATAGCAGCTCGGCCCTTTAATGGGTATAAAGCGATTTTTAACCATTGAGAAAATCATGCTATTTCTCCTCGTCTCAGGATTGATCCAAGGCCACGCAAACAACGACGCCCGGTGCTACACCATGATCTTTTCCCATTTCTGATTTCGATATAAAAAATATAGACAGTTTGATTTGAGTCCCTTTTTTCAGTTGCCAGTTTAAACTCGGTAAAGCAATACCTTATCATGACCTTTTTACAATAAAAAAAAAACTTAAGCGTTCACTGTCACTTCAATGCGAAAGATGACCCTTTAAATTGAATTGCTCACGAAAATAATATTTTACGCGCTAAACTTCAATTAGATTATTACATAACCTAATTAAACTCAATTAATGAATTAAAAACTTAATTAAAATTTCACCACACAGTTTCTCATCATGTCACATTAATCTGTTGCTTCACGGGTCCATAAATAAAGGATTCAGTTCAAAATTTCATACAGATTACCGAGTTTGATATAAAGATTCCCGAATTCAAGAATATGCACCCTGCGAAGGTTGGAGGTTAATGTATGGTACTTGCGCAAATTTGTAAGAATGTTTGGAAAAGAATGCCTAACGGACGCAAAATATCTACCATATTTCATAAAAAAAATCATTTACTTGTATACATCATGAAAAAAATGTTGACAAAGAACAGATTACTGCTCAAAATATTAAAATGATCGTATTAACACTTATAATGCTTTCCCTAAAGCTATATATTTTATGTTTCTTGAAGTTATTGGGAAGACACGTTTCCTAAAAGTGGTTTGTTAGAGTATATATATATATATATATATATATATATATATATAAATAAAATTATTTTTACTTACATACGCTGACGTTTCGAGCTTTCACTCTCATAATCTCGGACGATCGCACGGTTCGAACCCCTGCCACAGAGTCAACCTAGACTCCGTAAGCAAGCACTGTAATCATTAGGCAACGGGACATTAACAAATTCAAGAAGGGAATTTAAGTACTATTTATGCGAAGAGCAGCATATCAAGAAAGACTGACTAGAGATTCTACGACCGTTGTCGGAATATGCCTTATAGCTACGTGTCAGTCTATTTTCAACTTCCCTGAACAAGGCTCAACTTTAATCTTATTATAGGGACTTATAACAATATTAATTTTAAATAAATAATATTAAATTATTTTTACCTACATACGCTAGCGTTATGAGCTTTTGCTCTCATCAGTGCAGGGATGATAATTTCGGACGGTCGCACGGTTCGAACCCCTGCCACAGAGTTAACCTAGAGTCTATAAGCAAGCGCTGTCACATTTTATTATCGCAAGTATGAAGGGAAAACGAGTTTTATCGTTCATGATTCAAAGTTATACAAGAAAAAAAGAAAAAAGAGCCAGCCTACTAGTTTTACCCTTCCTTAACAAAAGCTTGTATCGAGGGATTAAAAAAGACGAGGGATTTAAAAAAGAAAAACGGGGTGAAAAGAGAGAATACAGAAAATAAAATCTTAGAGACTGATTACATCTAGTCCTAATAGACATTCCTTTTGTTTACAAAGGAGGGAACGTTTAAGACGAACGTGGGTCATCTCCAATATTTTTAGATGCTATAATGAGTGAGCATGACTGAGAATGGTGAAGGAGTCCATGCTAAAATTCCTAGCGCACGGCGGGTTTTTAAGTAAATGGTCTGTAATGGAAGACCCGTATGTGTTATTTTGAACGTCCGTTGATCGGAAGGTTTCATTTCTAATTTTACTCGGAATGTGTTGCTGGACTCTACTATCCAATCTTAACGTCGTCCTACCCACGTAGTCGGCACTGCAACCACATTTAAAATGATAGATGACATTATTTTTATGGAGTGGGGGGTAAAACGTCTTTACAAGAAAGGTTTTGTAGATAACACAACGCACATTCGAAGTAAAATAGCAATTTTCAACAGCTGAGCTGATTGGCTTGGCGAATTCCTCACTTATTGTGCCTAACCAAGGTGAACGAATTTAAATCACATTTAGTTACCGTATTTGGTTTTATTTCATAGAAATTATTTATTTTCCTTTTGATGACTGACTTAATCACATTTCGTTTGTTAGGGCAAAGTGAATCCCAGCGGGTATAGAATCCTGTAAACGTAGGTTTACGGTAGATTGATGTAAGGTAACTCGATGGGGTTTTTGTATTCAATGCATCGAGGAAAGCTAAAGTGGAATTACGCTCTCCTTCATAGGTATATTTTAATGCGGGATGCATTTTATTGAGTAAGGAGAAGAATTTATTTGCTTTCGTTTTGTTATTAAAAAAGGCAAAAAGTATCGTCTACATATTGAAAGTAGACTATAAAGAAAAAAAGATAACGGGTGTGAGTGTGTGAATATGTATGTATATACGCACAAGTGTACGAATGCATATGTATGTAAACTGATGTGTGGGTATATAGATAAGTAACTGTGTCTGACGGATACATACCTTGCCCCTTCCACTATTACCTCCAATTTATCTATTCCTCTCAGCTTAGTTAATATGGCCAGAAGAAGATGGATTTGGAATAAAGTCGCAGCTGAAATATGCACGCATATATGTAGTCACTAATGTTTGTATGAATAATAAAAATACACACACACACATATATATATAATGTAATTTCGTGTTATAGGAAAACAAGCCAGAGTCTCAATTACTTGAGCAAGGGCATGTATATTTTTTATTTCAATTGACACTATACATTAGTTTTATATCTCATCGATACCTTCGCTTTCATGGAAACTCGGGAAACTCAGCCCGAATGGCTAAAGATACCGAATGTAACCGATTATTCAGTCGATGTTGATAGCATAAGCCACTATGGCCTTCTTCGTCCGGTAATGCAAAAATAGTCTGTCTGTCTGTCTGTCTGTCTGTCTGTCTGTCTGTCTGTCTGTCTGTCTGTCTGTCTGTCTGTCTCTCTCTCTCTCTCTCTCTATATATATATATATAATTTCAGACGGTCGCATCCAGTTACAGAATCACCATGGACTCTGCAAGCAAGCGTTTTAACCATATGGCCACGAGAAATTACTACGTAACGAAAGAGAATTAAAATTCTATTTATGCCTAAACAGAGCGGGCACAGACGGTAGACTTATCGAGAGTGTCTAATGAACGTTGTCGGAACATGATACATACACCCATATCTATCTATCTATCTATCTATCTATCTATCTATCTATCTATCTATCTCTCTCTCTCTCTCTCTCTCTCTCTCTCTCTCTCTCTCTCTCTCTCTCTCTATATATATATATATATATATATATATATATATATATATATATATATATATATATATATATATATATATATATATAAAAATAAACAACATTTTGCTACATTCCAAAGACGAAGATTTTATTCATCTTACAAATTATTTAAAAAAAAAGAAAATTTGTTTTGAAAAAATTATTTGTAAGATGAATAAAATCTTAGTTTTTGGACTGTAGCAAAATGTTGTTTATGTATATATGCTCTGTTGTTACATGTTGACAATCATCGAGCTTTCACTTTGAAGATAAATATTACATTTTTTTTTAAATACATGCTATATATATTTCACACCTATATATATATATACACACACACACACACACACACACACACACACACACACACACACACACACACACACACACATATATATATATATATATATATATATATATATATATATATATATATATGAATGAGTGTTTATGGATTTAAAAAGTCATTTAAATCAATTTTCTGAACTGAAGATTCCTGTAGGCATATTTACACACGTTTCGAACTTTCTTCTATTTAAGGTTGCCACATGAAAAAGAACAATCAGTCTTTCTTTTGATCCGCATGAGTCAGAAAATTAGAAAAATAACAATACATATCGGACGAAGAACCTCATACAGCCAAACAAAGACAAGCAAATTAAAAGAAAGTTTACAATAAGCATTTTCCATGATACATCTCGGCGCATAAAAATAAATTTGATGCATGTCTAACATTTCAGTAAAATCAAAATAAGAATAAAAATGGCTGCTTCCAGTAAAAACAAGCCCCGTGTGCGTGGTCTCCCTCTGTATGTGACTCGATGCAATAAATTTGGGCAATTTGAAGCATTTTTGACCCCCCCCTCTTTGACTCCCTGGGGGCGCGAACCAGAATTTTTCCGAGGTCAGCAATACTTATTTTCTATTAGGAACAATTGCCTCCACATTTTGGCCAAGTTTCAGAAAAATTGAATGGATGGATGAAAAGTTATGGGTCAAAAAATTTCATTTTTTGCCATTTTGGGGCATTTTGACCCCTTGGGGTGCTAACTAGATTTTTCTTTTCAAAAATCTGAGAATGTCACTTTCTAACCTGACCAAAGTTACAACTTCATGCAAAATTTCAGAGAAATTCAATGGATGGTTGCGGAGAAAAATCCGGACGGACGGACGGACATGCCTCAAAACATAAGTCGGGGGTGGGGGGCAAAAAGAGAGATATTTTTCACAAGGGAGGTTACTCCATTTCATAGTTATTTTTGTTTTTATTAGAGCTAAAAGGTAAATAACTCCTATTTTACCAGAAGGTCAACCATTACTCTAATCAAAGAAATTAAATTGCTATCATAGAATAAATAATAGGTATTTAATTTTTCAAACTGTTTAAATTTAAATAACATATTAAGATAAACAGAGAATTAATATTTATATATATATTATATTTGTTATGGTGATCTATCTTATTCTATAGTCACTACATGAACTCTTCCTGACACTATGTATAGTGATAATAGTGATAGAGAGAGTCGCTATGACAACACATTACTCGGACAACACATTACTTCTGAACTTTCTGTAAATATATACTCATGTTAACTTTACTTCATTGTTGCCTTATTTCTTTTCAATCCTTTTAGACCATTACAATATTGTATAGTTTTAGCAGTTATTTAAGGAGTGTTTGAATTGTACTAAGGGTAATTATTAAAAAGAAATTATATTTATAAAGAAAACTGTATTTTCTAAGTCAAATGTTAATTATTTCGTATGAAGTCTTTAGTTATCCTCTATTATTTCAAATGATATACCAGAATCAATTAAAAAAACCTATTCATCAGTAAGTAGGGTTATTTTTCCCGTTTCATAAGCAATGGTCTATTTCTTATGATTAATTATATCGAGATAGATTTTTTAAATTAATTAAAAGCTCATCATTATTTCTTTGTTTTATTATTTGAATAAAACATTGGGTTTCATTATATTTCAAGAATCAGTTATATTTAAGATCATCACAGACGTTGCTATTCTTTTTTTACTCTATCGATATTTCCATGTAGCTTCAAGTTCTGGTGAACTCGTCTTCTACCAACGCTGTGTACCTAAAATCAAAGGGAACTTTATCAGAGTTTCTTTCCATGAACTTCCAACCTGTGGGACACGTTACGGTGAGAATGTTTCCCTACAGACTACAACATGGTTATTTTCAAGTCAAATGTCAACAAATATCTGTCGAGTCGTTGCGCAGAGGCGCTTTCTTGGCATTTTGGCCAAGCAAAGTGTAGTATCTGTTCCGATGGATACCGCAACCCATAGACCGGTATCGTCTTGGCCTTCGGGGCTTGATTTACGCCGGTATAAGGGTTTGTCCTGTGCAGTTCTAGGAGGTCCACCTTCCCAGGCTTTGCCTCCTCTCTTTGGGGTGGAGTAAGTTTATCGCTTACTGCCTTAGGCGTACCTACCGGAGAATGCCGACGGGGCTGCCCAGGCATTTTTTGTAGGCCAGAGTGCTCATCTTCTCGTGCGCTGGCTTTTCAAATCTCACTTTCCCGACCTTGTGTCACATCTTATCTTGTGGGAGGAAGATAAATAAAATCGGTCGAGTTGTTCTGTGAATTAATCATAGTTCTCAATCCTTTCATAGTACTGTTCCACTATCCAACTGAAAATCTCACTAACTCTTATCCTAGAGTGGCTTTTGGCCTTGGTTATAGTGATCCATTAATATAGTGTAAATTAAAGGAGATACTCTCAGAGTTTTATTTAGAGGGTAAAGTGACACTTTTGGTGATAACTTCGTTTTTTTGGGCCAAGATCAAAGTGTAGTATCTGTTTCGATGGATACTTTGTCCTGTGCAGTTCTAGGATGTCCACCCTCCCAGGCTTTGCCTTCTCACCCTTTGAGAAGGGGTTAGTTTATTGCTAATCGCCTGAGGCGCCCCTACCGGGGAATATCGACGGGGCTGCTCAGGCAATTTTTGTCGGCCAGAGTGCTCTTCATTCTCTAGGGCACTGGCTTTTCAAGTCCCACTTTCCCGACCTTGTCTCATATCTTACCGCTGTGGGAGGAAGATAACTCTCTTCGATTCTGTTAATCATAGAAACTTACTACTTGGCTCATATGAAGTCTTGCATCTTATATGACCTTGTCATTTGACCTTTGTCAAGATCGAAATTTTGACGGAATTTCAACTTCTGATTTTTCTAAATTTGATGTCTGGATTTGACACAGTAACCAATGTGCAAGATTTCAGCCTGATCAAATAAATAATTTTTGAGTTATCAACGTTTCCATAGCAAAACTTCGGATATAATTCATACAATATGGGGGAGTAAGGCCCAGATAAGACGTTGGCCCATTCTTACGTTGCAAGGCGGAGGTATGCAGTCTCACGACTTATGTTCTTGTTTAAAATATGAATGAGAGAAAATCATATTTACAAAAATATAATTAAGAGAATTCACACGTTCGAACATAGAATCGAAGCGAAACGCCAGCCAGTACAAAATTATTGTCAAGTGAGAGCGACGGAAAGAAAATGAAAGATAGAAAGATGAAATTGACATCAATAACTTAGGGAAGGTAACAGTTTATAGGAATAGAGAGAAATTATTTTTTTTTTTTACTAATGGGTAACCGATTATCGAGGCCCAAAAGCCACTCGAAGATAAGGGGTAAATTGTCAGTTGGCGATGAACACCATCTTCAGAGGATTGGACATCATGGGTGAAATGGTCAGAATTTTATTATTTAAGTCGACGGTTCGACAAGAATTTGTTAACATTTAACTTGAAAATGATCATGTTGTAGTCAGCTGTGAAGCAGTCCCGTGGTATTATATTTCACAGATGAGAAATTCTTGGGAAGAAACTTTGTCCATGGAAGTTCCGTTTAGTTTTAAGTACACAGAGGAATGAAATGAAATTCTTTATAGTGGTTGTAGCTAGACGAGTTTTTGTGGTGGATATTTTACAGGGCGAAACCAGAGATTGGAGTTCAGTCGAGCATCTACCATGAAAATAATGATTCAGCAGAGAAAGACTAGCAACGTCGCTTCTGTGAGAAAGTGGCTGTATGGAAGGGAAGATATCATCCCTCACTAGATTTCAAAGTCGAATTTGTACTCTGTCAAGGAAGGAATGAGTGCTCTGAACGGCACCTTCCTAGATATGACAACAGTAGTCCATTTAAGGAAGTATATGACGTTTATACAGGTAGAAGATTGCGTATGGAGAAAGGTACTTTCTGGAGCGTTAGAATGATCCAAACATTTTTATTTTTTCTCCAAGCTCTAGCTAATGGAGATTTTAAATGTTAGTATTAAAAATATCGAGGAAAGGGGGAAGTTTGGTTGTCCCGACGGAGAGAGTCGGTGCTAAAATCTGATTCCGACCAACGAATCATTTTGACAATAGAACTGAGATACAAAGATATAATCTGGTTGGTAATAGCAACGAGGGATCTTAGGAAAGTTGATGGCGTGATACCAGTTTGATAACAAAGTTTCAAGGCATTTATTTATTTGCAAGAGATCATCTTCCACTCTATTATGAAGAACAATTTGTATTTATTGGTATATATATATATAATATTATTTTTAAGTAAATAATATTATATTATTTTTACCTACATACGCCAGCGTTTCAAGTTTTCACTCTAATCAGTGTAGGGAATGATAATCTTAGACGGTCGCAAGGTTCGAACCCCTGTTACAGAATCAACCCAGACTCCGCAAGCAAGCATCATATATCCGCCCCGTCATATAAAAGTAGTGAGCACAAAACTGCACGACGAATAAAGGAAAGGAAGTCAGGCAACGTCCCATCACTCTATTTCCATAAGACGTTTTCGTTCTTTTTTATCTTTCTTATTTCTATACCGATTTATATGTTTTTTTCTTTCACTTTTCTCTTTTATTTATACCTACTTTATTATCTTCTGTGTTTTGTAATATCCGCATCATTTATTTTAATGTAGAGCCACCAATTCAAATTCTTCGCACACACATGCGCACACACACGCGCGCACACACACACACACACACACACACATATATATATATATATATATATATATATATATATATATATATATATATATATATATATATATATATGTGTGTGTGTGTATATTACAGAGTGTTACGGAGCCCTCCAAAAAGGAGTGCGCCCCAGGAGCAAGCTCCGCTTTGCGTGAGCGAAGGAGAAGAGAGCTCATTTTATATTCAGCGGGGGTGGGGCGGGAGCAACTCCATTTGGGACTAAAGAGCGGTGGTTTTATCGCTTCGCGCTCCTCGATCCAAAATTATTTTCTTTTTTTTCTTTTAAACATTAGATTTTTATTCAACAATAAAAAGGAAAAGAAAAGAAAGTATCAGAGTTTACTTTGAGTTATTTTTTAAAAGTATATCTCTGGTAAATGTATATGAGATAGGGAGAGAGAGGGGGTGAGAGGAAGAGGGAGAGGAATGGAGAGAGAGAGGGAGAAAGAACGAAAACAGAACATTTGAAGTTCTATGATTTTTGCATCGACATGTTAAATTTTTGATGGGACAGTTTTCTTAAGGCAGGAAACAATTTCGCAACAAATGTCTTCAAATGCGCCAGTGAGTCTATAGATGTCTTTGAAGTTATTTTCTTATAGATTTGAACTTTTTTTGTATTTATGACAAGGATGTTTATTGCTGATTGAATAAATAAGCCAATTTTTCTTTTAATTCGTGTTTTTAAATAAATAATTTTAGGTTCAATTGTACTGTAGGGGCCATTGAATTTTATCGCCTATTTCGCTCGGTATTCACCCCAATGTTCGATAAAATTGATTTTTGGGGTGAAATGGTACATTTTGTCATGACAAAAAATTTTAATTTATTTTTTAGCATATATCAAATTGAACTTTTATGCCACATTTTTACCCGTCGTCTTTTCAGCGACATTTTTTGTTATTCTTAAATTCACGACTAGTATGTTTTAACCTTTTCATGTTTGCTTTTAAATTCGTTAAATTCCGTTAAAACTGGCTTTTGTAAATAGAATATTCAAAGTTTTTTTTGTGTGTAATAAAATGTTAAATATATTTAGTCCAAGGAAAAAATATATTTAGTCCAATAAAAACCAACATGGCCGACAGCGATTAAAACCTGGAATTAAAGTTAGATTTTCAACACTTTAAAAAGTAAATGAGAATTTTATTTCAGGACCAAAAATACAATTAAGCCCAACTATAAGTTTCATCCTTAATTTGGGCGAATACCAAACGCAATGAGCAAAAGAAAACAGCGGTCCATATTCTACAATTAAACCGATGTTTAAACTTAATTAAATTAAAGAAAATATCTTAAATTTTAATTTAAAAAAGCAAATAATTATACTTTCTGACTAATTTGTTTTTTTAAAACCGAAAGTAGATTAAATATCTTTCTTTATCTTAAAAAAATATATTATCGAATATTAACATTGTAAACAGTTTGCTTTTGTTAGAGATTTAAAATATAGACGTTTTCACCTTTTGTATTCAAATTTTTGATTTTAATAAATGTTTTTGCCCAACAAAGGAAAACTTGCTCCAGTTAATTTTTCGGGGGAGGAAAATTTGACCCGATATTTTTTCAACTCCGAAGGTCTAGGCCAGATATTTTGTATACAATTTTAAGACATTAAATGGATCTCTGAATTGTTTATTGACAATTTATTGATATTTTTGAGCAACTTATGAAAAATACTTTTTTATTCAATCTTTAAAAAATAAACTTGATTGTTTTTTTTCGCCCCCAAATTGTACTATAGAAAAAAAAGGATAAATCGATTTGTTTGAAAGTACTTGCGCGTTTCTCTGTTATAAATAATAATATACATTATACAATATAGTTACGTTCGTAAAACAAACAAATATTAAACAACAATACGACGATTACTGGCTGTCTCTCCTCGCTCAGAGAAATGTTTTCTTTAAAAAGAAAATAATCACTAATAATGTTTAAAAGTAAAACTTTATTTACTTAAAACAAATCTAAATTCCCTTCCAAAATAAATAGAAAAAATATCGGGTCAAATTTTCCTTCCCTGAAAAAAAGATAGGTTGTTAATGTGATGAAAATTAAAATTGTTTTAAAATACTTCAGGGATTTTTCTGTTTCAATTTTATACCTCAGGATACGAAAATTTACGTATAATCATATACTTCGTCCGACATGTTCTCCTATAACTCTCAAAATATTAGCGACATTTTGTCAAATATTATCTTACGGTCTTACACTTAAAGTGACATCCCAACCCATATTGATGAGATCCTTTGACGCCCACCTCTATCCTTGGACCACTGATTGGCAGAATAGAAGGTACATTTTCATTATGGAGCGTTGAAAAATAGCTGTTTCTTTTTTATAGGAGTAAGAGCAGGAGCGGCTCCTTTTTGAAAATGGGGAGCATGAGAGGAGCCAGCTTCAATTTTGGGCGTTGGAGCAGGAGCAGGGGCAGCTCTAAAAGTAGTGGAGCGCGTAAAGCCCTGATCTCTCTCTCTCTCTCTCTCTCTCTCTCTCTCTCTCTCTCTCTCTCTCTCTCTCTATATATATATATATATATATATATATATATATATATATATATATATATATATATATATATATCAAAGTAAAAAGTCCCTTTCTGCTGACAAAGACAAAGGCCTTGGTTAGGTCGATGAAGGCGATGCACAGTGGTTGTCTCTGTTCATGGCATTTTTCCTGGTGCTGTCGTAGGGAAAAGATCATGTCGACAGTTGATTTTCCTGCTCTAAACCCACACTGTGCCTCGGTGTATACACGCTCTGCAGAGGACGACCCGGGCGAAGACCTTCCCAATTCCAATGGAAGGGTATTCCACGTTAGTTGTTGCAGTCGCCGCGATCACCCCTATTTTTGTACAAAGTGATGATGCTTGCTTCACGCATCTCCTGGAGCACTGTTTCTTCTCCCCAGTATTGCTGCAGTAGCTGGTTCAGGTGGTGAAACATGGCTGTCTTCTTTCCCATCTTATTTTTATTTATTTATTTTTTAACATAGTTCACCCAAAACAAGGCAAGCCGCTAACTGTAGACGTAAGGGGCTACTGAGAAAAAAAAGGAGCAGGGAGTGAGTTCCAGAGTCCAGTAGCACGAGGAAAGTAGCTTTTTGAGTAGAAAGCTCTTCGGTATCTGAGGACCTCCACAGTGTATGGATGGGATTTGGCAGATTGTCGGGTTGGTCTAGTGAATTTACGTCGTGGGGGCACCAGAGCAGCAAGCTCATTAGAGCACTTGATGATTTCAGGTAGGATTCCATGTTTTCCTGTAGTTTTGCCGCTGTTTAGTGAGTCGATAGCCTTGTTTAGTTCGGTTACAGAGGGGGGACGTCTAGCTCTTCTTTAACAGGTAGGTTGATGGTGCCCTCGGCGGCTATGTCTGTGGAAACGTTTTCCACCGCGTAAAGTTCCCAGTAGTGCTCAGCCCACCTCTCCATCTGTCTGCTGCGGTCTAATATTATTTAATATTAGATTAGATATGTATATATATAGCATACTATATATATAGCATACTATATATATACACACATATATATATATATATATATATAAATATATATATATATATATATAAATATATATATATATATATATATATATATAAATATAAATGATAATTTATTTCATTTTGACTACAAAATTGATTTTGTTTCACGAGAGCGGTTTGTGTGGCTCCCGTTCTTCAGGTCTTAAAATAAAATTATTTATTTTTATTTTAAGACCTGAAGAACGGGAGCCACACAAACCGCTCTCGTGAAACAAAATCAATTTTGCAGTCAAAATGAAATAAATTATCATTTATATTTATATTTCTGCTCTATATTTTTTATTGAGCACTCTCATAAACCCGGTTCAACTCCCCTGGATTTATACCCTGTGGATCTATACCATACTCGGATCATATATATATATATATATATATATATATATATATATATATATATATATATATATATATATATGACATACTAGAAAATTGAGAAAGGAAAGCCAAACACTATATTATTTATGTATTCATCAACGTTTGGTTTTTATTGTAAGTCTTCTTCGGGATGAAGAAAAATGAAGAAAAATCATACAAGCATCAATTTTCGTTTCACACGATGCCCCAGACAAAAATTTTCTTTCAAGGCTGAAGCAATAAACTTTTTCCAACTAGCACCCCCCCCTCCCCTTTAAAAAAAAAACTCTAGATTGCTGCTGCTGAGGCGCAGCCTTGTTGCATTTCTCACTTTTTACATTTTTCTTTCACTCACAAACCAGCTGGAACTCGCCGCTTTCAGGTAAATCAAATTGATGCTTGTATGATTTTTCTTCATTTTTCTTCATCCTAAAGAAGTCTTACAATAAAGACGAAATGTTGATGAATATATAAATAATATAGTTTTTGGCTTCCTTTTTATCCTTATCTTTATTAATATATAACATACTGTATATATATAACATATTCTATACTGTTGGAAATAAATTATGGCAAGTAAGCTACACAGAAAAGTTCATGCTTTTTTCATGAGGAAACCATCAGGCTAATTGCTCTACTAAGCCCTACTCACGTATTGGCCACTGTTGAAGTAAATACTGAAAAAATATATATACGTAATATATTGTACGGAAAAAATGTTTCGCCAGTGTTCACACTAATATTCATATAAAATATTTTTCC
The DNA here is from genome assembly GCA_963556195.1 of Sepiola atlantica. Taxonomy (NCBI): domain Eukaryota; kingdom Metazoa; phylum Mollusca; class Cephalopoda; order Sepiida; family Sepiolidae; genus Sepiola; species Sepiola atlantica. The sequence continues at coordinate 92,132,365 of OY744521.1, read as the reverse complement.
TGTTTTAAAACTTTTCAGTTCAAGACGTTATCCTTCTTTCTTATTTTTATTTCTTTTAACTTCACTGATTAACCCGTTATTTTATACGAATATTAGTACGAATACTAACGTGTAGGGAATAATAAAAATTGAAACGAAGTTAAGAAATATAAATTTAATTCATTATTCGGGATAGGTCAGAGATATACAAATAAATGAATAAACTGACCAAGTTAACCAGAAAAAAATATTAATTGACTCAAGCGAAGTCCTTTAGATCACGTGTTTGGAGAGGGGGGGCGGTTGATGGACAGCCAGACTAACCTATCAAATAGTGGTGGATTAAAACAGTGTCGGAACAGAATCGGATGTTTCCGTCAGAAGAGTGTTGACACAATGGCCCCAAAATGGTAATTGCGGAAATACGAAATTGAAACGAATTGGTGAGAGGAACGAGTGGGTAAGAGTAAGAAGTTAACTGAACTTCTGTATCCACCGGCCTCGTCCAAGGTTGGACCACTCTCAATATAAGCACGAACCTTTCGGCTTTACGCACGAAGATAGAAAGAGATTTCCATGGCTATATCGAAAGACGACATCATACTCCATCCTGAGTTTAGCACTAAATCCGACTCGCTACTGCCCAAAACTGACAATTGTCCAAGCAAGTAAGAACATAGCAGATTTTTAGCGTCAACTTCGATAAAGATCGGATAAAATATTTTAACACGGTGTCTGGAAAAGAAATTAAAAAAAATTATTTTCCTACAAGTTGTACTCTGTTCTGTTGCAGCACACACATTGGGCAGGTTCAGTCGGTTTCTTTCGAAGGAGGAAGTTTCTAGGAAATATCAAATTCACAAACAGTTTCCAATCGAGATAATTTTAACGACGTTAATTTTAGCAAAAAAATTTTTCGGGATAGGATGAAAGTGTAAATTCTGTTCTGTAAAAATATGGTACAATAATATGGTGGGATCTGCGTTCGTGCCTGACGTCCATACAATAGAAATATGTCACAAACTTTTGCAAGGATTTTAGAGATAGAACCCCTATAACCAGATATATTCTGAAATTACATTAATCAGCGTAGTTAGATAAGTATTATTCAGTTTGAACAAAAGTAGTGCAATAATATTATATATTTATTAAAACGTAACCGAAATGGGACTGATATTGGAGTTTTGTGATCTTTTAATTCATTCTGACACGACAAATAATTTAAATAAGAAAATTAGTTGTTGCGAAGTAATACTCAAATAATGCCTAAACCATTTCATTTCAAACAATTTACGCGAATGAAATAAAAATTAATTAATTATTAAATCTAAACTATGTTGTTACAGTTATTTTATTTTGTTTTAAAATTAAAAAAATGTTAAAAAAAAAGGATTGAAAAAAGAAATCGTATTTTGTTTTGGAATTTTTTAGATGAAGAACGATAATCTGTATTATTTGGACTACTGTTCTCATCTTGTTATTCTCACAACGTTTCGCAAGGATCTATGGCGCAACGTATAAAAGTGCTAAGTAATAACCAGTTCTAAGTGACAGTCTTCTGGAAGTTGAAAGTTCAATCCTCAGTATAAGCGATACTAATGGCTGAACGATGGCAAGCTACAAACTGTGGATTAAATAAAGAGTTCCGTTCGAAATTCCGTACAGATTCCCGAGTTCGACATGAACAGTCTCGAGTTCGACAAAATGCACCTGAAGAAGGTCAGAGGTTACATCGGCCGAAACGTTGTGAGAATAACACCCAAGATGAGAACTGCAGTCCGAATAATCCAAATAATACAAATTATCAATCCTCATCTAAAACATTCCGAAACATAATGTCACGCTTTTGTTTGATGTATATTAATAATTCGGATTATTCGGGACTACTGTTGTCATCTTGTTGGTTATATTTACAACGTTTCAACCGATGCAACCTCCGATCTTCATCAGGAGCATTGTTTCGAACTTGGGGAAACTAGACGGAATTTTGAACTGAACTCTCGTGACCATATGGCCTAACGGTTAAACACGTTGATTAAGAATCAGTTCTAAGTGACAGTCTTTTGGAGGTTGAAAGTTCAGTATTTACTATAAGGCGATACTAACAAAGAATAACATAAAAGTTAACGCCTCTGCCTGGTCATGGCTGACAGAATGAGAAGAATCTACCTCCATGAATTAATTAAAGGGTTCAGTCCGAAATTCAGTACAGGTTTCCGTGTTCGACAAGCTGTACTGGAAGAAGGTCGGAGGTTACTTCGGCCAAAACGTTGTGGGAATAACATCCAAGATGAGAACAGATCCAAATAATGTGAAAGTATATTTCTCTGATATTGATCAGAAAGAAGGGTTCTTAAAAAAGGAATAGATAATTGAAATGAATTGATTCCAATGTAAAATTAGAGCAACCCCGACGAGATAAATTTTGTTAATAAAATTTTATTCATCAAATATTGAACATGGATAAAGATTCGTAAAAAAAGAAAAGAATGCTTCATTGCTCGAAGTTGAAATGCCCCCTTTCTGAATTGAGAAGATGTCTTCGTTTTATTCAACTTGAGTCATCCTCAGTGGAGATCTGGCATCAGTCTCAGCAAAATGTGTTGTCATGCATCCGAGGCTTGCATCACTCCAAATATGATGATACCTTCCATGAAACCTGATACACATATGTTCGTATCTGGGAGAAATGCGCAAATGGTCAAAGATTATGCATATCCGGACATAGCGGCCCTGCCAACAAACCATGTATCTGTGGTGGTTATCTAAAAAAGAAAGTAAACAAAAGAATGTTACCATATCTCTGAGATCAGGTACTGTTATTTAAGAGTTCGGTTGATAATAATGTAACGTAATCAATTCTTATCCATTGCCTGGTTAATCTAAAATTTCGAGCGTAAGGGAGACAACACAACTTTCCTTTTCGTTTCTCGTTGTGTCAAGAGTTGCTTATCTTGATATAAAAAATCATGATAATGTATGTGTTATAAAAAGAATGCTTTTATTTTTTTCGTTTAAATCATTCACCAATGAACAAATAAACCTCGGAACTTTGCACCTCGACTAGTATGTCTGTCTCTCAAGCTCATCCTCTGACTGGTCTACCTGTTTACCAGTCTCCTTCTTTAATGGGGCACCAATAATGCCCCTGTTAAATAAGATTTGTTTACGTCATTTGACGTAAGTTCTGTTGTCAAATAGAAAGCTAACTTAACCAAACAATATTTCAGCAAAACACTGGAATTACGAGAATGGCGCTGAGGCGGTTGGGTAGTTAAGGTGGTATCGATTTCGTTGCCGTTCAAAACGAGGCTTATGCCATTCTAGAATTGAGGGGGACCGGCTCGAATACGAGGGCGACATGTCTTACATTATTATTTAGGCCTTGTCATCCTCACTATTAATAGGTTATTATGATATCACAATGTGCAACGATATCCATTGTATTGTCAAATACAGAGACCATCTTGTAGATCACACAAAAGTTTACCATGGACCATTTATGTAGGTATATATTGTTACTGTTAGAAATGGCTCTGTATCTGCAATGGTATCCATTTTACTGGACCCCAGTGTTGCAGCAAAGTGAAGACTCGTAACAAAAACGTTTTTTCTCTATAGCTTACAATTCTTTTGTAGTAGAATGTTGGCATTCTCTTGATACACTCCTACCTTACAGATAGAGTTAACTCCTCATCCCATCTGGAGATAGGGAGCCAAAAGCGGAGCGTCCGCTCAGAACGTTTTCTCAAACTTCTCATTCATGTGTTAATACATTCCCCAATCGGCATATCTCAAAATAAAAACAATTGTATTTTTATACTTTTATTGACGTCTCAATCCTGGAATTATCACAACAATCACAGTCGCATTCCAAACGCAACGTCTACCCACACCCGTGATCTACATATCGTTACCATCTAACTTTTAATTCTTATTTACTATCCTGCCTTTTCTGATCACCCCAGGGTAATCTCGTCACATGTGATTTTTTTCGACAACATTTTAAAAGGGGGGGGGGACACAAAATAAAGCCAAGGAGTGTTATAAAGCTTTATTGAAACCACCTATTTCGGTGTCTCATGACAAGCTTTCCCCACTCATCCACCTACGGGTAGAAGTGGGGGAGGAAAAGTTAATAGGACCGGTTCTGCTTCCGAGTAAGAGTGATCATTATCCTTATTGTCAATTCACTATTGTCAAGCACACAATCATAGTCATATTTTTATCGTTCCATTGCATATTACTGACAAGAAAAAGGGCATTCATTTCTAATATAAGAGAGTCAATACTTACGCAACCAATGGTTCCAAACGTGGTGCCCGAGTATCTGAAGGGAGACGTGCATACCGTAACGTGGACGAACAGTGTCTTTGACGCAAACTGGAAGCGAAGAGAAAGTATTATTGGCAAAAAAAAGGCATTAAAATATTGGGCACTAGATTATAAGCAAATAGCAATAAAAATGCTGTCGCAAATAGCACACAAATAAAGGAAAAATATTGACTAATGATATTAGAATCGATTATTCGACATTAATGCTTGTTTTTCTTTATATACATCTGCTTTCTGCTGATTTTTGAGTTGATGCTAATGTTTTCGGGGGGAATATCACTAAACAAACGATTTATTTAGTCTGTAAGGCTGGGAATAAACAATTAAATAGAGTAAAAATAAGTACGGATACAATTAGTCGTTTGTAAGGAGAATGATGAGTGGGTTGAAAGGGGTTATCCTTTTATCTTCTCGTAAAGAAACGGAACAACGAAAAGTATTTCTGTAACTATAACAAAAAGGGGTTTTATTAACTCAAGGTTACCTATACCGTTTGGTAAAGGTAGAAGAGAGTGTGATATTGTCCGTCTGAGGAAGAGAAAGAATATAAGAGTTCTTAGGGCCGCCCATGGATTTCTTCATGTGAAGATGGTAGTAGTCGTCGAGTGAGGCGACGGCGGCAGGAGAGAGAGCGTTTCCTCGTTCCTTGCCGGCGCTCTCTGCGATGTGTCCAAGCTGGTGCCAGGAGGGCGTCTGATCTTTTTCTTCAAACCCTAAGGGGACATTAGTAGTCCCTTAGGGAACTAACGATATTACTGAGCCCTGTGATTTGATTGGACAAGCCAGCTCACAGGGAAAGTGATTACGCATTCAAAAGTAGTCCCTATTGGTGACTGCTATACGTTCACTTCGTCGATATGACATCTTTCTGAGGACTCCAAACGAACAAAAAAAACCCACTTCTTAAGCGAAAACATGTTTGTGCTAGACTGGATTTTGCAAACGAACATTGTATAAGCCCTGCAGACTTTTGGGAAGATTTACTTTGGTAAGACGAAACGAAAATTTAACTTTTTAGCAGTCGATTGGCAACAATTCAACCCCTTCTCAAAAAGAGAAAGTAAAGTTTTGGAAGGTGCATGTCTTAGCACTGGCCATGACCATACCTCATTTGGGAAAAAGAAGGCCTCCTCTCCTACGAGACAGTCCCTCATTGCCAGAATGATACCAAGGACGTATCCTCGGTTTGTATGCCTACCGTCGATATTTAAAGGACGGTTAACCGAACAAAATGGCGCAATAATTTTAACCATTCATATAAGTAATCATAGAATTTATCTCGAACGTTCTGAAAAAAATATACAAAACAACCCTATCCTAACCTGGATCCTTCTAAAAAAATTTGAACGCACAAATTTTATTATAATGTTCTAAATTAGGAAAGGGTGTTTTTTTTCAAAGAACGTTCTAGATTAATTTTATGATAACTTAATCTGTTGTGTATAACATTCGTTTTGTGTTACTAAATACCGGGGTTTTCTTCGCGGTTTACTTTTTTGAAGTTTACAAATCTAATTGTTTGACTGAATACCTAAATATATGTTCTACGAGCAGTAAACATAAAAATAATTTAACTCTATAAGAAATACATCAAAACTTTTTTGTAATGTGTTGTAACCAATAGTTTCTCTGACTCTTTATATATATATATATAAACTAATTGTTACATCGGTTTCACTATCACAACACTTTCCCAAAGACTCACCTTACATCTCTCCAACACTAGCTCCATTTGCCACCACTTAAAAAACATGACTGCCCCTTTTCTCAATATAGACACATCCTAGTTAATAATACTAAAATGATACATCAAGATACAAACATAAAAAAGATTAAAAATTCTTGAAGCCATTTACATAAAAACTAAACATCCCACAAGGAATAATATGAATTATGAAACTTATCACAACATTTTGAAGTGTCTAGCATATTAACTTAAATTACCAAATTCTTAGCCGTTAAGTAATCATAATTTTGAATTTTACACGCTCTTAGAACGTAATCCCGTTCGCATGCAACATCTCAATATTTTAGACACTCATTTTAATGTCGTATATTACTAGCCGTTAAAAAAACACAATAGTAAAGACATACACCTGATGATGATTTGACGAATCAAATCGAAAGTACTCGCGAAAATGAAAGAGAAACGGAACAAGAAACCCACGGAACTTACATACACCAATTTGACGGAAATACTAAATGGAGTATTCGGAAAATTAAAAAAAAAGAAAACAAATCTTATCAAGCAAAAACACTCCGTTGTATTTAATAATGTTTGCTTAAGTATATATATATATATATATTATGTTTGTTGAGATCAAAATAATTTGAACATTGTTCCTGTTGAAGCAACACTCATTCATTGAGCTGATTTAATATCTGCGGTATTTGGGGTCTCCTAAAATGCCTATATTTAAAAAGGTTTCTTATAATTGTTAAAGGAAAGGAGTTTTGTCTTAGTAGCATTAAATGTTACCATCCATTTATGTCCCCATTAAACTACAAACTGGAGGTCATTTTCTAATTCAGAAATAATGGTGAAAAATGAATTGAGAGGGTATTTGTTTGTGAGCTATCTGATTAAATATATAATAGAATTTGATCTGTATATTGAATTGTATTGTGAAAATTTCAGTGCAATGATATTTTAAATGTTAAGTTTAGAAGATGGTTTTAAAAAAATAGGTGCCCGAAGAGTCATAACAACAACAACAAAAAAACTCGATAAATTGAAACTTCATGGAAGGTGCTCGATTGAGCTCCAATCTCTGGTGCCACCGTGTAAAACATTCACATCAAGAACTCGCTTTCTACCACAACTATAAACAACTTTTCTTTCTTCATCTATGTGCTAAGCATCAGGCGAACTTTCCACGACCAGAGATTCTTCGCAAGGGCTTCCCGTCTGTGACACACACTGTTGCAGAGCTGCTTCCCTGCAGACTACAACATAGTCGTCTTTAATGTCAACAGATTCCTATCTCATACCGTCCCCACAAATAACAAAACTGAATTCATTTCATTAATCACTCTCGTTTCACTCATGCGGTCCTTCACCTTTAAAATGACTATAATTTTATTTCATTAACTCTTATCCTCGAGTGGCGTTCCGCCTCGATAAGTGGCGACTCTTGAGTAGAAAGAAAACTTACTTGGAATTAAAATGCCGTGAAAATATATTCTTCTGCAGCAAAGGCCAGTGTAACCATGCCATACACAACTTATCCCATTGTTATCACTTTCCGCCGAGCTGACATTCACCGCGCTGCTTTCTTCCTTCTCTACAGTCACCCATGTCGACTGATCATCAACGGATTTAGTTTCCACATCAAAGTCCTCAAAGCTTCTAGCATTTTCTTCTATCTTTTCGGTGGCACCGCGGAGCAATGCTTGGAGACCCTCTTTCAAATCTGCAAAGGAAATAAAAATGCAATTTACTCATTGATTTACTATATACTACTTAGCGGTAGTATACTTTTAAACTTGAGTTTAGATATGCTGGTGGTGCTTTGGCTTGATATCTACAATGAATAAATATCTACACCGTACGCTTCTCTACTTTGGCTTGATATCTACAAGGAATAAATATCTACACCGTATGCCTCTACGTTGGTTTAATATTTACAAAGAAATAGATTACTGAGCCTTAAGCGACTTTTCGTTAAATAATTGGCTGCAGTGTCGCACAGTCTCTTCTTTTAACATTAGGGTTAGTGCTAGTGTTTGCTCTTGCATCCTGTTGATTGCAATATTAGGTATAGAAAGTAGATTCACGATATGATTTACCAAAAACATTCACAACAAAAACTTGTCTAGCTACGACCACTGTAAATAATTTTCCTTTCTTCCGCTGTGTATCTAAAACTAAACGGAGCTTCTATGAACAAAGTTTCTTTTCAGGAACGTCCTATCTGTTGAATACAATACCACGGGGCTGCTTGCCAGATGACCAAAAAATGGCCGTTTTAAAGTCCAACTTTAAGAAATTCTTGTCGCGCCGTTCGCTTAAATAATAAAATTCTGACCATTTAATCCATCGTTTCCAATCCTCTCAAGATGTTGTTCATCATCCAACTGACAATCTCATTAACCCCTATCCTTGAGTGGACTTTCGGCCTTGATAAGCGGTGACATATTAGTATAAAAATTATTCAACAAAGTGTAACTCCCAAGATTAGCTCATATCTACAAATGCAAATGCACAAAGAAGTAACAAAAATAAGCTCCTCTATCATAAAATAACTAAAAATCACTTAATTCACAACAAATTAGGAACATTTTAAATTTATATTGCAGAGATAATTAGTCAAAATGCGTACAGAACTGATGGGATTATCTAATCTTCTCTATAAAGTTAAGCCGATTTTTCCCCTGTATCTTTTTGAAGTATACGGAAAATAACCACATACATCACAGGCTACTTAAATTCACCACTATATTACGCTTATTCACTCGAGCGTGTTATAGTAAATTTGTTATTATTTTTCTCCCGCTAACACTAAATATTACTTTTGGCCCACCACTTTCGACTCTCCTCAAAACATACTCCATATAGGTGGTAGCAAAAACTTTCATCCCTAACACTTTAGTGCTGACACTCTCCCCATCGATACCGCGAACTAATAAACGATGTCTACTTTTCAAATAAATCTCCGTTAATATTTACTATTTGTCTGCTATTAATTTACTACATAATAAAAAACATTACGCATACATTTAATGGACGCTCCCGCTAATTCCGCTGATTTCCGAGAATATCGGATTACGTTATTTCTACCTATTACGTATACATTTATACTCATTCCAGTTTTTAGAGAATGCACTTAACTAACATAGTTCCTTGCAGTGTTTCATTATTCAACATGGCGGCTATAATTTCTTCAGCGACTCGACTTCCGAATTAAGTCAATATACGCCAGAACTTTCATAAAGTTGACATTTTCTGATTCCCACACTCTTCACACGCATAATATCCAAAAATTGAAAAAAAAAACAACAACCCAAAACGTGTGACTGTTGAACCTTACATTTGGTCGCCTTCTAGCAGATCGTAATATAAAATGCATGCCACCTACACGCTTCCTTTAGTGACCTATTTTTCTATAGATTCTCTACTCGTCTTTGTGGCTAAGAGGATATAGTCGTAGACCGAGAGGTTTAGCGTTCGATCCCAGTCGACTCACACAATATATTTTTTAATTGTTAAACTTTTGCTTACGAGGGAGGGGAGAAGGGAGGACTATGGGCCGGATTTTTCAAATTCAACATTATTATGTAATAATTTGAAAATAAATCAATCTAATATGTAGTACTTTAACTATTGTGAATATGATCATTTCTCTTCGAATACACATGGTTTATTAGTGCTCTGCAGACATCCTTAATTATATTTGTGTGTTTCATTAGTGCTCAGAAGGCATACTCATTTTTCTTTTTTCTTTCCTAAAATAATGGAATTTCTATACAAACATAACCGGGAGGAATTGGATTTAATAAGGCTCTGTAGGCCTCATTATAATAGATAGAGCGGGTGTTTTGGAAATACCGGTACCATGGGATGGGCAGGAAGACTCCTACAACCGAGTCCCCTTCCTCCCTTCATCCCTTTCACCCTTCAACAATTCCAAACCGACAATTATTCTAAACATTAAAATTGTCCGATGTGACCTATTTGCGTTCTGTCAGATGTTGACAAATTTTAATTTATTCTTTTATATTTCTCCCGGGCAATGCCGGGAGACGGCCCAGTTAGTATTTTGTATAACAGTCTACACAGCTGCATTAGATACAGATGTTTTTAATAATTAGGTCAATATAAACTATTTTAGAACTTGTTCTTTTTTAATGTGACTTCGCAGGAGAAAAATCCAATTAAAAAAATCGAAATAAAACAATTTGAGATCTTTTATGTTGTCATGGAAGAGTAATGAAAACAAAAGATTATATAGTTGCATAAGTGTGCACATTCTCTACGAAATGGCAGACGATACTACATGCAAAACTGGTTTTATTTGCAATATAAGACACACTAGCACAAACATACACAATAAATTCAGCAATTGATTAATATGTGCATGAGAAAATGACAATTTTCCATGAGCGGATGGTCGACCTTATCATAAATTCAAGATGTCCGCCATCACAATATGCAAATTAGTCAAATTTTACCATTTATTTTGATAGTCCTACGTATATGATACAAATGTAACATACTTTGTTTGGGCATACAATGAAAGGTTAAGCTTATAGAGTCATTTTAAAAATAGGCGTACAAAATCATTTTTCTACAAAAAAAAAAAAAAAAAAATCAGCGTTCAGAGGGTTAAGAAAAATATCGGAGCTAAACTAAAATTTTCAAAAGCATACATGAAGTCTCCCAAAACAGGTAGACAAATGTGTTATCAATGATTGAACTTTTTAAACCATAATTCCAAAAGTTATCTATATATAAAAATGTCAATGTCTGTGTGTGTCCCTACAGAAAGAAAGGTTAGAGAATCTAAATAGAATTAAAGGTGTATTTATATGTAAAATTTTCTGAGGAAGACAATAGAAATGGTCCCGAATCTCTAATCTATAATCTCTACATGTCCCCCTCCCAAAAAAGCGTAGGCGGAACCCTCTTAAAACTTCAAATATGTCCTATTTTGATAAAATTTAAATCACATGTATAACATTTTCCCGGAAAAACAATGGCAGTGGTTTCCAATCTCTACGCGCATCTCAATGTGTCGAATTTTTCTGTGTCTCCTCTTAGGGAGCTGTGAGGACAGAACCGCCTTAAAACTTCAAATACGTATATCCGATTTTGATGAAAGTTAAACCGTATGCATAAGACACTAATTCAGTGAGTTTTGCCAAATTTCACTTTCTTCCGACTATATTAGGCGGCAAAAGGAGAGGGGTCAGTAAAAAAGAAAAGAAAGTAATATGGTGTTATGAGCATAGTGAAAAAAGACATGTTTCTCATTCAATCCCGGGCAACGTTGGGTATTCCTGCTAGTATTTTATTAATATAAAACAGCACTGCACATCACCTAAAGAACACCATTAAAATAGCAAAGCATCGTAATGGCAACATTATGCTTTAAGGTGTTTCTCTGGAACTATGTGGATTAAGTAAAGAGGCAGACAAGACGCATCTGAAAAAAGGTTGAAGGTCACATCGGCCAAAACGTTGCGAAAATAACATCCAAGATGAGAAGAGGAGTTCGAATTATCCAAATAATAGAAAGTATTTTTTATATTTCAATTTGAAAATATGACGCTTAATCAATAGTTTTCAAAGAAGTAAAAAAAATAATAGTTTAGAGACCCCCCCCCCCACCTCGCTCTAAAATGTGTATTATAGTACTTTCATACAAAAAAAACAAGACTAGGTTCAAAGTTCCCCAAATTCATACTAGAATTAACTACATGGCGCAACGGATAAAGGCGTTGAGTGACAGCCTTCTGGAAGTTGTAGGTTCAATCCTCACTACGAAAAATGAAACGGATCGAAGCGCATTCACCCTAGACGAGTTCAGCCTCTTCTGAAGGAGGAAGTTTCTAGAGAATATTAAATTCACAAGCGATCCCCAGTCGCATGTATATCCCGAAAAAATGACGACTTTAGGGTTTTGAAGTTCTTGCAGGAAGGTGTCGACCGAATACAGCACATGATATTCTCAAATGGTCACCCATCTGGTATTGAGCAGGCTCAACTTCGCTTAACTTCCATGATCTAATGAGAACCGGTGTGTCAACGTGATTATGCCGGAACCTAACCACAGGCAATACCAACAAAGAATAACATTAAAACAAAAATACTTAACATGACTTACGGATCGAGAAAAACCTATTAAATATAGGGTCCAGTTCGAAATTCCATATAAGTTTCCGACTCCGACATAAAGATCCCATAGTTCGAAAAGATGCACTTGAAGAAGGTCGAGGGTTACATCGGCCAAAACGTTGAGAAAATAACAACGAAGATGACGATAGTAGTCCGAATAATCCAAATGATGAAATTATTAATCACCATCTAAAAAATTACAACACATGTCGTCTAAAATGTATATAACTAATTTGTTTATCTAGAACTCAAATGATAATTAAAATTCGCCAAAAAAAATGTATCCACTGTCAACGTTAGTTTCTTAAATACGTTATTATACTGAGAAAAATGATACAATTACATTGCAAACGAAAAATAAATTTTGTTTTAGTTTTCGTTTATAATTTCCATGAAACAGGACGGAAAAAATTATGTTTCGCCAATGTTCGCACTTAATATTTATATGAAATAAAAATTGGTGAAGTTAAAAAAAATGAGGAGGAAAAAAAGAAAATGTCTCAAACGGGAAAGTTTAAAACAATATATATATATATATATATATATATATATATATATATATATATATACATATATATATATATATATATATATATATATATATATATATATATATCTTCTATATAAAATTGAATGTCTGTATGTTTGTGTGTGTGTGTGTGTGTGCCCTATAGAAAAAATGTTAGAGAATATAGATACAATATAAAAGTGTATTCTTATGTAAAATTCACAGAGTAAGTTGATGGCCGTATGGGAGAGTGAAAAAAAGTTGGGGGGGGGGGGCTGGAGAGATTAGGCGTCGGGGAAAATTTTAGGGGTCAGGCCAAATTTTTTAGGGGTCGGGGCAATTTTTTTTTTTTTCTTTTTTGAACTTCAAATATTTCTCAGGGTTGTGGGAGAGTGAAAAAAAGTTTGCGGGGCGGGGGCTGGAGAGATTAGGGGGTCGGGGAAAATTTTAGGGGTCAGGCCAAATTTCTTGGGGGTTGGGCCAAATGTTTTGTCTTTTTTTAACTAAAAATATTTCTCAGGGTTGTAGGAGAGTGAAAAAATGTTGGGGGGGGGGGGCTGGAGAGATTAGGGGGTCGAGGAAAATTTTAGGGGTCGGGCCAAATTTTTTAGAGGTCGGGCCAAATTTTTTTTCTTTTTTTGAACTTAAAATATTTCTCAGGGTTGTGGGAGAGTGAAAAACAAAGTTTGGCTGGAGAGATTAGGGGGTCGGGGAAAATTTTAGGGGTAAGGCCAAATTTTTGGGGGGTCGGGCCAAATTTTTTTTTAATTTTCAACTTAAAATATTTCTCAGGGTTGTGGGAGAGTTAAAAAAAAAGTTGGGGGGGGGGGGGCTGGAGAGATTAGGGGTCGGGGAAAATTTTAGGGGTAAGGCCAAATTTTTGGGGGGTCGGGCCAATTTTTTTTTTTTTTGTAACTTAAAGTATTTCTCAGGGTTGTGGGAGAGTGAAAAAAAAGTTGGGGGGGGCGGGCTGGAGAGATTAGGGGGTCGGGGAAAATTTTGGGGTCAGGCCTAATTTTTTAGGGGTCGGGCTAAATTTTTTTTTTCGTATTTAAATATTTCTCAGGGTTGTGGGAGAGTGAAAAAACGTTGGGGGGGGACTGGAGAGATTAGGGGGTCGGGGAAAATTTTAGGGGTCCGGCCTAATTTTTTAGGGGTCGGGCCAAATTTATTTATTTTGTATTCTTTGAACTTAAAATATTTCTCAGGGTTGTCGGAGAGTGAAAAAAAAGGTGGGGGGTGCTGGGGAGATTGAGGGGTCGGGAAAGTTTTTAGGGGTCAGGCCAAACTTTTTAGGGGGTCGGGCCCAAATTTTTTATTTTTGTTAACTTACAATATTTCTCAGGGTTGGAGGAGAGTAAAAAAAAAATCAGAGGGTGGGGTAAGAGAGATTGGGGGGCGGGGAAGTTGTTAGGGGTCAGGTCAAAGTTTTTAGAGGGTCGGGCCAAATTTTTGTTTTTTGTTTTTGTTAACTTAAAATATTTCTCAGGGTTGGAGGACAGTAAAAAAGCAAATTCGGAGGGTGGGGTTAGAAAGATGGGGGGAGGGCGTCGGGGAAAATGTTAGAGGTCGGGCCAATGAATTTTACATAACATATAAAAGTGTATTCTCATGTAAAATTCACAGAGTAAGATGATGGGAGTATTCCTGAATCAATAAACCCACCCCTTAGGGGTCCATTGGGGTATATTTCATCGGGGGGGGGGGCTTTTCAGTTATTGTTCATCATATTTTATAGTAATGTGAAATTGCTGGGTCATATTGTAATTTAATTACGTAATACCTCAAGTTCATAAAACAATTCATGGTTTATAATGAAATGTATTTGTTAGAATATAGCTAAGGAAGAACGATAACTCATGTTTAAAAACACAATTTAGTTTTTTAAAACAAGGTTAGAGAATATACATAACATATAAAAGTGTATTCTAATGTAAAATTCCCAGAGTAAGATGATGAGAGTATTCCCGAATCTATAAACCCACCCCTTAGGGGTCCATTGGGGCGTATTTCATCAGGGGGGGGACTGTTTTCAGTTATTTTTCATTATATTTTATAGTAATTTGAAAATCCTGAGTCATATTTTAATTTAATTACCTAATAATTTGAAATAACTTTTAATTTTATTTAACGTTTCTTAGCGCCAGGGACGCGCCTTTAAATTTTTAGTTCTTTGGTATTGTTTTTAAATAAGCGACAAACGCTAATCAAACTATTGCTACTATTTTACGAAAGAAAATTATAGGAAATTACAACATGGCCGCCAGCGATTAAGTAATTGCATTCAAATTCAAGTTTAAAGTCTTGAAAAAATCAAATATAATTTTATTTCGGGATCAAAAATACAATGTAAGAATAATTAATAACTTTCATCCAAAATGTTTGTTTGTTTACATAGCATATTTCTTTAAGAAAATCCACAGTTACATAAAATACATATTTAGTAAAAAGAATTTACGATAATTACATTATTATAAGTTCTTAACACATTTAAACAAGAGATGAATCATATGGGAAAAAGGGAAATAGAGGGTTGAAGGAGGGAGGGAAATAATGAGGACCAGGGAAAGAAAGACGGCTAAAGAAAGAAGAGAGATTGAAGTTTTTATATAAAGATGTTACACACACTCTTTAATTTCTACTACTTTGTTTTTTATCGCCCCGGGCAACGCCGGGTAGCCCTGCTAGTATATATATATATATATATATATATATATATATATATATATATATATATATATATATATATATATATATATATGAAGCAATGCAACAAAAGATATAAGCGTCAACTAATATCTTATAATTAGTGAAACATCCGGATAAAAAAACTGAAGCTCAATATACTGGATAGAGCATTAATATTATAATATAAAATGAAGTAATAAAATAAGGTGTCAATCAAATTTTATTAGAATTCAAAGTTCATGCAAAGCATCCTTAAGTCCTTAGCTCATGAGTTTTCAAAGATAATTCTTCTCTTCAGAGGACCATCACCGCAGCTATACTACTACAGGCAATAAAATTACGCTTTGAAAATATATAAAAAATTATATACACAAATATATAAAAATACATAACATCAAACATATCAATCCAAAAACATACCCTTGTTGAATCCATACAGTCCATCCAGGTCATACAAGTTGAGAAGCACAACCAGGAAGGACATTACTCCAAGATACAAACAGCAGTCCAAATATGTGAAATTGAAGGGGCCGGCAAAGTTATCCAGTCGCGAAATGTGTCCATATTCAATGTTAATGATAAATAAATCAATATGGACACATTTCGCGACTGGATAACTTTGCCGGCCCCTTCAATTTCACATATTTGGACTGCTGTTTGTATCTTGGAGTAATGTCCTTCCTGGTTGTGCTTCTCAACTTGTATGACCTGGATGGACTGTATGGATTCAACAAGGGTATGTTTTTGGATTGATATGTTTGATGTTATGTATTTTTATATATTTGTGTATATAATTTTTTATATATTTTCAAAGCGTAATTTTATTGCCTGTAGTAGTATAGCTGCGGTGATGGTCCTCTGAAGAGAAGAATTATCTTTGAAAACTCATGAGCTAAGGACTTAAGGATGCTTTGCATGAACTTTGAATTCTAATAAAATTTGATTGACACCTTATTTTATTACTTCATTTTATATTATATATATATATATATATATATATATATATATATAATATTAGTGCGAACACTGGCGAAACATATTTTTTACGTGATTTTTGACGGAGAGTGTACACTCGTATTTAGTATTTACTTCAATAGTACTCAATATATAAGTGGAGCTTAGTAGTGCAATAAACTTGATGATTTTCTCCGGGAATGAAACATAAACGTTTCGGTGTAGCTTACCTATCATGAATATATTTTCGTACTGTTATATATATATATATATATATATATATATATATATATATATATATATATATAGTCTCAGAAGTTTCTCAACCATTAAAACTATATTAAAAAAAAAAAAAAAAAAAAATTATAGTCCCAAGTCTTCCAGTGGAAAATCACTCATGTAAGTCAATTTATTTTTTACAGTTATTATATTAGTTTATTTCTAACACTATTTTAAGGGATCATCATAAGACTAGCGTAAATTGTTGGAAGCAAACTAATATAGTGACTTACAATAAAAGTAATTTTCCACCGAAGGACTTGGGACTAAAGTGTTTTTTTTTCTTTTACACATAGTTTTAATGATTTAAAAACTTCCGAGACTATATATATATATATATATATATATATATATATATATATATATATATATATATGTGTGTGTGTGTGTGTGTGTGTGTGTGTGTGTGTGTGTGTGTGTGTGTGTGTGTGTGTGTGTGTGCTAGAGATTTGAATTGGCGGCTAACGGATGTTAATAACACCAAAGACGTTTGCGGAAGATAATAATACAGATATGAAAAGAAAAAGGGAATAAAAAAACGTATGAATCGGTATAGGAAGCAAAAAGAAAAAAAGAAAGGAAAAGTCTCATGGAAATAGAGTGAAATGCGAGGGGGTGTTTGACTTTCTTTCCTTCCTTTATTCTTCGGGCAGTTTGTATTGGCTAACTTGTGTGACGGGACGGATATATATATATATATATATATATATATATATATATATATATATATATATATATATATATATATATAACGTAAAATATAATAACACGCTGTTTACCACATTGAGCTCTCTTACCCGGATTTCTTCCTGGAATTATTCCATTATAACACTATATATATATATATATATATATGTATATATCTGTAAAATTATTCTAAAATAAGATGACTGCGTCTATACGGAATGAATATCTATGTTTTTCTTCGAGAGAAAATGTAATCAATGTGAGTTATTTGTTTTCTGTGTTTTTTTTTGTTGCTGCCTTTCAATATATTTTTCTGATAGCCAACTTTGAAGGAAGTTGGTTGTCTATGAGCGAAACGGTCCGTAAAAATGTACCGATGTTTTGAATTAGAAAAAAATGAACAGCAAAATGAATAAAATCTTGGTTCCTGGGATTTAGCATAATATTCACCCCTCTCTCTCTCTCTCTCTCTATCTCTATCCCTCTCTATCTCTATCTCTCTCTCTCTCTCTCTCTCTCTCTCTCTCTCTCTCTCTCTCTCTATATATATATATATATATATATATATATATGTGTGTGTGTGTGTGTGTGTTCTCTATTATAGAATGGAGGAAGTGGAGCATGTATGCTTCCTTTTTATTTATATTTGCTTTTTAAAGTGTTTTTGTGTTGAAGTTTGTTCGTCAAGATGTCTATCTCTTCTAGTAAACATCTACGAAAATATATTTTAAAGAGATGTTCACGAAAAATATGTCTTAAATAAAAATGAATAATTAAAAACGGGGAAAGTGCTTAGCGATTTACAAAGTTTAATAATAAAGTATTCAATTATTAATTAACAATCACCATGAAAAATGCGAAATACTGGATGACCTTCAGAAAAATAAAATGTATAAAAAATGACTTAGAAAGATCTGTCATTTAAACACGGTTAGATTCTTGTGGTCATTCAACATTTTTTTAAATATGTATACTAGCAAAGATACCCAACGTTTCCCGATGGCATAGATAACAAAATAAAAAGTTTTAAAATGAGAGAAAGAAAGAACAACAACAAAAAAAAAGTAAACAGCAGCTGACTAACTGTTTGACCTAATTTCAGTGATTTATTTTAAAGGGAACAGCAACTAATAAAATGAAAGAAAATATTTTGTTTAACCATTGGTCGCTGGTGACCCCAGGGGGGATGGAGGTAATCTTGCATTATAGATAATAGTCGAAAGATCGCAAACAACCAAAAACGACAACAAATAACTTATACCAAACATAATAGAATGTAATTATCTATCGACCTGTATACTTTTAACGTGCTAAAACTGTAAGTTTTTATTTTAATTTCAGGATTTCTGTTCGATGTTCGTGTGAATTATCATCACAGTATAAACAAAATGGCTGACCGTGTAAGGACAAAAGCTTCGAGATACTGCAACTTATTTTGAAAAAAAAAAAATTAACGCAGTTTCAGAGAGTTAAATGTAGACAGGTTGGTAGAAAATTAAATATTAATGCGTTTGGTAAAAGTTATTAGTTGAAATATCTTTTTGATTTCTCGGCAGTTAACTATAAGATTGTAAGGCTGAACGAAAAATGTCGGCAGCCATGTCTGAGTTTTACTGGGTGTGAAAAACAGGTATCGACGAAATCTTATATTTAAATAAACAAATAAACTTTCAAACAGTTTCAGAAATGTAAAACTTGTTGGTTGGTAGAAATTACATTTGATGGCGTTTAGTAAAAGTTATTTGTTGTATATATATTTTTTTCAATTTCTCGGTTGCATGATTACCGGAATGGATATTACAATATTACAATATCTTTCCCATAACCATCTCGAGATTATACGGAATCTTATGATAAAAGGTTTGTGTAGTTTCTGAATTTTAGCCAGAGAGAGAGAGAGATGGAGAGAGAGAGAGAGAGATGGAGAGAGAGGGAGAGCGAGAGAGAGAAAAAGAGCGCGCGCGAGAGAGAGAGAGAGCGAGAGAGAGAGAGAGAGGGAGAGAAAGCGAGAGAGAGAGAGAGAGGGAGAGAGAGCGAGAGAGAGAGAGCGAGAGAGAGCAAAAGAGCGAGAGAGAGAGAGCGAGAGAGAGGGAGAGAGAGAGCGAGAGAGAGAGAGAGAGCAAGAGAGAGAAGGAGAGCGAGAGAGGAAGAGAGGAAGAGAGAGAGAGAGGGAGAGAGGGAGATAGGGAGAGAGAGGGAGAGAAGAAGAGAGAGGGAGAGCGAGATAGAGCGAGAGAGAGTAAGAGAGAGAGAGCGCGAGAGAGAGCGAGAGAGCGAGAGAGAGCGAGAGAGAGAGCGAGAGAGCGAGAGAGAGCGAGAGAGAGAGCGAGAGAGCGAGAGAGAGCGAGAGAGAGGGGGGAGAGAGGGCGAGAGAGAGAGAGAGAGAAAGAGAGAGAGCGAGAGCGAGAGAGGGAGAGAGGGAGAGAGGGAGAGGGGGGGAGAGAGCGAGAGAGAGAGAGCGAGAGAGAGAGCGAGAGAAAGAGCGAGAGAGAGAGAGAGCGAGAGAGAGCGAGAGAGAGAGAGGGTGAGAGAGAGAGAGAGAGAGAGAGAGAGAGAACATACCTTCTATCGATCCGGGTACATCATTGTCACCGAAATTAAGAGAAGCGGCCGATGCTAAGCTGAACCCAGTCAGGGTAAACACCGCGATTGCAAGAAAAGTGTTCATCTTGGTGACTTGGCCAATTTTTGACTTAGGAACCTGGATCAACTCAAATGCTGTCGATCTATCGTAAGAAGATCTGAAAGCCTCTGCTGTCGGTAGTTAATTTCCCAACCACATTTATAGTCATAGAAGGTCCGGTTCAATTGTCCCTACCACCCCAACGAGCGATACCTAAATCATAAGACTTCTTTAATTCGTAAAAATAGTCAAAAGGTGGGTCATCGCCCGGAAATCTACTTAAATCCATTTAGCTATATTTGTTGTGTAAAAGCAATTAACCGATGAACAAAACAATACTTGTAAAAAAAAATATATATTAAGAAAATAATCAGGTTTTCTCAAGTAGAAACTGTCTAGTATGTAGTATCTACGATTGGATGTCATTGTTATTACTCAAGGATATATACTTAACCAATCAGCATATACGATATGAATCCAATTTTTCCTCGTACAAATTGACCAATCGGGGAACGGTTTACTTGAATAAATAAATAAAAATAATATTTGAATAATAATGGAATAACAAAAACTAAATCCTGTTTTTAAACAATTATGACTTTTTTAGTGTCTCCAAAAAGGTATGTATCTTATAATGTTTTTTGTTTGTTTTTGTTTTAAAGATATCTACTTCATAATCGCCTGATTCAGATGCGGAAATGTTTTTTGAAACGCAGCTGTTCAGCTTTCAAAAGATGTCCATGTTTGTTTTTAATAAATCCCCTATAAATGCTGCCACTTGTTTTTGATTCCTCGATTATTTATAATGAGTGTACATTCCCTCGTAAAAAAAATGACTAAAAAAATTATGCTTCGCCAGTGTTCGCACTCATAATTTATCTAGATATATTACTAATATTTTGGAAAATAAATTATTATCAAAGTATATTTATTCACGATCATGTTACTATATATATAGGACTTGGATAATGCTATGGAAATTAAAGGTATAAGAGTGAATGTTAGCATAACCAAAGTGATGATCAGTGGTTGTAGTGTCGGAAAGCTCCCCAAAAGAGTAAAGTCTCCCTACTGAGTTTGTGGAAACGGAGTCGAGTGCAATTCAACCTTTTGTGGTACTTGTAAGCATTGGGTGCACAAGAAGTTTAGTGGAATAACTGGTAAGTTGAGAGAGGATAACCAGTTTATGTGCAAGAAGTGTAAGACAATAGTCATGGATGAGAACTCAGATGCGGAAAAAGTATATCTGGATGGCGAAAAGTAATATCACGGAACTGAGGAATTGGAACGCAAATTTAGACTAATAGAAAAACTAAACAATAACGAAAACAAAACAGATGATTCATTAGTGAGAAACAAATCAACATATTTCCCTAACAAACACAACAATACGAAAGAACTGAACACCTTCTTTGAAAACCTCTGTAACATCAACCCTCAAAATAAAACTAAACCTACCAGTAACCTAACATTTAAACAAAACCAAGCACTAGATAACATTCTAAATAATAATAACATAATTATAAAAGAAGCGGACAAAGGCAGTGTGGTAGTCATCATAGACGACAATTACTATAAATCGAAAATTATAGAGGTACTAGAAAACAAGGATTACTACAAACCAATTAGCACCAACATTGATAACAACACCATTTCAAAAATCACAAAACTTTGCACGACATACAATAAAATACTAAGAAAGAAAGAAAATATTTCATAACAAACTTTATGATTAAAACAAACAACTTCTACGGACTATCTAAGATACATAAATCAAATGAAATAAGAAATGCCATCAACACACAGAAATCAGAATATATTAGTGTCCCGAGTCCTAGTGACCTTACATTTAGACCCATAGTAGCAGAACAATCATGCCCAACAAGCAGACTGAGTAACTTAATTGACATATTACTACAACCATTCACCGATCAAGTCAAGAGCTACACAAGAGACGACATATACTTCCTAGGCCCCTTACCACAAATAATAAATCTCGGGACTAAATTAGTTACATTTGACGTCAGCAGCTTATATAGCAACATACCCCATGGCTTAGGTAAACAGGCGATATCATACTGGATTGACAAACACCCACAAATACTACACCACAGATTCACCAAATATTTCATCCTCGACAGCATAGACATTATTCTAAGCAATAACTCTTTTGAATGCAATAACAAAAACTACATCCATATTCTAGGTACAGCAATGTGAACCAAAATGGCACCAACATATGCCACCCTAACACTAGCCTACCTAAAGAAGATCTTGTATGAAAAATATATGGACAGAATATTCAAACTCTCTTCATAAAATCTTGGAAAAGATACCTGGATCATTGGGGTACATCAATGAATTACACAGCATACTACAAAACCTACACCCAAAATTAAATTTATCATTGAACACAGTCACACAGAACTACCCTTCCTAGATGTACTAATTAAGATTAAAAACAATCACATTATCACAGACATCTACCACAAATCCACAGACACCCAACAATATCTTCATTTTAGAAGCCATCACCACAAAAGCTGCCTAAAATCTATACCCTACTCCCTAGCACGCAGGACCTGTACTATAGTCAGTGACAAAGACCTCCGGATTGTCTGACTGGAGGAACTACGGAAAACTTTAACAAGAAGAGGATACCCCCTACAAATAATACACAAATGTATAGAACTAGCAGAAAACATACCATTAGAACAATTACGAATCCAAAAAACGAAACAAAGAACAGATATTGGCATACATCTCTACACAACAAAAACAATCCAGAATTATTCACAGAAATAACAAGAAACCTAATCCTACTCAACCAAAACAACCAAACTAAACAACATACTAAAAACAACGAAAATAATAAAAAGCAAACGCCAACCAAAAAACCTCAAGTAAATTTTAACTACATCCAAACTCAACCAACACAATACAAGGGGTCACAAAATGCAACAAGGAAAGATGTGGGGTCTGTGACATAATAATAGAGAGGAACTCACACACATTCAAAAACACAACACAAACATTAACAATAAAACAGACCTTAACTGCACCTCCAAAAACGTTATCTATTTACTAGAATGTACAACATGCAACGAATCCTATATAGGCGTCACCAAAACATTTAATAATAGAGTATCTTTACATAAAAGCAACATTAAAATCAAAGAAAACCGTAAATTATTCGTCTCCCAACATGTACACTCATGCAACGGAGGAAAATTTAAAATAATGCCAATCTTCCAAAGCCAAGATTACACATACTTACTAACACAAGAAAAAAACTTTATATTTAAATTCAACCCAGCATTGAACAGATCGTAACTCAAACTACACACCATACAGACCACACACATCTACATGCATATGGGGCGGGGTGCACACATATATGGATGGATCCCACGTACATGGACACTCACGTACATATGCGCATGTGCGTGTGAGCGCCCACATGCATAGAATATATATATATATATATATATATATATATATATATATATATATATATATATATATATATACTAGTGTACACCCTCCGTTAAAAATGGTGGCAAAATTATGCTTCGCCAGTATTTGCACTCGCAATTTATCTATATATATATTACTCAAATATTGCCATAAAATCATCGAATTACACCAACAATTAGATATTTCACATATAAATTATTATTACTATCATTTCTGATGACCTAGAGAAACAACAAAAAAAAACCACCTACCGCTGACTTTTTTTTATAGAGTGGAGGATTTCTTTCTCGAATTCATTTAAACGGTTGAGTAAGTCTGAGGTGGTTTTCTGACTTGCTATTTGTTTCTCGCTCCTCCTCACCACTTGAAACGAAGGCTAGAAAAAGGCACGTGTTTTACTCTCGAACTTTTGCGTGACGCGATGGAAATACATATATTTATTTATATCTTTCCTCTCCATAATAAAGACCAATATGTATTTATTTGTATATATATATATATATATATATATATATATATATACGTCCCGTCACACAAATGGTAGCAAATCATACAATGAAGCAAGATTGAGACTCCAATTTCTTGTTCTTTCAGCCCAGAGAAAATGCTTCGAAATGTCTTGCATTTTCATATATTGCCACCACAAGCAGCAAGTAGGATTAGTCAACATTTCCTTTTTT